>CM062815.1:775475759-776075759 GCA_031772625.1 Pinus tabuliformis
TATCCTGCCGGTTTTTGTGGGACCTCGCTTCGGACGGAATCAGAACGAATTGTTGTATTTTATGATTTTTTGGCTCCGGGTGCTTGCAGACTTTCCTTCTTTGAGGGGTTTGCCGGTGATATGCGATTAGTGACTTGTCACTAATTGCATATTAGAAACTACCCCCATTTCTCGAAATGGCCTCCAAATTGCTAGTTTGCGATAGCGCACTTTACCATGGGCCAGCGGTCTGTGCGCTTGACCGATGGTCCTCGTTGCTCCATGCTGATCACAAATTGCAACTGTTATGAGGATATCTTCGATAAGCTTGATCTTTATAAGACTGTTAATCCTTGGCATGATTTTTAAAGAGTTCATGAAAACTTAGAGAGTGTTTTAGGATCCAATTTGGATCATTAGAGCTTTTCATCGCAATGATGTGTAGTGGTGTAACACTATGAAATAGCCGATTTTCGACCTTTGATTAAAACTATCCCCTTTTGCATTAGACCCCTAATATATCTCCACCATATGACTTGGTTCAGTGACCGTGTTCCAACCATATCGGAGCCCCCTATACTGACATTTTTCATTTGTGGAAAATGTGCCAACAACCACAAACCTGCAATTGTCTATCTCTGATTTCTAAGCTCCTTCCACTCAACCCTTACCGCATACTTATCACCATACGACTGAGGGAACTAACTGAGGGTAGTGACTGAGGGCTTGGCCTTAAGGCGCTAAGTCTTTCAGTGGTCTATCGGGGGCCTTTGGTTCCCTTATAAAGTGTTGCACCCTTGGTTTCTTGTCTTTCCTATAGACCATGTGCTTACCACCTCGGGGCCCCTTATTGGTGATTTCCACTTTGTGACAATGTGCTTTCCATCACAAATCACCAATAATTGATTTCCAATTGGCACCCATTTCCAATCGTAGCCCTTGCTTCTTTTAAGCCTTCACGACCACCTACTATCCCATATCCCTTCGAAATTTGATTGTGGCACTTGAGCCAACAATTGCAAACCTCTGATTGTCGATTACCAAAGTGACCTCATCTCATGCCACATGGCATATTCTGACCAGTGACACATGTCACTCAGATATGGCCCATTATGCCATCAATAAACACCAAAACAACCTACCACGTATCCCTCCATACCGTGACATCATGCTAACGTAAGCGCCATGTGTACCTTATCGAAACTAATCAGATCCTGCCACTTGTCCTCATTGAAGCTCCTTCAATGCTTCCTTCTGTCCTTATCTGAGCCAACCAGATACCTCCATGTGTCTTGCCTAGAGGAGAGAGAAAGGGGCCTCGCATACTCTATCTTTTCACCAAATTCCTTTATATTTTCCTTTTTGGCTTCCCCAATGATTTAACAAGGAATGCACAGTCCCAGCTAATCCCCCGATATTGCGAGACCTCCGACATGCGCGATGGCCGACATGAAATTCGTTAGGTCCTCCGATATGTGTTTCATTGGGACCTTCGATTCGCCAAGACCTCCGATTAGCTAGGACCTCTGATTGGCTGGGACCTCCGATCTCTGATATTCTTCATTGCACAAGGCCTAAATCATCTTGAACTTCAACAAGCCATATCTCTCAAACCACAAGTCCATTTCTGGACTTCTGCATACCGTTGGAAAGCTCTTCAAGAGAACTTTGAAATGACAGGAGTTTTATTGGAAACTACACCCATATTTGACCTCAAAATATCGATCCAAAGTCTTTAACTAGCTAGAATCACAACCACCAAGGCATGAAGCTGTAGAAATTACCACTGTAGATCACCTGATAATGCAATGTACTAAAGCAATATACTAGATCTACTTATACAAACAAAACTTGTGGAAGCTTTATCAATTTTAGCACAATCAATTAAGAACACATATAACAGAGAATGAGAATTCAATCACACATGAACACAAAAGAATAACCCGAGGAAAGCCTCAGCGAAAGAACCCTCTATCTGTATTATCAAACAAGTGGAAACATATCAGAGATTACACAAAGCTTTAGCTCACAAGCCATCTAACTCTCAATACAATCCCTCACTACTACTCATAGATAGTCAAAGGCTCTCACAACCTTCTCCTCTGCCCTCCAAACCTCCTATTTCGTTGCGCAATTTCTCTTGGGGTCCAAAAGCTGCCACCTACGTGAATTACCTCACACACTGCTCACTAACCTCTAATCTAACTGCGCAGTTCTAAAGGAGATAATTCCTTCTACATGGATGAGTTTCATATATAGGAAAAATCCTCCAACTGATAGTACATTGTCCCTTCCTCTGATCTCAACTGGGTCTCTGACTAAACTAACATGCATGAGTTATTTATGAGAGAATATTTAGTTATCTGAAGTACACTAGTTACATGCATGCATGCATTAACTAAATGAACTCACAATCAGTTCCTCCAACTGTTGGAACTAATCTAACTGGACTTAACTCAGTTAACTAAGATAACTAATTACAACTCAAACTTATCTCCTTAATTAATGGATAACTTCCTCAATCAAAGGGATAACTGTTGCATGTCTCCACATAGACTTCATGTTTGATTTTCTCCAACTAATTAACTCAAGATCAATTAATTAATTCTTTTTCAAACAGCTGCTAAGATCAAATTCGAATTTTAATTCTCAATTTTAGTTCAGGGGCTAACTAAAATTGGAATCTAACCCGAAATGCTATTTATGGCAATGCTATTTTTAGCATTTCTATTTTATCATTCCTTGTTTCCATTTCCAACACTGGTAACTAAAATGATATTTATAGCAATTCTATTTTTAGCATTTCTATTTTTTAGCATTTCTTGTTGCTATTTTCAACACTCCCTCTCAACAAGAAAGGAATTCAACCTGAACCTGATCCTGAACCTTTGGAATGTTCTGCATGAAACACTTCTCCCTAGTGTTGTTCATCCAACAAATCTGAAACAAAAAAAAAATATCCAAGCTGAATCAGAATGTTGCCTCTATCATCAAAGTCTCTGACTACTATGGCCTCTGTCGACTAAAAACTCTGCACCTCTGTGCTCTTCATTATCTGACTGCTCTAGCCTCTGTCACTTTGATCTATGACTACATCAATCACACTGATTCCTCCTGCTGTATCCGTGCTGCTGCTGGTCCTATCTCCTAGCATGCATCTGCACTACACCTCCTCTCATCAGGTTGTATTGTGCTACCCACTGTTGCACTGCAACTCAGTTACTGAGAAGCAAGTAACTGATCTCCCAATTGACCTCCCTGTTGGGCTAGAAACAACCTCTGATGCTGAAGCTCTCTTTGTCACTCCATCTGCATCTATCTCTACCCACTCAGCTAGTCCTACTACTCCTCATCGAGGCTCCCATAGCAAGGTCTAATCCAAGAGGCTAGGTACCTCGAGGATCCTGCCCCTATCTCAACCTTCTTGGGACTGTCACTCCACAACACCCCACCTCCTACTTGTAAGTATGGATGCATGTGATCCCTCTGCCCACTTGGCTAAAAAATTCCCCCTACTGGAGGTCTCTGCATGAGTGGAAGCCTCCACTCGGTCTCCTCTCGGCTTCTCCAGTTGTGGCTGCTCCACAACCTCCTGAAGCTACTTCACCAGTTGTGGCTCCTCTACAATTGTCTGAGACTTCTTCTGGTGCTTCATGTTGAGAGGTAAGGTACTCCCCCTCTCAACCACCAAGTCTCTATCAGTTGCCTTACTCCTCAAGGCTTTGCATGCATCTTGAACCTCAAGAGCATACAGTTTCTTAACTCGTGAACCGATCTGCTTCACCTGTCTCATGGTGATGTGTCTAAGGAAAACCTTTCCCTTACTGAAGACTACATCATAGGCTTTGTCTTCCAGCATCGCAATCGATACCAAGTTCTTCTATAGTCCTGGCACATACTTCACATCTGTCAAGGTAATGCGAGCTCCATGCTCCCTCTGAAAAGAAACCGTGCCCACACCTGAAACATTATATTTTTCATCATTACCCATCACTATGAGTATCTGAAGGTCTTTCTTCTCCAAGGTACTGAACAAACTCTTATCGTTGGTCATGTGGAATGAGGTTCCACTATCAAAAAACCAACCACAACCCATCATGGATGAAACCATGCATGTGATGATGGTAAAATCCAATTCGAACTGTGAGGCCAATGCCTCACCATTAGATCCTTCCTTGGATCCCATCTTGGATTTCTTCAATGAAGAAATTGTTGCATAATGGCCCACCTCATGTCAATGAAAGCATCACACTTTTGATTTGTCAATCTTCTTCCCACCATGGGAAGAACTTGATTTTGGATGAGAATCCTTCTCCTTCGCCTTCTTTTCCTTACTCGCTAAGGTGAAATTTTCTTCATCCTCCTTGGATGAAGAACCATCTTTGGTTCTTCTCCTTATCTCCTCCTGCATTAGATCTGACCATAGTCGTTCCCAATCTGTCAGTTTCTCTCTTCCATTTACCGAGTCCTAGTAGCTATGCCAACTCTTAGGAAGACCGAGGAGAGCAAGACTCACCATGTCATCATCGGCTACCATGATTCCTACACTTCCAAGCTCATCCCTGTAGGTGGTGAGCTTGTTCAGATATGTAGAGATCGTGTCGCCCTTTTCACACTTGATTTTCCAAAGCTTGTCTTTCAGCGCCAGCTTCCTCTTATCACTGTTTTTCCGATATAAATCCTTCAATGTGGAAATCCTTGTAGGTGGTGAGCTTGTTCAGATATGTAGAGTTTGTGTCACATTTTTCACACTTGATTTTCTAAAGCTAGTATTTCAGTGCCAGCTTCCTCTTATCGCCATTGTTCTGATATAAATCCTTCAATGTTTTCCACATTGAAAATGGTGTCTCCTACCCATGGAGACTCGAGACAATGTGGTCTCAAAATCCCTCCAGAAGAATCCTCCTCGCTCTAGCCACACATTTCTTCAATTCCGCCAATTCTTGGGCATTAGTAGCTGCTAGCTTGGGGACTTCTTAATCAATGAAGTCCTTCAAACTATTGTCCTCTAATACCACTTCCATGTGATCCTTCCAGGCTATATAATTTGAGCTGCCATCCAGGGCATACTCGAGTCTCAAATCGTTGAACACCATTGGTGAAATTTGAGATGTGATAAGAATTCGATTTCTATAATTAGGAACTTCAAACTTCAAACTTCTCCCTTCTTTGTATATTGTTCTCCGCTTTGATCACCTTTTCTCTAATACCATGTAGAAATTCCCACTGTAGATCACCTAATAACGTAATGTACTAAAGAAATATACTCGATATACTTCTACAAACAAAACTTGCGGAAGCTTTATCAATTTGAGCACGATCAATTAAGAACACATATAACAGATAATGAGAATTCAATCACACATGAACACAAAATAATAACTTGGGGAAAGCCTCAGTTAAAACCCCCTCTATCTGTATTATCAAACAAGTGGAAACATATCAGAGATTACACAAAGCTTTAGCTCACAAGCTATCCAGCTCTTAGTACAATCCCTCACTGCTGCTCATAGACAGTCAAAGGCTCTCACAACCTTCTCCTCTGCCATCCAAACCTCCTATTTCCTTGTGTAGTTTCTCTTTGGGTCCAAAAGCTACCACCTGTGTGAATTACCTCACACACTGCTCACTAACTTCTGATCTAACTGCACAGTCCTGAAGGAAATTATTCCTTTTGCATGGACGAGTTTCCTATATAGGAAAAATCCTTGAATTGATAGTACATTGTCCCTTCCTTTGATCTCAACTGGGTCTCTTACTGAACTAACATGCATGAGTTATTTATGAGAGAATATTCAGTTATTTGAAGTACAGTAGTTACATGCATGCATGCATTAACTAACTAAACTCGCAATCAGTTCCTCCAACTGTTGGAACTAATCTAAATGGACTTAACTCGGTTAACTGAGCTAACTAATTATAACTCAACCTTATCTCATTAATTGATGGATAACTTCCTCAATCAAAGGGATAACTGTTACATGTCTCCACATAGACTTCATGTTTGATTTTCTCCAACTAATTACCTCAAGATGAATTAATTAATTATTTTTCAAACAGTTGCTAAGATCAAATTCGAATTTTAATTCTCAATTTTAGTTCAGGGACTAACTAAAATTGGAATCTATCCTGAAATGCTATTTATAGCAATGCTATTTTAGCATTTCTATTTTATCATTCCTTGTTGCCATTTCCAACACTGGTACCTGAAATGCTATTTATAGAAATGCTGTTTTTAGCATTTCTTGTTGCTATTTTCAACAGAAGCCCCATCATCAAGTTGAGCCTTGTTTGATATAAATGTCAACACTTACACAAGCAGCCACCTTCATACCATCAAATTTCTAACAATATCCCCCTTTGGCATTGATGGAAACACTACAAACTCCTCCTAATCTTGTCATGGTCCACTCTGATGTCAAATTTATCCTCCTTTGACATTAGTGGAAAATAAAACTTCACTTGCACTCCCCCTGAACCAATGCAACCTACTCTGCCATGAGTTCCTCCTACTGTGTAGCTGCCACCTCCTAGCAAAATGAAGTCGTTTGGAGGGAGGAGTCACAACTCCTATCTGTTGACCGATATGTTCAAATGATTCTCTTGTAAGTGGATTGGTAAAGATATCTGGCAGTTTATCTTTAGTGGGCACATATACAAGTTTAATAGTATTGGCTGCAACTTGTTCCCTCAAGAAATGATACTTGATAGGAATGTGCTTGGTTTTTGAATGCATAGCTTTATTTTTTTAGATGCTCATTGCACTAGTGTTGTCACACATTATTGGAATGAGATTAGGCATCTCCACCTGTATATCCTTTAATTTTTTTCATCATCCATAGAATCTGTGTAAAGTAAGTCACAACAGGAATATATCTTTATTCAGTAGTCGATAGAGAGATGAAGCCATGCTGCTTGATAACCCAGGATACTAAGTACTCAGCCAAAAAGAAACATGCACCAGAAGTACTCTTCATGTCATCTAGACTTCCATCCCAATCTTCATCAATGTAGGCCTTTAGATTGAAGTATTTACTCTTGGGATACCAAAACCCATACTCATATGGAGTTTTTTCCATCACAGGCCTAAGATGAGTTCTGTTTGAGAAGTATACTTCTACCTCATCTGCTTCTCCTTAGAATTGCTGAGCCACTCCTACTTCATCTAACATCACTCTAGCCATTTGCTAGATTGTTTGGTTATTCCTCTTAACAATTCCATTTTGCTGAGGAGTTTTGGCCACTAAGAACCGCCTTCTAATATATTTCTCTTCACAGAATTCTTCAAACTCTTTTGAGGTGAACTCTCCCCCTCTGTTTGATCTCAACTATTTTGTCTTCAAATCTTGCTCATTCTCTACCTAAGCCTTAAACTTCTTGAAGTGCTCAAATGCTTCTGACTTCTCTTTTAGGAGGAGAATCCAAGTAGCACTCATGTGATCATCATGGAAAACATGAAGTACCTTTCTCCTTTTGATGTTTTTTTTTCTTTTAGGGCCACAAATATTTGTGTGAATAAGATCGAGTGGTCTAGATGAGGAGAACTCTTTCGTTTTCAAATGAGTCCTAATCTGCTTGCCAAAGTGACATGACTTGCAGATGGTGTTATTAGGCCTTAACAATCTAGCTAATCCTTTTACCGTGCCTATCTTGCTTATCCTTATCAAGCTACCAAAATTCATGTGTATGAGCCTCTTATGCCACAATCGTGCTTCGCTAGTTTTGCTCAAGTAACAACTGACCCTTGAGTCATCAAACACATAAAAATTATTGTGAGTCTTAATTGCCTTCCCCGCTAGTTTTCCATTTTTTATATTTAGGATCTCACAATCTTTAGACTGGTAGGTCACATCATATCCATTGTCACACATCTAGCTAACACTTATGAGATTGTGTTTGAGGCCTTCCACATACAACAAATTTTGTTCTTTTGTCTTCTGATCAAGACTAACCACTCCTTTTGCTTTCATTCTTACTAGATCATTGTTGCCAAAGGTGACATTACCTGCTCTGTCTTTTTCCATTAGTGACAAAAAATTGCTCTTGTCTCTAGTCATGTGTTTGGAACAACCACTGTCTACGTACCATTTGTTTTCTTTATCATGCATTGATAAGGCGAGCCCACGTGGCATGCTCTTTTTGGTCTTTTTTTCCAGCTTCTTTTATCCTCTTTTATGTGAGTCTATTTGTCAATTTGAGATTTAGATAGGTATTCAAACATTCTTCTACACTCGCTAGCCTTGCGCTTGAATTTATTACGTTTAAAACATTCAACTTCTCTTTGTAGGGGATTGAAGGCATTCCAATTCCTAAAAGAGGAATCTTGTGACTTAACAGTCTGTTGTGAATTAAACCTAAGATTTTCATCTCTTTAAACTTTGATACTTCTACAATTAATAGCTTTGTGTCCAAATATATGACACTTGTAGCAGTGAACATAAAATAAGAAGGCACACCTATTGTCAAAAGCATTATGACATTTAATAGAGAAATACCTTGGTTGACTGTCTATTTGACTCATCCTCCATTAACAGTCTCCTCTTTGTCTGGCTACTCATTTTCCTTAATGAAGTCTTTCATGATGATTCCTGGAGCCTATTTCGAGGGCCATAAGAAGATACTAATTTGACTCATTTTCTGATGAGTCTTCACAGTCTGATTCCAGGTCCGAACTATCCTCTTTGGAATAGAACCCATTCTTCTTGTAGAGTTTCTTCTTCTGAAATTTCTGAGACTTATTTCAAAATTTTAGACCTTCTTCTCTTTCAATCCCCTCTTTGTAAGGGCACTTGGAATAGAAATTTCCAAGTCTTCCATTGTCAAAGCACTTAAAGGGAAAGTTCCCTTTATATTTACCAGAACTTCACTTTAGTTCTCTGGCTAGTTGAGCCAAATCCTGATCAAATTCAGTGCTAGTGCAGTCCTTATGAACTCTATGTTCCTTGCCCTTATTGGATACTCTGAATGCAGCTTACTTTGGTTCAAATTTCTCCGTTCCTACTCTCATCTCATAGGCCGTGAGAGTACCATGTAGTTGATCCATCTTGAGATCCTTTAGATTGACCATCTCCTCTATAGATGAGAGTTTGGCATTAAATCTCATGGGCAGATATCTTAATACCTTTTGAATGATCAACTCTTCCTTGAATTCCTCACCATGTCCTCTAATCATATTAGCTACTTAATCAACTCTGGGGAAGTACTCAACTATGATTTCATTCTCATTCATCTTCAAGCTTTCAAACCTCATTCTGAAAGTATGAAGTTTTTCTCAATTCACTTTGTCATCTCCTTCATGACACTGGTTAAGCTTCTCCCACATCTCAGAAGTAGAGTTACAGTGCATAACCTTCACAAGTTTTGATTGACTGATACTAGAAAGAATGGAATCCTTCGCTTTACCATTGCTTAGATACAGTTTCTTACCATCTGCATCTGTGGGGGAATATCTAGCACATTTTAATTTACTAGTACTGAGGTCCAAACATCTACCCCGAGGGACATAAGATATGCCTCCATTCTTACTTTCCAAAAGGCATAATTGGCTCCATCAAAGATCAGTACCCTACTCAAGTAAAATTCTTAACTCTCTTGCCTATTCATAATTCCTTAAGGATCTCCCTTTTAGTGGTTAAAGTGTTATTGAAGGAACTTGGCTCTGATACCAATTGTTGGAATTAAGGAATTTCTGAGAGGAGGGGTGGCAGTGAATCAGTAACTTAAGAAAATATTTATTTTCTTTTCTTACTGTTCTTATAGTTCCTTATTATGTTCTTTCATATGTGAAAGCATTAATTCATAAAGAAGTAAATCTTATAAACTTTCATAACACATACTCAAACAACAATGTCATGACCAAAATACATTTGACACGGTGTTTCGTAGAAACCCAGAGGGAAAGAACCACCAAATTGTTGTTTGTTTTATGATGTAATTTAAGAACCAACTTAATTACATCTGTTTGTTTGTGAGCACCCACTCACTGGAGGCATGAACCCCCTTTTGTTTAGAAAGAACAAACTTGCCACTCTTTTGTTTAGCAAGCACCAAATTTCCTAGCGGCAACAACCTCTTTTGTTTAGCAAGCACCAACTTGCCTAGAGGCACCAACCTTTTTTGTTTAGCAAGCACTAACTTGCCTAAAGGAACCAACCGCTTAAGTGTGCAGGAACCAACTTGTCACTGCCACTATTTTACTATTTCATACAAATTTCACACTGAAAATAGAGGCATACAAATTAAAAGTAAAATACCAACTTAATGGTTGTTTGCAAATTCAACTTCTACACTCTCCTTTCTGAACACTTGTGGTAGTCTTCCTCTTGCTGCCCACTGCAATGCTTTCTCTGTGCTCTACTTTCTCTGCTTAGGGCTCTCCATTATTTCACCACAACACTACCCTTCCAACACTTTGCTTTGTTCTTTGTTTCTGAAGGCTCTCCACTCTTTCACCACAAAACTACCCTTGCAACACTCTACTCCACTTCACAGCTCATTGCTTTGCTCTCACGCAATTATGCTCCCACACCCCCATTAGATCAATGGAGGTTCACACTTTTGTTCTTGTGCTACTCTTGGCTCGATGTAGTCACTGGCATCATCAATTCTACCGACGCATGTAACCCAAGCATGGAACCCCATTCTTCTATGAATTTATGCAAGCTCCAATTCAGTCGTTGCATTCAACTCATAAGGATGGGCAATGATCACTTCTTTTTCATACAAATTACTCTCCATGATATGTATTAACTCTCAGTCCTCCTTACATATTTCACAGAGGCTCCCCATACTTCTTTATGGTTCGCAGAGATTTACTTGTACATTGTCATGGAGTCTCTATTTTTCATTTATTTACAATGCATGCACGGCAGGTCTTTGACCATTAACCTTACAGTTCTGCATTCAAAATCACAATTGTCGATTCATACATCTTAATGGCACCCTGTCCCATCATATCAGAGCTTTTCATCGAAGTGATCAACACTATGAAATAGATGATTGTCGACCTTCGTTCAAGTATAGACCCTTTTGCATAGAGTTGTGTTATATCTCCACCATAAGACTTGGTTCAGTGACCGAGTGCCAACCATATCGGAGCCCCCTATATCAACATTTTTCATTTGTGGCCAATGTGCCAGTAACCAAAAACCTACGATCGTTGATCTCTAATTTTTAAGATCCTTTTGCTCAGCCCTTACCGCATATTTCTCACCATAGGACCGAGGTTGGTGACCGTGGGCTTGGCCTTAAGGTGCTAAGTGTTTCAGCGCTCTACTAGGGGCCTTTAGTTCCCTTATAAAGTGTCACACCCTTGGTTTCTTGTCTTTCCTCTAGACCATGCGCTTACCACATTAAAGCCCTGTATAGGCAATTTCCACTTTGTTATAATGTGTTGTCCATCACAAATCGATCACTGATTTTTTATTGGAACCTCTGTTCAAACCTAGACCTTGGTTTCCTTAAGCCTTCGCAACCACCTTCTATCGCACATCCTGGAAAAATTTCATTGTGGCACTTGAGCCAACCATTGGAAACCTCTGATTGTCAATTTCCAAAGTGATGTCATCCCATGCCATGTGGCATCTTCTGACCAGTGACATGTGTCACTTGGATATGGCCCATTAGGCCATTCATAAACACCGAAATAGACTACCATGTTTCCCTTCGTACCGTGACATCATGCTGATGCAAGTGGCCATGTGTCCCTTATCAGAACCAATTAGATCCTGCCACTTATTCTCATCGGAGCTCCTCCGATACTGCCTTTTTTCTGTATTAGAGCCAACCGGATGTCTTCATGTGTCCTGCTTGGGGGAGAGAGAAAGGGACCTTGCCTACTATTGCGAGGAAAGCATAGTCCTGGCTTATCCCCCAATATTGCGAGACCTACGACATGTGGGATCATCAATATGCAATTTATCGGGGCCTCTGATATGCGATTCACGAGGACCTCCGATTTGTGGGGACCTCCGATTGTGATTCACTAGGACCTTCGATCTCTGATATTTCTCATTGTATAAGGCTTGAATCATCCAAAACTTCAGTAGGCTATATCTCTCAAACCACATGCCCATTTCTAGATGTCCACATACCATTGGAAAGATCTTCTAGAGAACTTTCCAAAGAAATGAGTCCAATTAGAAAATACGCCCATATTTTTCCTCAAAAGATGGCTCTAAACTCTTTACCTAGATGGAATCACAACCACCTAGGAAAAAGCTCCATCATCAGGCTGAGCCTTGTTTGACATCAATTCCAACACTTACATAGTCAGCCACTTGCATACCATTAAATGTCCAACACTCACCGGGCTACAAAAACTTACCAAAACCCCATTCTTCATTTAGCTTTTCTTTGATCCCTCATCAAGCATTACATAGAGTTTGAATTTGAAATAATGTATATAAATCCCTATGACTCGGAAATCTCTTCCAATTTCTTAGACAACCCATAAATCTACCAGTACTGAGATTAAGGTTACGGTTATGGTTTCTTGATGGCTTAATTCAGAGGTTTTTTCATTGAAGATACAACAGAATAACTAGAATTCTATATCATGTGCAGTGTTATTACTTTTTATACAATCATCGCATATAATTAATTGCATAATTTTTAGAAGCCTTCTAGTGTTAGATACATCGAGTTCGAATTTGACTGGAAGTGAATAAATCCCTATAACATTGAAATATCTACCAATTGTTTTGGACAACCTGGAAATCTATGAGTACTGAGTTTGAGGTTTGAACAACTGGAAAAATTTCCTCAAGAGCTAGGTGATCTAGTAAATAGTTTGTAGGAACTAGACCTTTCAAGTTGCCAATATCTAGAGTAGTTACCGTGATCATTTTAAAAGCTTCGATTTTTATGAGTATTGAGAATGAAATCCTGCTCTGTTTTGACGCATCTGCGAAATGACTTTAGATCATTGAATTGTCTCCAAGAACTCCATTTGAGCTCTTGTGAACGTCTAATTGTGCTTCCTAGTAGTTTGGAAAAGCTGACATCATTGCAAGAACTCACCATCTATTTAAAGTCAGTGTAAATTTATGAGGACGGAATGCAATTTCATTCAAATGGAACTGGTTGGTGGTGCATGCACAATGACTAATATTTTACTCACAACAAGCCCTTGATAATTCATATGTATTTTGTTTATTATATTGTCGCCTAAATCGTTCATTGGCACAGGTTGTTCTGAGGACATTCAAGCTTTGGCAAGCTTGAAAAAATGCTTCACAAACAAAACTGTCCTCACCGATTGGCTGGAAATAGACTCTTCTCCTTGTGCATGGATGGGTATACAATGTATTCAGGGAAGGGTTTTTTCCCTAGATTTATCCTTCATAGCTCTACATGGAACCATATCCCATGCAATAGGAAACCTGAAATTTTTGCAGATTATGCATTTGAGCAATACTGCACTAACAAGGAAACCACCTTCATAGTTATGGAGCCTTCCAAAACTAGAATAAGTAGACTTCAACAACAATGATCTATATGGTGTGTTGCCCCCTGAGATTTATAATCTTGTTAGTTTATTTTAAATTTTAATTCATTCTCAAGTAGCCTTCATATCGAGCTCGATAATATTGAAAATTTGAAGTATCTTGATCTTAGTTCCAATAGATTTTCTAGTAGCATTCCCCCTAGATGGGGAATTTTCCAAAATCGTTATATCTAGATGCTAGTGAAAACTCCTCCTCTATAGTTTTCCCTGTTAAATTCGACCATCTTACTAATTTAGTCACTTTGGATCTCAATTATAATGCACTATCCAGATTGCTGCCAAAGGAAATTAGGGGCATAGAAAATTTGGTTTGTGTATGGATAGGATCAAACTCATTCAGTGATGAAACACCAGCTAAAAATGAAAAACTTGTTACGTTTAATATATTAGATTTTACGGTTTGTAAGTTCAATGCGCACACTCCCTTAGAAATTGGAAACTTTAAAT
Organism: Pinus tabuliformis; assembly: GCA_031772625.1. NCBI lineage: Eukaryota > Viridiplantae > Streptophyta > Pinopsida > Pinales > Pinaceae > Pinus > Pinus tabuliformis. The sequence goes on from CM062815.1 coordinate 775,489,693, forward strand.
CTTTGGTGAAACTTGACCCCTCAAATTATAACCTTGAAGGATCCACGGGGGCTTCACTCAATGAACATATGACCTATCACGTGCATTCATGGAATATTAAACAATACCCTCAATTTGACCACGTGTTGGAAAATACCCCTAAAAATCACATTATTTAACCCCCTACCAATACAAACCTCATACACCTTCCCAATTTAAAAACCCCAACTTCTAGTAGATATTGTAAGTATCCATTTTTTCATTAACATTTTTTATGAACCTTCATATTTTTTCATTAACTTTGAGCTCTATTTTTTATACCTACCAATATAAAAACCCTTTAACCCATATATATCCCCCAATATATTATGTCATTTTTTCCTCAATATATATCCTACAAAATGAACCCACATGGTATGGTATTTCTCCCCTAGTGAAGCCCCCATGGAAGGATCATTATCAAACAACATTAATAGTTTACACAACCTTCTGTATCTAATGACTATGATTAATGTACTAAGTGGGTGGATTCCAAACACAATCCCCAATTGTAGGAATTGCAAATACTGGATTTGTCATTCAACGTGCTGACTGGGCCGCTCAATGATTTTGCAAATTTGGAGTCAATTCAAAGTTTTATGTTTGAGGAAAATCTTCTGACATTACCCCTTCTATCCTAGCTTGGTGGATGGAGAAGAGAAACTTCTATAAGATTATCCAAAAACCAGTTTGAAGGTCATTTAGCTCCGGAATTGGGCAACTATTCCTCTCTTAGAACATTGGTAATTGATGCTAACAAGCTCTCTGGATTAATAACATCAGAGCTTTGACATGCCAAGAGCCTAGCCTTTATCTCTTTGTCACTTGATCAATTTACAGGTAGCATGAACAACACTTTCCGAGAGTGCATGAATTTGACATACTTGTCATTAGATGGGAACAATATGTCTGGTAGAGTCCCTGGCTATCTTCCAAGTCTACGTTCAATCACCTTATACATGGCACACAATAATTTCTCTGGAAAATTACTATATGAGCTTTGGAGTTCACATACATTTCTTGGAATATCACTCAGCAATAGATTTTTTATGGGTGCGTTGTCTTGTGGTGGCAAATATTTAGGACATTCCAAGGATCAAAGTGATATGGTTGAGTGAATATTGATGAGGCTCATCAATAGGTATATCATAAGGGTCACAATTCCATCCTCCAGCATTAAATCATCTCTTTCTCACATTTATTTACAAATTTTATTATATTATGTTTAGCGTGAGGAGTAAAATATGTGTTGTTGTTTCATGTGGCATAATATCCCTTAAATGTGGGAATTAGAGCAATTTTGAGGTAATTTGAGTGCAAGAAATCGGAGTAGACAACAAGGAGAGGTTCTAGGAGGTTGTCCACTTCCTTAATTCCTCCAATCAGTCAAAGATCACCACTCTGTCTCTCATCAACTCAAGTTCATTAGCAGCCAAGTAGGCTGAGGTCATTGGCAGCCAAGCCAGTGCAGTTCAAGGGAGATCCAGATCCACCTTTCTTGAGTTTTAGAGACAAACATCTCCTTTTTCTAGGGAGTTGTTCGTAGCTACCCTTTGTATAAATAAACATGTTAGGGAACTCATTAGGATTCAAATTTTTGTTGTAGCGAAGAGGCTGTTGAGCTCAAGCACTAGTGACTGCTATTTTTGTGATGTATTTGACATTTATTTAATGATAATGAAAAGTTTCATTTTGATCCATCCCTAAGTTAGTCCATAGGGTTGAAGATCTTGGGTTTGGGCCTAACCCTAGTATCTTAGGTCCCTCTTATGTATTTATACTTCTTTTAGCTTAGACTGTTTGGTTAGTTTCTACATTTCAGTAGAGTATAATTCCTCAAAAAGTCTTTGACTGTGGCCTCTATCTCATCTCTCTCAGCGGAGCATGTTTAGAGGACTCCACCATCACAGCCCAAAAACATTGTGTGATTTCTTGTTTACGATTTTTTGGAAAATTCTACATTTATTATCTTGCTTTACATATGATTGTTGTAGCTTAGAAGTTAATTCATTGTATAAATCAAGTTCTTAGCATCAGTTAGATAGGTTCCAAATTCAACTCATATTTTCCACCATTGATTGTAATATTTTGCAAATGAAAAGAAGAACAAGTGCATGTGATGTTGCAGGACTGTTGGAACTGCAGGAAAGGGATATTTTTACCACTTTCATCCAATATGTCTCCACTCTGTTTTGATGAATGCGAACCAATGTTCTTGATCTCTTTTTTTAGGTCACTGTGAGCAACCCTCTTAGCCCAAAGATGGCCTTCCTAAAGTGTTGGGCTTGGCTAGGGGTGTTGGTCACCTTCCATACATTTTACACAACCTTCATCCATATTTCCATCACTTTATCCCATCATCCTTACCCTCGAAACCCTCTTGGAAAACTTCATGTAGCATTTTAGAACTTCCTGCAGCAGTACAAGGATCTTGTAGCAACTTCCTCTAGCACACCTCTAACAACCTATCTTGCCCTTGTTTTCACCTGCAATGCCAATATAGCTTAGTATAGGAGTAGGTTAACCCCCCATCTTGGACTCCATGATCAGAGGTACCACCTAGGCCATTCCCTCCATTCGTTTTCCTTTACTACAAGAGAAAATAACATTAGTTTCTTCATTACAAGATTTGGAAATTAGAACATTACTTAATCTGCATGTGTGAAATAGATAAATGGTGCATGAATTTTTGAATTGTGAATTGGTAGAATAATCTTTTGTTTTCAAGTGAATTTGATAGATAGATGGTTGATTGAAATTAATGTAGCTTTCCTTTCTGTAGTTAGCATAATTCTTGTGTTTTCTCATGGATTGATTCAGTAGCATTTACAGGTTGACAAGATTTACAAGTTAGATTTGAACATCATTTACTTTATATGCACTAGGACTAGCTTTTGAATCATGCTTTCAATAGTTAATCCTTGCTAGTTCAGTAGAAGAATGGTCTTGGAGCCCTAATGGTCAAGTGGCCTAGTTGAGGGCAGCATGAGTATAATTCCATCTACTGTGTATATAGCATTGTGATCTCAAAGTTTGTACGAACCTCCGGTTGATAAATAGAGTTCAGGAGCCTCTCGGAGTTACAACACTTTTGGTGGAATACTGAGGCTCACCAAAAATCACTATCCATTATCAGTACCTGCTTCCAAACTAGACTTAATGTACAGTTCTACGAGAGTTCTTAAACAAGAGCCTTACAGGATGTGCATGGCCAAAGTAAGAAAATATTTGAAAAGTTGATTTTTTTTTCAAATAACTAAACCTCAATGCCATGAAATAATCACTTCAAAGTTGATGATAAAAACTAAAAGTGAACACCATGAAATAGCCAAAGTTAGTGATGGATTGTGAATTACGTTATAAAAGCTAAAATGTTTGAAAATGAAATATTTAAAACCTAAAGTTGATATATATTTATTTTCTTTTTCAATTATATATATATATATTAAAAAATTAATCAACATTGATATAAAAATTTAATAAAAAGATAAATTGTAATTTATATTAGTATTTGATTTTATTTATGAAATTAAAATTAATTTTACATGAAAGTATATAAACTTAGTGCAATGGCCTTAACAACTACATAATAAGATAATGATTTTCCTTATAAATATTAAGGAGGATAATATTATTTTTTTGGTTTTGAAGATCGATTTAAATTTGCTTACTTTTATTTTCATTATCGTCTTCGTATGTAAATAAATGAGTTAATTACTCAAAAACATAAAGACATCTGAGAGGAGTTAAAGTCCACACATCACAAATATGTTTTTCCTTTTGAGTAGCTAAATGGTCGTCTTATGTTTATTTGAATGTGATGATTATTCCTAGATAGCTAGTAGTTTCTAATATAGTATAAATTTAGGAATAATTAGTTATGTACATGTAAGCAAAAATTAGCATAATTTTGATTATAAAGATATTTTTTTAAGAGAATTTTTCATGATTTTTCTAAAGGATTCTCCATAATTTTTTTTGGAATTATTTAATCATATATTCTCAAACAATTTGGTTATATAAAGTTAGATATAACAACTCTATTATATTATATTCTGCTTCATTGTGTGAGTTATTTTGTGGGAGTTTCATTGTTGTAGTTGTTTGGTTTCTTTCTTTTTTTATAAGAGTGAGACGATCCAAGAGAGCTAGAATTTATTTGGTATTGTAGAAATAATTGGAGAGGCTTTGGAAGAGACTATCTAATCAAAAGAAGAGGTAGAAGACATGCAATAGTCATGAACATTACAAGGATATTTGTTGAAGAAATTGCAAAAGAAAACTGTGATTTTGTGCAAAATGTAAATTATCAACATGATTCAAAAAGTGAAGACCACCTTACAGATACATGTATGGAAGATGAAATTGAAGTTGGAGATGATGAAATTGAAAGCACCTTTGCATCAACAACAACTAGTGAGAAGAAATCAATATGAATGTTGAATTTAATTATAAGGTTGAATTAACATTTCTTAAAGAGTGGCTTGCAAAGCCCAAGTATGATGGGGAAGAAAGTAACTATAGAAAAAGGAACTAAAATATAAAGGAAAACATTAGAGTTGTTGAAGACTATGTGACAATAGAAGAGGAGGTGAAAGAAAATTAAGGAGTTATTTTTTATATTACAAAGGCTGATTAAAAAGTTTAATTAGTAATAATTAATGTACAAGTACATGCAAAAGAAGAACCACATGAAGAGACATTGACAATGAAAAAACATTGAAGAAAACCATAATAAAGCTAAAGCTAAAAAAAAGAAATAATACACATAATATAATGTTTGTAGCAAAAGGGGGGAAAACCTTATACAACATAGAACTCAAGAACAACCCCACCAACAAAACTAAATTTTGAATTGATCTTAGGTCTTGTAAGCCTACTTGAGACTTAGACCATGAAAGTAGTGGTAGTAATTAAGGGAGAGAGTTGGAAAGTGATAATTACTCTCAATTACTTAATATGTTCCAATAGAGTCTAAATTTACGAATAATTGATAATGCACATGTTTAAGATTAAATTAGCATAATTTTCCTTATAAAAATCCTTCTACAAAAATCCCCATAATCTTTCTAGAAGATTCTAGATAGCTTTTAGTTGTTTCTAATAGAGTCTAAATTTAAAATTTAATAATAATAAATCATATACATGTGCCACTTAAAATCAATATAATGGTTATAAAAATGTTCTTAGAGAATTCTCCATGATTTTTCTAAAAAATTCTTCATATTTTTGGGAATCTATTTAATCATATATTTTGAAACAATTTGATAAATTTAACTATGGTAATAGTTTAGTTTTCTCCAAAAAATTTTTTTGCTAAAACCTCACTTTATTTTAACATAAATAAACAAATTAACAACCTAAAACCTAAAAACATGCCACAAGCATTACAATTAACAAACAAAAACCTGAAAGCATGCGACCAGAATTACAGTCTACCTCTTAAAAACTATTAATTATTAGGTTTTCCGTAATTAATGAACTTGTATTCACAGACAGCAGCAAGTTATAACTATCCTTACCATAAATTGATAATTTTATAAAAGAAATTATCATCACTACCGACTCACAGATGCAATGTACTAAGGTATGAAATACATTTACAAAGGGAGATGCTAAGTTCAATTGAGGCTTATCTTTGACACGCTTAATTTACCACCTTTTGAAGAATAGTGATTTAAGAAACAAAAGGCTGAAAACGCCTAGACCAACTTAATTGCTGGACATGGAAGTTGGGAAAGTTTCCACACTGGCCACGTTAATTGTTGGGCGACGGAGGTTGGGAAAGTTACACTAGCTAAGCATCTACGATTCCGGTTGTCCCTCGGTTTCGATGCCGCGATCTTCAATATAATCGGGGAACACCCTCCCCTCTCTGTCTCTGCTTAACATTCTCTTCAGTGAATGGACCACAGTGTTTGAGGATTGCGATCCACTGTGCAAGCACAGCTGTTTTTCGCTTGAGAAGCTTTCAGGCCTATCGAGCATATCAGTGGCGGTTTCCGGCATCGAGGAGATTCCGCCCGTGGATGGCCCTTCGTCCACGGCGGTTTTGGTTTTTTCTTCTTGAGAGCTCGTATGCCCTCGTTCGAGTCCTGGGTCGATGCAAATTTCTCTATTACCTGAAGAAATCAACTCTACATTAATGAAAATCTCATCGCTATTGTTATTACCTACCCTCTGTTTCGGCTGAGCGCCAGTTCTGCAAATAGGGCAAGTTGACTGCGAACGAAACCACATGTCGATACAATCTGCGTGAAAGCTGTGTTTGCAATTCGGTAGAAACCGACCTCTCTCGTTCTCCTCAAATTCCGACAGACAGGCCGCGCATTCCAGAGCGTCTTTGAAGATCTGTGCTTTATACGCGAAGGCGGGCAGAGATTCTACAACGCGCGCGTCCAAACCCATGTTACCGAGGCTCAAGGAATCATCGTCCGCAAAGGGAAATAGACGGCGCCGAGTTCTCCAGTAGGCGCAGACCATGAAGAGTAATGAAAGGACGGCGGTGAGAACTACGAAAGTCGCTAGCATAAGCATCCCTTCATATGGAATATTGCTGCTGGCTGCCATTGGCGGCGGCTGTCGATCATCGGTGTCGGAGGTCTTGGCCGGGGCTGAATCTATCTCAGGTACCGTTTTGCGATAAAGGCCTTTCATATTCCTAACATCATCGTTGCGGAGTGCACGCAGAAGAAAAACCTTCGCTTTGAAGGGCAGAATGGGGAATTGATGAATGAAATAGAGGCAGATTCGTTAAGTATGGAACGGGTTGACAGATGAATGAATGCAGATCGATTCAGAATTTCAATATGAACCTTTTGTATGAGAAACGGCAGGATTTCTTGACATTTTACGGGCGTGGATTGAGGGATTCTTCACGCAGCTGAGGTCGAGACTCTAGTTTTGTTTTTCGTTTTTTGGTTTTTATTTTTCGAATAAGTAGAAGTTTCTATTAATTAAAAAAAGAAGTTTCTGAAAAAAAAAAAGAAGTTTCTATTAATTAAAAAGCTAGTTGTGGGCGATCGGCCTGGAGTATGCCGTAAAACTGCTTCTGCTTGGCTAAGAGCTCGTCTTCCTCGGACGTAAGGACACAGGTTAACGGCCCAAGACCCAGAGGCATCTGGCAAGAGTGAGAGCCTGCTCCCAATTATGGACCACCAGCAGGGTTATGTCAGGTGGCGTGGTTTTCCTATTTAACAGTGATGAGTCAAACCCAGCATTCGCGGATAGCAGCCAGAGATGGCTGTCCTCACTGTTGGTTTGACACCTGAGTTGATAGGTTTTACCACCTTCGGAAAAAAAAAAACAAGTGTTTTTAGCTCAATACTATCTTTTAGCTCAACACTATAGCTACTTTTCTAAAAACCTATCGCAAAATTATTTAATGATAAGACTATAGAATTGGGAAAATTATTTAATGATGATAAGACTATAGAATTGGGAAAATTATTTAACGATAAGACTATAGGATTGGGAAGAAACTTTCAAATTAGAAATACTTTTTTCTGTCGGACTTAATGTAAGGAAGACTTCTCATTTAGGAAGACCCAGAATCAACCGGGAGTCTACTTCTTGAGCCGCATACCACTCGATTCGATTGTGGATTCTAGAATAAGTGAAATCAAACAATTAGCTTCCTATATTTATAGAATGTTCTGAAACTGCAATTGATATTAAGATGGGCCATAATGGCCATGGACATAAATACAAAATTTCCAAGTTTATGTAGAGTTTTTGCCATTTTTGGAAACCAAAATCCTCTATGAATTGGATTGACGTAGGAAATGTAAAACACAAACATTAATCTAGACATAAAACATGGATTGGCTTGACTTAGGAAACGTAAAACACACAAATTAATCTAGACATAAAACATGGATTGGCTTGACCTAGGAAATGTAAAACACAAACATTAATCTAGACATAAAACTAGACCTGGCTGAAAGCTGCAGGCACGTTCTCCAGAATATCAATGGAATGCGCGGACCCTTGGTGCCCATATGGGTCTGTGAGAGGTGGCAGTTTCATGCTTTTTCATCATCCATTTGTAGAGGGCCAACAAAAAGCATCCCTGCTCGTCTGCTCTATCTATCCACGCACACAGGTGTCTCCAGTCTACCTCTTATCAAGCAAGGGCATGATCTACCACTGTCCTGGTATTCTTATTTAACTCCAGTCTCTTAAAGAACTTCATATCCCGAGTTTTGCTTGTACCCCTATCTAGTAGAATGCCCGCTCCTTCTTTTTGAACTTCCTCATCCTCTACAAATTCGCCCTAAATGTTTTCTTCTACTTCTAGACGCCTTATTTCTTGCATTCATGTTGCCTTGATGTAGAGGAGGTGGAGATGAAGAAAGATTGTGCTACCTCTCTTACAGTGGCCTATGCACAAGTTTTATGAACAAGAGGGCATCCTATGTTACCAAGTCAATGATCCATTTAAACTTGAAATCTGCTCTGTAATTTAATTGGAGTCTCAATAGGGGGATACTGCATTTCCAATCAAGGATAGGAGCCAAAAATCAAAGTCTGTAGGGGCAGAGCCGATGTAATAGCCATTTCTCACAACTAGAACCAGTCGAGTGACCACATTGTTTTATCATCACCATGCATCACTCTTTTTAAAGCCATGTTAATCAACATACGAAGCATGGAGAAGTCTTTCATTAATACCACACATCGTGTGTCCTCATTGAGGTAGAGGATGGAATGTTTCCTAGCGGGTTGTTGCCAGCTAAAGTCACTTGCACCCTTAGCTTAGTGCATACACCTTATGTGGTTTTTAAAATTATAATTACGATTTGATAATTATTTTTATAAAAAAAAATTTATATATTTTAAATGATTCTATAAAATTAATTTATAAAATATTTAAATTATAATATTTTATATAATTATAAATAATGACCAATAATTTTAATTATATATATATATAATGAAACATAAAATTGAAATTATTCTCACATACGAATAATAAGTCAAAAGTAAACCACACAATTCTACATTAAAATATCAAAATACAATGATATCAAACACATCATACATTAAAACATTAACAAAACACCACCATCTTTTTGAAAAACTATATATAATTTTAAAAGGTTAAAAACACAATACTTGAATATATACTATACCTACCATATATATTTTGACGCAAGGCTACCTGGAACAAGGTTACCTGTGTGTATAGTCTTCAAACCTTTACAGTTAAGGCCCCTTTAAATAAACCCCAGCAGAATGAATTCATTACAATAGCCCAGTTTCATAAACCCTCATAAACCTTCCACTAACCCTTATGCCGCATATATAATCATTCCCACATTATCTTATGATAAGGTTGGACTTACACACAAAAACACGTATCGGCTCATTATTTCATTATAAACCCTTTATAAGGGAAATACACATAGAACACGTCTTTTATGCCTTCTTCCGCCTATTTCATGGCTCTTGCACAATTCTCGAGGCTCCTTTATCGCTAATCGCAGTTGTCGTCTCTCGCGGGTTTCTTTAACACATGCCTCTATCGCATTCGATATGCGATAACACAATAACGGATTTCAAATCCCATTAAATTGCATCTATATACTATCGGGTCCGCCTTATCACTTGCATCAATACTTCTCCACTGATAAACACCATTAAATGTTGCGATGTGATGACTCGGATGATCGCGTCAGCATTCGCCGATTAAATCCCCACTGTTGATCCTCCCCACAGATCCAACAGTCCTCGCTCTATCACTTGATCACAATCGGCGATCACCTGAGGTCAAGGTTATTCACGCCCTTTTGTGTTCCTCCAATGCGATAGTTAAAACTCGTTCATTCTCCGCAATCAGATCTCAACCATTGATCTGTTAGATCCAACGGTCCCTGAGCGCCACTTCCTCAATCTTTCGCTCCTCTATTGTTCGGGTCTTATAACACTTTCCGCTATGCCGCGACCAATTCTTCTCTATGTATTCAATCTCCTCTTTGAGTCTCCGGAATTCACCTATACATATATATATATGGTACAGAAGCTCTGATTCACATTGAATTCATCATTCAATCATTCGAAACACAGATTTATATTGATTTGAATTTATCTTTGCACATAACAAATAAACAAAGGATACATATTGAGACTCTGTCTCTCTCTATGGCCTGCTCTCCTAATACCGGTGGCCTCTTTTACATTCTGCCCATAGGCTTACAATCATACTCTAATTCGGCTAACTCTCTACACTTCTCTCTTGTTTCCTTTTCAATACATCATTAGCATTTCTTTTATAGGTCGAGGAACTGTTCCTCAGTTATGAAACAGTTTCTTCAAACTAGTTCCTATCTAATCCTATTTTATCTAATTCAAAAACTAACAATGGTTGATTCAACCTTAATTTAAAATGACACAAAATAAAACTAAATGAAACAGAAACTTGAAGTGTTTTCCCCTCTATTTGTCAAAATAAAATGAAAATAAAAATTGTAGGAATTTACAGGGTAAGTTCCTCAGAAAGAACACCAAAAGGACACCGCTCACAACTAGATCACAGATCAATACACCAGTATTTTTGACGTGGTTAAAACCCTCAAAGAGGGAAACAGTCCACGGCCTGAGCCAACGCGGCCACTTCAAGCAATTTATTAATCAAAGAATGAAAATTTACATAAGCTTCTCTCATGCACGGATTACCCTACAAATGACCCTCCATGCGCTTTAAATAGAATTCATGGACCAATCGGGTGTCAAGCCACGGATCAAGTGTCGGTAATACTGAGGAGAGAATGAACCGTCGGATCACTACATATCGTGACCGTCGGATTGTAAGTTACAAAATGTACAACGGTAAAGAAACACACTTTACCTAAATCTATACCTAACTCTACACTAGACCAAGTTGTACTTAACTATTTCCTATGTGTCGGAATATCCTAACATCCCCCCTTAAGAACAACTTGGGATAGGATTGAAGGATTTACAAATATGAAACAATAGGAGAAGGAAGGAGGCACTAGAGCCTATCCCCCCTTAGTCACAACTTCCTGAACTCCAACCATAAATCGAAGTTTAGTGAACTTCGCCTCTGTGAGAGCCTTTGTGAAGATGTCTGCAACTTGATCATCTGTTGAACAATATTGCACTTCAAGAACATGGTCATGAATGAGCTTTCTGATGAAGTGCATGTGCAGTTCAATGTGTTTGCTGCACTGATGTTGAACTGGATCTTTGCATAGCTGAATGGAACTTTGATTATCACACCAAAGTGTAATCGGATGCTGCTGCTGAAAGCCAAATTCTGACAGGATCTTACGAAGCCACAAGGCTTCCTTACTAGCTTCTACGGCACCACGATACTCTGCTTCTGCTGATGAAAGAGAAATGGCAGCTTGTTTCTTACAAGCCCATGTAATAGGTCCTGAACCAAGAGTGAACACATAACCGGCAGTAGACTTTCGATCATCAGGGTCACCAGCCCAATCAGAATCAGTGAAACCAACTAATAGAGGAGCTGCTTCGGCACTGTAATGAATCCCAAACTGAACTGTACCTCGAACATAACGAAGTATTCTTTTAGCTTCTTTCCAATGAATTTCACAGGGGTTTTGCATGAACCGAGCAACAAGGCCAACAACAAAGGAAAGGTCAGGACGAGTATGGGTTAGATACAAAAGTTTTCCTACAAGTTGACGGTATAAGGTAGCATCAACTTCAGGATAAGTACAAGTGACTGAGAGTTTGACTCCAGACTGAAAGGGAGAAGGGGCTGGCTTACAGTCTTCCATGTGAAAATGACGTAGAATATCACAATCACACTTGGATTGGGAAAGGGAAATACCCTCCTTGGATTGCAAGACTTGAAGACCGAGAAAATAGTGTAAGTGTCCTAAGTCTGTCATTTCAAATTTCCTTTTGAGACTAGACTTCACATGGTTTATAAGGTTGGGATCACTACCAGTAAGGATAAGATCATCAACATAAAGAACAAGGATGATAAGAGAGTTGCCCACTTTCTTGGTGTAGACAGTATTGTCAGAATGACACTTAGAAAAGCCAGATTCTAAAAGAAAGCTATCCATTTTGGCATACCAAGCCCGAGGAGCTTGCTTGAGACCATAAAGGGATTTCTTAAGTCGAAAAACAAGGCTAGAGTCTGTTTGTATGAAGCCAATGGGTTGTTCCATATAGATTTCTTCATGCAAGTCCCCATGCAAGAAGGCAGATTTAACATCCATCTGATGGACTTCCCATTTGAAAGAGGCAGCAAGGGAAAGAACAAGGTGGATAGAGTTCATTTTGGCAACAGGGGAGAAGGTTTCAGTGTAGTCAATGCCTTCAACCTGTGAAAAGCCCTTAGCAACAAGACAAGCTTTATGTTTATCAACTTTCCCATCTGGTCCATACTTGGTTCTGTAAACCCATTTGCATCTAACAAGTTTTCGTCCCTTTGGTAAAGGAACAAGATCCCATGTATCATTTGCCAATAATGAATGATATTCTTCATTCATAGCTGCTTCCCAATCTGGATGGCCTGAAGCTTCTGCAAAGTTGTCAGGATCATAATTTACTGGAGCTTGAGCCAGTAAAGAAGAGGCTCTCTCAAACTGAGAACGTGTGCGTCGCTGATCTGTAGGATCACCGACAAGATCACCTGCTGCATCTCGAGTAGCACGAACCCATTTTGGAAGCTCAGGAGCTGAAGGAGGATCCTGAGATGGTGGGGGAGGATTGTCATCCTCACTTTCATCATCTGAAGAAGAAATGTTTTCAAAGGTAGAAGAGATAGGGAGAGGTGGCACATCCGCCGGACTAGACTCGCAGGCTGATATATTTTCATCAAATTTTACATCTCTTCTAATGATAACATTTTTGGACTTAAATGGAATAAGTCTATAGCCTTTGACATCTTCAGAATATCCAACAAAAGTACATTTTTCACTCTTAGGTTCTAAAGCTTTATGCTTTTCATCTGGAATATGGGCCCACGCTTCACTTCCAAAAACACGAAAGTGACTTACATCTGGTTTGATTGAGCTCCATGCTTCTTCTGGAGTGATATTATTTAAAGCCTTAGTAGGAGTGCGATTTATTATGTAATTTGCACAGTTAATTGCTTCTGCCCAAAAACTAAGACCAAGTCCTTTAGATTGTAGCATACAATTAGCCATTTCCTTTAAGGTGCGATTCTTCCTTTCAGCTACACCATTTTGTTGTGGAGTATATGGAACAGTATGTAGCATTTGAATTCCATTCTCAGTGCAATAGTTGATGAATGTGTTTTTAACATATTCTCCGCCATTATCAGATCTTAACTTAAGAATTTGATGTCCAGATTGTTTTTCAACAAAGGCCTTGAAGGCCAAAAAAGTGTTAAATACTTCACTCTTGAGTTTTAAGAAGTATACCCAAGTGCGTCTGGAGAAATCATCAATGAAAGTTAAGAAATACTTGCAACCAGAGAATGACACAACTGGAAGTGGACCACATAAATCACTATGCACAAGCTGTAAGGGGCTGAGGCGTGCCAAGAGGCACGTTTTCCAAAACTGTCCCGATGATGTTTTCCGAGTACACATCCGGAACAAACACCATCTCTGCAAGATACCATAGGAAGACCTGTCACCATATTTTATTTACATAGATGCTGAAGGGAGCGATAGTTTAAGTGACCAAATCGCTCATGCCAAAGTTTGCTCACTTCATCGTTATGAGCAACAAATACTGAGGGAAGATTTGATGACCCAAAGTTGTGAAACTTATACAACCTTGTAGAATCATCAGCAATGCCAGTAGCCAAAATCTGTTTAGGATCTTTTAAGTCCTTGATTACAACATCATGAGGTGAAAATTCAACGATTTTACCTTCACCTGAATGAGTTATCTGATATACAGATAGAAGGTTGCAGGATAAGGTTGGAACACATAATACATCATTAAACTGACCATTGTCTCGATGAACAGTTCCAGTCCCTACAACATTAAGAGATCTATCATCACCAACATATATATTTTTGGTGTTACAATCATTTAAAGAAGAAAACATGGCTTTGTTTTTGGCCATGTGATAAGAAGCTCCAGAATCAATGAGCCACTCATGAGAATGAGAAGAAGAAGATACATTTAATGCATAGCCAGACCGAGATGCTTGACAACCACATGCAGAAAGTGCCATTCCTGAAGATGAAGTTGAAGTTGAAGATTGCCCCAAATGGATGTTATGCTTCTTCATTTCTGCTTCCAAGGCTTCCATCTTTTTAAAGCATTTTGATTCTAAGTGGCCATCTCGATTACAAAAATTGCAATGTCTATCAGTCTTCTTCCCTTTGTTTTTATTTGTCTTATCATTTTGTTGAAATGATATTTCATTTTGGGGCTGAAATTTCTTAGGACCCTTGTTTGGTTTAGGACCATTCTTTTTAGGATATGAATTTTTAGGATTCTTTGAATTTGGTTGCTGCTGGATGGCTAACACTTTCTTGGAAGAGTTTCCAAGATTAAGAAGACCAAGGTGTAAGAGTTTTTCTTGTTCTCTTATTAAAGAATCACAAAAAGAGTCAAAGGAAGGGGGCTTGTAGTCTTTTCCATGAGAAATGAAGGCTTCTCTTGTAGAATGGAAGGTGGAAACAAATACAGAGTAGGCTGGTCCCAACTTAGTAAGGATGGAATAAATAAGGTTACTATCTTCTTTCTTAACCTTAACACCTTCCAAAAGATATCTAAGGGTCTTGAACTTAGACAAGAAATCTTCAATGCAAGAAAAATTATTAGGGTCCAATGTAAGCAACTCATTTTCAAGTTGATGGGCTCTAATTTCATTTTTAATCCCAAAAACTTTATTGATTTGTTCCATTGCTTCATGAGGAGTATCAAGTTCTGCAATATGGAATCTAAGATCAGGAGAAATAGACATCCCTATCAAACCACGTGCTTGATCTTGTCTATTTTCCCATTTAGCAGCCTTGTCTTCATCTTTCGGTTTCTTTTCTTGGCCTGTGGCTATTCGGTAGAGACCTTTACTTCTAAGTAAATCCTCCATGTAGGACAACCATTGGAAGTAGTTGGTGCTGTCAAGGGTAACTTGGTATTGACTTTCCATTTCAACAGAAACTGAAGCCGAAGATGCTGAAAGTAAGTGTTCCAATGGATAGATCTCGAAAAATTAGGCTGGTTAAAAAAAAATGGCTCTGAAAAAGGCTTCCGGATGAAGAAGTTATGGCTTTTTGAAAAAAAGTTGTTGAAGTTGCCGACGAAGTGCGGGAATGTGCGGAAATGAAAAAAATCCGCCCCCACAAAATGGAGACTTGAACCCAAGACCTCTACTCTCTTAAAATAGCTTTGAACCAATTGATCTATACAAAAAATTAGAGAGAGAGAGAGAGAGAGAGAGAGAGAGAGAGTGGGGGGGGGGGGGGGGCTTTGGGTTGCGTGCTTCCTTTCAGAAAGCTCTTTTTCCCTACAAAACAAAAAACACAAAACCCAACACGAACATGCAAAGAAAACGAACCTTGCGGCTCGAAGTTAGCTTTACCCAAAAAACTAAATATTTTAAAAAATTGAACCTTGCGGCTCAAAGTTAGCTTTAGCCGAAAAACTAAATATTTTTCTCAATGTTTCTGATTTTCCGAGATCATACTAAGGTGCAGGGAAAAGAGCATACGCATGAGAAAAATCCTTCCTTTCTGTTTCTGATTTGCCCAGATCGCACAGAGTTGCAGGGCAAAGAGCATACGCAGAAATGAAAGGTATAGATCCGGTTAAAAAAAAGCTAAATAAACAGAAACCAAAATAAGTAGAGAGAAAATAACAGTAAACTGCAAATAAACACTGTATACCTCCAGATCTTAAAAATGGCGCAGCTAGGGCTACCGGAAACCTTTTCGTGTGAAACGAAAGGGGTTCCTCACTGGAACAAATGCTCCGAACACAACAGAGCAGTCCTCTCGGCCCGAAAGCAGTCAGAAACAACAGATCTAGGAAACGGCAGTCGGATGCAGTTCTATCGGCTTCAGATTTGGATCACCAACAGACGCGGCCCTCAAATAGCTCCGATACTGTTGTAGGGAAAAGTATCCGACTCGGATGACCCTATCCCACTCTAAGGGTGACAGTTCCTTAGCAACAACTGTAAAACAAACTACTTAAGGTTTACTTCTTTATGAAAGCAAAAGAGAATGGAGAAATGCACTAACCGTTTCCTTGCGCTTAATGTCGAATCCAAACTCTTCTCTTTGGCCGCTTGCTCCTAGCTCTTTGTTCTTCTGCTCGCCCAGCTACAATGAGATCCTGCAAAATAACAAAGAAGGAAACTACAAGAGGCATGCAATCATAACTGGTTCATGGATTATTGTAAACCAAACATGCAATCATCACAATATATTATTGAAACAAGAGCACATAGAAGAACCTCAATAGCTTTTATTAATGAAGAAATAAAGGTTCTGAGAGTGTTACAACCATTGAAGGCTCCAACCCAGCAACACCTCCCAGCAGAAAGAATTGCTCTTCTTCACCTCTCTCAAACAATCACCCAATAGTTCTATAGTGAAACCAACACATATCATTACTTTGCACAAAATTCCAGCCTCATGAGCTCATAGGAGAGAGCTCAATATATAGATGAATTGAGAAAGGATGAGTCAGCTTGCAACTGATGTGTAGCTGCCTTGTGTCCTCTCTCTCTTCAGTTAATCTTTAGTTGATCTTCAGTTCTTGAGTCCACTTGGTGAACCTTGCTTCCACTTGGAGAAACAAAGCCTCTGACTCATCACAAGGCGAAATCCCTGATCCAAGTGTCATTTTTGGAAGATTCCAGAGCAATGACTCAGTGTGCCACTTGTCCCATCTCGCTCAGCGCAGGTGGCCTTTGTTCCACTTGCTTTGCAACGCAGTTACACCATGGAGGAGTTGAGTTTCAGCGCAGAAGCCTAGTGGAGCACCTGCTTTGATTTCAGGATTGCTTGTTTTTGAGTGTTTTCAGGTGGAGAACTGATCTGAGAGCTGTTGGTTTGCTGACCTTGTTCCTCTAGGGGTAGGAACATCATGTTTAGGGAACTTTGGATCCCTTGGATTATTGACAATTCATGCTTGTTGCTGTAAGGCACAAAATTGTCTAAAACAGATGCCCCCTAAAGTATGAGGTCGTTTATCGGGTGAAATGCTTTATTGAGAGGATCCGAAGTTCATTCAATCTGCTGAGAAGTGTCCTGTAATAAGATACAATACGATACATTATTTTTCATACATTTTCATGATCTAGCTGAGGCGGGCATTCCCATGCTCAGCTTTATAAATACATTTTGGTACATAGAACAGACGATCGTCTGATTGTAGACTGATAATTCCCTGCTGAAATTATCATCCTTTGAGAAGGATGATCATCTGCTGCAATGATGTACATATCAAATGTCTTTATATCCTGAATATATATCGCAGCCCGGATGGATGAAACTAGATCCGGGGTCTTCAATCTCTTCCGATCTTCACTCGATGTACAAGTCGATCCATGTGAGAATTTCTTCAAGTCGAATGTTAGGCCCCTATACTACTAGTGTAAACCCTTATTGTTATTAGTATAACCCACTTATTATATTGATGTACCCATGTAGTGCCCATATTGTTACTATTGTGCCCCATAGAAGCCCACTATTGTTATTATTGTGCCCTTACATTATTATTGTTATGTCGGCTCTGATTATGTTATAACCCCTTAGACTCCTATATATAGAAAGGAAGTCTTTTCAATTGTATCATCCAAGAATTGTTCATTTATGTAATGTAAAGGAGGTTTCCCCCTCGAAGAGGCTGAATTCTAAGGCGTGGATCTCTCTTTTCTATCTTTTTGTGAGCTGGTTTCATAACATTTGGTATCGGAGCTTTGGATTCTAGGGTTTCGCTGCTCCAAACAGGTCTTCGTGGCATTTTCGCTATAACTTTTTTTCTGTGATGTTTCCGAAGTCGCAAAAAAAACCCATTTGAGAAGCATTGGCGCTGAACCTTGGGTCCAAATTTCAGAGCGTTTCATGCGATATTTTCAGAGATATGATCTGAGGAAGTTGGCATTTTTTCAGACTCCTAAATTACATTCAAAACAGGTGACCTGGGGAAAATCGTCATAACTTTATTTCTGAGCATCGGATTGAAATTTTGCAAGAAGGTACAGAAAGAGGACGGACTGTAGTTTTCTTTTATATATGTTTTAGAGTCAAAGCTTGAAACAGTGACACGTGGAACTTCATACAACTTCGCTCTACTGAACTAGTCTACAATCAGGTCACTGTGGGAGATTGTGCATAACTCTTCCTTGAAGAATCCAATTTGGATCAGACTAGTGGCATTGGAAAGAGAACACAGAAGGCTACTACAGGTTGCAATTTTAGAACTTAAAGATCCAAAAGTACAGAGTTACAGTCGTTTCAAGGTCGAGCTCCGGAAATCAAGAAAAAGCAAGATGAGGAAGTTTGATGGCAAGGATCCGGTAAATTGGATACTTCATATGGAGCAATATTTTGATCTACATGGTGTACAACTGTTACAAAAGGTATGTATTGCATCTTCATATTTAGAACCAGATCAATTTTTATGGTACAAAGGGCTTCGTTCTCGTAAAAAACTTGTTACGTGGTCAATTTTCACGAAGGAAATGATAGCACATTATGAGGATACAAAGAGCAAAACCTTCTTTAGAGCAACACCACAACAATTGGAAAGAGTAAAAGGTCTTTGTGACATAGTGGAAAGCAAAATTATGGAAACTAGGAAGTGTACCCCTCACAACTATAAAGATGGAAGTGTTGTTTCTCATAACCTTCCACAACCTACAAGGGTTACACCACAACAATTGGAAGAAAAAAGAGAAAAAGGGCTTTGTTACAATTGTGATAGCAAATGCACTAAAGGTCATAAGTGTACTAAGAAGAAATTATTTTACATAGAGTATGAAGAGGAGGAAGAAAAGGATCAAGAAACATCAAAAGAAGAAGATATACGCCAGGACCCCACCCCAGATAAAGAAGAAACGAATCAGACCATATCTTGTAAAGCATTGGCAAGAATTACCACTCCTCAAACTCTCAAGATAGAAGGACATATCAAGAAGAAAAAGGTGCAAGAAGTGAAAGATCACATTGAGAAAGAAGAAATGAATCCAACCATATCTTGTAATTCATTGATCGAAATTACCACTCCTCAAACTATCAAGATAGAAGGACATATAAAGAAGAAAAATGTTGAAGAAGTGAAAGATCACATCGAGCATCAAGAAATAAATCCAACCATATCTTGTAAAGGATTGGAAGAAATTACCACTCCTCAAACTCTAGAGATAGAAGGACATATCAAGAAGAAAAAGGTTCAAGGAGTGAAAGATCACATCGAGCATCAACAACAAGTTCTCCAACTTTTAAAGGATAACGCCACTTCGGTGCAAAATCAAATGAAACAACAGGCACTTAAAAAATGGCAACCTTACCGAATGGGAAGGCTCTTCAAGGATGAGGATGTGGAAGCATTGCTTTGTGCTATTTATATTATCCAACTAGATTGGATAAACGAAGCAAGGGATGAATGGAAGAAGGATGAAGAAGTATGGCCACTTATTCAAAAGTCGCAAAAGATCCCAATTCAAACAATATTGCCAGAAATTAAAGAGGAAGGAAAAATCATATTGGAACCTGGAGCAGTCATAGAAACAAGAACCCAACAACTACGAAATCGATCAATTTCAGAGTATCTCATCAAGTGGAAGAACTTACCCGCTGAATATTCCACATGGGAGGACAAGAATTTTATACAGAAGCATCAAGAACTACTCAAGCGTTGAGGACAACGCTTTTTGAAGGAGAGGGGCATGTTAGGCCCCTATACTACTAGTGTAAACCCTTATTGTTATTAGTATAACCCACTTATTATATTGATGTACCCATGTAGTGCCCATATTGTTACTATTGTGCCCCATAGAAGCCCACTATTGTTATTATTGTGCCCTTACATTATTATTGTTATGTCGGCTCTCATTATGTTATAACCCCTTAGACTCCTATATATAGAAAGGAGGTCTTTTCAATTGTATCATCCAAGAATTGTTCATTTATGTAATGTAAAGGAGGTTGCCCCCTCGAAGAGGCTGAATTCTAAGGCGTGGATCTCTCTTTTCTATCTTTTTGTGAGCTGGTTTCATAACATCGAACATGGAAAGACATCGCTTGATTACCGGCCAATGATGTAAACCGTTAACAAGCGCGAGAGGAATCATCGATAAGGATGATGACCCTCAAGGTACAGCAGTACAATTCACATGGTGGGAATAAAGGACTTGGCGTCGACCACCATGCAAAATCTTCTAGTCGAAGGTCATTGATGTATACCTGTCGCCGGAAGTGAGAAACTTGCCATTGAGGCATGCAAGCTTCAAAGTACTGAATGGGTTGTTCCTAGATCAACTCCTTGGATAATGAGCTGATGTCGACAAGGAGCGATCCGTCAAAGGAGGGCCTTAATGAATCCCACATCAGTGACACGGAACGGAGCTAGTGATTGTGATGAGGTGAAAACAAACTGTGATGTATGATTCAGGGTGGCGGTCATGAAGTGGATGAAGGATAATGTATGGCAGTGGGTGGGACACGGTTGACTCTTTGCAGAACCACATCTCTTGAACATATAACGACACTGATGTGATGGATCGGTAGCATTACCCCAATTGTGGATGGTGTGGCGAGGACCATGGTTATGAGACCGGTGAATGAAACAACCCAACCCGATGTGATACGGAGGACAAAGTGTCATGTTCAAGAGCGACTTGCTACCATTAATGCTGTGAGGTTCTCCCAATTTTTCCCCAGTCATTGCTGACCAGTACCTCTTTATTTTTGTCAAGCTTGAGGAGGATAACATATGCTTGTTCTATAACCTGCCCTTCGGGCAAGCCCATCGCTATGTTTTAACGAGCCTAGCGATAGGGAAACTCGTTCTCGTCTAAAGACAAGTTTGTCGCTATTTAATCATTTTAACGAGTCTAACGACAAGGAAAACTCGGTCCTTTTCATTTTTAGAGAGTCTGAAAAGGTACGGAAAGTTAACTCCAAAATTCCTTTTTCGTCTTCTAATCCCTTAAGTCCGAAAAAGTATAAAACAATACAGAAGGGATGAATTTTCGATTGCTTTAACGAGCCGAACAAAACAAGCGCTCGATCTTTTTGTGCAATAATCCCTCAGGTCCAAAAAGATTAAAATCTAGAGGAGGGATAGCTCTTCCGGTCGCTTTAACGAGCTGGAAAGCCAAAACTCGGCAAACTTTTCATATTTTACGAGTCAGTGAAAAGAGCTCAAAGAAGACTCGTCTTTTGAGGAACGAGTGATTAACAGGGCAGCAGCAGATTCCAGGTACAGGTTGGAATATTCCAATCACGGCAGTGTCACAAGGATGGCTTAGTGAAATCACTCTTCGCAGCTGTTCCTCAAAACGGGTAAACAAACATATGGAGATGAACGATTGGCCAAATGAACGGATGGAGGTGAGACTGCAAGAACACGACCAAGGGCTTTAATATGGCTGTCAAAGGTTACATTCACCAAGGTTATTTACCGGTTCATTTTTTCTGGGCGAGCTTGAACTCTAGGGGAAGATTGCTCACAGCTTATGTTTATTTTTTAACGAGCATGAACTATGCGCTAAAACTGCTCGGATCTTGCGTTTATTTTTTAACAAGCATGAACTATGTGCTAAAACTGCTCGAACATACCAGTCATAATACAAGAAACGCCTCAGGTGAGGTAGTCATTTTTAAGGAGCTATACCTCACTAGTTATTCCAATTTGGCAAGTTTTAACTTTTGCCCCACATCCTTTCTTTATGCAAGCTAGGAAACGACTAATCCAAAAAACAGATAAATAACCGCTCTTTGCTTGCACTCCAAAAGGTTTGCATGCCCCCAGGTATAAAGTATAATTTCTAGGCTCTTCCTCTTACTTATTATCCGAAAAATGGTTTTGTTCGCTGCCGCAAACTAAACTCTTTCTCCCGGCGATGTCTACCATTAGGTTACTAAAGATGGTGACCACTTGTTGTAGCAATAGAATCTCTTTCTTTGGAGGCTGCCCCTACTTATCCTTCAAAACATATGTTTTAATGGGTGAGGCTTGTCTTCAAAGATGGTTACTACTTGCTATCGCAAATGGTCCCCTTCCTCGGTATCCTTATTATCTAGACAAGGGGAGCGAGAAGCAGATTATCTCACTCACATAACTTTGACAAAAGAATCTTATTCTAGAACAACCCTCTCTTCCTTCTTTCGGACGGGGTACGGACTAGTCATATTCTTCTGCGGAAATCAACTTTATACCCAAGGTTTCCTCTGCCCAAGGCAGGCCAGGGTGCATGCCCCCTGGGTCCCAGTTCTTTCTTTCCGAATTACTCGCATTCATCGGGAAGTAGAACCGGGGGTGGAGGCATTTCTTGAGTGAATAAGCCGTTTAGGGTTGGTATTTGACTATTTGCGATGCGAGATCCCGGAAATGAAAGTTGGTCTACGAGCTTGACCATCTTTCCTTCGTGTGGAAAACACATTACTCTAAAGAGTGAGGAGACTATAGCTCCCATGCAATATATATAGTCCCATCCAAGGAGTAGGTTATAATCCAAGGGTCCTTGGATGACCATGACATTCATATGAACTGTGTTCTTCCTCAATGTAATGAGAACATTGGGGAGGATCCCTAAAGGGCGACTGGTTCCTTTATCAAAACCTGATAGATTTCTCATCTCAGGTAAAAGCGCCGGGGAACCCAGTGCTTTCCAAGCAATAGAGGAAAGGATACTCACAGATGCCCCTTCATCAATTATGGTTCCAGCCATTACCATTCTATAGATTTGGACAATGATTCTGAATGGTATACTGGCTGGTAACCGGGGTCTGCCTAGTTGGTTCCAATCAAAGGATACAACCAGGTTGCTTGGTGGTGGGACCGAATACACGGCCGGATACGACCCTGACGATGTTCCTTCCTACGATAAAGGAATGGGCGCATTGCCCTGATGCTCATCAGAGTCTGTGTTGATGAAAAGAATCTGGACGGTGTCATCCTTATTCTTTTCAGTGAGGGTGTCATTTGAAGGTGAATCTTCAACGATGGTGTCATTTGAGGATGAAACCTCTGAAGGAAGAACCGGGTCAGCTGCCGTTTCGACCTTTAGACTTTCGTCTGGTCTGGATTTAGTTGGTTCATTCTCAATGACCGACACTTCAGCTGACCACTTGAGCGGGCCAGCTGGATTTTCAACTATCGAGGGATTAGGCACGAGTTTTTGGGATCCAGGAGGAAGTCGTAACGGTGATACCGGACGATCTTCCAAAACTCTCTTTGCCTCATCTAAGAATGGACATTTGTGGATGGCGTGATCGCCTTCACACAATATACAGGGTGATCTTGGTCTCCCTCTTCGTCCTTCACTCTCGCTAGTTGACGGACTGCAATCAACATGACTACCAGAGGTTGATGCTACCAGATTGTGCAACCTTGGGGACCAGTCCCTTAGTATCCGGGGAATACAAGGACAATCATGATGGAAGTGGGCCCCTTTGCAAATGACACATGGCGATTTAGGCTCGGTCGATGCAGTGTGTGGGTTTTTGTCAGCTGTCTTTTGCTTGCCCCCAGTCGCCTTCGCCATAGGCCCCTTCTGCTTCTTTTCTCTCTTCTTCTTTTCCTTCTTCTCCATGGGAGGCTAACTTTTGCCGGCTCTACCTTGTGAAGATGAAGGATCAGAGGAAGAATTGTAAGAAGTGGAAGGCTGGTGGGTAGCTCTAGACTGTTTTGACTGTTGATTCGACTGCTCAGGATTAGTGGCGATCTGGACTACATTAGTTGAAAAGAGCCATACAGGTAGGCCAATTGTTAATCCTGGAAGTGACAATGTGGCCATATGAGGCGCACCAACATCTCCCCAAGAGGAGAAGGGATTTGGACTTCCGCCAAGGTTACTTCCTTGGTTGGTGGGCTCCATACTTTTTCAACTGAAAGATCAACGCGGGAATAAGAGGTGATTATGTTCCGTTTAAAATAAATTTTATTAACGACGCTTTTAGACACAAACTTGCTTTTTCATGTTTTAAGAGTCGAGAAAAAGCTAAAGATGACTCTAGTCCCCTTTGATGTTTTAACGAGCCCGAAGTGACAAATGCTCGGATGGACTTTTTCAGTTATAGAGTTTGAAAAAGGCCAAAAGAAACTGCTCTGGAGTTCTAGGCAGAGGGTGTGCCAAACTTTTCGCGAAACCACAGAATACGTTTTACGGTACGGGTGGTCGATCTTCGTGAATGCTGTGTTCACTGCATCGCGATCAGTAGGGCGGCCGACACGGCTTCCTATGGATAAAGGATAATTGCCTATAGGGGTCTCCCAATATATACGCAACGGTACGTGGGAGCACAAGTCCGTATTAGTGCCACCGACTCTCAGGAGGAATCACCCACCTTCGTAGAGATCGACAGTCACTATGTTTAATGACGCCGGAACACGTCTCTACCTAGACCTCTATTTGTTTGCGTTATGTTACAAAGCGTTGTTATGTAAATTGAATTTATTTTAATGTTGATCTTGCTTAGCAGTTTGCCTTTAAGGATCACCACGAGATGTATGTAACAAATTCCTGAATGCAGTCTAAGATGAGAAGCAAACTTTTCAATCTTTCAACTTTGAAAACCTTAACTACTGAGGGAAAAGAAAGACAAATCTTTTCACACAGATCATAGAGCACACACTAAATGCAAATTTTCCTAAATCGTCAAGCAAACAGTCAAATGCAAAATGCACAATGCATGTATTTTCTTTTCCCTTTCTTAATGTGGATGGGTTACAAAAAGAAAGTTGTTATATAACTTTGATTTCGATTTAAAGCGAAAGTAAACAAGCTTGTCCAAAATCAAAAGACACCTTAAGATTCACTTGCTTAATCACTGGAAATGCATGAAATCAAACCATAATGACGAAAGTAAATGACTAATCAGCTATGGACAGCAAACAAGCTAACTCTTTAGACCAGCAAAATGCCTAACACAGGTTCAGATCTAAGAGGCCAAAAGCAAGACTAGTTCACTTTCGTTATGGGAAATTGTAAATGAGTAAGAAATACAAAAGAACAAGTACAATTTCGTTATATAACAGAGGCGGAATGATGGCAAGTAATATTGGTTTCAGAACAGGTGCAAGACTGGTAACTGGCAGCCAAATCAATAGTGAAAACAGGCAAGAGAAAAGGAGGAAACCCCAACAGCACTAGGCAAAATTGGGCCAACGCAGTTGCTGCACAGCCAGTCTGGCTCTCAGCGCAGGTAGCCCCTTCGGGACCTGCGTTGCAAAGCAGGTAGCCTGTGTACTACCTGCTTTGGAAAACGAAAGTTGCGTTTTCACAGTTTCCGGGTCATAATTTTCTCAAAAATGCACAGTTTTTGCTCAAATCAGAAGCAATCAGTCAAGCACACTCAAAGGGATGATTAGGAAGGTAAAAAGCTATCACTAAGAGCTTACAAGGATCCTTGTAGATCAGCTTTTCAAATCATGAACTTGCTCAGAAATGAGCCAGAGTAGCTGCCCTCTACTTCGCTTTTGATATAGTCAAAAGCTTTTCGATTTGGTACTCTCTTGTTCAGGAAATGAATAGCAAGATACTACAAACACAATCAAACGGATACGATCCCCAGCGGAGTCGCCAGTTTGTTGTAGGGAAAAGTATCCGACTCGGATGACCCTATCCCACTCTAAGGGTGACAGTTCCTTAGCAACAACTGTAAAACAAACTACTTAAGGTTTACTTCTTTATGAAAGCAAAAGAGAATGGAGAAATGCACTAACCGTTGCCTTGCGCTTAATGTCGAATCCAAACTCTTCTCTTTGGCCGCTTGCTCCTAGCTCTTTGTTCTTCTGCTCGCCCAGCTACAATGAGATCCTGCAAAATAACAAAGAAGGAAACTACAAGAGGCATGCAATCATAACTGGTTCATGGATTAGTGTAAACCAAACATGCAATCATCACAATATATTATTGAAACAAGAGCACATAGAAGAACCTCAATAGCTTTTATTAATGAAGAAATAAAGGTTCTGAGAGTGTTACAACCATTGAAGGCTCCAACCCAGCAACACCTCCCAGCAGAAAGAATTGCTCTTCTTCACCTCTCTCAAACAATCACCCAATAGTTCTATAGTGAAACCAACAGCATATCATTACTTTGCACAAAATTCCAGCCTCATGAGCTCATAGGAGAGAGCTCAATATATAGATGAATTGAGAAAGGATGAGTCAGCTTGCAACTGATGTGTAGCTCCCTTGTGTCCTCTCTCTCTTCAGTTAATCTTTAGTTGATCTTCAGTTCTTGAGTCCACTTGGTGAACCTTGCTTCCACTTGGAGAAACAAAGCCTCTGACTCATCACAAGGCGAAATCCCTGATCCAAGTGTCATTTTTGGAAGATTCCAGAGCAATGACTCAGTGTGCCACTTGTCCCATCTCGCTCAGCGCAGGTGGCCTTTGTTCCACTTGCTTTGCAACGCAGGTACACCATGGAGGAGTTGAGTTTCAGCGCAGAAGCCTAGTGGAGCACCTGCTTTGATTTCAGGATTGCTTGTTTTTGAGTGTTTTCAGGTGGAGAACTGATCTGAGAGCTGTTGGTTTGCTGACCTTGTTCCTCTAGGGGTAGGAACATCATGTTTAGGGAACTTTGGATCCCTTGGATTATTGACAATTCATGCTTGTTGCTGTAAGGCACAAAATTGTCTAAAACAGATACCATGTAGGAATTTATAAGGTAAGTTCCTCAGAAGGAACACCAAAGGGACACCGCTCACAACTAGATCACAGATCAATACACCAGTGTTTTTGACGTGGTTAAAACCCTCAAAGAGGGAAACAGTCCACGGCGTGAGCCAACGCGGCCACTTCAGGCAATTTATTAATCAAAGAATGGAAATTTACATAAGATTCTCTCATGCACGGATTACCCTACAAATGACCCTCCATGCGCTTTAAATAGAATTCATGGACCAATCGGGTGTCAAGCCACGGATCAAGTGTCGGTAATACCAAGGAGAGAATGAACCGTTAGATCACTACATATCGTGACCGTCGGATTGTAAGTTACAAAATGTACAACGGTAAAGAAACACACTTTACCTAACTCTATACCTAACACTACACTAGAACAAGTTGTACTTAACTATTTCCTATGTGTCGGAATATCCTAACAAAAATAACAAGAAACATCTCCTAGTTGTCGCCTCTTCATTCGGATGCTCCTGCATCAAGCTCCTGGGGTAAATTAAATTCATGACTCCTGTCCATGAGCTCTTTAATGGAGTATCTGACGCTCTAAATCTGGCCAGCATCTAATGAAGAACTATCTTCAATAGGATGACCCTTCCACTTGACTAGGTACTGCAAATATTCCTTCCTTCGAGTCCATCTGGCCACCTGGGCATCTAGGATCTGTTCGATCTCTAGAGGCTTTGCTAGGGACATTTGTTTAATCCATGAATCATTCTCTTTCTGGGTGTCCTGTGTTTGTCTTTCTGAACTATCTTCGTCATCCACTGCATTGTAGGGTTACAGATCTACTACATTGAAAATGGGTGAAATTCCAATCCCTGGGGGTAACTGCAGTTCGTAAGCATTCGTAGAAATCCTCCGAAGAATCCTACAAGGCCTAATTTTTTTCCATTTCAACTTGTTGTATTCGCCTATAGGGAACCTCTCTTTTTGTAGGTGTCCTAATACCAGGTCTCCTATGTTGAATTGTACCTCCCGCCTTTTTAAATCTTCCTTCTACTTGTATCTTTGGCTGCTGTCTTGTAATTTTAATTTCACTTGCTCATGAAGATCACTGATTGCCTTTGCGAAATCTTCACCATCATCACTCCTGCGCTCCAACTGTCCCAAATCCCGTAACTTATGTACTCCATGTGGGTGCATTCTGTATAGAATCTGGAAAGGACTACTGCCCGTGCTTCGGTTGGGCGAATCGTTATAAACAAATTTTGCTTGTGTAAGCACATGATCCCACTGTCGAGAATTTTCTCCAACCAAACTCCTCAATAAATTTCCTAGACTTTGATTCACCACTTCGGTTTGACCATCGGTATGTGGATGATAAGCTGAGCTGAAGTTTAGTTTGGTGTCTAATTTTTTCCATAAGGTTTGCTAAAAATGTTCTGTAAATTTAACGTCTCGATCCGAAACAATAGACTTTGGCAAGCCATGTAATCTGACTATCTCGATAAAGAAAAAATGAGCTACATGTGTGGCGTTACTGGTTTTCCTGCATGGAATGAAATGTGCCATTTTGGTGAAACGATCCACCACCACCGTAATGGAGTCGAATCCCCATTGTGTCTTTGGCAGACCTAAGACAAAGTCTAAATTGACTGAGTCCCATGGTCTATTCAGAATGGGTAAGGGCGTATACAACCCTATCTTTTGGCTGTGTCCCTTTGCAAGCTGACACATTTTGCATCTAGTCACAAACCTTTGTACATCTCTGTGCATCTTCGGCTAGTAGTAAAAGTGGCTCAACTGATCCAAGTTCTTGTCTATGCCAAAATTCCAAGCTAAACCTCCATTATGCTTTTTCTGGATTAAGTTATCTCTCATAGAACATTCTGAAATACATAACTACCCTCCTTTGAACAACAATCCTTCCTGCATATTATAGTCCAGCCATGAACTCTTATCTCTTAACAATGGACTTTGGAAACCTTCATAGGCTTCCTTAAAATTTGCGTCTGCCTCATACAAGTCCTTAAGATGTTCAAATCCTAAAACTTGTATTGTACTTTCTTGTAGGATCAAATTCCTCTTGCTTAACGCATCTGCCACTTTGTTGGCTTGACCGTTGATGTGTTTCAACACAAACGTAAAACTCTGCAAGTACTCCAACCACTTGGCATGTTTATGGTTCAGCTTATGCTGCTGCATAATATACTACAACACAGAATTGTCTGAAAATAAGACAAATTCATTGGCCAACAGATAATGTCTCCAATGCTTTAGTGCTTGAACCACTGCATAAAATTCCTTGTCATAAGATGTGTATTTCTGCCTAATTTCATTTAGTTTCTCACTGAAATAGGATACTGGCTTGTCCTCTTGACTGAGTACTGCACCAATGGCTATCCCACTATCATCACAACGAACTTGGAAAAGTTTTCTAAAGTCTAGTAATCTCAAAATTGGTTTTTCGGTAATTTTCCATTTGAGCAGCTGAAAACTCTTCTTTGCCATTTTTTTCTAATGGAAACACTGATTTTTTTTCTTAATGGTGTCCACTATGGGTGCACAAATCACACTAAATTTTTTAATAAATTTATGATAAAAACTCGCCAATCCATGGAAACTCCATACCTCAAACAAACTTTTGGGAGACGACCAGCTAACTATGGCTGCAACCTTTTCTAGATCCATTTTTAGTTCATTCTCATAAATCAAAAATCCCAAATAAATGAACTCTTTCTTGAAAAAAGAACATTTCTTCAAATTTATCAGTAATTTATTCTGCTACAATTTTTCCAATACATACCTTTCGTGTCGAAAATGTTCTTCCTTCATCTTGCTGAATATAAGTATATCATCCAGATATACAATTACAAATTTACCAATGAATTCCTTCGATCTACTACCTTCTTCATTACTGTTGGCAGTCCTACCTCTGCCAAAGGTTTGTCCTCGAACTCTACGAGAACCATGTCCTCTTCTGGCATTCTGTTTTCTAGTAATCTTTTCCTCTGCCTTCAAAGCACTCTGATAAGCTTCCTCCGTGGTCTTAGGGGAAAGAATGTTAATTTCATCTAGGATCTCCATCCGTAGACCATTCACAAACCTCGTTGTTTTCTCAGGGGTATCTTCTACATAACCAACTCTCAGGTTAATTTTATAAAATTCTTCAGTATATTCCTTCACAGTCATCATTCTTTATCTCAAGTTCTGTACTTGTCTATAAAGGGAAATTTGATAATCCTTAGGCAGAAACTTGCTCTTCATTCTAGCAACCATCCTGTCCCATTTTTTAATAGATGGTTTGTTTAATCTCCTCCTTTCTGCCTGTACACTGTCCCACCACAATGGTGCATGTCCCTTCAATTTGGTGATAGAAAACCTAACCCTCTTATCTTCGTTGATTTCTTCATACTCAAAATATTTATCTAATTCACTTATCCAGTCTAACAAGGCCTCTGTGGACAAAATGCCATCATAATTAGAGAGCTCCAGTCTTGGCTTGCTACTAGCCAACAAAACTGACCTGAATAGCTTAATTTCTAGTCCTTCATCATCTGACCCATTTGTTGTGGCTACGTTTTCCTCCTCACTATCATCCCCACTTTCCAGATCTCTACGCCTCCCTACTTCCACCACTACCAAACGTGCAGTTAAATTTCTAATCTCTTCTCTTAACCCTTCATCTACTGCTCTTCTGATGGCTCTTCCTCATCCCCTTCTTCCTACCTCCATCTTTACTAAGAGAAGGAAAACCGGCTCTGATACCAAAATGATGCAAGGCTCCTTGGAACAGGGTTACCTGCGTGTATTAGTCTTCAAACCTTTACGGTTAAGGCCACTTTAAATAAACCCTGGTAGAATGAATTCATTACAATAGCCCAGTTTCCTCATAAACCTTCCACTAACCCTTATGTCGCATATATAATCATTCTTCCCACATTATCTTATGATAAGGTTGGACTTACACATAAAAAACACATATCGGCTCTTTATTTCATTATAAAACCTTTATAAGGGAAATGCACATAAAACACGTATTTTATGCCTTCTTCTGCCTATTTCATGACTCTTGCACAATTCTCGAGGCTCCTTTATCGCTAATCACAGTCGCTGTCTCTCGTGGGTTTCGTTAACACATGCCTTTATTGTAATGTCCCTTAATAATAAATAATAAATAATAATAAAAATAAATTAGAAATATAATATAATATAATATTAAAATACAAGAAAATAAATAATAAACAATAAATAATAGATAGTAATAGTAAATAAATAATAAATAATAATAAAATAATAAATAACAATACTAAAGCTCTAAATAAACATAAATAGAAATAAAACAAGAAAGCAGTAAAAATCAGTAAAGCTCTCAAAAAGTAAAACGAGAAGAAATAAAACAAGAAAGCAATAAAGTTGCATGTTGACACATGGAGTTTGTGCATGTGGTTCCCCTTCCAATGTTTGCTCTATTTAATAGATGGTGAGGAAGATGAGAGGCATTCCATCATTCCATGATTCCATCATCCATTCTCTTGGGAGAATAATGTTGTGAGGCAAAGGATTCCTTGGCAATAGTACATTGATTGAGTGCTCGGGGGTGGCCAGTTGTAGCAAGATTTTGTGCAATTGAGCTTACGGTTGGGTGGAGAGTCATCCCCAAAACTTTGTTGCAGTTAGCAGAATTCAACTAGCGTTCAACTAACATTCCACAGGTAATTTGTCTCTCCTCACATTTCTTTTGAAATTTAATGTTAACTAGTTGATAAATTGCGTGTTGATTATAAATCGCTTGATTAATCTAATTAATTACGTGTTGTTATTTCGGGGTTGTTACATATGGTATCAGAGCAGGTTTCAACTCTGTGTGACCACTAAGTAAAATTTTTGAGAAAAATAATAAATTATTTTTTCCAATTATTTTGTTTCTGATGATCAAGGAAAATTTAGTCAAACTAAATTTGAGAGAAATAAATACAAATCTAACCTTTCTTTTTACAATATATATATATATATATATATATATATATATATATATATATATATATATATATATATATATATATATATATATATATATATATATATATATTAAATAAATTTAGATGCATGTACGTACTAATTTAAAACAAAAAAAAAACAAGCCAAGCAAGGTACATCACTTGGCGAGGACTAGTCTATTAATATAGATTCAAAAATTATAGGGGGGCTCCATTACTTACTACACTTACTCTCTGACTTGAAGGTAGCGCATGTTCACCAGGTTTCACAGAGATCCATACTATTGCATGGACGAATGATTAGATTTAATTGCTTAGAGCTTGTTAGTAACCCTTCATGGTTTTTTAAGAGAAAATTTGATTCGCTTTTGTTATTGATTGGACATTGTACTTGTATTTTCATTCAGAATAATGGAAATCACATAGTTTGACTGTGCACTAATGTTTACGTGTGCAAAAGTTCATCTTCTAAATGCTTTCATAGTTTTCAATTTGGAATTCAATGTGTTGTTCGAATGAACGAGATTTGACAGACTCACCTTACTAATTTTATTCTTTTCTTGACTCCATTTCCCATAGCAAAGTACCGGAATTGATAAGACTAGCTTTAATATTAGAAATTCACCTTAATTTGTTGATATTAAAGTGAAAAACCGCCATTTATAGGGAACCAAACTTGCCATTCTACAATCAGTTTGAAAAAGAAACAGGTGGAGAATTTCACGGATTTATGTTTTTTCAAGCTGATTTGACAATTTAAATCATCAATTTGCAGTTTAGCTTTTCTAATTTCAAGAAATTAATTCTAGATTTGAAGGAAACACCAGGCTTTATCACGAGTTTTTAGCACTTTTTCGCCAAGAATTTAGGTTTCATGCCTTCAGGCATACCCCCTCCGGTTGCCATCAGCCAATCCAGCAGTGACAAGGTCTGTAATACAATTACTTTTAAGATAGTAGATAAATTTTCTTTATTTATATTTATAAACCTTGGTCATAAAATTTGTAAGCCAATATTTCTTTCTTGAATCTTTAATCTTAGCGAATCTTTGTTTGTCTCTACTCTTTTTGTCCAAAGCTGTATGAGGATTCGTCTTCTTAATGCCTAGATTGGTGGTTTGTCGGTAGAAGCTTTATTCACGCTTCTAAACTGTTTTGAACAGTAAAATTGCTTGTAGTTTTCCATGTTTAATCAGTGCAGTCCTTGGAAAGATCTGTTCTCTAAGATGTTAGATCCACTGTTTTGTCAAGTTTTGGTCTTGAACAAACTACTCCACGTAGATCTTTTCTCGAATTGACCATATTAGCTTGGTTAATGACTTTGAAGGCTTTATGTCCTGTATGAATGCCTGGAAAGTTTCAAGGCATTAATACTCTGTTTTAATGCATCTCGATCTGTAAAATTCTAATAGATTCAAGGCTTCATAAAATCATTAAATGTATCGAAATTCCTATACTTGACTAGTATTGATATCTGCCCCTTTTGGTGTTGATTTTGGCATATTTGCATATATTTGGGTCTTGTTATTTTTCAAATTTACGATTATTTTCTTGTCCTTCTGGGGCATTCCGAGAATTGAACTCGGGACCTTTCGGGGCCAATTCCTATATTGAAACTACATCAATGTGCTTCTAATCAATTTAATCTTAATAATATTTGATAGACAAGAGGGATCAGGATGTTCATGTTCTGTGTTTCCCAAAACCCTATACCCATATCTTGTTCCGTTCTTGCTTCAGTTTCAATTGCTTTATCACTGGGCTGCGACAAAGAAAACTTTCGAGTGTGGAAATGACTTGAAGCGTAGGGATTCTGCAAGTTTTTTTTTTTTTTTTCGGAAGATTAAAGGAGAGCTGAGTATCATGATTGCTCAATCTATTTCTCACAACTAGGGCTCTAAGATTCAAGAGGGTTTGAAACCAAGTTTTCATATCCGAAGAAGCATAGGGCTTTCTATTGTTGCAGCGGCCAAGGAATCGTAATTCGAAGGCTTGACCCAATTTTTTGTTGAAGGACGGCAAGCTTATTTTTAGATTTGTCAATAAATCGAAATTATTTGAGAAATATCGAAATTTCTGAGGCCATTGGTAAATTTTTTGAAGTCCATTTCAAACTTTTTGAAGGGTCGTTTTCATTTCTGAGCAAGGGATCGTTTTCTTGGAAAGCCGTTCAGGGTTTATTAATTATTTGGAGCCATTTAACTCAAAATTTCACAAGAATCCATTGTTTGTGGCTTGAAGAGATCAATCTCTAAATTGTTTTGAGGGTCACAGGCCTGTCAACCATTTATTTCTCAATCGCAAAGATTGCAAAATTATAACTTAATTTTATTTTCTGAAATTCTCCCATTTTGCAATCAAATACTGAATTGCTGAAGCTGAACTCCATCAATTTCTGAAGAGATCAATTATCGAAAGGTTTTTGTTGTTCAATTTGGCATATATTTTGTTGATATAACCCTTAATGTTTTGACAGGTTCTGGGTTGATCATATAGCACATCTATTCTACCTAATGTGAGAACATTAATTCTGCAGGGGCTAATTACATTTTTTTTGAAGAGCCTAATCTTTCTAGGAACTTCCATATTTTTGTTAATTATTTTCTAAGGCAATGTCTAGGTTGGCCGTGAGTTTATTCTGACTTCTTTTCATCAAGGTCATAGGGTTTCTAGGCCTCCTTTCTCCTCCAATCCGTGAACAAATTTTTGAGATACTATTATCAAATTCGTGGGCATTTCTGAGAGTATATTTGTCAAAGATTTGAGGCAACTAAAGGTTTAAAGTAAAGTTGTTTGGGGAGTTTTACAGTCAATTTTTCCAGCAAATTTGTATCTATTACCTCATTGATCTCTTGTAGTTTGAGAAAAAAATTGTTGATCAATCCATATTCAACAAGTTTCTTGAGTGTGAAGTGCTCTTTTTCTTTCTAAAGGGTCCCTCTCATTCTAATTCTAGTGAGTCTTCATTGTGTTGGGAAATTTGAAATCAAGGAGACAGCTTCACTGTGTATTCAGACTCACTCATTACAGAAATCCATCTTAATATGGGACTATTGAATTGGCAAATTGTAGGTTTCTCTGGCGGACATCTCCTCTTTCACTTAATTTTGATCTTGCATTCATACATCAATTGATAATTTGGATTGTGGGATATATTCAGAATCACAGGTCTTCTGGTTGTTTGCACAAAATGGGGTCAGTTAAACAAGAAAAATGAGTTTTCTTTTATTATTCTATGCCTTCATAGAGAGGCTAACAAGTCTAACTCATGAGACAGATGAATCAGACTCACCAAGTCAATCTGACTTGTGTTTGACTTGCGAGTATGAGTCATACTCGTGAGTGAAAAATTAAGAGTAACTCAAGGTTGAGTCGACTTAGAAGAGATAACTCAACTTAGTTTCCTCAAAATACAGAGTCAAGCACAAGATCAAAATACTCAGAAGAGTCTGGTAAAGCTGATTTGTATCAAGTGATGCGAAAATCTAAATTTGCATCTTGAAAAAAAAATCAAAATTATTGATCACTTTTCAGTTTATTGTGGAGTTGTATTTGTAGAGTTCTCACATAATCATATTGATATTATTCAAATTTTATGGTGCTTGTACCTCAAGGCCCACCCATGAAGGGAAATGACTACTTGGTTATCAATAATTATATAGAAATGAATGAGATGGAATGCCTCTCATCTTCCTCCCCATCTATTAAATAGAGCAAACATTGGAAGGGGAACCACATGCACACACTCCATGTGTCAGCATGCAACTTTATTTCTTTCTTGTTTTATTTCTTTTGTTTTTACTTTTTGATAGCTTTATTGATTTTTACTGCTTTCTTGTTTTATTTCTATTTCTATTTATTTAGAGCTTTAGTATTATTATTTATTATTTTATTATTATTTATTATTTATTTACTATTACTATTTTTTATTTATTGTTTATTATTTATTTTCTTGTATTTTAATATTATATTATATTATTTATTATTTATTAGTTTTATTATTTATTTTATGTGATGTCCATTAATAATAAATAATAATAAAAATAAGAAATAATAAATAATATAATATAATATTAAAATACAAGAAAATAAATAATAAACAATAAATAAAAAATAGTAATAGTAAATAAATAATAAATAACGATACTAAAGCTCTAAATAAATATAAATAGAAATAAAACAAGAAAGCAATAAAGTTTCATGTTGACACATGGAGTGTGTGCATGTGGTTCCCCTTCCAATGTTTGCTCTATTTAATAGATGGTGAGGAAGATGAGAGGCATTCCATGATTCCATCATCCATTCTCTTGGGAGAATAGTGTTGTGAGGCAAAGGATTCCCTGGCAGTAGTACGATGATTGAGGGCTCAGGGGTGGCCATTTGTAGCAATATTTTGTGCAATTGAGCCTACGGTTGGGTGGAGAGTCGTCCCCAAAACTTTGTTACAGTTAGCAAAATTCAATTAGCGTTCAACTAGCGTTCCACAGGTAAGTTGTCTCTCCTCACATTTCTTTTGAAATGTAATGTTAACTAGTTGATAAATTGCATGTTGATTATAAATCGCTTGATTAATCTAATTAATTGCGTGTTGTTATTTCGAACGTGTTGTTATTTTGGGGTTGTTAGATCTATCGCATCCGTGATAACACAATTACAGATTTCAAATCCCATTAAACTGCGTCTATATATTATTTGGTCTGCCTTCTTGCTTGCATCAATACTCCTCCACCGATAAGCACCATTAAATGTTGTGATGTGATCACTCCGATGATCGCGTTGACATTCACTGATTAAATCCTCGCTGTTGATGCTCCCCACAGATCCAACGGTCCTCACTCTATCGCTTGATCGCAATCGGTGATCGCCCGAGGTCGGGGTTATTCACGCCCTTTTTTGTTTCTCTGATGTGATAGTTAAAACTCCGCTCATTCTCCGCGATCAGATATCAACCGTTGATCTGTTAGATCCAACGGTCCCTGAGTGCCGCTTCCTCAATCTTTCACTCCTCTATTGTTCAGGTCTTATAACACTTTCCGCTATGCTGCGAGCAATTCTTCTCTATGTATTCAATCTCCTCTTTGAGTCCATTGAATTCACCTGCACAGAAACTTTGATTCACATTGAATTCATCATTCAATCATTCAAAACACACATTTATGTTGATTTGAATTTATCTTTGTACATAACAAATAAACAAAGGATACATATTGAGACTCTGTCTCTCTCTATGGCCTACTCTCCTAATACCAGTGGCCTATTTTACATTCTGCCCGTAGGCTTACAATCATACTCTAATTCGGCTAACTCTCTACTCTTCTCTCTTGTTTCCTTTTCAATACATCATTAGTGGTTTCTTTTACAATTCGAGGAATTGTTCCTCAGTTATGAAACAGTTTCTTCAAACTAGTTCCTATCTAACCCTATTTTGTCTAATTCAAAAACTAACAATGGCTGATTCAGTCTTAATTTAAAATGACACAAAATGAAACTAAATGAAATAGAAACTTGAAATTTTTTCCTCTCTATTTGTCAAAATAAAACGAAAAAAAAATAACAAGAAACATCTCCCAGCTGTCGTCCCATCATTCAGATGCTCCTGCATCATATATATAATGATTATAGTAATCGAAATGGTCCCTTTAGCATTAGTGTGTATGACATATAACCTAAAATTTTTAAGCTTTGATTTTTTTTGCAGCCTATGAAATTTCTATATTAGTTTATGAGGACCAATCAATGTAATCATCATCTTATTTGGCCTCATACCGAGGCATATGAGGCCAAAGCTTAGCATAAGAATAGATAATGAAAAACAAATTGAAACAATTTGAAACTGAATTGAACTAATACTAGCATTAAATCTCAAACATTTTATGTTAATCAAACTATATTGTCCACTACTAAACTATATTGTCCACCATTAGATGTAGTCCTATCGCTACTTCTGTCTACATGTAACATGTGCCATCTTTTGTAATAGGTGCCACCACTTTTATTTACATGTAACTAGTTGTATTTCATACACTTGACAACATTGTCGCTACGCCAGAAGAAAACAAAAACACCTCAAGAAAAGCAAGATTTCACCTCCTCGATGCTCCGCATTAACAATATTTCTTTTAGATAGCTAATTCTCTCGAGTAGGGAAATTACGAGAGGAACCAAGCTCTATTTTAACTACTTGTTATTGTTAGGCAAAGGCGGAGGGTCTTCAGGCGGAGGGAGGAACCGAGCAAGGGATGTTCGAACACAGATGGATGTTGTTTTTTGGGATAGAATACACCAGGATTATCAGGTTCTTCATTTGGAACAACTAGTGCTTCATCCCTAACATATGGCTTTGAATACCTATTATGAATATCTGAATCACGATCACAAGCATCTAGGTAAGCATTTGTTATATATAGGTATGCTTTAGTTGCTTCACATGTAGGTGATTATAGAATAAACTAATAAAAATGTCAACTTTTTTTAAGGCTTTCTTGGATATACGAGTTTACCATGGTGAGGTACCTCTTCCTACAATAGACATCAAACCATCTATGCTTAGAAACAAACATCAGGCCATCTACAACCCCACGACCTCAAATCTGGTTGACAACTTCTCCTTTGATGATTTCATTGTCTGGGAATAACACATTAAGCTACTGTGCGGTATTGCCACCTATGACATTCTTGAGGAAAATACAATAATAAAAGATGACCTTCCTCCCTCCCTCTACCCACTGCAAAAGCAATATTGAATCTTATTTTGACATTATCTGTTTGGCTTTATTGCTTAGATTCCCTCTTGGAATTTTTAGGATTTGTTCACAAAACAGTGTAATTACATTGCAAGAGCAGAAATTGAAAATGCATGGTGATTATAAACTACAAACTCTCATTTGTGAAATGATATATATTCAAAATTTTCAACAATATAAGCTTTTAAGTTAAAAATTTCATACTAATAAGATGCCATCTTGGTTCATTTAAAAATTATAAATACCATACATTTGTAACAGTTGCAATGTACTTGTCATCTCCATTATGGAAGTAAGTACCACCACCAGGGAGAATGATCTTATCTCCATTCACTATCATCCAATTTTGATATGATTTTTCCTCTGTCGTATGTGTATGAGTTATATTCACTTTCCATACTTCATCCCTACTTGCTGGCCATTTGATAGGAAGCTGAATAAGATATAGATATAATTTTGTGACTTCTACCAACATAGGACATCAGATCCCAAAACATTAGTCATCCAAATATTTAAAGTAAAAAGGTTGGTATTAAAAACAATACCTAATAGAAGTGATTACAAAGTGAAACTAAAACTAAAACTATAAATTCAGACGAAATTGAATATACATGAATAAATTGTGAACAAAACGCAAGATAAAATTACAAGTGAAAGAAGCATTTGGACATTAGATCCCTCTAGTGGAGGGATAGGAAATTGAAGCATCATTCTGTAGGAGGGAAGTGCCTTTCACTACGCTCCATAAGACCCAATTTGAGTTTAAGTTTTAATTGGTAGATAAGATTTTGATCCAAGTATGGAATTAAATCTGAGTACTTACTGTTACATTGCTATAAGACAAATGAGTAAATTCTCGTGCAATATTAGCAACTGAGTAAATCACAAGAGAAAAAGTGAAAGTATAATGATTCTGAGGAGAACAAAAAAAAATATTCCACATAAAACTTTTGATTGAATACCTACAAGGAAGGATTTCAATGTATTTTGCTGTTTTCTTCATTTGGGATCTCGTTCTCAAGCTTGGGATTGCTTTCTTCGTCATCCTTTGTATTCCTTTTTTCCCTTGTGAGTATATCCTCCTAGAGATTTGATCCATTGTCTCCATCATCATTGTCACCCTTATTCCCTCTGATATTTATATATGATCTTTCGACTTGAGTTGAAGTACTCTGATGTATTCTAGACCCAAATAAAGATCCATAATAGACAAAAGGAGGACCTAGTAAAATCAACATAAAAAATAGACAAGTAACTAGAGGCTTCCTTTGAAATTGAACTCCATCACTTCTACCCCTTGGCATGTTGAAAAGCAAGCAAGCTTCTATTCAATATTGAAATCTCACTACTTACACTGGTGGAAAAATTATTACTAATAGATACGCGTGTGATGAGCCCCAGAAATGGGTAATTATATGGGCTCATTCTGCCCCTTATTTTGACTTAATCCACCATTCTCATTAGTTTATTGCATGTTTTTGAATATATTTATGCTAATAGAGTGAATTGGGTTAGTCATTTTGCCATGTAGTCTAATGTGTGCCTTATGCAGATTTTTTGGTCAATTTTGGACAAAGTCAAGGGATTTATGAGCAAATGGTAGCCAAAACTCGAGGAAAACAGGGAAGAGGAATTGTATGGGGGGTGTCTCCTTCATTTATGACCCCTTTCCTCGAATCCTCCATCAACAACTCGTAGCACAAAGGTCCACATTGATGATTCCAAGGGGCAGCCGAGCAAGTAAAGGATTGTTGTTTATCTCCAGTTCTAGGAAGCTGAGTTCCTTGATTTTAGGAGGACTGTTGGAGGACTCCATTTGTATAAATAAGGAGGCTTAGAGCATCAGTAGGTTAGCCAGTTATTAGTAGATTTTCGCACTTTTATGCGGCATTGTGTTCAACTCATTTTCGTGTTCCTTTTTTAGAACAGTTTA
The DNA here is from genome assembly GCA_031772625.1 of Pinus tabuliformis. Taxonomy (NCBI): domain Eukaryota; kingdom Viridiplantae; phylum Streptophyta; class Pinopsida; order Pinales; family Pinaceae; genus Pinus; species Pinus tabuliformis. The sequence goes on from CM062815.1 coordinate 775,530,125, forward strand.
TGTAATGTGACTGTTATTTTTGATAATGAATGAACCAGTTTTTGAGCCAGCAATGATCTCTTTCAGAGGGTTGAAGCTCTTGGGTTAGGGCTCAACCCAAGCTACCCAGCACCTCCTACTCTGTACTTATATTTTTTTGCTTCAGTTCATGAGTTAATTTCTGTTGCATAGATTCATTTTACTTTGTTAGATTAGATTGCTTTTGATGGTTAGCATAGTTGTTTTTTTGTTTTATTTGCTGAAGTAGGTCACTGCAGTGACAGAATAAGATTCAAAAAGGCCAAAAACAGGCCCTGATCCCCTTTCTCCCTTCTTGGGACTATGATTTGAGGTCAAGGCACTACTGCTGCCACCAAAAACACAGTTTTTGCTCTTCCATGCAACTGCTAGTGTGATACTTTGATTTGGAAAGATTGATATTGGTTCAGATTCAGTTGCCTAGATCATTTCCTATTCTTTTACCATAGATCTCTCTACATGTTTTTTTTTTCACAGGTTACTGTTCAGCATTTTCTGTTTGTAGGTGAGAAATTAGGTCAAGCTAGAGAAATTCCAGTTTTTAGTCCTTTCTTTGAACAATTTTTGTAAGTAGATGTGAAGATCTCTTGCAGGACACCTCAGCTCCCCATACATCTATCAAACAGCTAGCACCAGCTCACTTCTCATAGATTTCCCAACTCATTCACAACATTTTGTCAATCTACCCTAATTTCTACGTTTTTCTCCATAAAGCTGCTTTCTTGCCATTTGAACAAATCCAACCATTACATTTGTTCTTGACCTTCCTTGACAAGTTCTAAACACCTCAACACCTTCATCTAGCCTTCAGTTACCCTTTCCCATCATTTTTCCACCTTCAAAACTCCAAAATAGCTCTCGGCCTCCTCCTGTAGATCCCTTGCAGCCTCCTGTAGAATTTCGTGTGAGTGATTTTTCGAATTCTGATCATTATGGAAGTCTTCAGAAGGGTACTAGGAGCTTCTTAGGACCTCTCCACACCTTCCTCACCCTCTACAAAAGCCAACTCCATCTTCCTTTGCCACCAAACCTCTACACAATCACAACCAGATAAATCACAAGCATAATAATTTCACATAAAAATACTCAAAAGCACAAAAGATGATTTCTTCTCATTTATTTTCAAAAGTAGCTTGAATAAATGCAATTTACCTTTTCAGTAGTCAATGGAACTCATTTCATTAGTTTCCATCTCTTTTCTTGCAAAGTAGGGTTAATAGGTAAATTAGGGTTTGCTAGGGTTTGCTCAGGTTTTCGTTACATTTCAGTTTTCCTTCTCTTTCTACAAGTAGAATAGTCCGTGTAGAGTTAGATTTCCTTCATCACAGTTAAAATATTCTTCTAAGAACTCATAGAAGTTGGCTTGAGCTCCTAGCAAACTTGCGCCAGCTGACCAAGTGACAGCCTCCAGTAAGAGCTAGTACTTGTGCATACATCACCGTCGCTTCCAAGTTTGCTACGAACTATCGGGTTGATAAAAGTAAAGAAGGAAGCCCTAGGAGTTGCAGCATTATTGTTTTAATACTGGTGCTCACCATTCTTTTTGGCGTCGTTTCCAGGGAAGTGTCAGAGTATTTTGTCATTACTACTTTTCTTCTATTTTCTAATACAACAATCTGCTATGTAGTTTATTTCAGCAAAAGTAGAGTAGCTGTTTCATTTCAATTTTGCAATTTCCATTTCTACAAGAGTAGATTAGGCATTTCCTGCTTTCATTTCAATTCTGCAAGAGTAGATTAGGCATTTCCTACTTTCATTTCAATTCTGAAATTTCCATTTCAGCAAGAGTAGATTAGTCATTTCCCACTTTCATTTCAATTCTACAATTTCCATTTCAGCAAAGTAGATTAGACCTTTCCTGCTTTCATTTCAATTCTGCAATTTCCATTTCAGCAAAGTAGATTAGTCATTTCCTTGCTTTCATTTCAGTTTTGCAATTTCATTTCAGCAAGTTCATTTCAGTAGTTGCAATTTGTTGTTCAATCCATTTCAGTTTTGCAGGTACAAGCAGATAAAACAAAAATCACCCAAAAAGAGATTTCCTTTCATGCCTCATAGGAACAGAGATAATTCGGGAAAATTCCTACCCGACACCCCCACCACATCACACAGTCACCCTTCTCTCTTCTTCGGTGGCAGTGATCCAGAAGAACCTATAGGTGAACCACCAGAGATATACGAAGATCCTATAGAAGAAGAAGAGCAAGAAACCATTCCTCCTGAGACCATGGATGAAAACAAAAACGTTAGAGGAAATGGGAAAATAGTAGAGGGTACCTTTCCTGTCCGAGAGACCAATGGGGACACTAAAATGAAAGCATAAGTCCTTCAGCCTTACCTCACTTCCATGGGTTGACTACTGAAGATCCTGATACCTTCTTGTTTGAATTTGTTGTTCTTTGTCGAACCTATGACTATGCAGAAGATGAGCAGAAGTTGAAACTGTTTCCTTCTACCCTCAAGGATGCAGCATTGCGATGGTTCATGGGGTTACCTGGAAACAGCTTCACAACTTGGGCTCAGATGTAGCAACCCTTTAACAACAAATATTGGGACTACTCTAGGTTAAAGGATACCAAGGAAGAGATTTTTCGAATGACCATGGGAAGCGATGAATCCTTAGAAGACTATGAAGAGAGGTTTCAGCTCAGTTATAAAAGGGCCAGGTGCACACCTGACCCCGAATCTCTGAAGTTGGTCCTGCTCAAAGGGGTCCCAAAAGATCTTCTAGATACCCTCCATTTGCTGGCTGGGGGGGACATCTACCAACTACCTTATGACGACATAAATACCGTGTTTAGAAACCATTCTAGGGTAGCCAAAAAGAGAGGTAGGGGAAGTCATCCTTTAGTCAGTACATCCTCATCCAGTTCATCTCTTAGAAGTGAATTTGAGAATCGGCTGGAAGATTTCATGAGCGAGATGACCTGCCAGTGATACGTGACATACATAGATAGCAGTGGATAGTGCAGTCTAGAGCGCTGGGCAGATAACGCGGTGGAGATAGCTGCGGCAGACTCTTGCCATGCAAATGGATACCTTGCATATCAAAAGAAAACAAGAGGAAGTAGAGAGGGCTTGGGCCATATTTTGTCCTAGGTGCACCAGAAGGCATCCTAGGAATGAATGTCCATTGAACTCTATAGAAGTGTGTTCAGTCTGTGAAGAAAACCATTCTACGAGTCAGTGCCCTTCATTGCCCGGACTTAAAGCTGCATACCAGGGGGCTGAAGGAGTCACTTAACCACTCTATTTCATGAACCAAAGGAGAGTACATGGGCCCAGACCTTACCACCAGGGAATGCAAGGGACATCCCAGACATATTACAACCCCAATCAAGCCACCTCCATGCCTTCTTGGCATCCCCCTGCTCATCCTTCCTGGTCCACACACCCTCCTTGGTCATATCCATCTCAATACCATGCTCAACCAGCTATTCATTCGTTTCACTCTTATGCTCAGCCACAGCCTTCGAAATGTCTTCAGTCTTCATTCTGATTTGATGATATCTTGAACGAAGATCCAACTTTGTGAAGTAAATTGATCCATGCAATTCATCGAGTAATTCATCAATGACAGGAATGGGAAACTTATCTTTAATAGTGAGCTTGTTGAGCTCCCTATAATCTGGACACATGTGCCATGATCCATCCTTCTTGTGCACTAATACTACTAGAGCAGAGAAAGAAATTTGACTAGGTTGAATTATACCAGCCTCTAGCATTTCTGCAACCATACGTTCAATTTCACTCTTTTGGGCATAGGGATATCTGTATGGCCTGATGTTTGGAGGAACACTTCCTGGAATCATATGAATAGCATGATCATGATCATGAATAGGTGGTAGATCTTTGGGAGTCTCAAATACCTTGGAATGATTGTCCAAGACTTTTTGGAGATCTGCAGCAATAGATGATTTCGATGTGGAAACATCTAGCGAACATAATTGTGCAATTACACCTCTTTGTTCCTTTTTTAGAAGCTTTGTCATACTGTTAGAGCTGATTATCTTTCCCGGTTTCCCCGCAATACCCCTTAATTCAACTTCCTTTCCTTCCGCATAAAATTTCATGAAACATTCTTGAAAATTAAAAGCTATTGTACCCAAGGATTGTAGCCATTGGACTCCTAGTACAACATCAGCACCTCCCATTGGAATGGAAAGCATTGGGCTAGTCAATACATATTCTCCCATGGATAGCTTGATATTATGGCACTTTCCAGAGAAATTTATCGTTCCTCCATTTGCAACCATCACTTGACACTTTGGTGCTAGATATAGGAAGAAATTCAATTCTTTTTCTATCTTATAATGAATAAAATTGTGGGTACTTCCTAAATCAATCAACACTATTACCTTTTTCTTCTTGATTTGTCCTTCTATCTTGATGGTTTAAGGAGTGGTAATTCCAGCCAATGCATTACAAGATATGGTCAGATTCATTTCTTCTTTATCTAGGCTTTGTTCCTGGAGTATATCCTCTTCTTTTGACCTTTCTTGCTCCTTTTCTTCTTCCTCTTCACAATCTATGTAGAATAATTTCTTCTCAGCACACTTATGACCTTTAGTGTATTTTCTATCACAACTGTAACAAAGCCCTTTTGCTCTTTTTTCTTCCAATTCTTGTGGTGTCAACCTTATAGGTTGTGGAAGAATAGGGGAAACAACACTTCCATTTTTATAGTTGTGAGTGGTATGCTTCCTGGTTGCCATAATTTTGCTTTCCATTTTTCTTGCTAACCTGAATGCCTTCTCTAATGAATCAGGTTCCAAAAGGCAACCATCATGTTGGATATTATCCTTTAAATTCCCTATGAACACATCAATCCTATGCTCCTCTGGAATATTTTTTACCCTTATGTTCAATTTTTGGAACTCCTCAATGTGCTCCATTATTGAACCCTTTTGTTTGAGACTTATCAATTGGCTAAAAAAAGTGTTGTTTTTTGTATCCTCATAATGTGTTGTCAATTCTTTTGTAAAAATTGCCCAAGTGATAATTTGTTTATGAGAGCAAAGCCATTGATACCATACAAAATGATTTGGTTCCAAATATAAAGTTGCAATACGTACCTTTTGTGTGTTTTTCACATTATTGAGATCGAAAAATTGCTCCATCTGTAATATCCATGTTGTGGGATCCTTGCCATCAAACTTCCTCATATCGATTTTTGGAATATGGTGGATCTTCGATTCAACATTAGAGTCTATGAAATCATGATTAACATTTCTTTTGTTCGCATCATGAGTTTCTTTTACTGCCCTTTCACCATTAGTAAGTATTTCTTGTAGAAAATTTGTCAAATCTATCTTCAAATCTGCCATGCCTATCTTCAAATCTGTCTTCAAATCTATCTTCAAATCGTCCATCTTAGCTTCCACGTCATTCATCTTAGTTTCTACATCTTTCTTTAAACCATCCATCTTAGATTCCATTACTTTTTGTGCGAGTGACATTTGTTGCACTTGGTCTTGTAATTTTGATATATCATGTTGCATTTCTTCCTCTTCTTCATAAGTCATGCTAGAGATTTCAGGTTGCTTACTAGGTGTTTGCATTTTATTTCCTTGGGGCATCAGTTACCGATAATAATGCTCTACTATGCCCTTTGAATTCCTTCAAAATAATTTTTCAAACCAAGTTTAAGCAAAAATTTAAAAAAATCTACACACCTTTTTTCACTTTGTAGGAGTTCGATATTGCCTCTGATGTATCTATGTAATTTTGGATCATCCAGTTCTGAAACTACGACTTGTGGTAGCCCTCTGTGTTCTCTTTCCAATTCCACTAGTTTGATCCAAATTGGATTCTCCAAGGAAGAGTTATGCCAAATCTCCCATAGTGACCTGATTATAGACTAGTTCAGTAGAGTGAAATTGTACGACGTGCCACATGTCCCTGTTTTGACCTTTGGCTCTAAAAAATATATACCAAAAACTACATTCTTTCCTCTTTCTGTACCTTCTTATGAAATTTCAATCCGATGCACAGAGAGAAAGTTATGATGATTTTCCCCAGGTCACCTGTTTGGAATGTAATTCAGGAGTCTGCAAAAAGACCAACTTCCTCAGATCATATCTCTGCAAATATAGCACGAAAGGCTCTGAAATTTGGATCCAAGGTTTAGTGTGATTTCGTCTCAAATGGGTTTTTCTTTTTTTGCTTCTAAAATGTTGCGGAAAAAAAATTATAGCAAAAATACCACGATGACCTATTTCGAGCAGCGAAACCCTAGAATCTAAACCTCTGATACCAAATGTTATGAAACCAGCTCACAAAAAGATAGAAAAGATAGATCAACGCCTTAGAATTCAGCCTCTATGAGGGGGAAACCTCCTTTACATTACACAAATGAATTATTCTTTTATGATTCAAATGAAAAACCTCCTTTCTATATATAGTAGTATAAGGAGTCACAATATAACCCAGCCGACCTAACAATAATAATATAAAGGCACAAAAATAACAATAGAGGGATTCTATGGGGCACAGTAATAAAAATATGGGGACAATAGGGGCACAACAATATTAATAAGGGATACAACTACAATAGTAATGGGGTAATCACTAGTATTATAGGGACCTAACATTTTCTCCTTCCTAGATGGGTTTAGCGAGTACAACCAGATCCAATTCAGCCCAGAGGACCAAGATAAGACCACTTTCACTTGTCCTTGGGGTACCTTTGCATACCGGGTCCTTTCCTTCGGATTGTGCAATGCTCCCGCCACTTTCCAGAGAGCTGTATTGAGTATATTTACTGAATTGGTTCATGATTCAGTGGAAATCTATATGGATGAATTTACCCCTTATGGTTCTAATTTCCAGGAAGCTTTGACTAACCTGGGAAAAGTTTTAGACAAGTGCATTGAAATGAACCTGTCCCTCAGTCTTGAAAAATGCAAATTTCTGATGACTGAAGGGACCGTGCTAGGTCATACAATTTCTCAGCAAGGATTACAGGTGGATCCCAACAAAATTGCCATCATCCAATGTGTCCCACCTCCTAAAAAGGTAAGAGATGTTCGAAGTTTCATAGGTTTAGTAGGCTATTATAGAAGATTCATTAAGGACTTCAGTAAGCTAGCCTCTCCATTGTTTGGTCTTTTGGGAAAAGATGTTGAGTTCACATGGACTGAAAAATGTCAAGAGGCTTTGGATACTTTGAAAAGTAAACTAGTGACTGCCCCAATTTTGAGAGGTCCAAACTAGGCCCTACCTTTCCACATTCATATAAATCCCTCAAATAAAGCGATAGGAGCAGCCTTAGGGCAAGTCGATGAGAAGCTGCCTTATGCCATATATTTTGTAAGTAAAAACTTGTCCAAGCCAGAATTAAACTACACTGTAACCGAAAAGGAGCTCCTAGCTGTAGTCCATTCCCTAAATAAGTTCAGACACTACATCACCGGCTATCAAACATTCATACACATTGATCATGTTGTAATTAGGTATTTAATGAACAAACCAAATGTAAATGCTCGTATTATTAGATGGTTACTTTTATTACAACAATTTGATTTAACCATTGTTGATAAGCTGGGTAACGAAAATGTTGTTGTTGCTTTTCTGTCTAGAATAGATATGCCTGCAGGTGAAGAAGGAATGGTGGATGATCAAATGCCAGATGAACACCTATTGCTATCTTAGTACTCTCTCCATGGTTCGCTGACATAGCAAATTACTTGGTTTCAGCATGGTTCCTGCCACACCTGTCCTCAAAAGAGGACCAAGATCGTGAGGAAAAGTACCCCATTCACCTAGATTGGGGGCAATCTCTTCAAACTTGGCCCATATTAGATTTTGAGGAGATGTGTTAGGGAGGAGGAAGTTTTTGACATTCTCCTAAACTGTCATGACGGGCCCTGTGGGGGCCATTTTGTACCAAAGAGGTCTTCCTTCAAAATTCTACAAGCAGGTTACTATTGGCCCACTCTTTATCAAGATGTAAGGAGATATATCAGCCAATGTGACTGATGTCAAAGGATGGGGAAACATACTACAAGGGATGAGATGCCCCTGCAACCTCAAATGACCTTCGAGCCATTTGAGAAGTGGGGCATGGACTTTGTGGGTCCTATCAACCCTCCTTCAAAATAGAAATCTTACATCATTGTGTGCACTGATTATCTGACAAAATGGGCAGAAACAAAGGCAATCAACACAACAACAAAAGAAGAAGTAGCTGAGTTTTTGAGAGAGAATATCTTCTACAAGTTTGGCTATCCAAGAGAATTAGTCACAGATTAAGGGAGTCAGTTTACCTCTAATCTGATTGAATACCTACTCACACATCACAAAATTAAGCACAAAACTTCCACCCCTTATCATCCACAAGCAAATGGACCAGTGGAAGTCACTTCAGAGCTTTGGAAGGGATTTTGACCAACGTAGTGAATAGTAGTAGAAAATATTGGGCAGATCGATTGGTTGAGGCCACCTGGGCCTATAACACCACCTGGAAAACCACCACAGGGTTCACACCCTATGAGCTGGTCTATCAGAAGAAGGCTTTGCTGTCAATAGAATTTGAATATAACACACTAAGGATGGTAGCTCAGCTGGACCTAGATCTCAACCATGCACAAAAGGAAAGGTTACTTCAGCGAAACGGATTGGATGAATAGAGATTGCAGGCCCTTCTCTACTCAGAGGTAGTCCAGCTGCAAAGGAAGTTATGGAATGATAGACACCTCAAAGAGAAACAATTCCAGTAAGGAGATTGGGCATTGCTGTATGATTCAAGATATAAAGATTTCAAGGGAAAATTGAGGACAAGATGGTTGGGACCGTACACAGTAGAAAAGTGCAATGACAATGGTTCAGTTCTGATCTGGACCATTGATTAAGAATCCATTCCCATGCTCATCAATGGGCATAGGTTGAAGATCTATAGGAAGCCCCTCTCTAAGCAAGAATTTATGGAGAATCTAAGTAAAACAATGTTGGTAGTGGAGCAGGTCTCTGCCTCCACTCCACCCACACCCTAAACAAAAAAAAAAAAGAGGAAAAAGGAGAATAAAAGATCCCTAGGTGAAAACCTCCCTTTGGAGGCATCCAGGATAGGCAGTGAGGGTGAAAACCTCCTGGACGGGCCCCAACTGTCTCATAAAAAAAAAAAAACAGAGAAAAAAGAAAAAAACAGAAAAAACTAACTTCTTTTGAATGCATTGCAGATTGCAGGAGGGCCACAGAAGAAAAAGGGAGATGGCTAGGCTGAATACACCTCTAACAGATCATTTCTCCATTGCCATTGTCTTTTCCCAGGCCCTGGTCTCACTTGTTCTGGAAATTATGCATCCTATAGGAAGCTCTGTGCATTCTATAGGAGGCTCCTGTAGAAGCCACAAAGAGCTTGAAATCAAGTCTAGAAAAGGATCAAAAGGCTAGAGACTTGTCTAGAAGGCCTGCAGACCTCCCTGCCACCATTCATCCTCCCAACTCTCCATTCCATACCTGCACCACTATATTTCCACTCACTTCTTCCTTCCCTGCACAAAAAACACAAAAATCCTGTTTATTTTGTTTTAAAAAAAAAGAGAAAAAATGAAGAATAAACCGCAGCATCCTTAACTTATTTCTTACTTGGTGTATGCCAGCTACTTTTCCTTTTCCTTTAGAACATTCCTCAGCTATCTCTTTAGTCCCTGCTCAAACCTCAGCCAGAAATTTTAGAGGGAGAAGCAGTTACAGGAAATCCTGCAGGATTCTTGTAACAGCTGATCCCCTTAAAAATCGAGCTCCAGAGGCAGGGTCAATGCAGCCACAGATGATAAAACACTAGCATGGGGTAGCCAAGCCACCAGTTCAGAATCCACGAGCACCAACAGCAGTAGCAATCTATGAACAAAGTTCCAAAGTCTGAGCATGCAAAGCACGATAGCGACTAACAGGTAAGTGACGAAACTCATTCCTCTATTGCATGACTATAATTTAGAAACTACATGAACCATTGAGATGGTCACGATTAAATAAAATCGGTTGCTAGATAACTGGTCACCCTCATCCAATTCAAACAAAACCCCTCGTCCTGTTCAAATAGTGCCGTGTCCAATTCAAACAGCATTGAGTGGGTGCAATCGGCACGTGTGTTCAATCAACTCAAGAAGAAAACTCAAAACAGGTAGTGGTGGCGGCATATAACGGGAATGATGGAAGTGATTGCGGTCAAGCAGCATGAAGTATCATAATGGCACTAGAGTAGGGACCAACTGTCCGGATGGGGATAACGTACCCTTCCTGCCACCTCACCTCGTCACCACAGAACACGCCCGTAAGCTTCCCGTAAGCTTAAGTATGCTGCAGTCGATGCATTCATCACCTTTGTTTTCATTTGCATCATCATGCTCTCGATTGTAACAACCTACCCACCACCTTCAGAACCTCCTAACAGCCACTCTCTATCAGTTTCAAAACCCTGTCGCTTATCAGGCTCTACAAGAGCATTATCGCACTCTACAGGAGCGTAAACACAATCTATAGGAGCCTTTCTATAGGAAGGCTAGTGAGTAGCTCTGCAGGAGGAAAATTTGGGATTTTATGCCAAATTTGAGCTTGAAAAAGGTAGGCTCAGTAAAACCCACTCTGCATTTTATATATCTGCAAAAGGTGGTGGGATTTGAAGTGAAGTATTGAGTTGAAAAGAAAGAAAAAGTGAGAACAGAAGTCTGCCTATGTTCTTTGAAATATATACAGTCTCTCCATTTTACTCTTTGCACTAAAATTCTATCTCTTTCTCCTTCATGGTATTCTCTTGTGTAAAGAAGTGATGCAACCATAGGAAATTAAGCCTGTAAAATAGTGAATTTGCATTGAGTGGTCTGCTCACTTTGTGAAAAGGAAAAAAACACTGTCTTGTGTACTCTCTGTTTTTTAAAACAAGATATTGTTTCCCTTAAACAGACCAAGAAGTAAATTAAGTTCGAGAACAAAGTTTGAAGGGGAGGAAAATTGCAAATTGCTTTTGTTAAAAGGGAAGAAAGCGAAAAATTCTCTCTCTGGTTCCATAAAGAAAACCTCAGTTATTCCTCTGTTTTCAGGTTTGAAATCTTTTTGCCTTCCTCCTCACCTAAAACATTCCAGCAGTCTCTAAACATCATGATAGGGGGTTTTATGAGGAAGGAGCCTCTGAATTCAACTAAATTGCATGAACATCCAGAAGTGGTGGCCCTCTTTACCAGGGCAAATTGGATGCCTTTCTTTGAAAAATTTCATGGGTATGATGAGGAAGTCACAGAGGAATTTTTATTATCTTTAAGACCTCATTCAAAAACCCATGCCACAATCAGTTTCAAGGGTCTAACCATAGAACTTACACCAGAGTTCATCAGCAGAATTACAAGTCTTCCACTTGGGCTCCCTTGGAGCAAAGAAGAAAAACCACTAGGACAGGTTGGTAAGAAGACCTTTTTCCAGCCTGATGAACATCCCGTGGAGGATAAGAATGGGATTAAGAGGATAAGTATACCTTATCCATGGGGTGAGGTCAGCTCTCAGATCATGAAGTATATCTCATGTGAAGGAAGATACAACATCATTTATGGGTATCATTTCAAACTATTACATGAACTAAGATATGGCATGGACCTTCCTGCATCCAAAAAACTCAGTCTTCCATACTTTCTCCTCCAATACTTAATAGAATGTATCACCAAATTGAATGCAGGGGTTCCAGACCAACTGGCTCACCATGAGTTCATTAAATTGTTGGTGGATGATGCCGTCCACACTTACACAATCCCTATAGCCTGGGAGATTTTCAGGAACATGAGTAAAGAAGATGACATAAAAACTCTCACTGACGACCTTAGTCCATCTAGAAGTGAAGAGGAGGAACAAAAAGAGGAAGCTTAGAAGGAAGTCCATGAAGAAGAACAGAAAATTCAATTGGAAGAAGAAAAAGAAGAAAAATAGAGAGGAAAGGAGAAACATGACACCGCCACCACAGATGACCCTAAAGTAGATAAGAAAACAACATCAAAAGCAGAAAAAGGGAAAAACACAACAGAGAAAAAGAAGAGGACAAGAACTAAAAAGAAGAAGCCCAAGACAGCTCAGAAAAAGGCCGCCATAGGAAAGGCAGAAACCCAACAAGCAGAGGAGAAAACAACACCAGAGACAATAGACACAAGAAAAATACCAGATGGAAAAGAAGAAACACAACAAGAAGAAGTGTCTCCTGGGACACTAGCAAGAGAAGCAGCAGCTGTTCTTGCTGCACTTAGTACTCCAGCCAAGCCCAAAGGAAAAAGAAAGAGACAACCATCCAAGTACTTCAAGGCTCGAAAGAGCACCAGAATCAAGATGGGGAAGCCTCAGCCACCTTCAAAAGAGCCCATCATTATTGAGGATGCCCCTACTGCAACAAGGGAGGAATATCCCTCCAAAATCTCCATCACTTAGGAAAGAGGGAGCCGTAAGACTTCTACATGGAGAGAAAGGATCAAACTAATGGACTCTAAAGCAGTCCTACAGGAGGCCTCAAATATTGATTAGCTAAAAAAGTGGATGATCTTGGAGGATATTGAAAGAGGTTGTAGGGGTAAATACTTCTTAATCCTTCAACATAGACTTATCACACGAGAATAATTATCTTAGATGTAAATTAGATAAAAGAGATACTCTTTAGTGATTCAACTTCCTTGAGATTCAATATATGACTCTAGATGACCCCAAATAACTAAATTTTTGAAATAGATACTGAAGATAATGAAACCTTTTATCATCATCAAGTTCCTGATTGTCAAAATCTTCATGCCAAAAAGGATACTACTTAACGCTTCAACTTAAACCACAGAAAACTAAGGATGATCCCAGACGACTTTGAAAACCCATAAATGTAGCATTATAAATTGATCTTAACACCCTGTCAATATAGTACCATCCAACAACCTTGAGAAAACTTGGACGTAATCTATGTCAACATATAAACTTGGATGAAAATAAATAATAAATATATTTTTTGCCCTTTCACCTAGTTATAATAGTGAATAAAATTCACAACAACCTTAACAATCTACAATTTTTGTTTTCTCCCAGAGGAACCCAACAACCCGCCTAAAATGTAACTACTAGTAAACCTCTGGGGGTTTATGATTGTCCTCCTTGACATAAATTGGGCCACTTCAAGGGCGATTTGAACCTGGGTTGCCTTGTTTCTATGATTTCACAAACTTTGAATTAACTAATTTATTTTCCACCCAAGGGCATAATGATCTACAAATATTAGCTAAATGCAAATATTAATTTTTTTTTTTTTTAAATGCATAATCTCAATTATAATATTCAAATTGAAAGTAACACTCATTACATATAAGTAAATATAAATGTGTCTTGGCTCAATGAGATTGTAATATACCTAGGGATGATAATATGGGGTATATAGTTATGTATCTAAGGAAATAATCAATGCAATGTGTCCATATTAATGAAATAGACCCACTATTCAATTAAAATGAAATAGCCTAATAATTAGGGGTATTTTTCACAGAGCCCTTGGAATACTCATAAAAAAGTATAAATATACATGAAAATCATTATATTGGTGATGCATTGGACTGTATTGTGTTGTAGCAAGCATGCTTTATGGAGTGATTCCTTTCACAATGAGTATTTAATTGTGTGACCATACCTTAATGGTTATTCTCTCTGCATTCTTAGTGTTCTTCATGATGAATGTTTCAGTATCTTTGATATTCAAAGATTTATTTTTTAAGTTTTTTGGTGAATTTCTCTTCTATATTTGGAGTTTTACTATATAGACAAAATGAAACCATTGCTTTAACCTCTAATGAAGTTTTTTGTGAAATTTCAAAATTAATGAACAATCAAATTAGTTTTTCCACCTCTTTTAAGTCATTTACCTCCACCATCCCGCGTTGATTATGTGTAAATTGCCCCTCTTGATGGATAATGTCATGCTAAATTGATGTTGCTAGCAATTTACAATTCTTATCTTATTTTGATACAAAATAATCAATAATATTTATGATCTTGACTACTAATGATTTGATACCAATGGATATGTTGAGACTAATTATTGATGTGGTGTTTCTCACCAATTGTGTATATTCTAGAAATTTTACCCTTCATCATTCTTCTCCTGAATATCACTTTCTCCTTACTAGGGTTGCTTATAGAACCTGATTCTAATTGTGTCTTCTCCTTTTGATAACAGTGAGAAAATATGGTTTGTACTTTTGGCTACAATCTCTTTATCCGGGAATGACATGAAAACTACTTCGTTTGGTTTCCTGTGTCTCCTTTGATTGCATTAAAAAATAATAAAATAATAAAACTATTTTTTCAACTTATCTCCCTAAGGTTTTACTCAAATTTTGATAAGGAGTACTCGTTGGATGAAAAATTTAATTCCTCATCCAAGGATTACTCATGTTTCATACTTCTTATGGACTCTACTACATGAAAAAATAGAAATACATGAAAAAAAAGTGATTGCAATCAAGTTTTTCATTTTTCATTGAGTAAGAACCATCGAAAGTATGAAACATTGTACTCCTTGGATGAGGATGAAATTTTGCATCCAATGAGTGTTACCAATTGAAATTTGAATAAACCCATAGGGAGATAAGTTAAAAATATGAGTTGAAAAATATTTTTTTTCCTCTAAAATTTAATGATGTAATCTAATATTATTTTATTATTTCCATTATTATTTTATCATTTCCTTAGGAGGCCCATTTAGACCTCAAAATTCCCCTAACAAAAGTATGGTCGAAGTTGTTCCACATTGAATAGTGGGTGCATGTCAAGGAATGGTGAAACATTGAGCTCGAAAGAATTGTCTCGTACAACCTTAGTGATGGTGTAAGGCCCATATTAGAGCAGGTGAAGCTTGGGGTGGGGTTGTTGGGTAGCGAATCCCCCCATAGCAAGTTTTTGGGCTTAAAGCCCGAGTTTTGGTCAATGTAATGTAAAGACCCCGCAAAATGCGGGCGCAGATCGCGAGAGTCTAGGGTTGTCTGCCCTAAAATAATGTAATTTAATATAAAATGTGTCGGCCCACCCATGGTCCGCAGACCATGGGATTGTATAAATAGAGTGAGGCTCTAAGTGTAAAGACATTCTTAGCTTGGAGAAGTATTATGGGTTTTTGAAGGAGGAATTCGCTCTGAGTTTGTAAGTTTGAGTCTTGGGTCATAGTAGTAGTAAGAGGCTCTGAAGCTGAGTGCGCAGAGGCCTGGTAGAGTCTGCAGCTATGTGCACGGACGCTTGCAGCTGAGTGCGCAGGGTGGAGTTGGGATTGTACATGGACATAGAATTAATAAAAGACAAGTTGATTTTGAAATACTATGTGTTTATACTCCTGTTATGTTTGTTATCACTCAGATTTTCCCTAAAGTTGTAAGAAGAGGGAAAGGGGTCCGAGTTAACCACAAACCAACTTTTAGGTACAAAATCTAGCCAATCTATACCTAGAGAGGGCTCTCTCTTTAAGATTTAGCTTTGTTTTATCATATATTAGGCTAGTTATGAAAGATTGGGGGTTTTGATTGTGTTTGGTGGTGGAATTCAGGAGCAGATGGATAGAACTGAGTATTTCATGCCATTGGGCTATGGAGTCAATCTAAAGATGGCTTAACTGGACTTAGATTTTCAACAAAAGGATGGCTTCACAGGGCAAGATAGCTAAACATGGAACAAATGGTAACTTGAAAGGATGGGATGGACTTAAAAGGGAAGAAGGGCAATTAAGAATCCTTCAACATGTTTTAAAAGAGGGAAACTAAATGATCACCAATAAAAATCAATTAAGAATTTCTTATTAAATGACCAAAATGATAAACTAAGAAGTAGGAGCAATTAAGAATTCGCTGCCTATGATAGTTTAGAAGAAAACATTTAGAATAAAAACAATTTTAAAGACAGATTGCACTTAAGCACTTTCTGAATTACACTTTTTCATTTTAATATTCAGATATGAACACAAATGAAATATTAAACCAGAAAACAATAACACATGAGATATAGAATACTTATTTGTCTGATGTTTGACACATGAATCCTGTAAAAAGTCCCTTGCTTTATTTCTTCATCGAGCCATCCATACAAAAAATTGTCCAACAATACTTCTTTTCCAAAATAATCAGTTTTACAGAAATGTCTAAGAATCCACACTCAATACTCCAAATGAGGGAGTATTTATACAAAAATTTACAATAAAATATCTCATAATAGAGTGAGATATATTCTAGGATGACTAACTATATGTTACATGAAAGTAGAGACAGATGGTCTCGAATACAGAAGATAAAGGTAAACTGATGGCTTGCTGTCCCTATTTTAGTGAATGAGCTGGAGGCAGGCCATATGGTTGGGAATCTTGCTATCTTTTTTGTAATTTTGTGCTGGCTGATCTGCTTTTCATTTTCTTACTGATACTCTTTGACCTGTTCTGATACTCTTTACTTGTTTGATCCTTGTTCACCCTCTATTACCATCATTGACTATGGTAAATAATGAAAAGTTGCCTTTTTACCACGGATAAATTACAAAATTTATGTCATATCTATCCACCATTTTTCCTGTGGTATTTTGGTCCTTTGAAGTTTTCTTAAGATCTCATCAGCCTCAGTGTATTTGAAAAAATTAGGTTGAATTGGAAAAAGATGTTTTATTTCATGCTCCACATAGAAAAGGTTCTCTAGTCTGTCATAGAGAACTCTGCTTGTAGGTAGTGCCTTTGGTGAAGATGCACTAGCTGAAGAGCTGGCCTGGCTGTCTACATATTGAGCCAGCTTGTCAACATAGTCTATATGTGTCATCAATTTGTCATTAATAACTAAAGGAATGGGAAGTCCTTTACTCTGCAATATGCCAAATTTCTCCATAAAATCGTTTATTTCCTCTTGTATATTCTGGCATCTCCTCTCCAAATTTTGCATGAGAGACCTTTTGGTCAATACCCTTTTGACCTCTAGAATAGTCCCTGTTCTGTCTTCAATGCCCAACTCTTCTAGTTGGTACTTATTTTTACTATTAAAAAAATTTATTAGCGTGGTGGCTTCTTCAGGATTTCTTTCTAGTTCCTCCTTAGTCTTCTGGATTTCTTCAAGAGCCACTTTTACTAAATCAATTTGTTCAAAAATTATTTGTATTGATGGGCAAGCATCATTTATTGACTGAGTGATTTGTTGGTCCAAAGAATTTTCCTAATGTCTGCTAAGGGCTTGTCAAAAGTGAGGTCATTTTCTAGTGATTTCACCTACTGAGATAATCCTTTATTTTCCCTCACCTTTTCAGCAAAATTGATCTTGGAAAGATCATATTTTTGTTCTAAGGTAACAAATTGTTCTTTTACCTTCTGCAATTTTGAAACTTGGAGCTTCATCTCCTCCATTGACTTTATCAATTCTTCTGTGCTTAAACCTGAAGTACCTGCTATTGTTGTTTCTGCTATTACTTCTGCTGTGACCACTGGGACATTTGGTGCCAGAGCTGTTCCAAGTGTTGAGGGAACTGTGGTGGAAACTACTGTAATCACATTAGGAGGCTGAGAGGTCGACTCTACCTGCTTACTCTTTAGTGATTTTTATAACTCTTGCTCAGTTTTCTTCAACTGCTCATTAAGCTTTAGGACCAAGTCCATCAGTTCTTCTTCAGATTTCTTTTGAACAACTTCTGCAGTTTGTGGATGTCTTGATGGTGGCAACTTTAGCTGTTTTCTCAAGTTGGCTATGTCTTCATCTTTCTTCTTAATTAAGGCCTCTGTTACCTTTACATCCTTTGGGTTATGTCCCAAGCCAATCACCAACTCCTCCAAAGATTTAATTCTGTTATCTTTGGCCTGTGAGGAGGCGTTTTCCAGTTGTAGTTGGGCAGTTGTATTATTTAAAGAATTTTCCAATCTTTGGGCCATCATGGCTTTGCTAGTCAAGTTTGAATACACCATTTCCCTTGTTTGTTTGTGTAACTCAATCTGGTCCAGGGGATGAATATCCTTTGCCATAACCTCAAAATTTGTTTGAAGATAATTTGCCCTTGTTTGAGGCTACTATACTTTGGGCTTGAAGAATCTCATTTTCATTTTTCCCTCCTTGATGTCATAAGCTAACATCAACCTGTTCTGATTGGTGGGTGTCATTTTTAAATACTAGTTGTAGACCTGGATCCTCAATGGCTCATTCCTAGCCTTTATTTATTTGAATTTCTTTTTAATATCCAGGTTGTCATTTCCTGGGGGTCTGAAGGAAGACACTTCAGCACTTGTTGTCTCTCCAGCTCCTGTCTCTGTGAGTTAGAAGGTGTCCCACCTACTGGGAAAGTTTGATGACTGTCTACACCTTCTTTTCTTTGACTGTCATTAGTATCTTCAAAAAATTCCTCTTTTGAATGAGGATTTAGCCTGTGCCTCTTAGCACCAGGCTGTTCAGATGGTCCACTGGCAGGGGTAGCTACTTCCCTATCTCTTTTTTTGATCTTTTCCTCATTCAGAGGGGTCTGCAAAATTGGGGGCTCTCCTATGTTGACTTGAGATGGATGTGCTTGTTTTTTAGTCTGCCCCTGAGAAGTTTCAGGCTATTTAGACATGGTAGATTGTTTTGTTGCCTGATTGCTAGTCTCTTGTTCCCTTCCCTATGATGTTTTTGCTGGTGGTGCATTGGTCTCTAGTGGAAGCTTTTGTGAGGTATCAGCTGTTGAGGCACTGATCCCTGATGCTAACTTTTGAGAAGTCTCAAAATGTACCTATCAAAAAGAATCCAGGTCAAGTGTTTTTTCAAGATCCTTCATTACATTTTCTATATTG
This sequence comes from Pinus tabuliformis, assembly GCA_031772625.1. Taxonomy (NCBI): domain Eukaryota; kingdom Viridiplantae; phylum Streptophyta; class Pinopsida; order Pinales; family Pinaceae; genus Pinus; species Pinus tabuliformis. Next base: position 775,548,912 of record CM062815.1, read on the forward strand.
ACCTATTCACTATCTTTTTCTACTAGGGTTCCTTCCCTCCATTCATCCATATTAGCAAATTGCTCAATCTCTGGAACTCTGTGATGCAAGTATGGTGATAGTCTATTTTTCATTCTTCTATCACAGATAAAACTATGAGGGTCATATGGAGTCTAACTAAAACTTTTTCTTAATTTTAGATCATCCTCTAGAATTCTTTCTCCTTCTCTCCATGCTTCCCTAGTGTTGCAGACAATTGGGCCTAAGTGGTCCCTGATTCTGAGTTGGGATTTCTTCTTGGCCTTAGTAAAATGTGTCAAATCTAAGTGTATCATCTGTCTATAGTGTTCCAATGCAAACAATCTCATTGGAACATATTTGGGTAGCTTGAATGGGGAAAGTTCACACCCATATATCCTGATTTCTGTGTGATTTTGGTATAAATACCAATCACCCACTTTGTACTGTTTAGAGAGCTGAAAGATCCTTTTGATGTCATCACTTATTCTGCGAGGGGAATTCCCTGTCAGCAAGGTGGTTACTGGGTGGACAAATTGATCAATAAATTCATTATAGGAATAAGGGCAATAAAAAGCTCTATGGAAGATGGAAGTTTAAAAGACAACAAACCTTGGATTACCCTTGGTATCAAGTTTCTTGAAAGAAAATCGGAAATGGTCTGATTGATAGTAAAGGATGAGGTGGTATATAAAGGTGGAAAACTTGAAAACCCTTTCATTTTCCAGTCTCATGAACTGGTCATGAATTTTATCAACAATATAAGAGGCATAATCATACTTAACAGCAGGAGGCTCTCCTGGGGTAAAGATAAACATCATCACTAGGGTTAATTCATCTACATACTCACTAGTGTTGAATCCCATGACTGCTGATATCATGTCAACTATGATTTTACCTATGTCTGTGAAGAAAACTGACATATAAGGAGGAGGATCTTTAGTTTGATACTGTGGTAGTATGAAAGTTTGGCAGAGGCGAGTGAGCTCAGCTTGGGATAATTGAGTTGATTTTTCTAGCAAATTTCCAATGGAAATGGGGGTAAGGGCCTGACTGGGGTGAAATTGCAGCATCTCATTAATTGATTCAGTAGTTATTGTAAAAAAGACTGTTTTGTTAGGAGACATGATTGCTCTGCGAATGGGGTCATAGTTTGCATGACATTGATGAATTATATAAGGGAAAACATGGATAGAGGGTAGAAAGTACATTGGGAGATTGGATTCGCAGAGTCCCATAGCATCATAGCCATTCAAATGGTTATCTCGACATTGGCAGAAGACTTTGAGGTGGTCTTTATCAGTGGTTAGGTCTTTTATTTTGAAATCTTTATCTACCAGAGGCAAATAGTCCAAATCATGATGACGAGTGGTAATGGGAGCAACATTTAGGGCTACCAGAGCTTCCATACTGGTTCTTGTGGATTTTAGGAGGGAAATTGAGGTTTTTTAGGTGGAAATGATGAAATTGTAGGTTTGGGTACTTGAATTTGCAAATGGAATGACAGAATTATGGCAAATTTTTGGTTTTTTAATCAATTTGCAGTGAAAATAAGAATTTGCAGGGTTTTATCATCAGGGAATTGGTAAATACCTTCTTTTGGGGGACGAGCAATAGAATGCAGGTACTAGGCATAACTGGATGGCTCTAGGTGGCGTCAGCTATGAAGTTTGGAGCAGGTTGGCAGCTGAAAACTGAAGTTGGTTGACTTCAACGTATAGTTTGCATGGGCGTACGGGTTCACATGATAAAACAATGAAAACGACATTATTTTGTTTTATACACGAAGTCAGGGTTTGGCGGGTTTTGGATGGGTGACATCACCGGGAGAGCGATGTGATGTTTTTTCATTTAGTTCGGAGGGAGTAAGCGGTTTATATTGCACCTCTTATGGGGAAGGGGTGGTATTTGGCCTCGAGCTAGTGATTCCATAAAGCGTTTGACACATGGCGGAGGGACTGTTTATGAAACTTCTTTGTGATCGCGCGCTAATGCATGGTCGCAAAGGGTCATGTGATATTCATGATAGCCATTGGATCTAGCTACATTGATCGGACGACTATTAGGAATGAAAGGTGATGTGGGTTTAACAAAGGCAGACCCGATGTATTTAAGGATTAATTAATTATATCGAGGGTGATGGGATTCGACGGGGAGGCTGTTAATTAACCGTGAGGGTTAATTAATCCCTTATTAATGCGGCGGGGGATTAAGGGCTGTTAATTAGTTGCTGATTAACTAATTAATCACGATTAATGATGTATTATGGTTATAAGTAACCAAAGGGGCAGGATATATAGAAATTCAGGATTTTAATAGCTTAGATAAGACAGGAATGGGTAAATTTGTTTTTATAGAGGATATATATATTAGTAAGTTAATAGTTAATATGACATTGAAGTGGAAAGTGTTAAGTATAAAACATTAGAAGTGTGTATTTAAACTTAGGCTAAGGTGAAAAAGGGTTTTTTGGGGAGATATTTTAATTTTCCTAAGTAAAATAGGATTTTACTTAGGAAAAACTCATCAAGGGAATGAATGATTTTTATGAAGGGGTATGATGATTAATGAATGGTCTTAAGTACTTAGGCTTTATAAATTATTGGGTTGATGGTCCGATCCCTACAGAAGTCAGAGAAATGCCTTGAGCCCCTCTAATTTGATAGATACCTTGGTACTTAGGGGAAATTAGTGAAAATTTAGGGAAAATGAGTAGGGAAGTTAATTATTTGACTTTGCCGAGCTTAAGATGTTTTCAATATAATACATGCCTTTGCCTTGTGATGAAAGTAAAAGTTTCACACATTTAGAATCATCATTCACCACATGTAATTCTGCAATCATCATCTACCTACCCTACCTACTTTAACTTAGCATTTTTACTTCTTTATTTGGGTGCACTTAGACTGGCAAACCCTTATCAATGTTTCTTTTCTTTTACATGGTAATGATTATCTAAATCTACACTTATTACATCCAAGGGTTCAGATTAAATTTTTGAGCTCCTTTTTCACTCTACCTATCTACTTATCTGCCAAGATTACACTGTTTACTCAGATCTTTATTCTCTATTTCTACAACATGAAATTGAAAAATGAACTAGCCAAGTTTAAACTGTTTGACTATTCATAAATTGTGGCATAAGTGACAAGCTGCACACAATTTTTTATTATACAAAGTCAAAAAGTAGTGGCATTTAGACTTTCACACTTTCCTTAGCCTTTTTTTTGTTGGGGTTCATTTTCTTTCATTTTTTGGACCATCTTTTATTTCTTTTTACCCTTTGATTTTTCTTTTAGGGTATACCCTCTTTACATTTTTTAAATTTTTTGATTTTTTACAAATATGGAAGACCTTTGCAATAAGCAAAGGTATGAACATATTACATAGTTCATCAAGTCAATCATGATATATGACACCTATTGGTATAGGGGCATAATAATGTTTATGCGTCTCTTTACGGTTTTATGATTTTGCGCACTTGCTATGAATGTTAAATGATTAATGAGAATATTGGGTATATTCAATTAAGTTAAGATTTATAATAATAGCATAGTAAGGATAAAGGATCTAGACAGCCCCTCTTAATGCTCTTTATAAAGTTGCGCGAAGGCAGTCGCACAAGCTGTGAAGGACAGACAACTGCACGGAGCAGTGCAAGTGCGCAGGATCGGTTTGCGAAATTCCCTGACTTCATCAAGACATCCCTAGGGTGTAGAAACCTGGTTCCAACACCCTCCCATACTACCTCGAGTGAGACCTCAGTCCGCGCACCACATACTGTTGTCGAAAGGGCCAATAGTACTAGGATTTGCTTGGCTAAACTCATTGCTGAACGTGGGTCAGGCCCCACGTAGCCAACAAATGGTTCCGTTGCCAGGACCGGGATCTGCCTAAGGGATGTCTAATGTTGTGCCATTGGAACCCTACAAAGGTGGAAATTGAAGAGTGGTTGGACAAGAAGCTTCACGATTTCGTGACATAGGAAAATAGGACTCCACAGATATCCAAGAGGAGGTGGCTGGATCACTACGTATATATGGAAATCCATGAGATCTTCTTCGCGTCCTTCCCTTCTGAACTGTATGAGTGGATAGCAAGTTTAGCCAATAACTACGGAAGGTATAAGCTTGATCAACCGATAGTGTGGACTCCAGAATTAGTGCGCAGACTAGAGACATCAGAAGATAAGATCGCGCGAGCTGTGGACCATTGACTCAACCGGATAATAGGGGGATTTATCACTGAGTTTGCAATAGACACGACTGTGAGCTATAGTGAAGCAGAGCGATGTTTTCTCAAGGGACCATGAGGCAGGTACATTAGATACCTGAATACCTGGATTAAGATGTTGTTATGTGAGAAATGAGTGATGTGAATACATTAATGTTTGGAACAATGTGGAGCAGAAGAATCTACAAAGGTAGCTTGGAATTAGGAAATAGTCCCTTGATTTCACCTTCACGAGAGAGCGAGGAAGAGCTTTCTCGGGACTCTTCAAGAAGTGTTGTCAGTTTGATAAGGCAACGCATTCCGCAGCTACCACCTCCACCTATTCCACCACCCATTTAACCTCCTTCACCTCCATCTCCACCCACTTCACCTCCACCACCCCCACAATTCATCATGGCAAGCGTGATTAAGCTACCCGTATTAAGAGGAGTAGGAAATGAGGATCCGGATCAGTTCTGGTTCATAGTAAGAGCAGTGTAGGAAGCACAAGGGGTCATGGATGACAACATTAAGAAGGCCACATTGGTCAGCGTGCTGCACGATCACGCATTGACATGGTATATCAATGCAGGAATAGCGGAGATCCAGAATGCACTGAATAGAGAATTTACCTCGCCGAAATCAGAGACGCAGTCAATCATCGGATCTAAAGAGATCACGATGCTTCTAGGCGAGACCCCTTGGGATCTGGATTAGTGGTTGAAGAGTAAGATCCACGAGGCTAATATGATGCTAACGGATGTGTAGCATCGCGCATGGTTTGTGGCCTCTTTGACACCACACCAGAGGACGGTGCTATCACAGTAGAAGCTTTCAACCCAAGCCGAAGCATTGGAAATGGCGATGAGGTTTCATGAAACCCCAATACAGGATCCAGGGATAGGAGTTCAACAAATGCACGAGCAATTACAGAATCTTTGCCTGGAAATGCAGAGCTTGAAGAAGGATAGGGCACCGCGGCCGGAGGCGCGTGAGGAAGTGTGGTGCATAAAATGCAAAGGCCAGGGCCACGACAGGGATCATTGTCCAGTATTAGCGAACTACTTGGCAGGAGGGGGGCCAATGCGGTTGAGACCAAAAGCACACATAGGGCTGAGTACAACCCCCGCGTTATGGTGTGCGATTTTTCAGATAGGAGGAGAACACATGACGGACAATTGTCATCTGTTGCAGAAGTATACACAGACTCCCCAACAACTATTTTGTAATTTTCGTAGCTTGGTGGGCCACGATGAGCGTACTTGTCATAGCTAAGAGTTGATGATGGAGCAGACCCCAGCCTATAGAATGCAGATAGAAACGCGAGGCCTCGACCCAGCCGTGGGGATGGCGCACACTAGATTTCAGGGGCGAGGTCGAGGACGAGGAGGCATGGGACCAGGAAGGGGTCACAAACAGTTAACTTGTTACAATTGCAGAGGACCAGGGCACTACCCTCATGATTGTACCAACCCAACGAGAATATCTTGTTCGTACTGTGCTCAGTTTGATCATGAACCAGTGGATTGTCCTACGTTGATCGCACAAATGCACGAGAAAGGGGTACTACAGCCTACTCCGACTCAAAATATCCAAATGATGAGGTCTAAATCGTGTGAAGAAGACCCCAATGTGAACATGATGCTCAGAAGTTGCATGACCAGAGGGAAAGATATGGGAAGTAGCCCGAGGAAGATACATGGGTTCACAACGCTCCTGCAAAGGAACTTGAATTTGACTTAGAACGTGTAAACGAGACGTTTATCGAAGCTAAGAAGAGCTTCATGGAGGCATCTACTTCAGGTAGTAAGGATCAACCAGAGCCAAGAATGGATCCTTCTATACTTACTACCTTTTTAGAGACATGCATGAAGCTGTTGCGCAATAATAGGGCAGTTAAAGGACTACAAGAGCTGATCACTAGGTGTGCAGGGTCGGGTGAACCATGCGTAGTCTGAAAACTGGGAAAGCATAAATTGCGCACTGGAAGGGAGGTGAGATTAACGACGTAGATTGGTGAATACGAAATGGATCAGGTAATCTTGGACCTGGGGTGCGACGCGAATGTGTTACCTAAGAAAACCTTGGAACGCATGGGCAGGCCCGCGTTGCAGTGGTCCCCTATTCAATTATGAATGGTGAACCAGCAAAAGATCGTGCCCATGGGAAGGTTGCAAGGAGTAATAGTTGATATCGAAGGCACGAGCACGCAGATGGACTTTGAAGTAATAGAGATTGTTGATGACAACAATCCTTATCCCGCGTTGCTAGGAATAGACTAGGCCACTGATATAAATGGAATCATCAATCTGAAGAAGTGGAAGATGATATTCGAGAAAAAGTCCCTAGGTGTAGTAGTGCCGCTAGACCCAGTCGGAGGAGCACGCTACACCAAATCAGTGCACGGTGATGAGATGGATTGTATCTACAAGATAATTGTGCGAGACCAGGATTGGGTAAATCCATCTACAGATGGAAGGATCTCGTGGGAGCGCGCAAGTTCCTGCACCTCGGATTCAGACAAAGAAGACGAACGCTGGCACAATCGGTTGAATGAAGTGACAACGCTGAATTGTAACATGATGACTAGATCACTGTGTTGCGTAACAACCCAGGCCTGAGATCTACCAACATATGATGGATTGATAGCGGTGGATGAATTCTTGAGCAAGTTTGAGAGTGCAGTCTCGAAACAACAACAATTCGATGCATTGAAGTGGATGCTGCGTTCGACACCTGCATGATGGTGGGGAACACATCAAGGAAATTTTGAAAACTGGCGCGGTTGTAGGAGGGTGATGCGCCTACGATTTCGGAAATTACAACTACCGATGGCAGAAAAATATGATGGACGCGATCACCCGTGTACGCACCTCGCCAAATGGACCAAGGCATATGGAGAAGAACGTCAGCCTGAATGGGTACACCTATTCTACCATACCCTAGATGTCATACACATGAATTGGTATACCGAGACGGAACTCCAACATGGTACGGGCGAATTGGATGTCTTGTGTGAGGGATTTTTGTTAACATTCACATTTGAAGGCTGATGGTCGGATACTGTTGATGATGCACTGCAATCCGTAAAAGCTGTCGTCATCAAAATACCACAAGAACCCCGGGAAGTAGTTCAACCACCATGGGAAACCCAAATAAGCAGAGCCCTACAATGTTATAACGTACAAGTAGAGGAGGATGATGACAACCCCCGAAATATTAATATTCCAGAAAATGAAGGGTGTCACGAAGTTCGAGGACCATCACTTGAGGATCCTGACATCACTGTGCCGCTAAAAAAAAATAGGTAAACATTGGTACAGACGTGGAGCCGAAGTACGCGATGCCTGGGGACTATTGGGACGATGCCACGGTAGATAAGGTTGCTGAGTTACTTTGCGAATATCAATATTTATTCCCAACCAAAATCACGCAGTGAAATAGGATCATTGGCGACTTGAGGATGATGAAGATCACTCTGAAACTGGACGCGAAGCCAGTTAAGCAGCGACCTTACTGTTTGAATCCGAAGTATAAAGAGAGGGTCCACAAAGAATTAGACAAAATTCTTGCAGCCAAAATTATTGAACCAGTGGAAGAATTTGACTGGGTGAGTCCTATGGTAGTACAGGAGAAAAAACAAAAGGGCGAAATAAGAATCTGCGTGGACCTCAGAAAGCTTAACGACGCCTGTGTTCACAATCCATTCACGACACCATTTACAGATGAAGTATTGGAGAATGTTGACGGTCAAGAAGCTTACTCATTCACGGATGGCTTCTTAAGTTACCATCAGATCAAGATTGCGCCAGATTATAGGAGCAAGACAACCTTCGCAACCGAATGGGGTTGTTTTCAATACACTGTTATGCCCTTTGGACTGAAGAACGCACCAACAATATTTTCGCGCATAGTGGTGGGCGCGTTCAAGGAATGCATCCACAAGTTCTTGGAGGTCTATCTAGATGATTGGACTATATTTGGGTTAGTTAAACACCATATAGAAAGCTTACGTTTAATGCTGGATACTTGTCGATGGCACCAGATTGCGCTAAATCTTAAAAAGTGCACCTTCCTCATCCCCTTTGGAAACCTACTCGGCCATGTGGTCTGTAAACAAGGCCTGATGGTGGACCCTGCAAAGATTACTACTATTCTCAATCTAGAAGTGCAGCGAAGTGTCAAACAACTACGTGCCACTTTGGGGCACACTGGTTACTATAGAAAGTTTATCAAGAGCTATGCACAAATAATAGCGCAAATGGAACAACTATTGAAAAAGGACACTACATATTGTTGGAATGATGATTGTAAGAAAAGTTTGGATGTTCTCAAGGAGAAAATGGCATCCGCTCCCATCTTGGTCTTCCCAAAATGGGACGTAGAATTTCATGTACATGTTGATGTGTCGTGTATCATGCTAGGAATTGTACTCACACAGGAAGGCGCGAAAGATGAGGATTACCCGATCAGGTTCGCTAGTCGACGGTTCTCCAAAACTGAAAAGAACTATTCTACTACTGAGCATGAAGGATTGGCAATGGTATATGCGCTCCAAAAATACTGACACTATTTACTTGGTGGGCACTTCAAGATGTATACCAACCATTCCACATTGAAATACCTGGTGAACAAGCCTGTGTTGGGGGGGTGCATATGCAGATGGCTATTATTGTTTCAAGAATATGAATTCGAGGTCATTGTAAAGCTGGGACTCCTAAATGCAGGACGGGATCACTTATCACGAATCGAGACAGGCGAGGAGACAACAAATTTGGAAGAAGGACCACCTGATGCACAACTCTTTGCAGTGCGTGTCACATACAGCCACTTCGAAGATATAATCAATTTTTTAACCACAGGGACTTTACCGAAGGAATATTCCATCCAGGAGAAGAAGGAATTGGTGGCATGCACGGCTGAATTTTCTATCATCGCAACGCACCTCTACAAAATGGTAAACAATGAGATATTGCAAAGATATGTACCTAAATTTGAACGAGGACAGATCCTCATGGAAGCACATGGGGGGGTTGCAGGAGGGCACTACGTAGGATGTGCGATGACACAGAAGATTCTTCGCGCTGGGCTATGGTGGCCAACCCTACATCGAGATTCGAAAGCATATTGTCGGGCCTGCGACATATGTCAAAGGACTAGGAAACCATCACGGAGGGATGTGATGCCCCTCAATCCACAAATGACATTGCAACCATTTGAAAAATGGGAAATTGATTTTGTGGGACCAATCAAACCTCAAGGAAAGATGGGTCTGTGCTACATCATCACAACGACATAGTACTTGACTCGATGGGCGGAAGCACAACCGGTTAAGAACTGCATGGCCACCACAACTACGAAATTTTTGTTCGACCACATGTTAACATTGTTTGGATGCCCGAAATTTTTAATGAGTGACCACATAACGCACTTCCTGAATGAAACTATCAGCGCACTCACCGAGGAGTTCCAGGTGTATCACCAGCAAAGTACACCATACCATCCACAAGCTAATGGGACAGTAGAAGAATTCAACAAGATTCTGGAGACTGCACTGACCAAAGTATGTAACACACAGCGAAACGACTAGGACCTATGCATACCTGCTGTAATATGGGCATATAGAACCACGTGCAAGAAACTGATGGGTCAGACACCTTTCAAGTTAGTCTATGGCACAGAGGCAGTCATGCCAATGGAATACATCATACCCAGTTTGCAAATAGCAGCACTTACAGGCATGTCAGACCGTGAAGCCTTGGAAGAGAGACTAGTGAAATTGGAAGAACGGGAGGAAGAATGGTTTCTGGCGGGATTCCATCAGAAGGTCCAGAAACAGCACGAGAAAGCCTGGCATGATCGCCATATCAAGTTGCACACATTCAAGGTAAACGATTTAGTGTTGTTGTATGACAACAAGTTTGAAAAGTTTCTGGGAAAATTCAGAATGCATTAGTTGGGACCATATGTGGTAAAGGAGGTCACAAATGGAGGTGCGATCCAGCTAGTCAAACTTAATGGAGAGCCCTTCCCAGGAAGATTAAATGGCAGTCGCCTGAAGCCCTACACAGGTGGGCCGGCTGTCTAACTAACTGACCAAAGCACAGTCTTCGCGACCCCATAAGCCGGACAAAGGTGTGGGACTATAAACACAAGTACTAGAAGCTGGCATCAAAGCAGAGGATCAAGTCAGATGTAGATGATTTAGAAGTAGAAATGGAGCAAATCTAGACCACGACAACATGGTGAGTTGCAGAGTTTCGTGCCACACCAGCATAGTTGGATGGACATCGCGCTAGGATCACCTCACCAGCTGAGTGACTCGGGACGTGTCATGATGATTGTGCTGGGGGCCTGTTGGGTAGCAGATCCCTCCATAGCAAGTTTTGGGGCTTAAAGCCCAAGTTTTGGTCAATGTAATGTAAAGACCCCGCAAAATGCGGGCGCGGATTGTGAGAGTCTAGGGTTATCCGCCCTAAAATAATGTAATTTAATATAGAGTGTGTCGGCCTACCCATGGTCCATGGACCATGGATTGTATAAATAGAGCGAGGCTTTAAGTGTAAAGACAGTCTTAGCTTGGAGAAGTATTATGGGGTTTTGAAGGAGGAATTCACTCTGAGTCTATAAGTCCGAGTCTTGGGTCGTAGTAGTAGTAAGAGGCTCTGCAATTGAGTGCGCAGAGGCCCGGTAGAGTCTGCAACTGTGTACGCAGACCCCTATAGCTAAGTGCGCAGGGTGGAGTTGGGATTGTACTTGGACAGAGAATTAATAAAAGATAAGTTGTTTCTGAAATACTGTGTGTTTATACTCCTATTATGTTTATGCATCTCTTTATGGTTTTATGATTGCACACATTTTCTATGAATGTTAAATGATTAATGAGAATACTGGGTATATGCAATTAAGTTAAGATCTATAATAATAGCACAATAAGGATAAAGGATCTAGAGAGCCCCACTTCGCAGTCTTTATAAAGCTACGCGAAAGCAGTCGCACAAGCTACGAAGGATAGACGGCTACGCGAAGTAGCGCAAGCACCCAGGATCAGTTCGCGAACATCCCAGAATTCATCAAGACATCCATAGGGTGTGGAAACCTGGTTCCAACACCCTCCCATACTACCTTGGGTGAGACCTCAGTCCGCGCACCGAGAACTTTTGCCGAAAGGGCCAGTAGTACTGGGATTTGCTTGGCTAAACTCACTGCTGAACCTGGGTCAGGCCCCACGTAGCCAACAGGGGCCCAACGAGGCTCTCCTTTAAAAAATGTAACCAAACTTTGTCACCCACCTGGAATTTGTGTGGCACTCGATATTGATCATGACGCCACTTGTACTTATGTTTGGTTGTGTCCAATATGCCATGGAGCTAATGGAAGATTTTTTGAATGCACTCAATGAAGTTGTTAGCTTGGTTATCTTCAGACTGGACATGAGCCTAATCTACCATAGTAGCTACAAATGGTATGGCCACATCAATGGGACATAGTGGTTGGAATCCCAACCCCACCTAAAAGACATTGTGGCTAGTTGAGCTATGAAGAACTTTGTTGTAGTTGCACTGGACATAGGGGAGGATTTCATCCCAGGTTCATGGATGATTTGAGTTGTACATACACAAAATGTTTATGATCATACCTATTTATGACCTCTTTTTGGCCATCAATTTGGGGGTGGGAAGTCGTAGACTTAGTGAGCTCGGTATCCAACATCGACCAGAGACTTGACCAAAATTTACATAGGAACCTGTTGTCACGATATGAGATAATGGAATGTGGGATCTAAAAATGTACCCACACTCATTTAAATAAGATCTTAACAGTGGAATCTGCTGTGATACTCTTCTTACAGGCCATCAGAATGACCATCTTAGAGAATTTGTCGAGGACCACGAAAACCCAGTCGTTGCCATACTTAGTAGAAGGAAGGCCTGACATGTAATCCATGGAGATGGGTTCCCAAGGTCGACTAGGAGTAGGCAGAGGCACATATAGGCCTTTCTTCTTGATGTTTTGTTTGGAAATGGTGCAGGAAATGGAGGATCTGATGTACTTCCCAATATCTGGTCAAAGGTTTGGCGAATAAAAATACTTCTACAACACTGCCATTGTTTTCTCTACCTTGAAATGTCTAGTAACCCAATTGTAGTGCACATCCAAAGATATCTTGGCACGCTCTTTTGAAGGAACACAGAGGTGTCCTAGATGGCATAACAATCCATGTTGGGGGTGAAAATTTGGAATGCCTTCTAGGAGCGTTATGTGTTGTCAAATTCTATATCATTCTTGTAAAGATGCTTTCACCCCGCAGTATCGTACCCACAAGAATCTAGCACAGTGGTCAGCATAATAACCAATATTAGGTTAAGGAACTTTTCAACATTGTTCGTGGTTCCCTTCTTATACTTAATTTTCAAATGGAACTGTTGGAGGTATGTGGACCATTTCTGATGGATATTGTTCTACAACTTCCCTTGTGTCTGTATGAACTGGATGGGTCAGTGGTTTGTGTGGATGCCTGTTTCCTTCCCTAGAATGTAATGCTTCCATTGTCAGAAATCTTGCAAAATGGAATACATCTCTTTGTCATAGGTGGGATACTTTCAAACTGTGTTATAAAAAATTTCACTGTGATATGCCATTTGATGCCCCTCCTGAGTAAGCAGTGCACTAATAGCATAGTTGGGGGCATCTGTCTCAATCTCAAATGGTTGTTGTAGGTTTGGTAATGTGAGCACTAGTTCAGAGAAGAGGCAATGATTCAACTCTACAAATGCATTTTTTGTGGATTCATACCAAAAGAATATTTCTTCACCCCTCCCTTGCTGACTTGACTGAAAAGCTAAGTTATATGAGAGAACCCCAACACAAACCTATGGTAGAAGTTGGCAACACATATAAAGCTGCAGAGCTTTTCTAGAGTGGTTGGGGCTGGCCATTCTCGAATAACTTGTATCTTGGCTAGGTCCACATGCACACCCCACTCATCAATGATATACCCCAAATAGTAAACCTGGGTCACACCAAAAGTGTATTTCTCCAAATTATCACACAACTTGTGTTTCCACAGGGTTTGGAGGACTTGTTGAATATGGTAGAGGTGTTCTTCCCAACATTTTCTAAAGATGAGAAGGTCATGTAAATACACCACCATGAATGAGTTGGTTAAGGGTCACAATATGTCATCCATCAGCCTCATGAAGGTTTAAGAGACATTCAAAAAACCGAAAGGCATGAGCATCCATTCGAAAAGGACCTCCTTGGATTTGAAGGTAGTCTTCCACACATCAGAGGGTTCGATTAGTACCTGGTGATAACCTGACCTCAAGTCAATCTTGGTAAGGGATATTTCCCCCTTGAGCTTGTCCAAAAGGTCATCAACCCATGGGATTGGATACCTATTCCAGACAATGATCTTGTTCTACGTCTGATAGTCAATACAAAGTCTCCAAGTCTTGTCCTTCTTTTGTACCAACATGATCGAGCTCCCACAGGGCGATGAACTTGGCCTGATGCACCCTTTCTACAAAAATTCCTGAATCCACCTCTCGATTTCATCATTCTCCACAACAAAACATCGATAGATAGATCCATTGGGTAGTAGCATGCCCGGGGTCAGATTAATGGAGTGCTTGATCTAAAAGTATAGAGGTACCCCTATGGGTGAGGTCAAGATGTCCCTATACTCCTCTACAACCTTGTCCATCTATTGTTTCCCTATGGAGGAGCCTTGTTTGGAGGTCGTGGACATAATATTATTCTTACCCTGAGGGTGAATCATAAGCAAAATAAATTTTCGAGTGTCAGAAATGTTCTTACTGTATTTCTTTGAAGTGATAAAAGAAACAAGGGTAGATGGTGCTACCTCTGGTATCTTGTACAACTTATTTCCCAACGTAATAATAATAGTGCGAGGCCTACTCATACATAAAGTTCTGCTTCCAGAACTATGGTTGGCCTAATAAAACATCACAAACTTCAAGAGGAACAACATCACACAATACCTCATCTGTGAAGGGCTTGATGTTGTAGGCAAGGTGACATTATTGGTTGAAATAAAGATATCGCCCTTGGTGAAGCCACCCCATGTTGTACAACTACGGGTGTGGCATGGTCAGTAGGCCCAATCGCTTCATGACCTCTACTGAAATGATGTTCTTTTGGCTCCCACTATCGACAGTGAACTACAATGGAGAACCTTTCACACACATCTATGAGTGGAAGAGCCACTCCCCCTCCTCTAGATCTTCGGGCTCATCCTTTAGGATCTTGGTGGTGGTAACGGTGGCACTAGACTCCACATTTATAATATTCTTCCCTTTTTCAGTTTTTGACTTACATTTAGAACATGTATCTAATTCGAAAGCCTTCAACTCAACCACCAATGACTGCTTGGCTTGGCACTCACTTGTGTTGTGGGTGGGGCTCTTATGGAACTCACACCATTTCCTTGTGTTCGTGGTGTTTTTCTTTCCTTGTGACTTCAGTAGGTTTTCCTTGGTTACCTTGCCTTGGCTTTCTCCTTTTTTGTTGTTGTTTGGGAGTTCATTTCCCTTGCTTTGGATTAGACTATCCAAAGTATCGCTTCTTCTGTTTAAATTTCTACTTCATCACGATGGCATATCGATAGGTGGCACTGTGTTAGGAGATTTCCAAGAAATACATCTCATCCTGGGTGTATTTTTGTAGACAGTCATGGTACTTAAGTACCAAACACTGCTCATAATCCCTTATACCCAACTTCGTGCGAAGGGTATGAAAAACATTTGTGAACTGCGACAAATCTTGGTCCCTTGCCTGCCACAGTGTGGTGAACTTTATGTATTTATCTTCAAACCTTCTGATAGGGTAATATTGTTCCTTGATGGTGTGTCAGAAAGAATTCCAAGTGTGTGCAGTTGAAAATAGTGAGGATTCCCTCTCGTTCTTTTTTTACAGTAGGTTTACCACCACTCCTTGACATGTGGGGCGGCTTTGAGGAGTGAAAAAGTAATATTCTACCTATTGTAAAAGTCATGAATTGAAAAATATCATTCCAATAGATTTAACCATATATCTATGGCGTCTGCAATCTATCTTTCCTTGAAATATGGGAATGTCAAATTAACATGTACCTTAAAGGGAGTGGTGCCTCAAGAGTGGTTTCTGGAAGAAGATGCGTCGCCTGTTGGTAGTTGTCAAAGGATGTGGGAAACATTATCCATCATCTTGTTCCTTTGTCAATTGAGGGCTTCCTTGAGAAATATTTTAAAAGGATATCCTGCCCTCTCATCTTTCTTTTCTTCCACCATGGGAGGCCGTCGTGGTTTTCGAGGCTGGTCTTACAGAGGTTCAACCAGTTTGAGCCCTAACTCCTTATACCTTGACCTCGTTGGGGACATGAAATGAAAAACAGAGAAAGAGGAAACCACTCTGATACCACTGATCCAGACTTATGCAGGAACACAAAAATATACAAATATACACATAAACACAGAGATGCAACAGAAATAAAACTCCCTTTCATAAATATCAAAGATATGAAATATGATTATATACAGAAATGGAAATAAACTAGCTCAGTTGATGGTAGCTTATCTTTGAGAAGAGATGTGGCCGCTACATGCCTCTGAACTGTGTTATAATGAGGCTAAAAGGCCTATTTATTATTGAGAAACAATGGAAAACCCCAATCATCCAAAAACCTAACCCTAGGAGATGAGGCACCAAAATAGTAGGCCCCATTTGGGTAAATTGGTACATCAACTTCTCGGGGTCGTAACATTGGCATACAATCTCAGTTTGGTTATCGTAATACCTCATTTCGAAGATATCAAAGATGAGGACAAAAACAAAACTAGAATCTAGATTGGCACTTTTGTGACACCTCCACTTTTACTTAAAATGTCTTTTAGTCCCTTAAAATGGAATTGGAAGTTTAGAAACCAAAAAAATGGCAACAATAGTAAATTGTGCTACAATTAAGAAAACTAAAAAAGAAGAAATAGTGGGGGTCCAATTGGAATAGGTAGGTGGCCACCAATATCCACCTGGATTTGTCCTACCATTTTAGGAAGAAATTATCCCCATTGCATTGAGTGCCACCATGAGATGGGGAAGCTTATGATGAACTTGGTCCTTGGTGAGCCACCCGCCTTGGTGCAAAAGTTTGCTAGCTTTGACAACCCAATATAGTTGGGTCTTCTGTTGGCGAGTGCTCTTGATCTGCATGTCCATGATCTGATCAATTGTGCCCTATTCTATGCAGTCTGGGTTCAACTCTGTTGGTGTGAGTTGTTTTTCAATGATTGATGTGTCTAGTAATGGTTGAAATTATGGTCGAAGGCGGTCCACATTGAACACTAGGTATAGGCCAAGGAATGGTTGATTGCTGAGCTCAAAAGCATTGTCCCACAAACCCTTAGTGATGTTGTAAGGCCCATATTGGAGCGGGAGAAACTTGCGGTGGGGCCCAGTGAAGTGTTCCTTCTACAAATGTAATCAAACTTTGTGTCCCACCTGGAACTTATGTGGCACTCGATGTTGATCATGACGTTGCTTGTAATTAGAATTGACTCTATCCAATATGTCATGGACCTTTTGGTGGATGTGCTGAATGCACTCAATGAAGTTGTTAGCCCTATCAGATTCAGACTGGACATGAGTCAAATCTTCTTGAGTAGCTCCAAATGGTATAGCCACCTCAATTGGATATAGTGGCTGGAGTCCCAACCCCACCTAAAAGGGGTTATGGAAAGTTGAGCTATGGAGAACTCTATTGTAGTTGTGTTGGACATAGGGGAGACTTTCATCCCATGCATGTGGATTCTTCGAGTTGTACATATGTAGAATGTGTACGATAATCCTGTTGATGACCTCTGTGTGGCCATCCATTTAGGGGTGCAATTTCGTGGACTTAGTAAGCTTGGTATCCAACATCGACCAGAAACTTGACCAAAATGTACCTAGGAACATGCTGTCGCGATCTGAGATAATGGAATGTGTGATCCTGTTGTATCAGCTACAACCACCCTCCAAAATTTTGCTTATGCTTGATTTTGGAGCCTCCCTCCTAAATCGCAATAGCTTGTCCTGCACTAACCCAAGTCCTTGTGCTTTGATTAAGCTTCATCATTTGTATTATGGCTTGTGTTTTCTTACTTGGTTTAGTGTCTAACCCATAAGACAATCTCTTGACTTAGTTTTCACCCAGTTTTAGGCTTGCCTTAGTGAATTGTGCAATCCTAGAGGGCAAGCAACCTTGTTCTCAGGAATTATGCATCCCAAGCTAATAGTGAGCCTTCAGCTCCAAAATTTCACAGAGCCAGTTGAAAACGAGCCTTCAACTTGGAAACTACACAAAGCATGAGAGGCAACCCAGAGCCACTCAACCTAGAAATTGCACGGAAGCTTCTTCCTTAGAAGCTGTTTAGTGCATAAACTAGGGATCTATTTTTAGTTGTCCGAAGGAGGAACTTGAGTTATTTTGGAAACAATCGCCAAGTGTTTCTTTTTCCTTAATTTTTAGCCTTCGCATCATAAACCCTAAATCGACCAAATTGATTACTCGATTCTCATTTTCACATTTGATCTTGGAGCTTTTGTATTCCCGAGGAGATCAAGGAACCTTCGGTGCGATTGTCGTCGCTTTTCTGGGTAAGTCTTGCTCTTTTAGTCTTTTCTGGTTTTTCTGTCACTTTTTCTTGTTTAGCTTGTGAGAGTTTTTTTTCACTTGTTTTTTTGAATGAATTCTGGTGTTTTAACTTGTTTTAGCTTATAGAATTTTTGTTTTAAGTTTTTCATTGCCTTTCTCAAGTGCTACGTGCATCACCTAGTTTTTGCACCAACGCTCGTGATTGTGGCGACTCTCTCCACATGCTTCATTTTCCTTTAGTTATTGATTCTTGCACTTGTTTCACTTGCATGCATCATCATTCACATAGATCTGCATTCCACATCACACTATCCTTTATATTTGTTCGATTTCACACTCCCCTTGCGAAGATATGGGCTTCCTTGGCCCAGATTTCGTTTTCCCGGTATGCACCACGCATTTTTGGAGCTCAAGGCCTTGACCTTGGCTTCTAGAATTTCATAGAGGTTACCGAGGATTGGCTCCAACTGTTCACTATGTAGTTCTAGGAAACAACCCCAAGCCTTGGCCACTGAAATTCCGTAATGCACAGTCTCTCGTGGCCTCTGCCCAGATCGAAGTACACATTGCACAGTTCCAGTCACCAAAACCTCCCCACTGACTGTTGGGACTATGAAATGTGCAGTTCAAGTAGGCAGCCAGTCATCTCTATGAACCCGGATTGCACAATACTTCCTAGCATTAACCCAGTTTGTAGCTTGGTCTGTTCCTGAAGTTGCTTCTAGTTTTAAGATAACATTTTCATGCCATGAGTGTCCACTCTTTCTCTAGGTACATCAGTTGTTGAGAAACTATTTAGTAGTTACAGTTATCATGGCCTCCAATGGAGTTGCATCAAACGATACCATCGAGAGTAGTACTGGGGAAGCATTTGAGCAGGTGTCGGTGAACTTTTGAGTTTATGCATACACTCAGTTGTTCATAAAGAAGGGCATGAAGTTGACATGGTAGCAAATCAAGGATACCTTTGCAGAGGACTTCAAGGAAGACTTAGAGGATCAACAGGTCTATATCAGTATCCAACAATCAAGCTTATACAAGGTTGCATGGAGGTAGCCTGCCTTCTCATGTGCGGACATCATCCATTGGATTGTCTCACAGACATATCCAAAGATTATGACATTGATTAGTGCTAGTAGTGTAGAGCTTGCCACCTTTATGGCGCGAAACTATCAACATATGTATCATTTACCTCATCTGGTGAACCGCATGGACACACTTTTCTATGCCACTCATAGATTTGTGAACACTAGAGATATTGTCAAGGGCTAGGTGAAAGAGTCGTCAAAGTTAAAAAGGACACTCAGTCATGTTTACAAGACAAATTCTCTTAGGAAGGCCTACTAGTTCTTGATCATCTTTGCATGCCAATTATACGATCAAGAGAGCATGCAGACCTTTCCTAAAGGTTGGGTGGTTGTGTTGACTAGTTGGTGAATGATGCAAGGTCATTCAAATGGTTAGATTTTTTGGCTCTTTAGTTGAAAGTACATGTGACTAACATTCAGAATCCAACCAAGGATGAGAAAGCGAGATTCTACATGTTCGCATACATACTTGATGTAATCTGTGTCGAGCATCAATTTCTTAGCATGAGCTGCACATGGACACCGAAGGAGACTACCATAAAAATTTATTGCAAGTTTCTTTCTGACTGCAGCTACCAAGGATTTATGGTGAGGCTAACTGATCATTTCATCATCCCATTGTACAATTTTATCTTTGAGTAGGATCCACCAGGAATTTCCCAAGAGGCGATGGAGGTAGTACTTAACATTGTAGAGTGGCATGCCTCACCTTATGGCACCTTCATCGGGATGTTTGGCAGAGAGAAGCCTCCGCATGTTCTACCAAGGTATGCCACAAATAATTTGGTCATGAAAGCAGTCTCATATCACATCTCCAGATGGTTATTAGCAGGGATGCAAAGGAGGAAGAAGTCACCATGGCCCACTCTTTGTTTGCGGATTGGATTTTACGAGATTAAGAGCTTGAAGGATGCATATGCCAAACCTAAGGAGATAATGAAGTTCAAGTTTGACACCAAAGACTTTAATGTGTATGAACCCCACGGTATTTGAAAGAACCACTGTGTGAATGTGTACTATCATTGGATCCATGGGACATGTCACTCACGGAGGAGGACCCTTGGAGGTATTGTTACAATTACTCCAAGCTCAATAAACCAGTCAGTATAGCCACAACATGGAAGGCTTCTCTATAGGAAGAAGTACTAGAGGAAGAAATAACAACAAAAACACTAAGAAGTAAACCAGTGTAGGAAAAGGGCAAGAGGAATATTGTTGAGAAACCAAAGGGAGAGAAAAGCTACAAGATGAGAGAAAATGTTATCTTGGAGAATGGAGCTTTGGAAGTAGAGGCAAAGAAGGAGCAATGGCTAAAGATAATAGAGAAAAGGAAGAGAGAAAAGCAAAGGCTAGAGGAAGCAAAATGAAAGTTGTAGGAAACAAAGAAGAAGTTGAAGGAAGAGCAAGAGATAAGAAGGAGAGAGAGGGAAGAGAAGTAGAAGTAGGAGGAAGAGGAAAGGGAATGTGCAATGATAGAGAAAACAACGTGTTACACAAAAATTTTCCACTGTACCTGTACTCCCAATTCCTTGATCCTGGAGGACCTCTATAGTGAATCCTGCATGCTTTTCCTTCATGAAGAAACTCCCATTGTGTCCCTCTTCATGAGCAGATCAATTCCATTTTGCACAATTTCCCCTTAAACTTCTGTTTTTCCCAGTTTACAAGACTGGTGCTAATGGCCTTTGTCTCCCCCGTGCCAATGTACAAAGATTAGCACTACTCCTCACGCCGACTGGAGCGGCTGAGTTGTGTTTTAGTCACGTCGGTCCTGTTATTGAAAGTTTTTTAAATTAGAGTTGAAGCTTCCAGCTCTAGAAGCTCCGTAACGGAAGTTTGGTAAATGGTTTGGCTGGATGGGGTCAAGGATGACAGTTTGGGCTCCTTTCCCCTATAATGACTGAACTACCTCAAGGGATAAGTCCTTCTCCCATGAGAAGAGGATCCATCTCCCATCCATATTTCCTATATAAAACTCCCTTCTTCCCAAGCACAAGCTAGTCATAGTTGATAGTTTTGGTAGAGTTATTGTTGAGTGTTGATATTATTTTGGAGTAGAAAAGCAAGTTATTACTAGTTGTAGCTACCTAGTTGTGTGAGGGAGAAGTGTGTTTGGTTTGGAGTGAAGCCCAAAAAGAAGAACCTTTAAACTATTGTTTTTTGAGGCTATCATGGAATTCTACCAGAAGTGTGTGGGAACCTAATCTTGTCAGATGAAGATTGCAATGTCAAGACGAATGGTTGTAATCCCTCTTTGATATTAATATATGAAACTATTGATTGATTTCCTACATGTTTTTTAATATTACATATTCATGGCTTAATGTTTCTTGACTTGTTAAGTAGGTTAAATTGCAATTTGTCTATTATTATGTTTGTGTGTTGTTGTTGTTTACTTGTTTTAGAAGCTTGAAGAAGGAAGTGAGAAATTGCTGGAGTGAGCAAGTGAGGAAATCATCAAGAAGGATAAGCGACCAAGAGGTAGGCCCTCTTGATTGTTTATAACCTAAGGAAATATTCCATAAAATGTACCTGCTATGGCTAGACCCATTATCGGGCTAGAGGAATTCGTTTGTGTCCGCACATATAATTTTACTTCACCACAAATTGGCGACTCTATTGGGGAACCCAATCCTTTTGTTTGTTTTGGATTTCATGATTTCGTGAGAGCTTTTCCAATTTCATGTTTTCCCTTTGGTTCTATTTCCTTTCTCCTACTTACTGGCCTAAGTCTAAAATTCATAGTAGCAGATCTGGTCCTTGTGTTGATTTCTTTTTAATTTTTCCTTAGTTACCTCGGCTAGCGTGCTTAATCTGCTGACAGTCACACCAACCAGCACAAATTGCTGAGTAACAGTCGTGCTGATTAGCCTCTGGCGCTCGTTGTTAGTTAGGCAGTCACGCCGATGCCTGTGAGTGAAGATTAGGTCTTGACCCCAATCTTGGTCAGTGTGTTCTACTCTTGTGTTTTGACCCTATGAGCCTTTCTGACTATTTTCTTCCTAATTAGAAAGCTACTTTTCATTTGGTTTTGCTTGCTTGTTGGCTTGTCATCTTGCTATTTGATTGATTGAGTCATTGAGTGGCCAGTGACACTAGGCCATCTAGTTCGTCGCCCATTCAGCAGTTTGTGCACTCACCAAGTCGGATTGTAGGTGTGTTTACTCCTTGCGTTTGTTTTTTGGTCCTTTTTACAACTTTGACCTCTTTTTGCACAAGTTTGAAAAAAAGTTTTGTTTACTAGCTTGAACGTCTCTTTCCGGCATAGATTACATTGTTGGCCTTGTGTTTGGCAAAGTCGGTGTTTCATTGATCTGAATGAACTTCTCTTTTCATGTTTTCATCTGCTTGAAAAGCTCATTGTTTCGAAAACTTTTTCATTGAAAGTTTGTATGCGAAAAGTTTGTTTCGTTGTTTCATGAGAAAGTATGAAATTCTAGCTTGTTGCATCATTATGTTACATAATTTTCACCCTTTTAAACACTAGAATTGCATCAACATTTGAAAAAGAGAGAGAATTTTTCATTTTCAAAGGACTAATAGATAAGTGCTTGTCAGGGTATTAGGAATTGGAATGCATTTTTCATTAGTTTCTTTTTTGAAAAAGTAAGGTAGTGAAAGGTCATTTCGCTTTCAGTTGCTTGATTGTTTGCATATGATTGAGTAGTTTCTACCCTCTCTAGTGTAGGCATTTCATTGAATTGAAAGGGTCTTGTCCCATTTAGTTACATTTTAGGTTTTTCGAATAGCATCGCTAAGACCTGAGAACTGAAACTTAACTCAATATCAACTCTAAAATGAATTCAATTAACTTAAGGTGCATTTGACATTAACAATCATATCTAGAAGGTCTAGGCTAGAGACATGTTCCAGCGTCTTTAAACCTAGCAGCTTTCATTAGCTTCGGCATTAGACAGCGCTAGCACAGATTTGTGCTCCCCGTACCGTCGAGTATATAACGGGAGACCCCACTAGGCTACAATCCTTTTATCCTTAGGAAGCCGAGTCAACCACCTTGCGAACATGATACACCAAACACAACATTCGAGGAGATTGCCAGCTCATACTTCTTGGTTCACTAGGAGGTATTATGCAGTTCACGGTTGCCTGGTAATCCTATTTACCTAGATCATCCAGAGCAGTCATTTGATCTTTTTGACTCAGTAAATTTAAAATATCATTCAAGCACTTGTCCTTTTGAGCTCGTTTCCAATCAAAAGTGATAGATTCGTCATTGTTTCTTTCTCGACTCTTAAAAAATGAAAGAACATCAACCTTTTATGTGTCTTAATAATTTATTTCCCACGATCCAAAACATCCTGTTAGTATTTTTGACCAAATTGTGAGTGCCCTTAAAAGGAAATTTTTAAATCCTTGAAGTTATCTGTTCTATCTACTAAGACAAGGTCATCGTGGTTGAACCATCTGGTTCACCCAATTCCTCTTCCTCTCCTCTGTCTGAAAGATTGTCTGAGGAGTTGTTTCCTGAGTTATCAGAGTCACTTGAGGACCAAAATGTTGAACTCACAATTGTTTTGAGTGTTCAACCATTGTCATCTCGTCCTCTGCCTACTTTCGATTCAGGGTCATCTGCTGATCTTGGCCCAGAATCTCCAGACAATCTCGTTTGAACTCCAGAGAACTCGCCGACCACTGACAGTCAGCTTGGACTGGTTATCTATCCTCTGAAACCTCTATTTGATGTTGCTCAGATATCACCACAGCGTCCTTACAGTCCGTACGACCAGCCGGGTGTTCCTTTGGAACTAGCCCCCAGTACACATTCAGTCCTTCGTCGTCGTTTGTTTTCAAACATGGAACCCAAAGGCGATGCTCTAGTCACTTCTCTGGATGAGTTCGAAGTTTCTACTCCACACACTGTTGAGGGGGAAGAATTGCAATTGCAGTTCCCTCCCGAGGGTTTCCCTTATTCAGAAGGTATTCCGACCAATTTTCCACCCAAATATGTGTCTTTGGGGCACTTAGTTTCAGGAACACCTAGTGCCTCATCACTCTGCCATAATCCTGTATGGGCATCAGGCATCAGGCCTATGTAAGCTCCGTTCGTCACAAACAAGACTTCCCAACAAGTTGTTACTTTAGTCCCGGTGCAGCCCATTATTCTGAATACCCTTTTATCATCGATCCCAGTTACACATCAGTCACAATCGGCAGTTTCAAAGATTGTCTCTGTCAGTTCTTCTGTCCCATTAGTCAGTGGCCAAATTGTGCCATTGCCTAAGGGGCAGAACCTGAATTTCTCTATGGTGTCAGGTGCCACTAATGTGAGTGGCTCACAAGCTCATATGCTTGGTATAAATCAACCCTCTTCTGGTATTATTTATAACCCTGCTGACCTTACTGGATCAAGCAATGTCCAGTACCAACAGGTTCAGATCCAATTGGTCCGTCTGGATCGGGCAATGTTCAGTATCAGCAGCCCTATGGGGCTCAGGTCCAATACAAAAATCTTACTTTCCATATGGTTCTCAAGGATAAGTTAATCAACCTTATGCCCTCCTATCAGGGTAATACATCCAGCCTCGCTACAGCCAGATTTAGTTCGGTAATTTTCCGGGCACTGTTTAAGTACCCTTGCAATAGCAAGGACAACCTTTACAACAACCAGGGTAGCCTTTGTTACCACAAGGGAAACCTTTGTTGCAATAAGGGCTCTCCGTGCAACACCAAGGGAAAATTATCCCGCAGCAAGGTCTCCTGCAACAACTGCAAGGCCAATCTTTACAGTAGTTGCAGCAAGTCGCGTAGCAGTAGATGCAATATGCTCTGCATACCTCTCAACCCATACCCTCGTAGGGCCAACCTCTGCAAACACAGGGAAAAATTTTGGAACCGCAAGGTCAGCCCTTGCAACAACAAAACCAACCAGGGTAGCAACAACCCTTGTATACATACCAACAAGGTCAACCCTTGCAAGGACAGGGTCAAGGTCAAGTCCTGCAGCAGCAAGCCTAGAATCCTCTTGTCCTAGGTCAATAGGTTCAGAATCCTACCAGCCAAGGGCACCAGGTAAAAAACCCCTACGTCCAAGGGAAACAAGAATATCAACCTTATGCCCAAGGACTGCAGGTCCAGAACCCTCTTGTTCAGGGACATCAAGCTCATCAGCCCTATGTTCCTGGACAACAGGTCCCATATCCATATGTCTAAGGTCAACAGGCTCAACAACCTTTTAACCCATACATTGCCTGTCAGTAACCTATGCTTGGAGAGTTTCAAGGTGTTTAAGGTCAGAATCCTCCCTATGGTCAAGGTAATCCACAATGGGGGTAGCCTCAAGTGCCATATGACCAAAATCCCCCACTGTGGGGCCAAAAACCTTACCAACAGGGATGGGCTCCTCCTTATGGGCTCGCCTATCGACCTCCCATGCCGTTTAACATTCCATTAACTTTCTTGGGTACACTCAAGTTGCCATATGTATCGCGCCTTACGAATGATCTAATCCTTCATTTTCCATACTGGCCTCCAGTGTCGTCTAAGATACCAAGTGATTGCCCAAAGTTTTATGTAAAAGCTAAAGAATATCCTTAGGCCCATGTGATGACATATCACCTCTGGTGCTTGTCGAAGTTGTATGTGGACGATTCCATTCGTCTTCGTCATTTCCAATGAACTCTCATGGGTGTCGCAGCTAAATGGTACATCGTGCTACCTCATAGTACTTTCCATGACTTTAATTCATTAGCCATGGCTTCCCTCACACATTTTCAGTTTCCGGTTCACTATGAAACTGACACTTATTTGCTCACATTGCTTAAGCAAGACATTGCGACACACATCTCTGATCATATCCACGAATGGAGATGTAGACATCGCCTGATCAAATTCAATATAGCTGATCAGTTTCTCACTGAATGGTTTTACCAAATCATTCGTAGCCCCAATTGCCCACGATATAGCTATGGGTGGATGTGTCACTGAAGAGCAAGCCATTGCTCATGCCTAGTACTTGGATCTGGTTTACTCTCAGTCTAGCACTTTATATGAGTTGTTACCCAATGCTCTATGGCCATCATCTGATCCCGCAATCATCAAAGTCACCAGTTGTTCCTCCCGTTGATGGAGTTATTGGTTTAGTATCCCAGATCCCTACTAAAACTTCTTCCAAATAGAAGTTGGTCTTAAATGCTGCTCCTAATAGTTCATCTCAGAATCTACCTGGCCCTGGTAAAACCTCAGAGGTCCATGCTATCCAGTCTACCGCAGCGGACAAATCCTCGAAAGGAAAGAAGAAAGGAAAAGGGAAAGCTAAATTCGATGCCCCGAAACAGGGTCCTCCCAAATCATCTGCTGGTGAATCTTCGTAATGGAAACCAAAGTATCCCTGCCTCATTTGCGAGGAGGATCACTACACTAAGGATTGTCCTCGACAATACGAAGTTAATCTCCTGCTTAAAGGGACCCCTACTGTACTTAAAGAGCCATTTTCATCTCAGTAGACCCAAATGGTAGACCAACCTCGATATGCTTCCTCCGGATCTCAAGTGTTCATGATGAGCACAACTATTGATGTGGCTACTGATCAAAATATTATCAAACTCTAGTTCCGGCAGCTGGGAAAGAAAACGAAGTTGTACCTTCTTCTTCTACCCTGAGTTTTGGCCCTCTCCAAATTGAGGGCCCTAACCCTGATTCCACTATGCGGCCACCCTCACGAGGTGTGCTGCAGAAATCCTCGTATAATCCCAATGCCTGAGCTGCTCAACACTACAATATTGTTGAGGATTTAGCTTAGGCACCATCAGCCATGTCAGCTCTCAAGTTACTCCAAAGCTGCCCATTGCAGCGGAAATATTTGTTGTCAGCTATCGGGGGCATCGATCCCACCGATTCTAATTTGATATGTTTCGATCTTGAAAACCATGTTCCACAGCTCCCTCATTAGATTTCCTTTCTTATTTAGGTAATCATTAATGAGAAGACCATCCACCGCAATGTCATCGATGAATGTGCTTCCACCTACATCATTTCAATTGCATGTTGGAAGGCCATTGGTTCCCCTGCAGTGAACTAGTCTCCAAACACTTTGGAAGCTTTTGATGGGCGCGATTCATGACACTTCGGTGTATTACCTAACCTTGCCATCACCCTGGAAGGCAAGATAGTGCAAGTCAAATTAGAGATTTTTGACGCCAATCTCAATTATAATCTTCTACTTGGTTAAAGTTGGACTCATTCCATGCATGTAGAGGCCTCCACTTTGTTTTGTGTGATCCGTTTTCAACATCAAGGGAATATTTTCACTGTCGATTAGCTGTCTTTCTTTGCCTCTTCCTCCTCGAATGGCAATGTTCCATATGTCAAGCACTTTGGTGCTCCCTATGAGAGCGTGGGGGCTGGTCTCTGCAAAGATTTTGCCTTAATGGGAATTTTTCCACTCCCACCTCCTCATGTTGCCTCTGTCAACATGGTCTCAGTCAAATTTGATCCCTGGGTCATACTTGCACCTGATATTGTTGATACTTGGGGCGAGGTTATGCCACTTAGTCCTGCTGAAGTCAATTATATGGAAATTGTTTCGGCTTCGAACTTCTCATCCTCTAATTCGCATATGTCGAAGACCTCTCTCAATATGTATTCTCAATCCCCCCGGCTTGGCACTTCAGAATCATCCGATCCCTTAGCCGAGACCTTCCTCACTGATGAAGGTATCATGGAAATCATGTCTCTTGAGGAACCACCATGGATTGATACTCATCATCGCTCCTTGTTCCTGCCTCACCCGACGGTCATGTCTACCGCTTTCGAAGAGATCTCTTTTCCATTTCTGCTACCAACTGTTACTCATAAAGTATGGTCAGAAGGAAATTTGGGTAATATTACCCAAACAATGCTCATTGACATTTCTATCAAACCCAGTGTCGTTGAACATGTTCATATTGGGGTATATTTTTCTTCGGATGAGATCAAGCCATATACTCGTCTATTTCAGGAATTCTGTGATGTGTTTGCATGGTCTTACGAAGAAATGCCTGGCATCGATCCTAGCATTGTGGTGCATGAAATACCAACGTATCCGCACGCAAAACCCGTTCACCAACGGCTTCGCCTGGTGCACCCTAGGAAGGCCGCTGCTATTAAGGGTGAATTCGAAAAGCTTCTCCAAGCTAGGTTCATTTATCTCATCCCCCTTACAGACTGGGTGTCCAATATTGTTTTGGTGACTAAAAAACAAGGCACGATCCACGTTTGCATGGATTATTGAACTCTTAATCGTGCCTGTTGTTACACTAAAATTTGTCACCATGACCATTTGCAGTCGGTATGGCTCCATCAACTGTCATACTATCCTCCTTGCCAAGTCTTATACCTCTGCTCCTCATGTCAAACTCCAAGAAAGAGACAAAAGTCCTTAAAATCAATAAAACTCTGGTTACGCAGTTTCTCTTATCTTTACCTGTGGGTACGCACCCCAAGTTCACAAGACCTGCGTGCTTGTATGCTCTGTATGTAAAGCAATGGGTGCGTACTCCTGTAAAGATCAAAATGCGCAAGTTTTACTCCAAAAAAGTTACTTGTGGTTGATTCTAGAGCCTTCTAGAAGTCTGTTTGACGAGGAAGGAGCACCTCCAATTGGTTCATGCACCCCAATAAAGAAGGAACTTGTCCCATGAAGAGGGGAGCTATCCCATTGAAAGAGGGGCTTATCCCATTCATGGTGGACCTGATTAACTTCCTCCAAAACACTATAAATACAGGCCTTGGGCCAGAGGGAGGGTAGGTTGAAAGCTGAATATTTCTAAGGGTAGATGCTGCTGGAATTAGGACTCCCATTTAGAGCTTGAGAGGAGAGATATCCATCCTTTCTTGGCTTCATTTGGAAGTGGGTGAGCTTATCAAAGTAAAGGAGAACTCTTGCTGGACCCTAGGAGGGACCTGCACAACACCAAGGCCTGGTTGTAATGGTTTCTTTGTTTCCACTTTAATACAATTCAGTCCATTTCTCTCAATGAATTATTCTATATAGTTTGTTTCATATATTCCTTGGTCTGTATGATGAACATGTATTGTTTTATGAGCTATTCAGGTATTATTTAATTGTTTGCTTGTTGGTGAACGCAGGTTTCGAAGAGAAGGAGGAGCTCATCTGGATCGACGAGGCTGGACTACAACAATCAAGCGTTGGACTAAAGGTATGTTTCAAGACACCTGATTGCTTGTCTTTTAATGCATGTTTAGAGAGAGATAGGGTTAAATTGTCTTGTTTGTCACTAGAAAGCCTTAGCTTCTAGGGAGGTTGGTTTTGTCCGCAAAATTGACTCTTTCCGCATGACAAAATGGCGACTCCGCAAAATTGACTCTTTCCGCATGACAAAGACTTGCAATGTGGTTTGATCAACTGTGAGGCAAAGGATTTCCCAACCCAGGTGAATGAAAAATGTCGTGTTCAAGAGTGGTAATAAGGTTTCTTCGAGACAAAGGATAACAATTCGGCTCATTTTTCTCTCTTTTCCCCCACCATTTCTGGCAAGTACCTCTTTATTTTTGACAAGCTTGAGGAGGATAACATTTGCTTGATTATAAGCTCATCCTTCGGATGAGTCCAACTTAGTTTAGATTCAAACCCTAAGAAGGAGTGGTTCGTTCCTGTTTGTAATCGAACAGGTCCTTTACTGTGAAATTTTAACGAGTCCAGTATAGGGGAAACTCGGTGTTTTTCAATTTGAGAGAGTCTGAAAAACTTAAGAAGACTCCAGGGTTGCCTTTTTCATAGATTTGTGTCTCCCAAGCCCGAAAAAGTATAAAATAATACTTGAGAGAACCACTTGATCTTTCGACCAAGGAGTACTTTCATGATTAGTGTCTCTGACCTGAAAAGTAAAAAGCGATCAAGGACACGTCGTTTTATTTCCAATATCGAATTTGAAACGACAAAAATCCGGCAATCTTTTCATGTTTTTACGGTCAGAAAAGGGCTATAAGAGGACCGTCTTTTTAGTTCCATTTTAACGAGCTTAAAAAGAAAAAACCCGGCAATCTTTTCATATTTTGAGAGTTTGAAAAGGGCTTAAAAGAGAACTCCAAGGTTTCACTTTTTCGTAAGTTTTAAAGAGTTCAAAAAAATGATAAAAATGTACTCATGGTTTTCACTTTTTCATAATTTTTAATGAGTTTGAAAAAATGATAAAAATGTACTCATATGGCCGACCTTCAATTTAATTTACGAGCAGGAAAAGACGGAAAGAACTCGACATTTTCATTTGTTTTACGAGAATGAAAGATAGCAAAATAATCTCGGGATTTTCATGAGTTTAACGAGTCTTGAAAATAACTGAAATTGACTCGAGATAGGTTTCATTTTTACAAAAGCTTGAAACAGTGAAAAACTATGCTTCAAAATAGTTTCATTTTTGCACAAGCTTGAAACAGAGATAAAACTGTGCTTGATGCCCCCTAAGCATAACTGCTAGAGTGCATGCCCCCCTAGCTTCATTTTATTCAACTAAGTACAAGCTGGATGGAATGAAGGTTGATGTACGAGATCATTTGAAAGACCCGACCTAAAACTGTAAGAAAATTATGCAAAAACTGAAATAACTAACCTAAATATACAACTTAACATTTATGAGATCTAGTCAAACTCTCGACTCAATTAGAGGAGGATTTGTTTCATTTTTTAATGAGCTTGACACAGGAAAAGAACTATGCTCGGATTCGGTTTCATGTTTACGCAAGCTTGAAACGAAAAACTATGCTTGTTATAAGTTCACATGCCCCCAGCATAATGACGCAAAACGAGGTACATGCCCCCCAAGCTTCATTGCATTCAATGAGGTGGATGGAATGAAGCTTTACTTTCAAGATCTTGGAAAGACTTGTGGGAGTTGTTTCATTTTTTAGTGAGGTTGACACAGGAAAAGAACTATCCTCAAAACCCTTGTTTCATTTTTTAAACGAGCTTGACACAAGATAAGGAACTATGCTCATAACTACTCTCTACAATCTACCTATTTAACCTACCCTTGTTTCATTTTTTAACGAGCTTGACACAAGACAAGGAACTATGCTCGGATTCGGTTTCATGTTTACGCAAGCTTGAAACAAAAAACTATGCTTGTTATAAGTTCACATGCCCCCAGCATAATGACGCAAAACGAGGTACATATGGCCGACTTTCAAAAAATGATTTTAAGGACTTTTCTCTCTTTCTTGGAGTTTTACATGAGGAGCAGAGGTATAAGACTTGGCAAGGAGGATAGTATGACAGTTGATGGAGCCATACCGACTGCAAATGGTCATGGTGACAAATTTTAGTGTAACAGATTGCCCCCTAAAGTGCGAAGCCTGTAGTAGATTAGGGTTTTATATCATCTAGGAAGGGTGAAGCCCTTTATCATTTCAAGGATTATCTCATGGAGAGCCCAGTCAGAACCTGCAATTTTCAACACAAAATACATGTATAAGATTATATCATCACTGAGGTAGGCATTCCCATACTCAGATCAAAAACTTTAACTAACAGACTAACTACTGCTCTAATACAGGAATGATTTCGCAGTACATCATAATCATAGACTCATGTAGACACAGTATGGACATAGCCATCTGTTTATAATTGGTCTACTATATAATGAATACAAAACTCCTCGCAGCCTGGATGGTGGGAACTAGATCCAGGGTCTTCATTTCTACTTCCCGAAATGGTACGATTCTAGCCATGCGAATAAATGAGTTGATGTCGAACATGGTAGAAACCACTTGATTACCAGTCAATGATGTAAACTGTTAACAAGTGTGAGAGAGACCACTAGTGATGTCAATGGTTCTCAAAGTACCCAGTACAATCCATGAGATGTGAATGAATGAGTTGATGTCGAACATTTCATGGAGTCCTTCGATCGAAAGTCAATGATGTAAACTGACGTCAAAGGCGAGAAACCTGCCATTGATGCATGCAGACTTCAAGGTACTGACGATTTCTAAGTCATCTCTCTAGATAATGTGCTGATGTCGATAGAAAGCGACCCGTTGCAGGCAAGCCCACAACACGAAATCATAGTTCAAGTTGAAGAAATGTTGCTGTAAGGACTGACTCAGGGATGGTCAAGATGGATGACAAGGTATTTTGCAGTTGAATGTTTTGTTTGCAGACCTCTTGAACACATAACGACACAACATATGGCTTGGTGACGAATGACTCAAAGTTAATACCCAGAACCCGGCTGAAGACTTGCAATGTGGTTTGATCAACTGTGAGGCAAAGGATTTCCCAACCCAGGTGAATGAAAAGTGTCGTGTTCAAGAGTGGTAATAAGGTTTCTTCTGAGACAAAGGATAACAATTCGGCTCATTTTTCTCTCTTTTCCCCCACCATTTCTGGCAAGTACCTCTTTATTTTTGACAAGCTTGAGGAGGATAACATTTGCTTGATTATAAGCTCATCCTTCAGATGAGTCCAACTTAGTTTAGATTCAAACCCTAAGAAGGAGTGGTTCGTTCCTGTTTGTAATCGAACAGGTCCTTTACTGTGAAATTTTAACGAGTCCATTATAGGAGAAACTCGGCGTTTTTCAATTTTAGAGAGTCTGAAAAACTTAAGAAGACTCCAGGGTTGCCTTTTTCGTAGATTTGTGTCTCCCAAGCCCGAAAAAGTATAAAATAATACTTGAGAGAACCGCTTGATCTTTCGACCAAGGAGTAATTTCATGATTAGTGTCTCTGACCTGAAAAGTAAAAAGCGATCAAGGACACGTCGTTTTATTTCCAATATCGAATTTGAAACGACAAAAATCCGGCAATCTTTTCATGTTTTTACGGTCAAAAAAGGGCTATAAGAGGACCGTCTTTTTAGTTCCATTTTAACGAGCTTAAAAAGAAAAAACTCGGCAATCTTTTCATATTTTGAGAGTCTGAAAAGGGCTTAAAAGAGAACTCCAAGGTTTCACTTTTTCGTAAGTTTTAACGAGTTCGAAAAAATGATAAAAATGTACTCATGGTTTTCACTTTTTCGTAAGTTTTAATGAGTTTGAAAAAATGATAAAAATGTACTCATATGGCCGACTTTCAATTTAATTTACGAGTAGGAAAAGACGGAAAGAACTCGGCATTTTCATTTGTTTTACGAGAATGAAAGATAGCAAAATAATCTCGTGATTTTCATGAGTTTAACGAGTCTTGAAAATAATTGAAATTGACTCGAGATAGGTTTCATTTTTACAAAAGCTTGAAACAGTGAAAAACTATGCTTCAAAATAGTTTCATTTTTGCACAAGCTTGAAACAGAGATAAAACTGTGCTTGATGCCCCCTAAGCATAACTGCTAGAGTGCATTCCCCCCTAGCTTCATTTTATTCAACTAAGTACAAGCTGAATGGAATGAAGGTTGATGTACGAGATCATTTGAAAGACCCAACCTAAAACTGTAAGAAAATTATGCAAAAACTGAAATAACTAACCTAAATATACAACTTAACATTTATGA
The DNA here is from genome assembly GCA_031772625.1 of Pinus tabuliformis. NCBI lineage: Eukaryota > Viridiplantae > Streptophyta > Pinopsida > Pinales > Pinaceae > Pinus > Pinus tabuliformis. Next base: position 775,582,288 of record CM062815.1, read on the forward strand.
GATCTAGTCAAACTCTCTACTCAATTAGAGGAGGATTTGTTTCATTTTTTAACGAGCTTGACACAGGAAAAGAACTATGCTCGGATTCGGTTTCATGTTTACGCAAGCTTGAAACGAAAAACTATGCTTGTTATAAGTTCACATGCCCCCAGCATAATGACGCAAAACGAGGTACATGCCCCCCAAGCTTCATTGCATTCAATGAGGTGGATGGAATGAAGCTTTACTTTCAAGATCTTGGAAAGACTTGTGGGAGTTGTTTCATTTTTTAGTGAGGTTGACACAGGAAAAGAACTATCCTCAAAACCCTTGTTTCATTTTTTAAACGAGCTTGACACAAGATAAGGAACTATGCTCATAACTACTCTCTACAATCTACCTATTTAACCTACGCTTGTTTCATTTTTTAACAAGCTTGACACAAGACAAGGAACTATGCTCAAAAAGTTCGCATGCCCCCAGTATAATGATGCAAAGCGAGGTACATGCCCCCCAGGCTTCATTGCATTCAACCAGATGGATGGAATGAAGATTTACTTTCAATATTTACCTCGAAAAGGGAGTTGTTTCATTTTTAAGGAGGTTGACACAAGAAAAGAACTATCCTCTAACCTGATTCATTTTTAACGAGGTTGACTCAGTAACAAGAACTGTCCTTGCAAAATCCTACTTTCTACAATCTACCTACATATCCTAAAATCTACCTGATTCATTTTTTAATGAGGTTGACTCAGTAAAAGAACTATCCTCATGCTAGCCTGTTTCATTTTTTAACGAGGTTGATACAGGAAAAAACTATCCTCGTAATCACTGATCATGGCTTCCAACTGGAAGAAAGACATGTCAATGGACACACCTTGATCATGGCTTCCAAGAGGTCTTCATCAGAAGGAAGAATAGTTCTCTGGAAGGAACACATGTCAAGGGACTCAAAAGGGATAAGAACATCGTGTTCAAGTAATCCCATAGAGTTTTCCATGTCAATTACCGGATCTAAATCAAAGGAAGATGAGCAAACACTGAGAGGCTCACTTACATCGGTAACTGAAAACATGGGACCAGTTGCCACATAATTAACCCGTGGCAGGGTAGATACCACTTTAGAATCAGGAACATTTAGGGGTGTCATATTATTGGTAGTTGAAACAAGACTAGGGAACGAAAGCTGGTCTACAGTCACAATATTTCCATTGTGAGGGAAAGACATCACGCGAAAGAGTGTCGATACGACAGCCTTCATTGCATAAACATAGTCTCGCCCAAGGAGTAAATTGAAATCCAAGGGACCTCGAACTACCATAAGATCAATAGAGACAATTTTACCTTCCAAGGTAATAGAAAACTTAGGAAGGATCCCTAAAGGTTCACTAATGGTTCTGTTAAAAGCTTTCAGATTCTGCGTAATAGGCGCAAGCTGAGGGGAACCCAAAGCTTTCCAAACAGTTGAGGATAAAATACTAACAGAAGCACCTTCATCCACCTGAGTACGATGTATGTCTCTACCACCAGCCTTGACAATGATTTGGAAAGGGATGGATGAAGGAAGACGAGGTTCTGTCAGTCTATTCCAATCAAAGGAAAAGACCTCAGTACTTGGAGGGGGTTCTGTAGAAACAGGTGAAATGCCCCCCGGCATAGAAGAATCTGATGTAACAAGAAGAACATGAGCGGTATGAAGTTCACTCTCTAAAGGGAAAGTGGGATCGACCAAATGTGAAATTGAATCGACCACTTGATCAACTAATGGATCATCAACCTAAGTGACATGAGTTTCTCTCTCCAATGGAAGAGTGTGATCGACTGTACTTGAAATTAGATCAATCACTCCGTCAGTTGACGGTAGGTTGGGAGAAAATTTACGGTAACCAGTTGGAAATTCTTGCTGTGGAACAGTAAGGTTTTCCAACAATTTTGAGGCTTCATCCATGTGAGGGCAAATGTGAGTTTGATGACTCCCTTTGCATAACTTACAAGGAAACCTAACTTTACCCTTTTTCCCAGGAACCTGACTATCACTGGTTGATGGATCAATGGAAATTTGATGAGATTTTTCTGACCATACTTCCAAGACCTTTGGAATACCAGGACAATTGACAAGGAAGTGGTCACCCTTACAAAGCCTGCAAGGGTATTTGGGTTTACGATGCATGTCAGAGTTTTCCTCAACACAACTAACACTTACAGCCATGGTTGGTTGGTTAACTTCGTTCTTATCTTGCTTCTTCTTCTTCCCTTTCTTCTTCTTCTTAGACACCTGGTTACTAGCATCAAGGCTTTTACCAAGTGAAGAGGAAGAAATGGAGGAAGAAAAATTAGGCGAAGAAGGTAAAGGGTCAACAGAAGGTTGGTGATGTTGAGATGGTGAACTCTGTTGAGGTGAAGCATTCGGTTGAGGTGGAACAATTGGAGTATTTGGGGCCAACGAAGTTGAAAATAACCATATCGGTAAACCTATTGTAAATCCAGGTAATGACAAAGTAGCCATATAAGGAGGACCAACATTTCCAAAGTAAGGAAAAGTACTAGGATTCTCGTTAGGAGGGGTTCCTAGGTTGATAAATTCTGGAACATTTGCCATTATATCCAACTTCAGTGAATTTTATTAACAATTTAAAACTAAAATTAACAATTCACAATTCACACTTAACAATTAAAATTCACAATTCACACCTATGGTCTCTAAAAGTACAAACAAACAAATTAACACACGCTATCAAATCTAGGAGTCAAACCACACACAAACATTAACCTTCCGGACCGAAAACACTAGTTGGTGATGAAATCCAACATCGCAGAATTCAGTACAGAAGTGGCGGGTGGAACAGTTACCCCGGCAACCTGCTTAATGAATAGACTGGCACAAGTTCCTCCACTTTAACCATCTCGAGTGAAGTGAACCCCCCAGAAAATCCAAGTGAGTCTAGCCGACGTCTGCTCCAGGTACAGTGGCATCTCCCCTCCACCGTCACCTTGGGTAGAACCCTAAAGATAATGGTCACTAAGGTCACCAACAGCAACAAATACACCTGGGGGAACAGTCTACGATCCGACAGCACGCAAGGGCAGAGTAACAAGCTCAATCCCCTTACCGGCTCCTTGACAATAATCCAAGGTTTACCGATAAGTGACCCCAGGCTCCTCGACAATGGTCAATCCGAGGTTTACCGTTTGTAGTACGTGCGTATCTGGCATCATTCCCAACAAGGGAGGATTGATCCCCTCACTGGTTCGAACACGATATCGTGCTTCTCCTTTAAGAGGAGCTTTCCCAGAGCATAAATGTAGCAATTGGATTTATCCTACCACAAGATGAGCTACTTGTTTGTTTTACTGTCTTGGATTGTTAACTAGATCCTAATCCAAGACACTAGCCTAAGCTAGTTGGTGTATCAGAGCCCTAGAAATGTAAAAATTACTAGATGAATTTTAATTAAGCGCTGTGTTATTAAGGCTGTTATTACTCAAATGGGTAAATGGATACGAAACCAATGGTGTTATTACCCGACTCAACTGAATGCAATCGAATATGATAATGTAATCTTTTCAATTCGATGAATCCTAACTAAAGTAAGGAGAGAGTTTCCATTCACTTCCAACAATGCAAAAAATTGATCACTAAGAGAAAATACAACAAATTCTCTAATGCACTAATTTCATCAAGATAAACTAATGCAAATCAATTCCAAACCTTTTTTTTTATTTTTATTTTTGTGTAAATTCAAATCAAAGAAAGCTGATCTAAATCTACAATTGATTTTTCAGAATGTAAACTATGCAATTGTAATCTATGCACAATTCACTTGAAAAGTATGCAAATGTAATCTATGCACATTTTTCATTCATATTCCGAAAAGGAGAATTCTAATTATGCAAATGTGATCTATGCAAGAGAATTCTCAAACACAAGATGATTCTAATGTAATCTAAGAACCAATCAAGTGCAAGTCGAGAAAATTGGGTGAGAGTTCCAAAGATCAAAAAATAAAAACACTCAAAGGCGATTAACACTCATACACAATTTAGCCCCCCCCCCGGCGAATGAGGGGGAAATTTTTTTGCAAAAAACAAAAGCAAAAAGATGCAAAATTGTGAAAAGACTGAGACAAACCTCCAAGTAATGACCAAAGGAAATCAACTTTAGAATTTCTCAAAAAAGAGACTCAAAACACCCAATTGATAAAAGCTTAAAGCAGGAATGCCAATGAAATTAGCCAAGATGAAAGCTTCTGACAGGTGAACAGTGGATCTGGGCAGCAATAAATAAACTATAAACAAAATCTAATGGGTAAAAAGGAAAAAATTGAAATTTTCTAAGCTTTTGACAGGGGTACGTAGGTAGCCTGTTGGCACAGGTGCGGCCACGCTCTGTGTACAAAGCAAAAGTGCGTACTAGTACGCACTGTGCTTAACGCAGAGGGTGCGTACTGCTCTCAAAACCAAGAAAAATAAAAACTAACTTAATCCTAAGCTATTCTACCCAAATTCACAGTCAATCAGTCAAAAACTAGAAACAAATCGACTTTTCTCAAATCAAAGTATCAATCAAAAGAGAAGTCAATCAAATCCATGGATTCCCCAGCGGAGTCGTCATTTTGTCATGTGGAAAGAGTCAATTTTGCGTACAAAACCAACCTTCCTAGAAGCTAAGGCTTTCTAGTGACAAACAAGACAATTTAACCCTATCTCTCTCTAAACATGCATTAAAAGACAAGCAATCAGGTGTCTTGAAGCATACCTTTAGTCCAACGCTTGATTGTTGTAGTCTAGCCTCATCGATCCAGATGAGCTCCTCCTTCTCTTTGAAACCTGCGTTCACCAACAAGCAAACAATTAAATAATACCTGAATAGCTCATAAAACAATACATGTTCATCATACAGACCAAGGAATATATGAAACAAACTATATAGAATAATTCATTGAGAGAAATGGACTGAATTGTATTAATAGGAAACAAAAAAAACCATTACAACCTGAGCCTTGGTGTTGTGCAGGTCCCTCCCAGGGTCCAGCAAGAGTTCTCCTTTACTTTGATAAGCTCACCCACTTCCAAATGAAACAAGAAAGGATGGGAATCTCTCCTCACAAGCTTCTACAAGGAATTCCTAATTCCAGTAGCATCTACCCTTAGGAATATTCAGATTTCAACCTCCCTCCCTCTGGCCCAAGACCTGTATTTATAGTGCTTGGGAGGAAGTTAATCAGGTCCACCATGAATGGGATAAGCCCCTCTTTCAATGGGATAGCTCCCCTCTTCATGGGATAAGTTCCTCCTTTATTGGGGTGCATGAACCAACTGGAGGCGCTCCATCCTCGTCAAACAAACTTCTAGAATGCTCTAGAATCAACCACAAGTAACTTTTTTGAAGTAAAACTTGCGCCTTTTGATCTTTACAGGAGTACGCACCCATGGCTTTACATACAGAGCGTACAAGTACGCAGGTCTTATGAACTTGGGGTGCGTACCCGCAGGTAAAGATAAGAGAAACTGCGTAACCAGAGTTTTATTAATTTTGAGGACTTTTCTCTCTTTCTTGGAGTTTGACATGAGGAGCAGAGGTATAAGACTTGCCAAGGAGGATAGTATGACAGGTGATGGAGCCATACTAACTGCAAATAGTCATGGTGACAAATTTTAGTGTAACACTCCTTGCTCTGGCACCTATAGGAAAGAGTTATGATCAAACTGTCTCTCCAAATCAATAAGTGTATTCTCTATATCCACAACAGTGTTGTCCATGTGAATCAAAGTGTTCTCCACCCACTCATGTTCGTTAGCAAACTATTCAATGTCAGGCCTTGGGTGGTGAATGTATGCTGCCAACTTAACCTTGAGTATGAGGTTGTTTATTACCCCATGAGGGTCATAGTGCCAGATGAAACTATTTTTGAATTTCATTAGTTGAAGTAACCTATCAGCCTCTGGTCTAGATTCTCTACTGTTGCAAATAAATGGGCTCATCTAGTTCTTCACTTTGAACTAGGTTTTCTTCCTATAAGCTAGAAAGTTCATGTCATTAGAGTTGATCATCTACCTAAAGTACTCAAGAGAAAATACCCTCATTGGGAGGTACTTTGGAAAATTGTAGGGGGTTATCTCACAGCCATAAATTCTGATCTCTGTGTGGTTTTGGTACATGTACCAATCTCCCACCTTGCTGTTCTTGGCTAATTGCAGTACTTTTTGATCTCTGGGCTGAGTCTAGGCTGAGTCTTAGAAGTCATCATGTTCATGACTGGATATACAAAACAGTCTATAAAGTCTTTGTAGGAGAATGAAGTGGAAAACATGTGGACCAAGGGTGTCCAGTGGATGACTGGTCTCTCCTTTCCATTGGTTCCCAATTTCTAGATTTTCAAAGGGAACTTATCTTTCATATAATACAGGGACATATGAAACAACACTAAAGAGTATTTGAAGACTCTTTCAGTGGGAAATTTAATGAATTGTTCATGCATTCTATTTGCAATGAATATGGCATAATCATACATGACAATAGGAGGCTTTCCTGGAGTGAAACTGGATAAGAAGGCCAAGAGGCCCTCATCCACATGCTCATGTGTTGTGTATCCTAGGATGCATGAGAGCATGGTGATTATTCTCTTGCCAGTCTCTGAAAAAATGGTGGCAGCATAGGGTGGAGTGCCTTTATGAGTATGGCACTCCTCAATGATGAAATTCTAGAATATTTGTTTGATTTTGACTGGGTCCAGTGTGATGTATAGGTCCAATAGGTTTCCAATGGACAAAGGAGTTAGATTGGCATTAGGCTGGATTTGCAGCATCTGGTTGATGGATTCAGCAGTAATGGTGAATAATATCTCATGGTTTGGTGCCTCAATAGCCCTATGGCTTGGAACATAACAAGCATGACAAAAATGTACTATGTCTGGGAAGGGGTGAACTTATGGGAATGTATATTTGGGAAAATTGGATTCCCAAAGGTTTATATCATCAGCATAGTTTAGGAACCTATCTTTGGCCCAACAGTGGATTCTCAAAAGGTGGCCTAGGGTGGCTGTGTCTTTAATTTGGAAATCCCTGTTTGCTAGGGCCAAGTGGTCAATGTCTAAATGATGGGTTGTCAATGCTCTGACATCTAGAGAGGTCTGGAAAGCCATTTAAGTAATAAACTATGAAAATTTGGGTTATATGGCTAGGGGAGTGAGGTTTTAACAATTTTGTAATGAGTGTAGGGTATCAACAGTTTGCAGGTAGGGGTTTTGGTATTTTAGGAATGGAAACTCTCAATTTAAAGGGAAATTAAGTAAATTCATTCAATTATTTCATGAATTCAGTGTACTTTTTTAAATGAGAGGGAAATTCTTAGTTTTCTACTGATATACCTAAAATTTTATGGTCGAGCTTGCAAACTGGTTTAAAATTGAGGTCTGCAGAGGCTTCTGTGGCTTTGAGGTGCGTAGTGATGGCATTTTGGAAGGTTTTGGTAGTTGGTAGCTGGTTGCAGGAGCTCTAAGGCTGTTGGTGTGCTTTGGAGGCTTCAATAGTGCAAATGGGTGAAAAGGGCCAAAAATGGGGTGTGAGGGCTTTTAATCTAGGAGCGGTTAGAATTGGCGGGGAAATTAAATGAACAGTGGCGGTTTTTCTTTACAGCGGGGAGGCGCTATTGGAGGGTATCGAACTACTTATGAGGTTCGGGTGGTATTTTCCCGAGAGCAAGCAACTTAGCGCGGTGCCACCATGTAACCAAAGGGGGCCCGAAAATACCTCCCATATCACGTGCTCTCTGGCTGGTAAAGATCGGGCAGTGAGCGGGCGTGATATGGGTGAGGGTCGTTGGATCTAGGGGTGGATGATCCAATGATCATCACATGGCGAAGATGAACAGCAGGAGATGGGGGTGGGATTTAGCGGGGTCCATGGTTAATTACGCTTACGTGTAATTAATCACTGTATATGTGCAGGGTTAATAAAGTAATGCTGGTTTATGGAACATAACAGATAAAAGTGAATTTTCAGGATTAATAAAGTAATGTGGAGGGAATAATAGTTAGGATAAGAGGTTCATTTGGTTTTTCGGGGTTTTTAGGGGAATTAATCAAAGGGAAAGTGATTTTTCCAAGGGGAAAAGGGTTTCACACTAGGGAAAAGGGATTTTTGGGAAAGGGGGTGAATTTAGAAAGTAAATTGGCTAGGGAATGTGTGAAACCAAGGGGTAGGAGTCAAAATGAAGGGAAATGATGTCTTCACAGGCCATGAAGGGGTAAAAGGGAAATTAGTAAGTATATAGTGGGGGTTGAAATGTAATGGGGGGAAGTTAGGCAAATCAGCGTATGAGCATCCTTTTTCTTTCACAATTTCTCCTGCACACAAAACACATGATTAAACATGATAGATGTGCTTATGCCTCAAATAGCTTTTATTTCCGCAACCTTTCTTCTACTTACCCTTTTACTTACCCTAGAATTTTTTCTTCACTTTAATGGGTGCACTTAAGCTAGCAAACCCTTTTCTTTCCTTTTCTTTTATGAAACAAACTATCTACTTCTAACCTTATATCTTCCAAGGGCTCAAATTAAATTGATGAGCACCTTTTATTTCTCTACCTATCTACTAATATGCCAAGATTAAACCGTTTGACCAGATTCTTATTCTCTAACTATAAACATGAAAATCAAAGCATGAAGTATTCAAGATTAAACATTTTGACTATCATGGGTTGTGGCATGTATGACAAGCTACACACAACCATTATTCTAAATAGTAAAGTAAAGAGTGGTGGCACCTGGACTTGCACAGTTTCATGATCTGTTTTGTTGTTTGGGGTTAATATTTTTTCATTTTTTTAATATTTTCTTATTCTTTTTGTCCTTTGATATTTCTTTTAGGACATACCCTCTTTACATTTTTTAATTTTAATATGGAAAACATTTGTAGAAAGTAAAGGTATGTACAATATTACAAGACTTAACCTAAGCCAATTCAAAATTATGAATCCTATCACTATAGGACTCTAATAGTGGCTCCACATGGGGATGGCATTTCCTTGTGAAATGTCAAGAACTCTAAGGACCAGTAGCCTTTGAGTTGTGACTGTAGTTACCTTGTAAACTGTGCTCATGAGATTCTGCTTTATTGATACTTGTGACAGTGAATCCTTTAAATCTCAGGACCTTCTCTCTGGGCTTCAACTTCAAAGGATTACCATCCAATCCAATCTACACTCTGTAATGCTATTTACAATGATGCAAAGTAAAGTGAACTATTATGATTCAGTGGAAAAATAATGCTTCAGCATCCTACCATTAACAGGTCCTCCTGGTAGATCTAATCCATCTATGTCTCTCAAGAAAAAGGCATTGTTGGCCCTGTAGCCATAAATGACATAAGGCCCCTGCCACAAAAAATCAAATTTTCCATGCTTACCTTTGTCTTCTCTCCTTGAATCCCACTTAAGGACTTTATCTCCTATGTAAAAGTCATCTTATTTAGTCTTTTTATCAAATACTTTCTTGATTTTGTCATGGATTACCTATGATTTTACATATACTTCCTCTCTGGTCTGCTGCAGGTGTATGGTCTAACTTATTCTTCTTTGAATATCATTTGGTTCCACCTATAATTCCCGGATGATCTTCATCACTGACACTCCCAAGGATGATGGGAAAAATGCATCTATCCCATAAACCAGCTAATAAGGTGATGTTCCAATTGATTTGTTGGTAGTCAGTCTATCTACCCATAAGGCATTGACTAACTTCTTGTTCCATGTCTTTTTGTTCTCTTCCAACAATTTTTTTATGATATTGACCAGGCTTTTGTTAGATGATTCTGCTAGTCCATTACCTGGAATGGCCAAGGTTGATGTGGTATTTGTTACAGAAATCTACCATTCTCTTGGATGTAAAGGCAGTTGCATTATGAGTAATGAACTTCTGGGGACATCCAAATCTTCACAGGATATTTCTCTCTAGGAAGGATATTATGACAGTGTCTGTGGCTTGCCTAGAAGGTATGGCCTCTATCCATTTGGTAAAATAGTCAGTGGCTGTCAGAATCCACTTGTGCTGAGTTGAGGAGGCTGGGTATATTTCTCCAATGAAGTCTGACCCCCATTGTTGAAATGGCATTTCAGTGGAAAGTGGTTTAGGAGGCAAGGCTAAAAGCTTTCTCTCTCCCACAAATATTTGACATTGATGATAGGAGGTCACATGTTTGTTAACATCTACAAACAAAGTAGGCCAGTAGAAACCAACCCTTAGGATTTTGTCAGCAGTAGTCTTCCAGTACAAGTGTCCTCCACAATCCCCTGCATGAAACTCTTGCACGGTTTTGTCAGCTTCATTTTTCAGTAAAAAATTCAAAAGAATACCACTATTGTCTTTCCAAAACAATTTATTATCTATGATACAATACTTTAATGACTTCATCTTTAAAAATCTAGCTTTAGTTCTTGTCAAACTAGGAGGAGCTTGTAAATTTTGTAATACAAATATAATATCTGCATACCAAGGTGAATCAGTAAAAGGTTCACTGATCAGTGGAGTTGCCATATCTTCTTGATTATGAAGGGAACTAATGAAGTTTATATCAAGGGCCTGACAGTTCGATTCAGCCATGAGTTTGGATAAACCTTGGCCTTTGATAAGCTTAGTTGTCTTTACCTCTATGTCATATTCCATTATTGTGGCATTCCACTTGCCTCTTTTTCCTTCAGGCCCATTTTGAGTCAAAATGTCCTTAACTACAGAGTTTGGAACATAAGCAATAATGTGAGAGTACAGAATGTACACTCTGAAGTCTTTCATAGCCTTAACTAAAGTTAATGCCTGTTTTTCTGTGATATTGTATTTAAGTGTGGAATCTCTTAAGGATTTACTAAAAAGTGCTATTGGTTGTTCATATCCTTGGTTGTTCTTTTGCAGCAAGACTGCTCCAATGGTGTGTTTTGAGGCAAAAGAAAAATAATAAAATCCTTGTTTAAATCAGGACTTATTAGGACTAGAGTCTTGGTTAAGGCTTCCTTGATAGCTTCAAAGGATTGTTTTGCCTCCACTGTCCATTTAAGTGTTGAGTCATTTCTTAGCATGTTATTTAACACTCTAATCAATTCTTCTAGATTTGAAATGAATATCCTAAGAAAACTTATCTTGCCCAAAAATGACTGTAACTCTCTAATGTTTCTAGGATGGGTAATGGTCAAAATGGCCTCTATTCTAGCAGGATCTATTCTAATCCCATCTTGAGATATGATATGTCCCAACAATTTTCCCTCTTCCAGACCAAAGAGTGCATTTTTTGGATTTAAAGAAATCCCAAATTTCCTACATTTGATAAATACTCTTCTTAAGTGATCTAGGTGTTCACTGTCAGATTTAGATAAGAATGTGATGTCATCTTGGTATACTACTAGGAAGTCATGGATCTCCTTGGAAAAATCTATATCCATAGCTCTCTGAAATGTGGCACCTGCATTCATTAATCCAAAAGGCATCTTCAAATACATGAAGGTACCACATGGAGTAGTAAATTCAGTTTTGGCTTTGTCCTCTAGTTGAACCATGATTTGGTTATAGCTAGAGAATCCATCTAACAGTGAAATCCTTGATGAGCCTACTACCTTCTGTAAGGTATGGTCCATTTTTGGTAAGGGATAGTTGTCTTTTAGTGGGACATTGTTTAAATTTCTTAAATCTACACAAAGTCTAATTTCACTAGACTTTTTCCTAGTGGTAACTAAGTTTGAAATCCAGTCTTAGTATCTAATGGGGGCTATTATTTGGGCATCAAACATTATTTTAACTTCCTTCTCAATAGAGCGCACAAGAACTCGATTTATTCTCCTAAGTTTCTGTTTGAAAGGTTTATGATCTTCTTTTAGAGGTATTTTGTCTTGGATTATGCTGGTGTCATAAGATTTTAAGTCTTCATAACTCCAGGCAAATACATCTTGGAGCTCTTTAAACAAATTGATGTATTTAACCTTTTCCTCTGGAGGTAAGGCTTTTGATATTTTGATGAGTTTTGGTTTATTGTCAGTTCCTATTTTTACCTCTTCTATGTCTGCTCTTAGGGGTTCCATTTTGGGTTTCCTAGCTACATCATTAGTCAAATAAATCCTCTAAAAGGACTAATCCCGTAGGCAAAAAATTGTTTTTCAGATTAAGAATCTCAAGATCATCATTCATTATTTCTTCAATCTCTACATTCTCTAAACTATCTATTTCTACTCCAGTAAATTTAGTTGGTTTAGCTATATCTACAATATTTACATCTATGTTAGTTTCTATGTCATTTTCTATTGTACAGTCTGTATCTATTTTACAATTCTGAAAATAACCTTCATTGTTCATGAAATCGCAAATTGGAGAATCCTGGGAGAAAATGTGTTATTACTTCAGGTTGTCTGGTATAACAAGCCTATGTCTAACTTCTGCAGTGTACTGGTGATTGGGTTGAAATGGTAATTTACAGGTACTAGGAAAAGTGGCAAGACTGTGAGCCTGCATATTTTGTTTTCTGGGAATGACAGAAAAGTTTGTTTCCAAGAGGTCTTTGATCAAATCTAGGATAGTTTCTCTATATTGACCAAGTCTAGGATTGTTTATAGAGTATTCACCATTAGTCTGTTTAATAATTTTCTTTGAGTCTCCCATGATGGAAACTATTTTCGATCCAAGTTTCCTAACCAATTGTAACCCTAGAATTATGGCTTCATATTCAGCCATGTTATTGGTACACTTGAAGTTCAATCTAAATGCATGTCCCTCAACATCATTATTCTCCATATTATGGATCCACACTCCTACACCAGCCCCTAACATATTCATAGATCCATCAAAGTCTAGGTGCCAAAGGGACTCATGAAATATGTTCTATGTTAGTTGTTCTGTATTGCAGGTCTTGAGCTATGATTTCCTTATTGTTAGTTATGTTTTGATTATGGTCATGTTTTTCATTATATAAGATAAAAGATTCCATATCAGAATTCATGGAGTAGATAGGAAAGTTTTGAGGCTTTTCATCACTACTCACCATGTATTTCATCAAGGTCTCTCTATATAGTTTTCTTGGTTGGCCAAAAAAAGATATCGTGGCATAAGACATATCTAACTGCAAGGACCCCTGCATTTTTTCTCCCCATGATGAAGATAGCAGCATTCCATATTTAGGAGGGATGTCTACAACTACTGTGTCCATTAGAATACTCTTTGCAGGGCATTGGACAAGAGTTACGCATAAGTCCTTGATTAGACCAAGGAATTTAACTTGTCTGGAATCAAAAGAAAACAAATCCTTATATGGCCTGGTAATGTCTAAGTTCAGTCTTTCCATTATTGCCTTTGGCATCAAATTATGGGATGCCCCTGAGTCCAACATAGTGTTATGCAATATTTTTTCATGAATGTTTAGGCTATTGTAAAAAGGAGGAACTCCCCCTTGCTGATGAATACCATTGGCCTCAGGGCCAAACAATAATTTAGGCTGATCATCATTCAAGTTAACAAAACCTTGTCCCTCTCCTATGTTTAAAGTTTCAGTTATCTATGACCTATAAGTTTCATTCTTTACTAGTTCGGTCAAAGGAACTAATATCGTTATTTTTGCTATTTCGGTTTTGATGTTGAAAGGGAGCTAAGGTTTGTTTGTTTGATTTAGATCTTCCTTAACATGTGCAGTTTGTGTGCCCTTATTATGTTTGTAAGTACTAGGCATTTCAGTCTATGTTTGTACTGTTTTGCCTTTATTTATCTTATTTTGATTCTTTTCTATAATTGCCTCTGTTTGTGTTTCAGTGGAGGTTATATCTAAAATTCTAGGGGAGGAAGTCTCTGGTGTTCCCCTAGGGAGGATTTGTAACACTTTGTTAACTGGAGCTTCTTTTATTATCTTAGTCTGGGTCTAGATGGATCTTTTAATGGGAGTCTCATTATTCTTTTTATTTCTCAAGCTATATTGTTTTCGTGCCTCATATATAGTTGACTCATAACCCTGTTTAAAATCAAAGGATTCACCAAACTCTAACTACAACTACTGCAACATATATAATTCTTGTCCTTCTAAAAACAGTGTCTACAGGGCAAGATAGATGAGTTACTCCAGATCTCAAAGGCTAAATTGTGGAATGGTTTCAAATTGGATCTAGGGAGAAATTAAGGGTTCCCTAAGCCAGATTCTAGAAGGAATGAAAGAAGTCAACCAGAATGGGAGAGAAATTAATGGTTTTGAAATCCGGGTATCATAGAAAAACATATAAATGACTGACTGTGGAAAAAAAAGTGTACTTAAACAAATTATGAGTGATATCTCCAGTTAATTCATTCAAATTTAGAACACATTTAAGATTATGAAACACATAAGAAAGTAACAAAATCACACAAAGAAAGTACTTCACTGCAAATGGCTCATCTCATGAATCCTGTAGCGAAATGCTTTTATTACTTGATCTAGTCTGTTGACTTGAAAATAGTACAATCACCGTTAGGTCTAAGATCACAATAACTCTACAAATGTAAAATAATCCACCATAATACTTCAAATTTTGAATTATTTATACAAAAGGGATTACAAAATATCTTAAACTACTTTAAGAACTAATCTAGGAAAAGGGGAATATCTTCTGACAAGAAGATAGAGATAGCTATTGCACTGTTTCTTGTTGTCCCTGTTATTAAGGTTTTGTTGGCTTTGCTCTTTGATATTTTTCCCTTTATGCTGCTTGGTTGTTTGGTCTTCACACTAGATGTACTGTTTCACTTTAACCTTTCAGTTGATGCTCTTTCATCTGATACACTTTGACTCTGTTGACTTGTCAATATCCTTTTATCATTCTCTTTTACTTTTTACTGTAGATTTATAATTTACTGTCCTTTTACTACAGCAAATCATTCAGTTTTAACCATCTTTCCTCATCTAGTAATTGGATATTGATCATTTTTCTGTATATTTCATCTGCCTCTATATATTTGGCAAAAGTGGGCTTGTTAATAAACATGTGTTTTACCTCATCCTAGAGGTAAAACAAGTTTTCAAAAGTTTGGTACAAGACTTTGCCTGTTGGCATGCCCTTCATAAATGAAGTGATCACCTGTTCTTTGGCCACTTCCCTAATCTTCTTATTGTAATCTACTCGTGTCATTAACTTTTCATTTATAACTAAGAGATTAGGTAATCCCTTTTCCTTCAACATCCCAAACTTAGCCATGAACCTGTCAATGACTAGCTACATGTTCTAACACTTATCCTCTAGATTCAACATCAAATTCCTCTTGGTGAGGACTCTTCTAACTTCCGAAATTGTACCTGTCCTATCAAGTATCTCAAGCTCTTGCAGTTCATATTTATTCTTGGAGTTGAGGAAGTGGATGATTCTTGCTGCTTCCTCTAGCATATCTCCAAGTTCTGTTTTAACCTTATCAATGGCTTTTATAGACTGTTTTATTAAATCTATCTGCTAAAATATGACCCGGATGTATGGCCATATATCATTGACAGAGTCAATGATATGGGTCCATAGTTTCTCTTTAGCCTTTCCTATTGGTTTAGTCAAGGTCAGTTCTTTCTCAAGGCTTTTTATCCTTTCATTCATCCTGGTAGCCTTTTGTTGTTCTTCCTTATGCATGATTTGAGCAAGTTTGCAATCTGTCTCAAGGCTGCTGACTTTCTCCTTCAGTTTGTTCATCTCATTGGTATGAATGGAAATTTCTTCCATTGCTTTGACCAGCCTGTTTGCTTCCTCACTTGTGGAGGCTGTTGCTGTTGCTGTTGATCCTATTGCTGATGTAGTCTGTGCAGATGTTGATAGTGCAGTGGCCATTGGAGCAGTGAGAGCTAATGCAGCTGCCAGAGTAGAAGGTATAGCTGTGGTCGCTATAGGAATGACAGTTACAAGAGCACTATCAATGCTAGCTTGTTTGAGCTTGATCAAGCTATCCAACTCCTTTTCCATCTCCTTTAATTGGTCATTCAATTGTAGTACCAAGTCCATCATTTCCTCATGATTGCTCTGGATTTGTAGGACTTCCTTTGTATGTGGGTGCTACAAATGAGGCAACTTGAGTTGTTTCTTGAGTGCTGCTATGTCCTCATTCTTCTTCTTGATTAATTGTTTAGTGGCCTTAACATCCTTTGGGTCATGACCCAGTTCAATAACCAAGTCCTCCAAGGACTTTATTCTGGTGTCTTTAGCCTATGAAGAGTCTCTCTCCAGCTTGAATTGAGTTGTTATATTATCTAATGAGTCCTACAACTTGTAAGAATCCATGGCCTTTGCTGTGAGGGTGGAGTAAATCATCTCTATAGTCTGCTTATGAAATTCGATCTGATCAATGGGATGAACATCCCTGGCCAAGACCTAAAAATTGGTCTTCTTGTAGTCTGCTTAGGTCTTAGGCAGCTATACAGTGGCCTGTAAGAATGAGACTTACATCTTTCCTTCTTTGATGTCAAATACTAACATTAGTCTGGTCTGGTTTAGCAGTGTGAGCTTGAGATATTGTGCATATGTTTCCGCCTTCAGTCTCTCATTCCTCATCTTTATGTCTTTAAATCTATCTTTCATGTCCTTTTCCTTGTCAGCTGGCCTGACATAGGAAGCGATCTCCATACTGGGTTGCCTATCTACCAACTGTGTGTTGGATGTTGAGGGTTGTTGTGTATCCTCTGATGCAATTGCTTCTTTACCTTTCTCTGCCATTGCCTTAGTGTCCATTATTTCTTCTGATGTAATGTTATCCTCATGTTCAAAGACAGGATTCAACTTGGGCCTTTTGCTTGGCTCAATCAGCTCATCAATGGTTTCCATGGTAGAGTTATATGCCTCATCTCTGCTTCTCTTAGGATTCTTCTCCTCATTTAGTGGAGTCTATATGATAGGAGGAGTGTTCATTGACCCTCCTTGCTCTGGAACCTACAGGAAAGAGTTATGATCAAACTATTTCTCCAAATCAATGTGTATTCTCTATATCCACAATAGTGTGGTCCATGTCAATCAAAGTGTTCTCCACTCACTCATCCTAGTTAGCAAACTATTCAATGTTAGGCCTTGGGTGGTGAATGTATGCTGCCAACTTAGCCTTGAGTCCGAGCTTGTTTATTACCCCATGAGGGTCATAGTGCCAGATGAAACTATTTTTGAATTTCATTAGTTGAAGTAACCTATCGGCCTCTGGTCCAGCTTCTCTGTTGTTGCAAATAAATGGGCCCATCTGGTTCTTCACTTTGAACTGGGTTTTCTTCCTATAAGCTAGGAAGTTGATGTCATCAGAGTTGATCATCTGCCTAAAGTACTCAAAAGAAAATAACCTCATTGGGAGGTACTTGGGAAACTTGTATGGGGCTAGATCACAGCCATAAGTCTTGATCTCTATGTGGTTTTGGTACAAGTACGAATCTCCCACCTTGCTATTCTTGGCTAATTGTAGTGCTCTCCTGATCTCTAGGCTGATTCTAGGCTGATTCTTAGAAGTCAGCATGCTCATGACTGGATATACAAAAGAGTCTATAAAGTCTTTGTAGGTGAATGAAGTGGAAAACTTGTTGACCAAGGGTGTCCAGTAGATGATTGATCTCTCCTTTCCCTTGGTGTCCAATTTCTAGATTGTCAAAGGGAACTTATTTGTTTGATAATACAGGAACATATCAAACAACACTGAAGAGTATTTGAAGAGTCTTTCAGTGGGCAATCTAATGAATTGTTCATGCATTCTATCTTCAATGAACTAGGCATAATCATACATGACAACTGGAGGCTTGCCTAGAGCGAAAATGGATAAGAAGGCCAGGAGGACCTCATCCACATGCTCATTTGTTGTGTATCCTAGGATGCATGAGAGCATGGTGATTATTCTCTTTCCAGTCTATGAAAAAATGGTGGCAGCATAGGGTGGAGTGCCTTTAGGAGTATGGCGCTCCTCAATGATGAAATTCTGGAATATTTGTTTGATTTTGACTCGGTCCAGTGTGATGTACAATTCCAATAGGTTTCCAATGGACAAAGGAGTCAGATTGGCATTAGGTTGGATTTGCATCATCTGGTTGATGTATTTAGCAGTAATGGTGAATAATATCTCATGGTTTGGTGCCTTAATAGCCCTATGGCTTGGAACACAACACACATGACAAAAATGTACTATGTCTGGGAATGGGTGAACACTTGGCAATGTATATTTGGGAAAATTGGATTCCCAAAGGTTTATATCATAGGCAGGGTTTAGGAACCTATCTTTGGCCCAGTAGTGGATTCTCAAAAGGTGGCCTGGGGTGGCTGTGTCTTTAATTTGGAAATCCCTGTCTGCTAGGGCCAAGTGGTCAATGTCTAAATGAGGGGTTGTCAATGGTCTAACATCTAGAGAGGTCTGGGAATCCATTTCTGTAATAAACTGTGGAAATTTGGGTTATATGGCTAGGGGAGTAAGGTTTTAACAATTCTGTAATGAGTGTAGGGTATCAACATTTTGTAGGTATGAGTTTTGGTATTGTAGGAATGGAAACTCTCAATTTAAAGGGAAATTAAGTAAATTCATTCAATTATTTCATGAATTTAGTGTGCTTTTTTAAATGGGAGGGAAATTCTTAGTTTTCTACTTAAATACCTGGAATTTTACAGTCAGGGTTGCAAACTGGTTTAAAATTGAGGTCTGTAGAGGCTTCTGTGGCTTTGAGGTGCACAGTGATGGCATTTTGGAAGGTTCTCGAAGTTGGTAGCTGGTTGAAGGAGCTCTGAGGGTGTTGGTGTGCTTCGGAGGCTTCAGTAGTGCAAACAGGTGAAAAAGGCCGAAAATGGGGTATGAGGGCTTTTAATCCAGGAGCGGTTAGAATTGGCAGGGAAATTAAATGAACAATGGTAGTTTTGCTTTACGGTGGGGAGGTGGTATTGGAGGGTATCGCATCGCTTATGAGGGTCGGGTGGTATTTTATCGAGAGCACGTGACTTAGTGCGGTGTCGCCACGTAACCCAAGGGGGCCCGAGAAATACTGCCCATATCGCGTGCTCTCGGGCTGGTAAAGATCAGGCAGTCAGCGGGCGCGATATGGGCAAGGGCCGTTGGATCTGGGGGTGGATGATCCAATGGTCATCGCATGGCAGAGATGCACGACAGGATATGGGGGCGGGATTTAGCGGGGCCCATGGTTAATTACGCTTAAGTGTTTAATCACTGTATATGTGTGGGGTTAATAAAGTAATGGGGGTTTATGGAACATAATAGATAAAAGTGAATGTTTGGGATTAATAAAGTAATGTGGATGGGAATAATAGTTAAGATAAGAGGTTTAGTGGGCTTTTCGGGGTTTTTAGGGGAATTAATCAAAGGGAGAGTGTTTTTTCCAAGGGGAAAAGGGTTTCACACTAGGGAAAAGGGATTTTTGGGAAAGGGGATGAATTTAGAAAGTAAATTGGATAGGGAATGTGTGAAACCAAGGGGTAGGAGTCAAAATGAAGGGAAATGGTGTCTTCACAAGCCATGAAGGGGTAAAAGGGAAATTAGTAAGTATATAGTGGGGGGTGAAATGCAATGGGGGGAAGTTAGGAAAATTAGCTTATGAGCATCCTTTTTCTTTCAAAATTTCTCCTGCATGCTGAAGCACATGATTAAACATGATAAATGTGCTTATGCCTCAAATAGCTTGTATTTCTGCAACCTTTCTTCTACTTACCCTAGCATTTTTTCTTCACTTTATTGGGTGCACTTAAGCTAGCAAAACCTTTTCTTTCCTTTTCTTTTATGAAACAAACTATCTACTTCTAACCTTATATCTTCCAAGGGCTCAGATTAAACTGATGAGCTCCTTTTATTTCTCTACCTATCTACTAATCTGCCAAGATTAAACTATTTAGCCAAATTTTTATTTTCTAACTATAAACATGAAATTCAAAGCATGGAGTAGTCAAGATTAAACAGTTTGATTATCATGGGTTGTGGCATGTATGACAAGCTGCACATAACCATTATTCTAAACAGTAAAGTAAAGAGTAGTGGCACTTGGACTTGCACACTTTCATGATCTGTTTTTTGTTTGGGGTTCATATTTTTTTATCTTTTCTTATTCATTTTGTACTTTGATATTTCTTTTAGGACATACCCTCTTTACATTTTTTAATTTTAATATGGAAAACATTTGCAGAAAGTAAAGGTATGTACAATATTACAAGACTTATCCTCAGGTAATTCAAAATTATGAATCCTATCAGTATAGGACTCTAACAGGTAACATGAAGTGTGGTTTCATTTCTGTAGAATATTTTTGATTTCTACGTGAGTGTTACTTTCTGAAATTAAATTCAGCGACATTTGTTCTGTCTTTTATTTTTACTCTTGACTTAAGTGTATCAGCACATATAGTGCATACTCTGAAATAAACAAACCTACCCTAGGTTGACAATTAATTGTTTTGATTCAGTCATATTAACAGTGATTGAATCGACTCAACATTTTGGCTTCGTTCCTAGGGAAGGTAGTTGACGATGCAGTAAACCAAGTGTGTTTTGTTAACAAAGTGTTTCTAGTGCACATGTGTTGGGCAATAATATCAGAGGTAAGAACCTGTGCATCACTCTAATATACCTGGGTGGGCTCACCCCTGTGCTCACTAGGACACTTAGGTTGTGTGAATTCCTTGATTCTTTAGATGTGTGCTTATCTTTACAGGTGTTGGGTGGTAAGATGAGAGGTAAGAACCTACATCGCTCTAATATACTTAAGTGGGCTCACCACTATATAAGCTGAGACACTTAGGGCTTCAATAAATATGCATAGGGTCCATGTGTAAATTGTAGGAATACTAGAAATACTAAAATACAACCATTGTAATAAATCAGAGGGAAAACGGGTCATAAAAGAAATAAGAAGAGCACAAATTTGGGGAGGAAAACATTTATTCTTGAGTTGATCTCAAAAGAAGAAAAAGAAGAATAAAATTCTCAGAGGGACACAAGGAAAACATGGCCACAAAAAGCTATTACTCCCATAATAATAACATAAGCATTCGGTTCCTCTATCTCCATACTGTATCATCCTAAAACTAGTGTAACAACTCCCAAAACTAAGTATCTAAACTAGGAGTAGTAGTGGGAGGCTAGTGATTAGACCTTAGGAATGAGGGTTAAGGGGAAGCTGATGGGGAACACTAAGATCCTAATATGGAAAGGAATTCATTAACTTATCAATATCCTGATTCAGGAAATGCAATGAAACAACCAGCCCCGAAGCAGCCTGAGCTATCAATTAACAAATCTTCACCCACAAGACAATGACCAAAATGGTCTGAAGAAGACCTGTCATAGCAAGGATCATGAGGATCAACAATGGGGGACAACACTAAAACAGATGCCACCATTACCATCTTTCAGTTTCCAATAGGGGATATCAGAGTCGAGGCTCCCATGAAAAACATTCCTTTTTCATATCTCCCATATTTTCAAGGGATGGTTGTAGAAGACCCTGACACCTTATTGTTTGAATTTGATGTCTTGTGTAGAATCTATGATTATATTTCAGATGCTAAGAAGCTCAAATTATTCCCTGCTACTCTAAAAGGAGCAACATTGAGATGGTTCATGGTATTAGGCTCTACCACCATTCGGACGTGGAGTGACATGAAAGAGACATTTCTATCTAAGTATCAGGATTATTACAGAACCACAAATTTTAGGAAAGAAATATTTAGGATGAAACAAAAGGAGGAATAAATCTTGGAGGACTATGTGGAATGATTCCATTACAATTTGCAGATATCTAAACACAGTGACTTAGATCAAGAAATCTTGAAGACCATATTCATAAGGGGAATGAGAGATGACTGACTTGATACCCTAAATCTACTAGGGAAGGGGGAAATATATCAGGAACCATTTCCAGAGATAGTAAATATTTGTTTCATATGCTTTAGAGGATCATCGAAGGGGACAAGCATGGTACAAGATGCCTCTACCCAGATACAAAAATCTACAAATGGTGGTGTGACCAGGGTAGAAATTGGAAACTTGTTCAAGAATCTTAAAACCGATCTCATCAACACCCTGTCTACTTAAATAATGACAGCACAATTGAATAAAGAACAGGACGAGGTTGATGGAACTTTAGCCATGTTTTACTCGATATGAAAGGACAAGCATTCCTGGAAGGAATGTAGTGTAGACAACACTAGCCTGTGCAACATCTGTGATCTAGAGCATTCCACAGGTCATTGCGAGGAGCTTCCCAGATTGAAAGTCATGCTTAAGGAATCAAGCAAGGAGGTTCCATCTTCCTGCTTCATTGGATCTAGGAAACCATGGAAATCATGACCCCCAGGTATGCCTCAAGACTTCTCTTCTTTCAATCCATGGAATAATATACATAATGTTCGGCAATTTCCATGGCAGTACTCTACCCCTCCTCCTACACAATATCCTTCACCTTGGAATCAGTGGTCTCCCTCATCACCTTTCCAATACCCGCCATCAACCATATCCTTGGACTCAGAATTGGAGAGGAAATTACTTAGGACTAGTTCCTCCTATAATACTAGTACAACACCAGTTGCAACTACCACCTCTTCAAACACCTGTTGCTACACCTTCTATACGACCCCACTTACCTATGCAACCTAACCCTAACCCAAACAATAAGGTAACCCAAAACATTGAAGGCTTGACTAACTTTCAGACTTATTATATCACTCCTATCGTGTATAACAAAATCCATCTTTGGTCAGGGAAAGTGGTTAACCCAAAACTCTCCCTTGTTATAACTAAAGAAGAATGTGAGTCACCCAGGGGTGTTTCTATAGATTTTGAAGTTGTTGTCACACCTGTAACAACTGATTCAGAAGGGATTGTTGTGCCTGTAACAACAATTTCGAGTATAGATGATACACTTGTAATAGCTGATTTGACCATAACAAGTAAAGACCCTCAATATCCACAAAGGCTAGCAGAAATTGGTATGACTTCACACCTGGAATTGGATTTTCTCAAGGAGTTGAGAAACTTACACATACAGATTCCTCTACTACATGCTATAAGAGATTTTGCTGTTTATGCAAAAATAGTAAGGGATCTGTGTGTTAAAAAAACCTGGAAGGAAGCCTAAGGACCCCACTACTAGTCATGTGATGGGAAAGTTGTCCGAGTTGATGATTAATCAACCCCTTTTAACAAAATACAATGATCTAGGGAATCCTACTGTCACTGTTTACATTGATGGAAATCCCATTACCAATACATTGATTGATTTAGGGGCAACCATTAATGTAATGAAGAAATAACTCTTAATCACCTTAGGGTTACACAGACTAAGACACACACCTATAGTGTTGGAATTGGCAAATAGGTCCCATGTTACACCTAAGGGGATGTTATAGGACGTAGTGATTATAGTAGATTATTGGCGATATCCTACTGAATTCCTTATTTTACAAACTAAATCAAACCTGGGGGGGGCATCCTTTAATCTTAGGAAGGCCATGGCTAGCCACTATAGATGCATTCATAGGATACAGGTATGGGTCTATGACGATTTCTGATGGTCAGGGCACCAATAATCTCAACCTTATCGCTTAGCAAAACAAGATACAGATTTGGGAAATCCCTTGTGGGATGAATTTGAACCCAAGTCAGATCACTGACAACCACTTCTAATCCTCGAGAAGGCACAATACTTTAAGAATGAAATGAAAGATGATATCATATGTGGTTTTATTAGTAATTCAATTTTTGTTACTTCCATTGAAGACTCGGGGAAGGAGGATGTTGCAGATGATTTGAGTCTTAAACAGATGAATATCGCTCCAAGTATTAACAAAAGTCCTATCTAAATAGAACCAAACAAATATCTTAATGTCAATCCAAAGTTGACTACTGAGCATAAAAGATTGATGTTACAATTGTTACAAAAATACAAAAAGTTTTTTGCATGGGATTATACATATATGAAGGGTATCCATCCCATCCTATGCACTCATCGCATATATTTGAGGGATGGTTGCAATCCAGTGAGACAACCAAAGCGATGCATGAACCCTGCATTGAAGGAGGTAGTAAAAGAAGAATTGTAGAAACTCCTCAACGCCAACTTCATTTATCCCATTTCTGACAGGCAATGGGTATATTTTCATTTCATTGTCCCCAAAAAAAATGGCAAGTGGAGGGTATGTTTGGATTATAGAGAACTTAACAAATCCAATCAAAAGGACAATTTCCCCTTCCCATTTATATACCAAGTCCTTGATACCTTGTCCGGAAAGAAATTTTTCTCATTCTTAGATGGGTTTATTGGGTAGAACCAAATACAAATTGCCCAAAAAGACCAAGATAAAACGACCTTTACCTTCCATTGGGGAACCTTCACATACAATGTTCTTCCTTTTGGAATCTATAACACACCAACAACTTTCGAAAGGGCGATATGGGGAATTTCCTTGGATCTGTTAAATGTTTGTCTAGAAAATTTCATGGATGACTTCACACCCTATGGGGATGCCTTCGAAACAACATTAGTTAACATGGAAAAAGTATTAGAACGATGTGTACAGACTAATGTTGCTTTGAGTATAGAGAAATATCACATGATGGTGAATGAAGGGATCATGTTGGGACATCTTATTTCAGTCGACGGGATTAAAGTGGACCCTGCTAAGATAGATTTAATCTTGTAAATCACGATCCCCAAGACACAGAAAGAGGTACATAGTTTCTTGGGTCATGCAGGGTACTATAGGAGGTTTATAGAAAAAATTTCAAAGACTACATCTACTTTATTTTCTTTACTTATGAAATATACAAAGTTTGTATGGATATGAAAA
This sequence comes from Pinus tabuliformis, assembly GCA_031772625.1. Classification (NCBI taxonomy): domain Eukaryota; kingdom Viridiplantae; phylum Streptophyta; class Pinopsida; order Pinales; family Pinaceae; genus Pinus; species Pinus tabuliformis. The sequence continues at coordinate 775,607,032 of CM062815.1, forward strand.
TGAGAGCAGGCCTTTGTGAAATTAAAATATTGTGTTTCAGCAGCTCCAGTTTTGCGGGGTCCAAACTGGAATCTATAATTCGATATAGCTACGAACGCATCTGATACTATTGTGGGAGTTGTTTTGGGCCAGATGGAGGACAAGAAACCATATGCCATTTATTATATAAGTAAAAACTTAACTCCAACTGAACTCAATTACACAGTGACCGAGAAGGAATTCCTTGCAGTATTGCATGCCATCAATAACTTTCAGCACTACATCACAGGACATCAAGTGTTTGTACACAATGACCACTCTGCCATTCACTTTTTTATGAGAAAACCATTCACTAATGGTAGGATTACATGGTGGTTATTGCTATTACAGGAAGTTGATATAACTATCCTAGATAAACCTTGGAAAGGTAATGTGGTAGCTTATTTTCTTTCTAGGCTGAATGTTGGTAGTGAAAGCATGCCTATTGAAGATTCTTTTCCATATGAATATCTTTTTTCTATTTCAGTTCACTCACTGTGGTATGCAGACATAGCTAATTATATTGATGCAAGAAAAATCCCCCAACACCTATCGTATAGGGAAAATAAAAGGATTGTTCAACAAAGTGTTAGATACTCATGGATAGAAGGAAATCTCTATCACACTGGTCCAGGCCATCAGATCAAATGATGTGTAAGGGAGGATGAAATTTTTGATATCCTTCAAGATTGTCATGAGGAACCTTGTAGAGGACACTTTGCAGATGAGATAACAGGATACAAGGTGATCTCAACAAGATACTATTGGCTCACAATATTCTAGGATGCTAAGAAATTTGTGAAGGGATGTGACAGCTGCTAGAGAATGGGTCAACCACTCCAATCAAACGAGATGTCGTTGCAACCTAAAATAGTCTTAGAACCATTTGAGAAATGGGCCCTAGATTTTGTAGGACCAATTAACCCATCATCTTAGTAGAAATCCTGCATTCTGGTCTACATGGACTATGTCACAAAATGGGTCGAGGTGAAAGAATTAACCAGAGCTACATAGCAGGTTTTTTCAGACTTCTTGTTTGAAGATAATGTTGTCCAATTTTGAGTACCTAGAGAAATAGTGACAGATGGAGGACCCCATTTTACATCCCATTTGATTTAGAACCTTATTGAAAAATACAAAATCTGTCATAGAATCACTTCGCCTTATCATCCGCAAGAAAATGGCCAAGTGGAAAGCACCAACAAGGTTATTGAGGGCATTCTTACCAATATTGTAACTAGCCATCAAAGAAATTGGGCTGATAAACTTCTAAAATCACTGTGGGCATACTGAACTACATGGAGGAATACTACAGGGTTCTCACCATATGAATTAGTGTATGGCAAAAATCCTCTGTTTCCTATAGAATTTGAAATTAAGACATTAAGAACAGCGCTACAAGTAAATTTGGATATGAAACCAATACTGTAACAACAATTGAATCAACTTAATGAACTAGATGAGAAACGATTAGCTTCCATTCAGCAAACCTACATTGTCCAACAACAAAGAGCTAGGTGGCATGATAAATTCATTAAAAAGAAGAAATTTCAAAAGGGAGATTGGGCTTTATTATATGATTCAAGATTTAAGGATTTTAAAGGGAAGCTCTGCACCAAGTCTCTATCTCCTTATGAAGTTGACATAGTATTTGACAATGGGACTATAAATTTAGTAACCATTGACAGTGCTAGGACACCATTATTTGCAAATGGGCACCGTCTCTAGCTATATCACAAACCTACTTCAAAGAAATCATCATCAACATTGTCAAGGATTCTGACCTTCAGATTACGAAGGCAGGGGATAATTCCCCTATGCTGCCAATTTCTTAATTCTCTAATAAGTGTAACAACAAAAAACTAGCTTCTGTTGGCAACAATGACACCAAGCAATAAATAAATAAAGTAATAAAGCGATAAAAACATATAAATAAAAATTTCACTGTGAAAACCTCTTCTGGGGCACGGAAATACCGATTGCGACAGTTGAAAACCACTATGTGGTAGATTTTGCACATTTATTTTTCTTCTGTAATAACATTATGTAACTCATGCATATTCTATTTTTATGTTGTTATAGGTTTTATTAGAATATGTTTGTAAATTATTTTTGTAAGTATTTTAGATAATCATGTAAAAATGACTGTATAAATAACATGGAAATTGGGTCTGTTGTTACATGTGTAATAGATGTCAACCTATAAGCTATCACATTAGTGAAATCATCAACTGCAATACAGAAAAGAGAGAGAATTCATCAGCGCTATGCTGTGGGAGCAATTCATACAACTGACACATCATCGCTGGAATTAATTATATCACTGATCCTTGCCACTAGTCCTTTATTGCCACATCACATCAGGTATGTCATACAAAGGTATATCATTTCTTCCCTTTTTTTAACGATCATGGCAATTAATATGGTATCTCATTGACAACCAAGGACAGACGTCACATTAAACTCGGGGGATAGGATGAGTCATTTCGTAATCTATGATCTCGAATTTAAAAGCCGGTAATCATTATTAAAACTTTGTCATCATTCTCCATTTATTTCAGTCATGCCAAGAATTAAAACACATTTAAAGCTATATCTCCATCATCCAAACCAATAATGAAACCATACCGTGTGTAGTACAATCCTCCCTAACCTGAAATCCTTGTTTTATTGAATATTTCACTACCCTAACATCAACCTTAGCAAAGCATTGTGACTTCATTCCAAAATTCGCAAAGAAAGAGTAGAATCGAGAGTGCTGGGGTAGAGATGGGAGGAGCGACAGTCCGACAAGATTCCAACTCAACTAAAGCACTGCAGGATTTCACTAAGACATGCCAAGTCTTTAAGGAAGCAGGACGGTTCAAATTTTTCGAATGACTTAAGGGATCAGACGAGTCGGTGGCCATGGAATTCACTCTGAACCTGCATAGAATCTAGACGACAGTTCGGGGGCTAAATCTAGAAGTGACAGAAGAAGTGATTTCCCATGTGAAATCATTACAGACTGTGGGGAAATGGTGGTTCAAAAGAAAAAGAAATGACCCCTCTCTGAAGGAAGAATTCCTTCAAGGAGAAGAACAATTGGAGAATAAGGGTCGGGGAATTGACAGATCGTCACTCCCTCAGTCGTGGGGAGATGTTGCTCTGTACATTATCAAGTAAATTACCTATGGAGGAAGTGCAACAATCATGTTTAACTACCATTTTGCACTGCTAAACCACCTGCAGCATATGAAACTGGTTAACCTTCCATATTTCTTGTTAGAAAACCTTATGCACATGTCAGCGGCTATAGAACATGTTGCACACCCATAAACTTGTGTCACAAATCATAGTATTATTAAATTGATCGTACTGGTTGCATTGGAATGACAATGCAGAACTTGGGAAGAATTCATTAGTATAAATACAAGGACCTGCCGCAAGAGGCAAACTGAAATCCCTGACACCCCAAAGGAAGCAAGGGAGACTAGTGAACGAGGCCAATCTCCGGAGGGTAGGATCAAGAAAAGATCATTGAAGAAGTCGATAGGCGACAGGATATCAAAGAAAAGGGTAAAATTCAATTCACAGCCGGAACCTTCACCTTCATCCAGCAAAGAACTAAGCAAGGACATAGGTAAGAAGAAAGAAGGGGAACAACCCCATCCGGAAGAATATCCTCTGCCAGGTAAGCATGAGACTCAGTTTTTGATGCTTAAAATAAAAAAATTAGAAGAAGAAAATTAAAAATTGAGGTATCAATTGAAGGAAGTGGAGCAAAAGCAAGGGTCCCATGCTTGGATACCCTGGTAGAAGTAGTGGACAAAATGAGGGTGGATTCTGCACTAGGTCCTGTATGTGCGACATGAAAAATAAACCTATAAAAAACCGGATACAAAGTCTATCTTGCAAGCACCATCTCGATGGAAATGTAGATCAAACCAGGGGGAGCTATTACACAAGAACCTATTGACAATGTTGTTGATACACAAGAACCGGTAGCTGAAACGAAGCATCTCATGGGTATCAACCTAAGAATTGATACACAAGAACCTTTCGACGATATTTCTATTACACAAGAACCACTAGTAGAGGTAGAGGCTACCCAAGGATGAAACGAAGAAGCTGCTACATAAGAACCCATTAATGATGTTGTTGTTACATAAGAACTAGCAGCCGAAACGGAGCAACTCAATCCTCGGGATGTTGTTACACCCCCAAGTGATATTACATGTAAAGGAACACAGGGTCCTGAATCAGGATGGTGTTTGGAGAAAATTTTATTGACATTAGAATTGTAGAAGTGGAAAAAACATGCAATCTTGTTGCAAGAAGGAGTTATCTAGTTGGTAGCACACCAGAAAGTAGTAAAATTGCTCAAGGAGAAATGGGCTGAGAAGGAATTGGCTGAAAAATGGGAAAGATGGGGAAATAGACAGCTATTAAGAAGAACGAAGAGCAGCTGCAACTGTTGCAACAACCTGTTCAGGATTTAATGAAGGATAAACAAAAGCTACATGAACTCACCCTAAATCTATTAGGGTGTAGAAGACCCTCTCCATCCTACCTAGTTTTTTGATGGGAATGATTTTTCTTGTTTCAATTGAAGGCGGTCTATGAAAATAGACCGTATTTGGGTAATTCTACCTGAACATTTTTGGATGCTTTTCGTGCTTGTGATTTCTGTGATCAAAGCTTCCTTTGCGAGCTTTTCCTCCATAATATAATTTGTGAGCATGTTAGTACACACATGGTTGTGTGTGTTCTTCCTTACATGGTCGATCTACAGTTGCAGAACGCGAATGAAGAGAAGGCAAAATTAATGATCCGGGTTGAACCAGGTATGGCCGCAGAATTAAGGCGACATTTCAGGAAATTTTTGAGCATTCCAAATGTCAAGGAACAGGGAGACATCTACAGGCGAAGAATTGTGAAGCTCTGCCTCAACCTTTTTGTGCAGATGAAGAGTTGTGCACTCATAGGGTGCCATAAATGCATAGAGGTTAATAGTGCAGGACTACAGGATAGCAACCTTTTGGTTTTCAAAATTTCGTGGTTGTTGTTGTACAGATCCCAGATTATGCTTGAATTGAGGATCAATTGGGTTCCTTTTGGATTGGACTCAGGTTTAAGTATCATTTGATCTGGATGCGAGTGGAAGAGTACCAACCTCAGTATCAACTATGTGATTACGAGGAGGAATCTTGGCCACATCAGCTGATGGCCACTCAAGGCTACAAGTTTGCTGAGGAGGACACCACTAATTCCTATAATCTAACAGAACTTCATATGAAGTATAGCAGCAAGTTCTGAAGTATTTTTTCATGAGGACATGTAATAGCTTTAGCTTGGGGGAGATGGTGGGTGCAGGTTTTGTGCATATTTTTTACACCTTTTTCCCCATCCTTGACCATTTCACCTATGAACCTGTGGACTTTATATCATAATTACCTTTTTCCCGGTTATGAGAATTCATTTTTATTTTGACATATTATTTTTCCATTTTTTAGAAATATGAATGAGGTGATATATTTTTTATGGCTAACCAAGGAAATTATGGAAAAAACATTTTGTGGCTCTATTCCTTTCATGTGATGCTCCAAAGTCTATGGCCAAAGGATGAACAACGGTGTGATAATTCACAAATGGGTTCTTAAGTACTTACTGTTACACATCGAATTGTTGTTACACCTCAAGCATTGTTGTTACACCTCGAATTGTTGTTACACCATGGGACATTGGTTTCACTGCAAATGTCTAAGACCGTGGGTACTATTCCACAAAACAACTCTCATAAATATTGTATTATCTATGCGCAGCTAAGGAGTCAAGGCAGTTGTGATTTTTAGAAGTGATGTAACAACAATAGGCCTTATATTTAGAACATGTTGTAACAATTTCTATTTTCTCTCGATATTGATAAGCATGAGAATCACAATATTCTCATGACTGATCTGTTTCTTATTTTGGACATGTAAATATTATAAAGGGGACTCAATTCCATGTAAACGGGATGAAAAATATCGTTATTTTTCTCCTGTATCTCATAATAATTTTAATATAAATAACAACGTTGTTGATGTTTTTACAGACGTGGTGTTGAGACTTTACTAATTCACATCTCACCCCTGCACCCTGCTAGGGAGGAAGGGCCCTACTCTTTAGCAAGGATAGTAGTAGCAATAGCAGCATAGTGGTAGATTAATTATTGTTCCTTTGAGTAAGTGTGAAATTATTTCTGTCGCCGTGTAAATTACAGAATGGGTTTATTTTTGTTTCCAAATTTCTGATATGCTATCACACAGGATTGATTTGAACATAATATTCATCTGGCTAGCTTAGTTAGTGGTCTGGTGTGTGGTGTACATTTTCCTTCGTAACATGAAGAGTGGATTTATTTCTATAGAATAGTTTTTATTTCTACATGAGTGTTACTGTTTCGGGTAGAATCACCCTAGGGTCTTGGTTTGCGAACCCCAACAGAGCGGAGGGCATACAACATAAAGAGGCACACAAACAAGTAGTCCTAATACTTAAATAATTAAACTTGGTATAGAAGGTCTTACCTATAGGTCCTATGTTTGAGGTTGTTCCCATAGGGTTCAAACCCTTAGCTTCTTCCTTGCACTTTAAGACCTGCAATTCATTCAAGGAAAATCATATACACCAAAAATAACTAAAAGAATTTTCATGATATCAAGGTTAGATCATATAAGCATGTAAGAAAATAAGCATTAATGTGAGATTTTATATGAAAATCATGACATGAATTAATGCATAAAGGCCATAATCATCAGGAACAAGACAACGCCTCTTTATTAGTGTAAGCTAGAGAAAATACAGAAGGATTATAACCTGAGTCATCCACCGGCTCCAAGAGAAACCATCCTCTGGATCCATCCAGCCCATGCCTCACCAATCCTCCTCCATAAGTATACATAAGGATGTCATGAAGGGATGATGAACATCTCAAGAAGGAAACAGGGGTTTCCTATGATAGGGAGTGCAAAAGGCACAGGGATATCTTCAGACTTGATCAAGAATGTAGTCGACTATAATATCAATATCTAAATCTTCCTCCCCCTTTAGGCCTTCCCATGGAGATGCATTTATAATTCTCCAAATTCGTTTTTTTAGTTGGGAAACAGTTGGGCCACAGGCTATAGTAGGTGGGTATTCGGTCAAACTCGTAAACACCACCTGAATTAAGGGAGATTATACATTTTTTTACTGTTTTAACACATATACGCGGGTTGGGTATAGGATGATCGCGCTTTAGATAGGGCATAATCATGTATGGTATTTAAAACATTGTTTTTTAGAAAATGGACCAAGTATAGTAGGAAAGGGTTGCCCTAGGCCATATCATAGAGCATCAAATCTACCAAGGGTGGTAAATGGTGCTACAATAGTTACTTTCTGCAATTAAATTTAGAGACATTTGTTTTGTATTTTATTTTTGCTCTTCGCTGAAGTGTATCAGCACAGACAATGCATACTCTTTTGAAATAAATGAACCTACCCTAGGTTGAAAATTAATGTTTGTGATTCACTCATATTAACAGTGATTAAATCGAATCAACAATAACCATGACATGAACCAATCATATAACCTTTTGACTTTGTTACCGGAGAATCCACAGTAAGAACCATTTTCTGCCAACGTTTCAAATCCCAATCGGGATCCATCATCAGGACAACTTGAATGCTTGATAGAAGAAGAGCTTAATGGAGAGATTAAATAGTAATGAGGAGGGTAAATTGAGATGAATGTAGGCTCTCTTTTTGAATAAAAATTAATTTGATTAATAATAGAAGAGAGTAATTGAGAGGAATGTCGGCTCTTTCTTTTTTGAATAATAATTTTGATTAATTAATGATGAGCTAATTAATTGCTATAAATTATTATTATGATGATCATTATCATAATTAAAATTAATATTAATTTTTTAATTAATTAATTATAATTTTTAATATTTAGTTACTTTTAATTTTAATTTTAATATTAATTTTTAATTTTTATTAATTAATTTTAATATTTTAATTTAATATAAGAAAAATATTAATATTAATGGTTAATGTTATTATTAATAATAATTATTATTACTAATATAATAATTAATAATAATAATAATTAGTATTAATAATATTAATATGGATCATAATTAATATTAATAATACAATGCTAGTATATTGAATTAATATTTAACCATTATTAATATTTTTTCTTTAATAATTTTTATCAATATAAATTGATTCTTAATATTATAATATCAATTTTAATATAATATAATTATTATATTAAAATTGATATTATAATATTAAGAATCAATTTATATTGATAAAAAATATTAAATAAAAAATATTAATGGTTAAATATTAATTATGATCAATATTAATTATTAATTATTATATTAGTAATAATAATTATTATTAATAATAATATTAACCATTAATATTAATAATTTTTCTTATATTAAATTAAAATATTAAAAGCAATTAATAAAAAATAAAAATTAATATTAAAATTAAAAGTAATCAAATATTAAAAATTATAATTAATTAATTAAAAATTAATATTAATTTTAATTATGATAGTGATCATCATAATAATAATTTATAGCAATGAATTAGCTCATCATTAATTAATCAAAATTATTATTCAAAAAAGAAAGAGCCGACATTCCTCTCAATTACTCTGTTCTATTATTAATCAAAATAATTTTTATTCAAAAATAGAGCCGACATTCATCTCAATTTACCCTCCTCATTACTATTTAATCTCTCCATTAATCTCTTCTTCTATCAAGCATTCAAGTTGTCCTGATGATGGATCCCGATTGGGATTTGAAACGTTGGCAGAAAATGGTTCTTACTGTGGATTCTCCTGTAACAAAGTCAAAAGTAATAAACCACGGAGGTCTTAAATCCAGAGTCATATAACCATTCTTATAACTAGGATAAAAACATATAAATATCAAAGATATCACAACCATTAAATCCATATATAAACAAGTGCAAAAATAAGAGAACTTGGCTTTTATTAATCATAGGAAAATCTGACTAGGTTCGGGACTTCCACGTACCACCCAACCATAAACATGGCTGAACCAGATCTCTCTTTCAGGAAATCACCCCCATTCCATATTCCAAGCATGAATGTTTCATTTTAATAACCGATAGGACCTAGTCACCATGAACTTTCTCCATATAACCACGTTCCTGCACCCCTTTTGACAGTTGTGCTACCACCCGTGGACTATTATATTAATATTATCATTACTATTTTATTATTAGTTTTGTATTACTATGGTGTTACTATTGTATTATTAATAATATTCTATTATTTCTATATTATTAATAAAATTAATATTATTTTATTATTTTATTACTATTTTATTTAACTTTTTTCATAGTGTTTTTCTTTCTTTGAATCTTTTATTTTTTAAATTTCATTGTTTAGTAATAATCAATTTTAATAACTTGTAATAATAAACAATTACGTCTCTTAATAATTTTGGCCAAGTTATATATACTAAAGACTTCCCCCGATGGGGTGTAGGAACGTGGATTTGTATGAAGAAAGTTGCGGGTGACTAGGTCCTATTGGTTATTAAAACGAAACACAAGCCATGTTTTAAACATGGGATCATAAGAGTCACACTTTTGTTTGTAGTTTGGGGTAATATTTTGTAGGTTTGACTGGTGAGACGTGTATGGGGATTGAACTTCCCATCACTTGGATTCATAAGGGCTTCCCAATAAGTGTTTTGACAATTGTGCTACCACCTGTGGACTCTTATATTAATATTATTATTACTTTTGTATTACTATGATATTATTAATAATATTGTATTATTAATACATTATTAATAAAATTTATATTACTTTATTACTTTATTATTATTTTTTAAGCTTTTTATTTAATTTTTTTCATTTTCTTTGTTTGACTTTTTTTTTCTTTAATTTCATTTTGTATTAATAATAAATTTTAATAACTTGTAATAACAAACAATTAATTCTCTTAATAATTTTATATTATCCTCTTCTCTTCTCTTGTTTAATGGAACTCATGTAACTAATCCAAAACATCTCACTCAATATGTTAAACTCATTTATTTTATCCAGAGGCACTCTACAACTTAGTATGTGAGGGAGTTGTCACATAATGTTACAATATGAAATTTAAAAACATATATGTCCACTAATTAATGAAAAAAAAAGGAATAATATGGAATATGTCCTCTCAATTAAACTTTTTAACAAAAGAAACACATATATACAATAATATTATCCACACAAAAGTTAAGCGTGAATAAAATTCAATAAAACAAAAAGAGTATATGGTTTGTTTAACCAAGCAGTATCTACTTAAAAAAAATCAATTAATGTATGTTTGTTCTTCAAAAATTCTTCAAATAACGTATAGTAATGAAATAAGATTAGTTTTTATAAATTATGCCTCCCTTTACATTGCGAAAACAAACTCACCATTGGAATTAAGGAATTGTTGAGGAGGGGGGCGGGGGGTCGGGGGGGGGGGGTGGGTGCTGAATCAATAATTTAATAAACTCTTTAATTTCTTACTGTGCTTATAATTCCTTCTTATGTTCTTCCATATGTGAAAGAATTTATTCATAAAGTAATAAATCTTATAAACTTTCAGAACACATACTCAAAAAAGAATCTCATGACGATCATACATTCGACATAGTGTTTTCAAGTGGAAACCCAGAGGGAAAAAACCACCAATTTGTTGTTTGTTTTAGTATGTAATTTAAGCACAAACTTAATTACATCTATTTGTTTGTGAGCATCGACTCACTGGAGGCACCAACCCACTTTTGTTTAGCAAGCACCTACTTTCCAAGAGGCACCAACCTCTTTTATTTAGCAAGCACCAACTTTCCTAGAGGCACCATCCACTTTTGTTTAGAAAGAACCAACTTTCCTAGAGCACCAACCTCTTAAGTGTGCAAGCACCAACCTGTCATTGCCACTATTTTACTATTTCATACAGTTTTCATAGTGAAAACAGAGGCATACAAATTACAAGTAAAATACCAACTTCTGCACTCTGCTTTCTAAACACTTGTGGTAGTCTTCCCCTTGTTGCCCACTACAAAACTTGCTCTGTGATCTTCTTTCTCTTCTTAGGGATCTCCACTATTACATCACAACACTACCCTTGCATCACTCTGGTCTTTCCTCTGCTTTCTCTACTCAGGGCTATCCACTATTTAACCACAACATTACCCTTGGAACATTATGTTTTGTGCTGCCTTTCTCTACTCAGGGCTCTCCACTATATCACCACAACACTACCCTTTCAACACTTTTCTCTATTCTCTCCTTTCTCTGCTTAGGGCTCTCCATTGTTTCACCTCGACTCTAGCCTTCCAACACTCTACTCCAATTCACAGCTCACTGCTCTGCTCTCACGCAAGTATGACCCCACACCCCCATTAGCTCAATGGAGGTTCACAGTTTTGTTCCTGTGCTACTCTTGGCTCATTGTAGTCACTGTCATCAATTCTTCCCACGCATGTACCCCAAGCATGGCACCCCATTCTTCTGCTAATTTATGCAAACTCCAGTATAGTCATTGCATTAAACTCATAAGGATGTGAGACGATCACTTTTCTATCATACAACTAAATCTCCATGTAGTGTATTAAATCTCATTGCTCCTTACATATTTCACAGAGGCTACCCATACTTCTTTATGGTTCGTAGAGATCTACCTGTACATCGTCATTGAGTCTTTGTTTTGCATTTATTTGTTCACAAGATGTCTTTGGCCATCAACTTATAGTTCTGCATTCAAAATCGCAATTATCGATTCATAGATCTTAATGGTACCATGTACCATCATATTAGATGATCTGGAATTGATCCAAGACAATTAATAAGGTATTACAGACTCATGTGCATGTATGTGCCTATGTTATTTTATGCAACGTATCGATAAGATTTTGAAATACACAGGCACTGAAGCAGTGAAAGAAAACATAACAGGCAAACATATAAACACAACAAGTTTAATAAGGAGTTCACCCAACACTCCAAGGCTATGTCTCCTGGTCCAGCCTTTAGTGGTGGCCTCTCTATTATGTTTTCAAAGCAGAGTTTTACAATAGTGAGCTGAATTTGAGTCTCACACATAGATATAAATCAACAGGACTGTACTTGGATTCCCCAAGTCTCTGGAGTACACAAACTCTCCTTACCGACTCTCGACCTCTATTGGTCACAGTAACATGAGCCCAATCTGAAACTCATATAGGACAGGCATTACAGAGGAGTGTGCTTGAACCTCTCAAGCCTTCTCTGGAGCACACAGACTCTCTGACTCTCTCTGTCTCTATCTTGACTCCGGCTCGATGCTGCCTTTGCTTTTGCAGGTCAGCTCGGCTTCTTTTCTCTGCTCTTAGCTTTCTTAACTTGCCTATTTCTCTCTCTGTCAGTTCGTGGCTTTAAAGCCAATCTGCTTTCTGACTGTTCGTTTCCTCTTCCAGGCTTTCTGGTTCCCCTACCTCTATCTATTTGAATCCATTTGTTCTGCGTAATCATCACTATATAACGCCTCACAGGGAGGTGGTCACCTATTTCATAATGAACTGAGTGTCAGTTCTCTTGGACATTTTCGAAACAACTGTTTATTCCGTTAACTCCAAGAATGCCCGCTAAACACGAACTTCTGCCAACGCGTTGTCCATATCAGACTTCAAATCTTATACAACTTTTCCTGTTGACCCCGCCAAATCTATTCATCCATCGCAACGCGTCTCCACCATTGATCTGGGGCGTCCACATCTTATGGTCATTGTCCATATCAGGTGGATAAGTAACATGATGTTTATCCGTCTGATGTGAGTGGTTTTCTCTCTCTTCCACTGGATGCGTGGCAACCATTGTATGGCATCGGGCGAGACTCGGTTGAAACCGCTTATTGCTCGAAGCCCTTCCGATATCCTGTCGATTTTTGTGGGACCCCACTTCTGACGAAATCAGAACAATATCCGTTGTATTTTGTGATTTTTCGGCTCTGTGTGCTTGCGGCCTTTCATTCTTTGAGGGGTTTTCCCTGCAATATGCGATTAGTGACTTGTAGCTAATCGCATATCAAAAACTACCCTTGTTTCTCAAAATAGCCTCCGGATTTCTAATTTGCGATAGTGCGCTTTACCATGGGTCGACGGTCTGCACGCTTGACTAACAGTCCTCGTTGCTCTGCACTGATCACAAATTGCAACTGTTACGAGGATATCTCCAATAAGCTTGATCTTATAAGACTTTTAATCCTTGGCATGATTTTTAAAGAGTTCATGAAAACTTAGAGAGTGTTTTAGGATCCAATTTGGATCACGGCCTTCCCACTGAAAAGTCTTTTGGACCACCAAAAGTTGGTTTTTAAGCATCAATCAAGTGAGGATATAGATTCCTCTCTTGTGCAATTTCTATCCATCTCGCATTACTTGCTTTTGAACCTTTGAGCCCAATCCTGAGGTACTCAACATCCCCTCTGCGCGTAGTTCTCACCTTCTTGTCCAGAACTGTGTCTTCCTACAATTCATTGAGATATTCAGGCAACAGATCATCAATAGAAGGCAATTGACTCTGCTCTTCAGGATCTTCAATCAATGAAGGTTCAAACAGTCTCAAGCTTTATGCATTAACTACTAAATAGATGTGCATGTAAACTAGCAAATCAAGGTGAAAAGCATTCTCACCGATTTTCTCAAGTATCTTGAAAGGTCCATACCTTATTAGCTTCAGCTTCTTACCTTCACCTTGAATTTTGTCTTTGCTGATATACAACCAGACTTGATCACCAGCTTGGAAACTATGCTCAATCTGACACTTATCATGCCTTGCCTTGTACTTGGCTTCACTCTTTTCCAGCTCTTCCTGTATTGCCTGGTGAATCTCTTAGATTTGTTGAATGAACTTGGTGCCTTGTCCACATCACTGTGTCCATCAACTGCTATGTCTTTACCAAAGACAAAATCCAAGGGAGAACTTGGTATGAAACCAAAACAGGTCTCAAAAGGAGATCACTGTGTAGAAGAATGTTTAGCCCTGTTGTAAGCATGTTGCACATAACACAAATGTTCATCCCAAAGCTTGGAATGCTTGCTGTAATAGCCTCTAAGCAACTGGATTACTATCCTGTTGACCACTTCTATTTGGCCATCTGTTTGTGGATGAAAGGTTGTGCTCTTCTTCAGTCTGGTGTCCATCAATTCCCATAGATTTGACCAGAACTTCCCAACAAATCGGGAATCTCGATCAGATACAATGGAAGTGGGTAATACAAAATGAACCCATACATGCTGAAAGAACAACTTTGTTGTTTGATCAGCTATAATCTGTTTGTTACAAGGTATTAAAATACAGATTTTGCTGAACCTATCGACAATAACATATAAATAGTCATGACCTTTTCTAGATTTAGGAAATCCCCCAACAAAGTCCATGGAAACACTTTCCCAAGGATGAGAAGGAACTGGTAATGGAGTGTACAAGCCTAGTTTTCTATTGCTGGGCTTGCTTTTAGCACACATGGTACACCCTCTTACATATATAGAAACTGTTTCATTCATTTTTGGCCAATAACAAAATCTTTGCAACTGTGCAATTGTTTTACTTACACCAAAGTGACATGATATTAGAGAAGTGTGTGCTTCTTGAATTATCTTTACTCTTTCAGTTTGAGGAATGCATAACTTTCCCAAATGATACAAGAGTTGGTCCTTAACATGATAATCCAATTCTTCTACTTGTTTTCCATGACTTAAAGTTGCATATACATCTTTAAAATCTATATCTTGGGCATACTGTTCAATGTAGCTTTCATGCAATACTGAATTATGCTTATGTCTAGTAGATGCATTTATGATTGGTTTGGACAACATATCTGCAACTTTATTGTGTATGCCCTTTTTGTATCTGATGACAAGATGAAACTGTTGTAGAAAACCCATCCACCTGTTAACACCCAGGTTGTTCCCTATGACTCCCAAGGGAATACGGCCGGGGTAACCACTAACCAAGCTTTGGGTTACAGTCTC
The DNA here is from genome assembly GCA_031772625.1 of Pinus tabuliformis. Classification (NCBI taxonomy): domain Eukaryota; kingdom Viridiplantae; phylum Streptophyta; class Pinopsida; order Pinales; family Pinaceae; genus Pinus; species Pinus tabuliformis. Next base: position 775,622,109 of record CM062815.1, read on the forward strand.
TAGCCAAACTGTAATCAGAGAGGGTTCTCTCTTTAAGATTTATCTCTGTTTTGTGAGGATTTTAGGCTAGTTATGAAGTGAAGGTTTGGTTTGAATTTTGGTTGAATGATATCTTTCAATACCTAAGATGTAGCATTCAGACAGTTGTAATTCATTGGGCAATGGAGTCTAGAGCTGTGAATTGTTTGAAATGCTTAAGTGGGAGTGTTCAGACTGCATGGCCTATTGGGTATTCCAACAAACAAACTTAAAATTGTGGTGATGATGTATGATTAGCCAATGGAAAGCAATTAAGAATTTTCCACTAAGCTAGTGGTGTGAAAGTGAAGTATATTGCACAGGAGCAAACTTGAATTCCTGAAACAAGGGTCACTGTGAAAGATATATTCTGAAAGTGCAGCAATTAAGAATTACACTTATCAAGATTATAACTGAAGAAAACATTCATTAACAACATAGATTGAGCTCAGGGTATTTCATGAATAAATCCTGAAGCTATTCTTTTTCTTTGCTGCTAAATACTAGAATCTAGAAACATGTATGGATTGTAAAAGACTGAAACACATAACGAAGAGAGTTACAGAAGACTTATTGTATTGTGAGATGCACAGGGATCCGGCAACTTTTAACAAAACACCATGAACGCATTCAAACAGCTCAGAACTTGAGAGATTCCATCACTTCTTTTATTAAACTCTGAATAAATTACAGCATAGGATCTCTTCAAGAGGAAATCAACAACCCCTACAAGCTTATGCGAGGGGGAATTTATACAATCGATTCCAAAATATCTGAACTGCTGAGTTATCTGATAATTAAATACGTTACCAACTTTTACAAAATATCAGAAAAGCAGTTACTGCTGCTATTAATACAAAATGAATGCCCTTTATATCTGTCAGGAGATACTTTGACCCTTGGAGGCCACTTAGTCGGTCTGAACGTTCTGCTTTAATGCTAGAAATGTGCCTTTATGGCTGTTGTGCTGTAGCTTTTCAGCCCTGTTACCTTTTAGCTGTCAATCTTGCTTTTGTTGGCCGAATATGATCTGCTGAGTTGGCTCAGTCCTTCCCTTTTCATGCATGCTGATTTTACTAAGTTTTCCTGTGCATGCCAACTTGTATTTTTTGATGAAAAAACTTAGTGAATGGCTTCCTGGTCTATAAGATCATCTGTATTGCCTTAGTCCACCATTCCTGTGTGGGCAGTTGATGTCTAAGAATTGCATCCAAAGTCTCATCTGCCTCTGTGTATTTATAGAAATTGGGAGGCACTTCAAACAGGTGTTTAATTTCATTCATTATAAAGAATAAATTCTCTACCCTGTTGTAGAGACTTTGTCCTGTAGCTGGCCCTGTTTCCTCTGAGGTGTTGGGCCTTTCAGTGATCTGATTTGTGGCGAATGTGTTGACCCTCTTGGCATACTGCTCATGTGTAAGTAGTCTTCCTGCGCTGTTCAGTAAGCCAGGGAGACCTCTGTTTTGCAATGCCACAAATTTGTCCATGAATCTATTGACCTCTGTCTGCATGTCCTGGGTCCTTCTTTCTAGTGTCTGCACCAGGTTTCTTAGTGTTAGGACCCTCTTTACTAACAAAATAGTCTCAGTCCTGTTGGAAATTCCCATAGTTGCTAACTGAGCACTTGTTCTATTATTAAGCACATTGATCATCCTCTTGGCAACTTCAGGCATATTGCCTAGAGAGGCCCTTGATCTCTGAATTTCCTTCTGTGCTTTTGCAATGAGCTCCAACTGCTCATGAATTGTCTCAATATACTGCCATTGATCAGTGATGGATTGGCCAATATTGGCCCATAGCACTGTCTTGAGCTCAGCCACTACTTTATCCAGTTTGAGCTCCTTCTCCATCTCCTTTATCCTATCTTTGAGAGCTTTTATTTCCCTGCCCTTTTCTGCCACAGTCTGCTTGGATTTGTCATATCTTTCATTTACCTTGGCTAAATTCTCCCTGGCCTCATTTAATTCTGTCATTTGAGCTTCCAGGGCCTGAATCTCATTTCTCAGCTTTTGCATGTCCAGGCTTGGGGCCTGCTCTGTTGTTGGTGGTGGTGCTGAGGTAGAAGGTGCTGCCTGTTCTGTTTGTTGAGCGAGGGGAGCAGTAGTTGGAGGAGCTTCCTCAAGGTTAATTATTTCAGGAGGAGGCTGAGATGTTTGACCTCCTTCCTTTTGCTGTAATGATGCTTGCAATGCTGCCTGTGCAGCCTCTGATTCTCCCAGCTTTTCTTGAGTCTGGATTAGCTGTTTATATAAAGACACCAGCAAAGTTGTGGCATCTTGATCATGTCTCAGCTGGGCAACTTCATCTGTTTGAGGGTGAATTGTTGCTGGGATTTTGATCTTTCTCCTCAAAGCTGCCATGTCTGCATCCCTCAATTTCAATATTTCTTGTATGCCCTTGATGTCCTTGGGATCATGCCCAATCTCTATGATTATATCTTCTAAGGACCTGATCCTGTTGTCCTTTTCTTGAGAGGATGCTCTTTCCAACTCAAGTTGGGCAGCTGTATTATTTAGGCTATTTTCTAGCCTATAATTATCCAATGTTTTGTCTGCCAAGGAGGCATACACCATCTCACTCGTTTGCTTATGCAATTCGATTTTGTCCATTGGGTGGATGTCCTTGGCAAGGACCTCAAGATTGGTCCTCAAGTAGTCTGAAGGGGACTGTGGTTGTAATGCAGTTGGCATGAAGTGACTCATGATCATTTTGCCTTCACTAACATCATATGCAGACATCAGTCTTTGCTGGTTAGTGGGAGCCATTTTCAACAAATGATTATATAGTTGTATCTTTATTGGCTCATTCCTCCTCTTTATGTCAATGAACTGTTGTTTGATGCTCAGTTCAACTTCTCTCTGCTGGCTTGAGGAGCTGACTTCTCCTCCCATTATCCTCTCTTGTTCCTACTGGAAGGAACTCCCAGATGCCTCCCTGCTAGGTGGGCCCATGCCCAAAGATTGCCCTATAGGCACTTCTTCCTCTGAGAAGGGATTCATTCTATGTCTTTTCTCCCCATGAGTTGTCGATGTTGTGAGGGGAGTCTCTCTGTCCCTCTTCCTGCTTATATCTTCTTTTTGTGGGGTTTGGAGGACTGAGGCCTCCACTGTTGTCTCTTGCCTAGGAGGCACAATTTGTTGGGGCTGTTGCTCAGTGGATTTTGGGGCTTCCACTGTTTGCTTTTGCTGCACAGGCTGCTCCTGTCTTTGTTCTTCTTGCTGTTGGTGTTGTTGTTGTTGATGCACTTCCTATTGCTGCACTTCTTCTTGCTGTTCCACCTCTTTTTCTGTTTTCTCTTCAGTCATGGGAGATGGCTGTTCCTGTTCCACCTGTTTTTGTTTGCCTTTGCTGGATGTCTGTTGAGTGTCCATGGCAGTTTGCTGATGTGCTGTTGAAGATGAGGCAGCTGCTCCAAGTTGCCTTTGATATGAGAAGGAAACCTGTACACAAGTTTCCAAGTCAGCCTCTTTTTGAATATTCCTAGCCTCTCTTTCTAGCATTTGCTCTCTAGTAATTGGCTCTTCTAGAGTGTCCTCTTTCTAGCTCAAAGAATTGGCATACTTTTCAACATGAGGCAGCCTTACTGTGCATAGTTACCCAATTTGTATTTTATCCTCCTGAGGGAAATAAAATGATTAGGGTCATAAGGTGTCCATTTGAAACTGGTTTGCAATTGGAAGCCCTCTAGGATCATATCTGCCTCCTTCCATCCCTCCTCTCTTTTGTTGTATAGAAAATTTCCTAGCTGGTTCCTTACCTTCAGCTGCACCTTCTTGTTCTTACTTTGGAAATGGAAGCAGTCGGCATTTCCAAACTGCCTGAAGTATTCTAGGCAAAAAGTCTCATAGGGACATATCTTGGCAGCCTATAAGGGTTCAACTCACAGCCATATATTCTGATTACTGTGTGGTGTTGGTAAAAGTACCAATCACCAATGCTGTAGGCCTTGGAGAGATGGAGAACTCTTTGCATGTCATCAGTCAACCTTGGACGAGGAACACCATACAGCAATGTCATAGCTGGGTGAATGAACAGGTCTATGAATTCACAGTATGTGTATGGTGATTCAGAAGTATAATGAAAAACTGAAGTCCAAAACACAACTGACCTTGGATTTCCCTGGGCATTAAGTTTCTTTAGGGGAATGGAGAAACTGTCTGGTTGATAAAATAAGAACAGATGGTAGATGTATGAGGTGTATCTGAACACCCTTTCCCTTTGTAGATTCATTAGCTGTTCATGAATCTTTTCTGCAATATATGTGGCATAGTCATAGTGTACAGCAGGAGGCTTTCCAGGAGAAAATATGGACATCATTACCATTATGGTGTCATCAACATCCTCAACTCCCCTGTACCCCAGGACGTAGCTGATCAAATCCACCAGCATTTTGCCCAAGTCATTCAGGTACTGATATCCAATAGGAGGAGTTCTCGTAGTTTCAGAGCTTGGCTATATGAATAACTGATTGATTTTGATGATCTGGGCACTTGAAAAATTACTCCCCTTCTTTACTAAGTCCAACATGGAGAGAGGGGCCAATGGTCTTGCAGTGTGAAAATGCAGCATCTCATTTATGGTTTCTGGGGTGATATGGAACAAGACTGAGCCTGTAGGACTGAGAATAGCTCTCTGGCATGGATCATAGCACTCCTGGCATCTATGGATCAAGTCTGGAAGGGCATTGACTTGAGGGAGGTTGTAAATGGGCAAATTTGAGTCCCAAATCCCTAAAATATTAGCTTCACTAAGGTGTTGGGCTTTCAATTCATTTAGCATATGAATATTAAACTTAGAATTCATTGGGAACCAGTCTATCATCTGATAATCTACATCTCCCAGGGCTTTCCATTCTAACTCCCTTTGAGGGGCATTCAGAGGCTGAATATTCAGGGCTATTGGTGTTTCCATGGCTAATAAGGCTTCTGACTTGTATGTGAACTGGTTTGAGTGAGCAGAGCAACACAGAGGGGTTTCTTTGCAATAGAGAGGTGAGTTGTAAGGAACAGAGGGTAAATTGTGAAAGCAGCAATTGAAATACTGCTCAGAGGACTGATGAAGCCAGTACCAGGACTGATAAGAGTGTTTCTACGGTGAATTTATGCAGTTGAGGTTTTTAGTTCACGACTGCGCGAACTACCTGTGAATTTAGGTAAATTTTGCTAAATGCAGGCTCTGCAGAAGGTTTTTTGCCCCGCCAGTTGGAAATGGATACAGGTCACTGGATGTTTGCTGGTGAATTCAGTGCTTTACACTCTCTTAAGCCAGTTTTCTTGTACAAATATGGATAAAACCAGGTGCGGGGAATGATTTTGAGAAATACCTTGTGAATTGCCGGTAACAGTTGCAAATGCAGGTATGACGGATGCGCCCACGGTTTCTGAGTCGAGTTCTGCAGGTTGGCGCTAGTTTGGTCGTGAAATGCATGCAAGGAGAACAATACTCGTTTTCACAAAAAGTGGGAAAAAGGCAATTTTTTGGCTAAAATATGGATTTTTTGGAATATTGGCGCGTTTTTTGGATGATGTCAGCATGACGTCATCAAGTGGGGTCAAGGTCGGATGACGTCAGCATGACGTCACTGGGTGATGTGGCAAGCTGTGAGTGGTCCACGGGGATGGTGAGGTGGCGGACAGATCAGAGCAGTGGCGGACAAGGGTGCTGACGCGGCGGCGAGGTAGCACTGACGTGGGCCTGACGTGGTGATGACGTAGGCATAGCAGGACCGGCGGTAAACCAGAAGCGGTAATGGTTTTTCTCGGACCGCCTTAGATACGGTCGCTGTTTTGTCAGAGGGCGACCCGAGAAATTGTGAGGGCGACGCGTGGCAGAGGCCTGACGTCACCCTCTGACAGTTTCTCGGGTGCTATCTTACGGACGTCGGGCCCAACCCGATATGCATACAGGCCGTCCGATCAAAGGTGCCCGATCCGACGGTTGACGGATCGCTAAATTGTGCGGACGATACGGCAGCGGGTGGGGTAATAAAATATTATTTTCTTTGAAAAACGCGCCCGGCGGGACTTTGGGTTTCGGTGGAGTTATATAGTTTTCATTGTATTTTTCAAATGAAAATGTATATTGCGCCCATACTTTGGATAAGTCGGAAAAAGTGGGTTTTTTGTGTATTTTTGCGAATAGAGCGGGTTAGGGGTAAAAATGGGGTTTTTACAAGGTCTTTTAGCAAATGAAGGGGTTAATGGTTTGGATAACTTCTGAAGGGGGACAAGGGGTAGGGTTTGGGTTCTTAAAGTGACCAGATGTCACTTTAATCCCTGACTGTGAACATATGGCTATAGTGCCAAAGGGGAAGGGGTATTTATAGCATGCTTGGGGTTTATACACCATAGTGTTTATAATAGTAGGGAAAAGGGGAACATAGGGGATTTAGATAATAAGAAGTTAGGGGTTAGTAAGAGTGGGGGAAGGGGTGAAACACTAAGTTTTTGTATGAAATCAACTTAGTATAGGAAGTAGATCAAAATGAAAAGAATTTTTAGACAAGAAATGTGGCTCTAAAGGAAACCAGAACCAACATAAAACCTTGAATTCTTTCATGAACACCACTGGTGTAGGGATGTTAGTAATGAATATGAGAAAGGGAAAAAGGAAGTTAGACATGCTCCATTGTGTTACAGCAAAGTGATATAGAAGAGGAGCTTTTCTATCCATTGATGCTTTCCTTGTTTTGACCAGCAAGATTCAGTTGGAAAGGAATGACATTTCTGCAACCCCATCTACCTACCCATCTACTTGCCTAGCATTTTTTGTTTCTTCTTGGAGGGTGCACTTGGACTTGCAGACCCTTATGTTCCTTTTCTTTTCCATTGGCCTTTTCTTTTGATTGTCTATCTAGCACTACCCTTATTACTTCCAAGGCCCCAGATTAGGCGGTTGGGAACCTTAATTCTCTGCCTAACTATTGGTCTGCCAAGATTAAACAGTTTGGACAGACTTCTTTCTCTATTCTACAACAGAAAATTGAAACATGGCATGATCCAGATTAGGCTGTTGGACCATCCACCAAAATTGAGTCAACATCAAGCTATGTACATACCTTGTCTTCTCTTGGAAATATGGGATCTTTGTATCAGCAAAGCAGAGCATATTTGGCACTTGCATTTTCCAATCATGAAATATGAAACCTATTGATATAGGTATCCAACACCACCTATAGTGTATTGATTGTTTCAACTTAGCTTGTGAGTGTAAATATTGAAGTGGTTGATGATCAGTGTGTATAACTATCTCTTTGCCCATTAGATAATGTTTCCACTTTTTCACACTCTGTACTAATGCATACAATTCTTTATCATATGCGGGATAATTAACTACTATAGAATTAAATGTCTTAGAATGATAACATATGGGTTTACCGTGCTGCATCAAAACTGCTCTCATGGCATAGTCACTGGCATCCGTTTCAATTTCAAAGGGTCTTTGAAGATCGGGTAGTGTTAGTACTGGTGTTGTACTAATCTTTTCTTTTAAGGTGTCAAAGGCTTTCTGTTGTTTGCCTCCCCATTGAAATGCCTTATTCAATCCTGTTAAAGCATGTAAGGGAGTTTCAATCAAGGAAAAGTTAGAAATAAACTTTCTCCAAACTGTGCTGCTCCTAGGAAGCTTCTAACTTCTATAGCAGATTTGGGTTTAGGATAGTTTACAATGACTACAACCTTGGATGGATCTATCTTCAATTCACCACCCCCTACAATATGACCCAAATAATTCAAAGATGTTGTACCAAATTCACATTTTGATAGCTTAACATAAAGATTTTCTCTTTTCAAAACATCTAGAGTCTGCTTTACATGCTTCAATGTTCTTCCCATGTTTTACTAAATATAAGAATGTCATCTAAATATACAATGACAAAATCATCAATAAAAGGCCTGAGTACACCATTCATTACTCTCATGAAAGTAGCAGGAGAATTAGTTAAACCAAAAGGCATAACCAACCACTCATACAATCCTTGCTTTGTTTTGAAAGCAGTCTTCCATGCATCTTGCTCTACAACTTTGGCCTGATGATAGCCACTATGCAATTCCAACTTGGAAAAGTAAGCAGCGTCTTTCAACTAATCTAATAGATCATCTATGTGAGGAAGGGGATAATGATTTTTGATCGTTATCTTATTCAGTGCTCGGTAATCGACGCACATTCTCCATGAGCCATATTTCTTTCTCACCAAGACAATTGGAGACCCACATGGGGATGTGCTAGGTCTTAAGGACCCTTTCTTGAGCAACTCCTATACCTGCTTCTTGATTTCTGCATTCTCTAAAGCAGACAACCTGTACATTCCAATGTTAGGCAATGGAGCATCTTGATGCAAATTAATATCATGTACTATTTCCTTTTTGGGTGGTAGACCTTTAGATTCTTGAAATAGCATATCATATTTTAAAACAACTTTTTCTAAATCAGCGTGCTGTTTAGCATTACAGCCCTAAAATACATTGGTTTTATCAAGTTTTTTTTCCTTTACAACCATCAGTAAAAATTGTTTGCATGAATTTACAATTCTTTTCATCTGCCTTGAGTTTATGAGAGTGTAATTATTCTTGAGTTTATGAGCTCTTACAATATATTCAATTCCATCTTTAAGAAGTTGATACTTGTTTTCAGCTCTATAGAAAATGGCTTTTCTGTCATACAAGTAAGGACTTCCTAAAACAATTCCACATATATCCAAGGGAACAATATCTAACTCAACCTCATCTACAAATGCTGACCCAAAAGAAAACCTAAGTTTACATTGTCTAGTCACTTGTAGCTTTGCTTTATCACATCACCAACCTAATGGATACGGATTCTTGTGAGGTGTGGTTAGTAATCCCAGTTTCTTTACAATTGCTTCAGAAATTAAGTTTACTTGTGAGCCACTATCAAACAAAGTATCAATATTTTGATGCTTGGAAATAACTCTAATATGAAAAAGCTCATGTCTTTTCCTCTCATTTTCTTCATTATCAGTAGATTGTGCAGAATTACTAGTAGATGCTTCAGAATTTTTACCTTTTATACCTGTGGTTGCGATTGCTATTTCATCCCCTAAGTGTGACCCCAAATCCTTCTGAATAGCTGCAGCAATCTTCTTCTTTTTGCCATCATACTTCTTGGGTTTTAGCTCTGGATGCAGAATCCAGTAGTGTTCATCATCGTGCCCATCCTTCTTGTAGTAAGTGCATGAAGGTTTGGTCTTTTGTACAGCATTTGTCTTCCTCTCTTTCCATTTCTTCTTTCTCTTTTCCTTCCTCTTGCTTGCAGTGGGTTTTTATGATCCCCCAACTTCTCGATTCACATTCTTGCCTCTAGCCTCTTGATGTGTAGCCTGAACAGATACCTCATCTATGCTAGTGGGATTAAACATGAGAATGGTATGTCTCAAATAACTATGCAGACCACCTATATACTTCAGCAAAGTTTCAGGTGAGTCTAAAGAAATTCCTAGAATCAAAGCTCTTTTTCTAAATTCTTGGGTGTAGCTTTGTACACTTTGCCCTTTCAATTGGCGAAGAGTTTGCCAACTCATCATAGCTTGCTTTATATAAGCTAGTGGATAGATTTTTTTTTTAATTGCAGAAACAAATTCATTCCAGGTAGAAAGAATTTTACCATGCTTCTTCAAATCAACTTGTGTCCTGCCTTCCCACCATACCAGGGTGGTGACTCCAAGGCGTAGGCTAGCCAGTTGAATCTTTCTCCTTTCTGAATCAATTTTTTTCACTATGCAATATACATCAATCTGTCTAATCCAGTTATCTAGCTTTTCTGCATTCAATTCTCCTTCATAAACTGGCAAATCAAACTTCACATCTAATTTAATCAAATAAGGTTTCTTCTTTTTCTTTTCAGGGCTTTCTTTGTGTGAAGAAGATGATGATGAAGGTGATGATGGGGGAGATGGTGGAGAGGGCTTCTCTTCTTTTCCTTTGCCTTCTGGGTGGGAAACTAGAAGAGGTTCTTCTACTCCTTTATCTTGTTTTGAGGTTGATGACTCTTCACTTCTACCTTTCTTAAATTCTCTATACCTTTCTTCTACCATGGCCCTCATGGTCATGAAACTGTCCATGAACTAGGAGTCTAATTCCAAGGGACTTTATTCTAGCATTTTCCTCTTAGGATAGGCTCTTCCAATTTCTGGGTTAGCTTCAACCAACTCTCCTTCCCCTAATTTAAGCTTTGATCTAGTTATCATTCAACAAAAAGAGTCTAGCACAAGCTTTTCTAACCTTAGCAACCTAGAGCTCTGATACCACTTGATCTAGAATTGATCCAAGATAATTAATAAGGTATTATAGACTCATGTGCATGGATGTAACGGATCGATAAGATTGCAAAATACACAGGCACTGAAGCAGTTAAAGAAAGCATAACAGGAAAACATATAAACACAACAAGTCTAATAAGGAGTTCAACCAACACTCTTGGGCTACGTCTCCTGGTCCAGCCTTCAGTGGTGGCCTTTTTATTATGTTTTCAAAGTAGATTTTTTACAACATAGAGCTCAATTTGAGTCTCATACACAGATATCAATTAGTAGGATTGTACTTGGATTCCCCAAGTCTCTGGAGTACATAGACTCTCCTTACTGACTCTCGACCTCTATTGGTCACAGTAGTATGAGCCCAATCTGAGACTCATACAGGACAAGCATTATAGAGGAGTGCATTTGAACCTCTCAAGCCTTCTCTGGAGCACACAGACTCTCTAACTCTCTCTGTCTCTGTCTTGACTCTGGCTCGATGCTGCCTTTTCTTCTGCAGGTCAACTCAGCTTCTTTTCTCTACTCTTAGTTTTCTTAACTTGCCTGCTTCTCTCTCTGTCAGTTCGTGGCTTTAAAGACAATCTACTTTCTGACTATTTGTTTCGACTTCCTGACTTTCTGGTTCCCCTACCTCTGTCCGTTTGAATCCCTCTGTTCTGTGTAATCATCACTATATAATGCCTCACAGGGAGGTGGCCACCTATTTCATAACGAACTGAGTGTCAGTTCTCTTGGATGTTTTCAAAACGACTGTTTATTCCATTAACTCTAAGAATGCCCACGAAACACGGACTTCTGCCAATGCATTATCCATATTGGACTTCAAATCTTATACAACTCTACCTATTGACACCACCAAATCCGGTCATCCATTAAAATGCGTCTTTGCCATTGATCTGGGGCCTCAAAATCCTAGGGCCATGATCCATATCGGGTGGATAAGTAACATGATGTTTATCCGTCTGATGTGAGTTGTTTTCTCTCTCTTCTACTAGACACGTGGCAGCCATTATATGGCATCGGGTGGGACTCGGTTGAAACCGCTTACCACTCAAAGCCCTTTCGATATCCTGCCGGTTTTTGTGGGACCTCGCTTCTGACGGAATCAGAACGATATTCGTTGTATTTTATGATTTTTTGGCTCCGGGTGCTTGCAGACTTTCCTTCTTTGAGGGGTTTTCCCGGTGATATGCGATTAGTGACTTGTCACTAATTGCATATTAGAAACTACCCCCGTTTCTCGAAATGGCCTCCAAATTGCTAGTTTGCGATAGCGCACTTTACCATGGATCAGTGGTCTGTGCGCTTGACCGATGGTCCTCGTTGCTCCATGCTGATCACAAATTGCAACTGTTATGAGGATATCTTCGATCAGCTTGATCTTTATAAGACTTTTAATCCTTGGCATGATTTTTAAAGAGTTCATGAAAACTTAGAGAGTGTTTTAGGATCCAATTTGGATCATTAGAGCTTTTCATCGCAATGATGTGTAGTGGTGTAACACTATGAAATAGTCGATTGTCGACCTTTGATTAAATCTATCCCCTTTTGCATTAGACCCCTAATATATCTCCACCATATGACTTGGTTCAGTGACCGTGTTCCAACCATATCGGAGCCCCCTATACTGAAATTTTTCATTTGTGGAAAATGTGCCAACAACCACAAACCTGCAATTGTCTATCTCTGATTTCTAAGCTCCTTCCGCTCAACCCTTACCGCATACTTATCACCATACGACTAAGGGAACTAACTGAGGGCAGTGAATGAGGGCTTGGCCTTAAGGCGCTAAGTCTTTTAGTGCTCTATCGGGGGCCTTTGGTTCCCTTATAAAGTGTTGCACCCTTGGTTTCTTGTCTTTCCTATAGACCATGTGCTTACCACCTCGGGGCCCCTTATTGGTGATTTCCACTTTGTGACAATGTGCTTTCCATCACAAATCACCAATAATTGATTTCCAATTGGCACCCATTTCCAATCGTAGCCCTTGCTTCTTTTAAGCCTTCACGACCACCTACTATCCCATATCCCTTCGAAATTTGATTGTGGCACTTGAGCCAACAATTGCAAACCTCTGATTGTCGATTACCAAAGTGACCTCATCTCATGCCACATGGCATATTCTGACCAGTGACACATGTCACTCAGATATGGCCCATTAGGCCATCAATAAACACCAAAACAACCTACCACGTATCCCTCCATACCGTGACATCATGCTAACGTAAGCGCCATGTGTACCTTATCGAAACTAATTAGATCCTGCCACTTGTCCTCATTGAAGCTCCTTCAATGCTTCCTTCTGTCCTTATCTGAGCCAACCAGATACCTCCATGTGTCTTGCCTAGAGGAGAGAGAAAGGGGCCTTGCATACTCTATCTTTTCACCAAATTCCTTTATATTTTCCTTTTTTGGCTTCCCCAATGATTTAACAAGGAATGCACAGTCCCGGCTAATCCCTCGATATTGCGAGACCTCCGACATGCGCGATGGCCGACATGAATTCGTTAGGTCATCCGATATGTGTTTCATTGGGACCTTCGATTCGCCAAGACCTCCGATTAGCTGGGACCTCTGATTGGCTGGGACCTCCGATCTCTGATATTCTTCATTGCACAAGGCCTAAATCATCTTGAACTTCAATAAGCCATATCTCTCAAACCACAAGTCCATTTCTGGACTTCTGCATACCGTTGGAAAGCTCTTCAAGAGAACTTTCCAATGACAGGAGTTTTATTGGAAACTACACCCATATTTGACCTCAAAATATGGATCCAAAGTCTTTAACTAGCTAGAATCACAACCACCAAGGCATGAAGCTGTAGAAATTACCACTGTAGATCACCTGATAATGCAATGTACTAAAGCAATATACTAGATCTACTTCTACAAACAAAACTTGTGGAAGCTTTATCAATTTGATCACAATCAATTAAGAACACATATAACAGATAATGAGAATTCAATCACACATGAACACAAAAGAATAACCCGAGGAAAGCCTCAGCTAAAAAACCCTCTATCTGTATTATCAAACAAGTGGAAACATATCAGAGATTACACAAAGCTTTAGCTCACAAGCTATCTAACTCTCAATACAATCCCTCACTACTACTCATAGATAGTCAAAGGCTCTCACAACCTTCTCCTCTGCCCTCCAAGCCTCCTATTTCGTTGCGCAGTTTCTCTTGGGGTCCAAAAGCTGCCACCTGCGTGAATTACCTCACACACTGCTCACTAACCTCTAATCTAACTGCGCAGTTCTAAAGGAGATAATTCCTTCTACATGGATGAGTTTCCTGTATAGGAAAAATCCTCCAACTGATAGTACATTGTCCCTTCCTTTGATCTCAACTGGGTCTCTGACTAAACTAACATGCATGAGTTATTCATGAGAGAATATTTAGTTATCTGAAGTACACTAGTTACATGCATGCATGCATTAACTAAATGAACTCACAATCAGTTCCTCCAACTTTTGGAACTAATCTAACTGGACTTAACTCAGATAACTAAGATAACTAATTACAACTCAAACTTATCTCCTTAATTAATGGATAACTTCCTCAATCAAAGGGATAACTGTTGCATGTCTCCACATAGACTTCATGTTTGATTTTCTCCAAATAATTAACTCAAGATCAATTAATTAATTCTTTTTCAAACAGTTGCTAAGATCAAATTCGAATTTTAATTCTCAATTTTAGTTCAAGGGCTAACTAAAATTGGAATCTATCCCGAAATGCTATTTATGGCAATGCTATTTTTAGCATTTCTATTTTATCATTCCTTGTTTCCATTTCCAACACTGGTAACTAAAATGATATTTATAGCAATTCTATTTTTAGCATTTCTATTTTTTAGCATTTCTTGTTGCTATTTTCAACACTCCCTCTCAACAAGAAAGGAATTCAACCTGAACCTGATCCTAAACCTTTGGAATGTTCTGCATGAAACACTTCTCCCTAGTGTTGTTGATCCAACAAATCTGAAACAAAAAAAAAATATCCAAGCTGAATCAGAATGTTGCCTCTATCATCAAAGTCTCTGACTACTATGGCCTCTGTCGACTAAAAACTCTGCACCTCTGTTCTCTTCATTATCTGACTGCTCTAGCCTCTGTCACTTTGATCTATGACTACATCAATCACACTGATTCCTCCTGTTGTATCCGTGCTGCTGCTGGTCCTATCTCCCAGCATGCATCCGCACTACACCTCCTCTCATCAGGTTTTATTGTGCTACCCACTGTTGCACTGCAACTCAGTTACTGAGAAGCAAGTAACTGATCTCCCAATTGACCTCCCTGTTGGGCTAGAAACAACCTCTGATGCTGAAGCTCTCTTTGTCACTCCATCTGCATCTATCTCTACCCACTCAGCCAGTCCTACTACTCCTCATCGAGGCTCCCATAGCAAGGTCTAATCCAAGAGGCTAGGTACCTCGAGGATCCTGCCCCTATCTCAGCCTTCTTGGGACTGTCACTCCACAACACCCCACCTCCTACTTGGAAGTATGGATGCATGTGATCCCTCTGCCCACTTGGCTCAAAAATTCCCCCTATTGGAGGTCTCTGCATGAGTGGAAGCCTCCACTCGGTCTCCTCTCGGCTTCTCCAGTTGTGGCTGCTCCACAACCTCCTGAAGCTGCTTCACCAATTGTGGCTCCTCTACAATTGTCTGAGACTTCTTCTGGTGCTTCATGTTGAGAGGTAAGGTACTCCCCCTCTCAACCACCAAGTCTTTATCAATTGCCTTACTCCTCAAGGCTTTGCATGCATCTTGAAACTCAAGAGCATACAGTTTCTTAACTCGTGAACCGATCTGCTTCACCTGTCTCATGGTGATGTGTCTAAGGAAAACCTTTCCCTTACTGAAGACTACATCATAGGCTTTGTCTTCCAGCATTGTAATCGATACCAAGTTCTTCTTTAGTCCTGGCACATACTTCACATCTGTCAAGGTAATGCGAGCTCCATGCTCCCTCTGAAAAGAAATTGTGCCCACACCTGAAACATTATACTTTTCATCATTACCCATCACTATGAGTATCTGAAGGTCTTTCTCCTCTAAGGTACTGAACAAACTCTTATCGTTGGTCATGTGGAATGAGGTTCCACTATCAAAAAACCAACCACAACCCATCATGGATGAAACCATGCATGTGATGATGGTAAAATCCAATTCGAACTGTGAGGCCAATGCCTCACCTTAGATCCTTCCTTGGATCCCATCTTGGATTTCTTCAATGAAGAAATTGTTGCATAATGGCCCACCTCATGTCAATGAAAGCATCACACTTTTGATTTGTCAATCTTCTTCCCACCATGGGAAGAACTTGATTTTGGATGAGAATCCTTCTCCTTCGCCTTCTTTTCCTTACTCGCTAAGGTGAAATTTTCCTCATCCTCCTTGGATGAAGAACCATCTTTAACTCTTCTCCTTATCTCCTCCTGCATTAGATCCGACCATAGTCGTTCCCAATCTGACAGTTTCTCTCTTCCATTTACCGAGTCCTAGTAGCTATGCCAACTCTTAGGAAGACCGAGGAGAGCAAGAATCACCATGTCATCATCGGCTACCATGATTCCTACACTTCCAAGCTCATCCCTGTAGGTGGTGAGCTTGTTCAGATATGTAGAGATAGTGTCGCCCTTTTCACACTTGATTTTCCAAAGCTTGTCTTTCAGCGCCAGCTTCCTCTTATCACTGTTGTTCTGATATAAATCCTTCAATGTGGAAATCCCTGTAGGTGGTGAGCTTGTTCAGATATGTAGAGTTTGTGTCGCATTTTTCACACTTGATTTTCTAAAGCTAGTTTCAGTGCCAGCTTCCTCTTATCGCCGCTGTTCTGATATAAATCCTTCAATGTTTTCCACATTGAAAATGGTGTCTCCTACCCATGGAGACTCGAGACAATGTGGTCTCAAAATCCCTCCAAAAGAATCCTCCTCGCTCTAGCCACACATTTCTTCAATTCCGCCAATTCTTAGGCATTAGTAGTTGCTAGCTTGGGGACTTCTTAATCAATGAAGTCCTTCAAACTATTGTCCTCTAATACCACTTCCATGTGATCCTTCCAGGCTATATAATTTGAGCTGCCATCCAGGGCATACTCGAGTCTCAAATCGTTGAACACCATTGGTGAAATTTGAGATGTGATAAGAATTCGATTTCTATAATCAGGAACTTCAAACTTCAAACTTCTCCCTTCTTTGTATATTGTTCTCCGCTTTGATCACCTTTTCTCTAATACCATGTAGAAATTCCCACTGTAGATCACCTAATAATGTAATGTACTAAAGAAATATACTAGATCTACTTCTACAAACAAAACTTGCGGAAGCTTTATCAATTTGAGCACGATCAATTAAGAACACATATAACAGATAATGAGAATTCAATCACACATGAACACAAAAGAATAACTTGGGGAAAGCCTCAGTTAAAACCCCCTCTATCTGTATTATCAAACAAGTGGAAACATATCAGAGATTACACAAAGCTTTAGCTCACAAGCTATCTAGCTCTTAGTACAATCCCTCACTGCTGCTCATAGACAGTCAAAGGCTCTCACAACCTTTTCCTCTGCCATCCAAACCTCCTATTTCCTTGTGCAATTTCTCTTTGGGTCCAAAAGCTGCCACTTGTGTGAATTACCTCACACACTGCTCACTAACTTCTGATCTAACTGCACAGTCCTGAAGGAAATTATTCCTTTTGCATGGACGAGTTTCCTATATAGGAAAAATCCTTGAATTGATAGTACATTGTCCCTTCCTTTGATCTCAACTGGGTCTCTTACTGAACTGACATGCATGAGTTATTTATGAGAGAATATTCAGTTATTTGAAGTACACTAGTTACATGCATGCATGCATTAACTAACTGAACTCGCAATCAGTTCCTCCAACTGTTGGAACTAATCTAAATGGACTTAACTCAGTTAACTGAGCTAACTAATTATAACTCAATCTTATCTCATTAATTGATGGATAACTTCCTCAATCAAAGGGATAACTGTTACATGTCTCCACATAGACTTCATGTTTGATTTTCTCCAACTAATTACCTCAAGATGAATTAATCAATTATTTTTCAAACAGTTGCTAAGATCAAATTCGAATTTTAATTCTCAATTTTAGTTCAGGGACTAACTAAAATTGGAATCTATCCTGAAATGCTATTTATAGCAATGCTATTTTAGCATTTCTATTTTATCATTCCTTGTTGCCATTTCCAACACTGGTACCTGAAATTCTATTTATAGCAATGCTGTTTTTAGCATTTCTTGTTGCTATTTTCAACAGAAGCCCCATCATCAAGTTGAGCCTTGTTTGATATAAATGTCAACACTTACACAAGCAACCACCTTCATACCATCAAATTTCTAACAATATCCCCCTTTGGCATTGATGGAAACACTACAAACTCCCCTAATCTTGGCATGGTCCACTCTGATGTCAAATTTATCCTCCTTTGACATTAGTGGAAAAGAAAACTTCACTTGCACTCCCCCTGAACCAATGCAACCTACTCTGCCATGAGTTCCTCCTACTGTGTAGCTGCCACCTCCTAGCAAAATGAAGTCGTTTGGAGGGAGGAGTCACAACTCCTATCTGTTGACCGATATGCTCAAATGATTCTCTTGTAAGTGGATTGGTAAAGATATCTAGCAGTTTATCTTTAGTGGGCACATATACAAGTTTAATAGTATTGGTTGCAACTTGTTCCCTCAAGAAATGATACTTGATAGGAATGTGCTTGGTTTTTGAATGCATAGCTTTATTTTCTTAGATGCTCATTGCACTAGTGTTGTCACACATTATTGGAATGAGATTAGGCATCTCTACCTGTATATCCTTTAATTTTTTTCATCATCCATAGAATCTGTGTAAAGTAAGTCACAACAGGAATATATCTTTATTCAGTAGTCGATAGAGAGATGAAGCCATGCTGCTTGATAACCCAGGATACTAAGTACTCAGCCAAAAAGAAACATGCACCAGAAGTACTCTTCATGTCATCTAGACTTCCATCCTAATCTTCATCAATGTAGGCCTTTAGATTGAAGTATTTACTCTTGGGATACCAAAACCCATACTCATATGGAGTTTTTTCCATCACAGGCCGAAGATGAGTTCTGTTTGACAAGTATACTTCTACCTCATCTGCTTCTCCTTAGAATTGCTGAGCCACTCCTACTTCATCTGACATCACTCTAGCCATTTGCTAGATTGTTTGGTTATTCCTCTTAACAATTCCATTTTGCTGAGGAGTTTTGGCCACTAAGAACTGCCTTCTAATATATTTCTCTTCACAGAATTCTTCAAACTCTTTTGAGGTGAACTCTCCCCCTCTGTCTGATCTCAACTATTTTGTCTTCAAATCTTGCTCATTCTCTACCTAAGCCTTAAACTTCTTGAAGTGCTCAAATGCTTCTGACTTCTCTTTTAGGAGGAGAATCCAAGTAGCACTCATGTAATCATCATGGAAAACATGAAGTACCTTTCTCCTTTTGATGTTTTTTTTTTCTTTTAGGGCCACAAATATTTGTGTGAATAAGATCGAGTGGTCTAGATGAGGAGAACTCTTTCGTTTTGAAATGAGTCCTAATCTGCTTGCCAAAGTGACATGACTTGCAGATGGTGTTATTAGGCCTTAACAATCTAGCTAATCCTTTTACCGTGCCTATCTTGCTTATCCTTATCAAGCTACCAAAATTCATGTGTATGAGCCTCTTATGCCACAATCGTGCTTCGCTAGTTTTGCTCAAGTAACAACTGACCCTTGAGTCATCAAACACATAAAAATTATTGTGAGTCTTAATTGCCTTCCCCGCTAGTTTTCCATTTTTTATATTTAGGATCTCACAATCTTTAGACTGGTAGGTCACATCATATCCATTGTCACACATCTGGCTAACACTTATGAGATTGTGTTTGAGGCCTTCCACATACAACAAATTTTGTTCTTTTGTCTTCTGATCAAGACTAACCACTCCTTTTGCTTTCATTCTTACTAGATCATTGTTGCCAAAGGTGACATTACCTGCTCTGTCTTTTTCCTTTAGTGACAAAAAATTGCTCTTGTCTCCAGTCATGTGTTTGGAACAACCATTGTCTACGTACCATTTGTTTTCTTTATCATGCATTGATAAGGCGAGCCCACGTGGCATGCTCTTTTTGGTATTTTTTTCCAGCTTCTTTTATCCTCTTTTATGTGAGTCTATTTGTAAATTTGAGATTTAGATAGGTATTCAAACATTCTTCTACACTCGCTAGCCTTGTGCTTGAATTTATTACGTTTAAAACATTCAACTTCTCTTTGTAGGGGATTGAAGGCATTCCAATTCCTAAAAGAGGAATCTTGTGACTTAGCAGTCTGTTGTGAATTAAACCTAAGATTTTCATCTCTTTAAACTTTGATACTTCTACAATTAATAGCTTTGTGTCCAAATATATGACACGTGTAGCAGTGAACATAAAATAAGAAGGCACACCTATTGTCAAAAGCATTATGAGATTTAACAGAGAAATACCTTGGTTGACTGTCTATTTGACTCATCCTCCATTAACAGTCTCCTCTTTGTCTGGCTACTTATTTTCCTTAATGAAGTCTTTCATGATGATTCCTGGAGCCTATTTCGAGGGCCATAAGAAGATACTAATTTGACTCATTTTCTGATGAGTCTTCACAGTCTGATTCCAAGTCCGAACTATCCTCTTTGGAATAGAACCCATTCTTCTTGTAGGGTTTCTTCTTCTGAAATTTCTGAGACTTATTTCAAAATTTTAGACCTTCTTCTCTTTCAATCCCCTCTTTGTGGTGGCACTTGGAATAGAAATTTCCAAGTCTTCCATTGTCAAAGCACTTAAAGGGAAAGTTCCCTTTATATTTACCAGAGCTTCACTTTAGTTCTCTGGCTAGTTGAGCCAAATCCTGATCAAATTCAGTGCTAGTGCAGTCCTTATGAACTCTATGTTCCTTGCCCTTATTGGATACTCTGAATGCAGCTTACTTTGGTTCAAATTTCTCCGTTCCTACTCTCATCTCATAGGCTGTGAGAGTACCATGTAGTTGATCCATCTTGAGATCCTTTAGATTGACCATCTCCTCTATAGATGAGAGTTTGGCATTAAATCTCATGGGCAGATATCTTAATACCTTTTGAATGATCAACTCTTCCTTAAATTCCTCACCATGTCCTCTAATCATATTAGCTACTTAATCAACTCTGAGGAAGTACTCAACTATGGTTTCATTCTCATTCATCTTCAAGCTTTCAAACCTCATTCTGAAAGTATGAAGTTTTTCTCAATTCACTTTGTCATCTCCTTCATGACACTGGTTAAGCTTCTCCCACATCTCAGAAGTAGAGTTACAATGCATAACCTTCACAAGTTTTGATTGACTGATACTAGAAAGAATGGAATCCTTGGCTTTACCATTGCTTAGATACAGTTTCTTACCATCTGCATCTGTGGGGAAATATCTAGCACATTTTAATTTACTAGTACTGAGGTCCAAACATCTACCCCGAGGGACATAAGATATGCCTCCATTCTTACTTTCCAAAAGGCATAATTGGCTCCATCAAAGATCAGTACCCTACTCAAGTAAAATTCTTAACTCTCTTGCCTATTCATAATTCCTTAAGGATCTCCCTTTTAGTGGTTAAAGTGTTATTGAAGGAACTTGGCTCTGATACCAATTGTTGGAATTAAGGAATTTCTGAGAGGAGGGGTGGCAGTGAATCAGTAACTTAAGAAAATATTTATTTTCTTTTCTTACTGTTCTTATAGTTCCTTATTATGTTCTTTCATATGTGAAAGCATTAATTCATAAAGAAGTAAATCTTATAAACTTTCATAACACATACTCAAACAACAATGTCATGACCAAAATACATTTGACACGGTGTTTCATAGAAACCCAGAGGGAAAGAACCACCAAATTGTTGTTTGTTTTATGATGTAATTTAAGAACCAACTTAATTACATCTATTTGTTTGTGAGCACCCACTCACTGGAGGCATGAACCCCCTTTTGTTTAGAAAGAACCAACTTGCCACTCTTTTGTTTAGCAAGCACCAAATTTCCTAGCGGCAACAACCTCTTTTGTTTAGCAAGCACCAACTTGCCTAGAGGCACCAACCTTTTTTGTTTAGCAAGCACTAACTTGCCTAAAGGAACCAACCGCTTAAGTGTGCAGGAACCAACTTGTCACTGCCACTATTTTACTATTTCATACAAATTTCACACTGAAAATAGAGGCATACAAATTAAAAGTAAAATACCAACTTAATGGTTGTTTGCAAATTCAACTTCTACACTCTCCTTTCTGAACACTTGTGGTAGTCTTCCTCTTGCTGCCCACTGCAATGCTTTCTCTGTGCTCTACTTTCTCTGCTTAGGGCTCTCCATTATTTCACCACAACACTACCCTTCCAACACTTTGCTTTGTTCTTTGTTTCTGAAGGCTCTCCACTCTTTCACCACAAAACTACCCTTGCAACACTCTACTCCACTTCACAGCTCATTGCTTTTCTCTCACGCAATTATGCTCCCACACCCCCATTAGATCAATGGAGGTTCACACTTTTGTTCTTGTGCTACTCTTGGCTCGATGTAGTCACTGGCATCATCAATTCTACCGACGCATGTAACCCAAGCATGGAACCCCATTCTTCTATCAATTTATGCAAGTTGCAGTTCAGTCGTTGCATTCAACTCATAAGGATGGGCAATGATCACTTCTTTTTCATACAAATTACTCACCATGATATGTATTAACTCTCAGTCCTCCTTACATATTTCACAGAGGCTCCCCATACTTCTTTATGGTTCGCAGAGATTTACTTGTACATTGTCATGGAGTCTCTATTTTTCATTTATTTATAGTGCATGCACAGCAGGTCTTTGACCATTAACCTTACAGTTCTGCATTCAAAATCACAATTGTCGATTCATACATCTTAATGGCACCCTGTCCCATCATATCAGAGCTTTTCATCGAAGTGATCAACACTATGAAATAGATGATTGTCGACCTTCGTTCAAGTATAGACTCTTTTGCATTAGAGTTGTGTTATATCTCCACCATAAGACTTTGTTCAGTGACCGAGTGCCAACCATATTGGAGCCCCCTATATCAACATTTTTCATTTGTGGCCAATGTGCCAGTAACCAAAAACCTACGATCGTTGAAGATCCTTTTGCTCAGCCCTTACTGCATATTTCTCACCATAGGACCGAGGTTGGTGACCGTGGGCTTGGCCTTAAGGTGCTAAGTCTTTCAGCGCTCTACTAGGGGCCTTTGGTTCCCTTATAAAGTGTCACACCCTTGGTTTCTTCTCTTTCCTCTAGACCATGCGCTTACCACATTGAAGCCCTGTATAGGCAATTTCCACTTTGTTATAATGTGTTGTCCATCACAAATCGATCACTGATTTTTTATTGGAACCTCTGTTCAAACCTAGACCTTGGTTTCCTTAAGCCTTCGCAACCACCTTCTATCGCACATCCTGGAAAAATTTCATTGTGGCACTTGAGCCAACCATTGGAAACCTCTGATTGTCAATTTCCAAAGTGATGTCATCCCATGCCATGTGGCATCTTCTGAACAGTGACATGTGTCACTCGGATATGGCCCATTAGGCCATTCATAAACACCGAAATAGACTTCCATGTTTCCCTTCGTACCGTGACATCATGCTGATGCAAGTGGCCATGTGTCCCTTATCAGAACCAATTAGATCCTGCCACTTATTCTCATCGGAGCTCCTCCGATACTGCCTTTTTTCTGTATCAGAGCCAACCGGATGTCTCCATGTGTCCTGCTTGGGGGAGAGAGAAAGGGACCTTGCCTACTATGGGTTTTCACCAAATTCCTTTGTATTTTCCCTTTTGGCCTCCCCAGTGATTTAACAAGGAAAGCATAGTCCTGGCTTATCCCCCAATATTGCGAGACCTACGACATGTGGGATCATCAATATGCAATTTATCAGGGCCTCTGATATGCGATTCACGAGGACCTCCGATTTGTGGGGACCTCCGATTGTGATTCACTAGGACCTTCGATCTCTGATATTTCTCATTGTATAAGGCTTGAATCATCCAGAACTTCAGTAGGCTATATCTCTCAAACCACATGCCCATTTCTAGATGTCCACATACCATTGGAAAGATCTTCTAGAGAACTTTCCAAAGAAATGAGTCTAATTAGAAAATACGCCCATATTTTTCCTCAAAAGATGGCTCTAAACTCTTTACCTAGATGGAATCACAACCACCTAGGAAAAAGCTCCATCATCAGGCTGAGCCTTGTTTGACATCAATTCCAACACTTACATAGTCAGCCACTTGCATACCATTAAATGTCCAACACTCACCGGGCAACCAAAACTTACCAAAACCCCATTCTTCATTTAGCTTTTCTTTGATCCCTCATCAAGCATTACATAGAGTTTGAATTTGAAAGAATGTATATAAATCCCTATGACTCGGAAATCTCTTCCAATTTCTTAGACAACCCATAAATCTACCAGTACTGAGATTAAGGTTACGGTTATGGTTTCTTGATGGCTTAATTCAGAGGTTTTTTCATTGAAGATACAACAGAATAACTAGAATTCTATATCATGTGCAGTGTTATTACTTTTTATACAATCATCGCATATAATTAATTGCATAATTTTTAGAAGCCTTCTAGTGTTAGATACATCGAGTTCGAATTTGACTGGAAGTGAATAAATCCCTATAACATTGAAATATCTACCAATTGTTTTGGACAACCTGGAAATCTATGAGTACTGAGTTTGAGGTTTGAACAATTGAAAAAATTTCCTCAAGAGCTAGGTGATCTAGTAAATAGTTTGTAGGAACTAGACCTTTCAAGTTGCCAATATCTAGAGTAGTTACCGTGATCATTTTAAAAGCTTCGATTTTTATGAGTATTGAGAATGGAATCCTGCTCTGTTTTGACGCATCTGCGAAATGACTTTAGATCATTGAATTGTCTCCAAGAACTCCATTTGAGCTCTTGTGAATGTCTAATTGTGCTTCCTAGTAGTTTGGAAAAGCTGACATCATTGCAAGAACTCACTGATTGGCTGGAAATAGAATCTTCTCCTTGTGCATGGATGGGTATACAATGTATTCAGGGAAGGGTTTTTTCCCTAGATTTATCCTTCATAGCTCTGCACGGAACCATATCCCATGCAATAGGAAACCTGAAATTTTTGCAGATTATGCATTTGAGCAATACTGCACTAACAAGGAAACCACCTTCATAGTTATGGAGCCTTCCAAAACTAGAATAAGTAGACTTCAACAACAATGATCTATATGGTGTGTTGCCCCCTGAGATTTCTAATCTTGTTAGTTTATTTTAAATTTTAATTCATTCTCATGTAGCCTTCATATCGAGCTCGATAATATTGAAAATTTGAAGTATCTTGATATTAGTTCCAATAGATTTTCTAGTAGCATTCCCCCTAGATGGGGAATTTTCCAAAATCATTATATCTAGATGCTAGTGAAAACTCCTCTACAGTTTTCCCTGTTAAATTCGACCATCTTACTAATTTAGTCACTTTGGATCTCAATTATAATGCACTATCCAGATTGCTTCCAAAGGAAATTAGGGGCATAGAAAATTTGGTTTGTGTATGGATAGGATCAAACTCATTCAGTGATGAAACACCAGCTAAAAATGAAAAACTTGTTACGTTTAATATATTATATTTTAGGGTTTGTAAGTTCAATGCGCAAACTCCCTTAGAAATTGGAAACCTTAAATCTTTGGTGAAACTTGACCCCTCAAATTATAACCTTGAAGGATCCATGGGGGCTTCACTCAATGAACATATGACCTATCACGTGAATTCATGGCATATTAAACAATACCCTCAATTTGACCACGTGTTGGAAAATACCCCTAAAACTCACATTATTTAACCCCCTACCAATACAAACCTCATACACCTTCCCAATTTAAAAAACCCCAACTTCTAGTAGATATTGTAAGTATCCATTTTTTCATTAACATTTTTTATGAACCTTCATATTTTTTCATTAACTTTGAGCTCTATTTTTTATACCTACCAATATAAAAACCCATTAACCCATATATATCCCCCAATATATTATGTCATTTTTTCCTCAATACATATCCTGCAAAATGAACCCACATGGTATGGTATTTCTCCCCTAGTGAAGCCCCCATGGAAGGATCATTATCAAACAACATTAATAGTTTACACAACCTTCTGTATCTAATGACTATGATTAATGTACTAAGTGGGTGGATTCCAAACACAATCCCCAATTGTAGGAATTGCAAATACTGGATTTGTCATTCAACGTGCTGACTGGGCCGCTCAATGATTTCACAAATTTGGAGTCAATTCAAAGTTTTATGTTTGAGGAAAATCTTCTGACATTACCCCTTCTATCCTAGCTTGGTGGATGGAGAAGAGAAACTTCTATAAGATTATCCAAAAACCAGTTTGAAGGTCATTTAGCTCCGGAATTGGGCAACTATTCCTCTCTTATAACATTGGGAATTGATGCTAACAAGCTCTCTGGATTAATAACATCAGAGCTTTGACATGCCAAGAGCCTAGCCTTTATCTCTTTGTCACTTGATCAATTTACAGGTAGCATGAACAACACTTTCCGAGAGTGCATGAATTTGACATACTTGTCATTAGATGGGAACAATATGTCTGGTAGAGTCCCTCGCTATCTTCCAAGTCTACGTTCAATCACCTTATACATGGCACACAATAATTTCTCTGGAAAATTACCATATGAGCTTTGGAGTTCACATACATTTCTTGGAATATCACTCAGCAATAGATTTTTTATGGGTGCGTTGTCTTGTGGTGGCAAATATTTAGGACATTCCAAGGATCAAAGTGATATGGTTGAGTGAAGATTGATGAGGCTCATCAATAGGTATATCATAAGGGTCACAATTCCATCCTCCAGCATTAAATCATCTCTTTCTCACATTTATTTACAAATTTTATTATATTATGTTTAGCGTGAGGAGTAAAATATGTGTTGTTGTGTCATGTGGCATAATATCCCTTAAATGTGGGAATTAGAGCAATTTTGAGGTAATTTGAGTGCAAGAAATCGGAGTAGACAACAAGGAGAGGTTCTAGGAGGTTGTCCACTTCCTTAATTCCTCCAATCAGTCAAAGATCACCACTCTGTCTCTCATCAACTCAAGTTCATTAGCAGCCAAGTAGGCTGAGGTCATTGGCAGCCAAGCCAGTGCAGTTCAAGGGAGATCCAGATCCACCTTTCTTGAGTTTTGGAGACAAACATCTCTTTTTTGTAGGGAGTTGTTCGTAGCTACCCTTTGTATAAATAAACATGTTAAGGCACTCATTAGGATTCAAATTTTTGTTGTAGCGAAGAGGCTGTTGAGCTCAAGCACTAGTGACTGCTATTTTTGTGATGTATTTGACATTTATTTAATGATAATGAAAATTTTCATTTTGATCCATCCCTAAGTTAGTCCATAGGGTTGAAGATCTTGGGTTTGGGCCTAACCCTAGTATCTTAGGTCCCTCTTATGTATTTATACTTCTTTTAGCTTAGACTGTTTGGTTAGTTTCTACATTTCAGTAGAGTATAATTCCTCAAAAAGTCTTTGACTGTGGCCTCTATCTCATCTCTCTCATCAGAGCATGTTTAGAGGACTCCACCATCACAGCCCAAAAACATTGTGTGATTTCTTGTTTACGATTTTTTGGAAAATTCTACATTTATTATCTTGCTTTACATATGATTGTTGTAGCTTAGAAGTTAATTCATTGTATAAATCAAGTTCTTAGCATCAGTTAGATAGGTTCCAAATTCAACTCATATTTTCCACCATTGATTGTAATATTTTGCAAATGAAAAGAAGAACAAGTGCATGTGATGTTGCAGGACTGTTGGAACTGCAGGAAAGGGATATTTTTACCACTTTCATCCAATATGTCTCCACTTTGTTTTGATGAATGCCAACCAATGTTCTTGATCTCTTTTTTTAGGTCACTGTGAGCAACCCTCTTAGCCCAAAGATGGCCTTCCTAAAGTGTTGGGCTTGGCTAGGGGTGTTGGTCACCTTCCATACATTTTACACAACCTTCATCCATATTTCCATCACTTTATCCCATCATCCTTACCCTCGAAACCCTCTTGGAAAACTTCATGTAGCATTTTAGAACTTCCTGCAGCAGTACAAGAATCTTGTAGCAACTTCCTCTAGCACACCTCTAACAACCTATCTTGCCCTTGTTTTCACCTGCAATGCCAATATAGCTTAGTATAGGAGTAGGTTAACCCCCCATCTTGGACTCCATGATCATAGGTACCACCTAGGCCATTCCCTCCATTCCTTTTCCTTTACTACAAGAGAAAATAACATTAGTTTCTTCATTACAAGATTTGGCAATTAGGACATTACTTAATTTGCAAGTGTGAAATAGATAAATGATGCATGAATTCTTGAATTGTGAATTGGTAGAATAATCTTTTGTTTTCAAGTGAATTTGATAGATAGATGGTTGATTGAAATTAATGTAGCTTTCCTTTCTGTAGTTAGCATAATTCTTGTGTTTTCTCATGGATTGATTCAGTAGCATTTACAGGTTGACAAGATTTACAAGTTAGATTTGAACATCATTTACTTTATATGCACTAGGACTAGCTTTTGAATCATGCTTTCAATAGTTAATCCTTGCTAGTTCAGTAGAAGAATGGTCTTGGAGCCCTAATGGTCAAGTGGCCTAGTTGAGGGCAGCATGAGTATAATTCCATCTACTGTGTATATAGCATTGTGATCTCAAAGTTTGTACGAACCTCCGGTTGATAAATAGAGTTCAGGAGCCTCTCGGAGTTACAACACTTTTGGTGCAATACTGAGGCTCACCAAAAATCACTATCCATTATCAATACCTGCTTCCAAACTAGACTTAATGTACAGTTCTCCGAGAGTTCTTAAACAAGAGCCTTACAGGATGTGCATGGCCAAAGTAAGAAAATATTTGAAAAGTTGATTTTTTTTTCAAATAACTAAACCTCAATGCCATGAAATAATCACTTCAAAGTTGATGATAAAAACTAAAAGTCAACACCATGCAATAGCCAAAGTTAGTGATGGATTGTGAATTACGTTATAAAAGCTAAAATGTTTGAAAATGAAATATTTAAAACCTAAAGTTGATATATATTTATTTTCTTTTTCAATTATATATATATATATATATATATATATATATATATATATTAAAAAATTAATCAACATTGATATAAAAATTTAATAAAAAGATAAATTGTAATTTATATTAGTATTTGATTTTATTTATGAAATTAAAATTAATTTTACATGAAAGTATATAAACTTAGTGCAATCGCCTTAACAACTACATAATAAGATAATGATTTTCCCTATAAATATTAAGGAGGATAACATTATTTTTTTGGTTTTGAAGATCGATTTAAATTTGCTTACTTTTATTTGTATTATCGTCTTCGTATGTAAATAAATGAGTTAATTACTCAAAAACATAAAGACATCTGAGAGGAGTTAAAGTCCACACATCACAAATATGTTTTTCCTTTTGAGTAGCTAAATGGTCGTCTTATGTTTATTTGAATGTGATAATTATTCCTAGATAGCTAGTAGTTTCTAATATAGTACAAATTTAGGAATAATTAGTTATGTACATGTAAGCAAAAATTAGCATAATTTTGATTATAAAGATATTTTTTTTAAGAGAATTTTTCATGATTTTTCTAAAGGATTCTCCATAATTTTTTTTGGAATTATTTAATCATATATTCTCAAACAATTTGATTATATAAAGTTAGATATAACAACTCTATTATATTATATTCTGCTTCATCGTGTGAGTTATTTTGTGGGAGTTTCATTGTTGTAGTTGTTTGGTTTCTTTCTTTTTTTATAAGAGTGAGACGATCCAAGAGAGCTAGAATTTATTTGGTATTATAGAAATAATTGGAGAGGCTTTGGAAGAGACTATCTAATCAAAAGAAGAGGTAGAAGACATGCAATAGTCATGAACATTACAAGGATATTTGTTGAAGAAATTGCAAAAGAAAACTGTGATTTTGTGCAAAATGTAAATTATCAACATGATTCAAAAAGTGAAGACCACCTTACAGATACATGTATGGAAGATGAAATTGAAGTTGGAGATGATGAAATTGAAAGCACCTTTGCATCAACAACAACTAGTGAGAAGAAATCAATATGAATGTTGAATTTAATTATAAGGTTGAATTAACATTTCTTAAAGAGTGGCTTGCAAAGCCCAAGTATGATGGGGAAGAAAGTAACTATAGAAAAAGGAACTAAAATATAAAGGAAAACATTAGAGTTGTTGAAGACTATGTGACAATAGAAGAGGAGGTGAAAGAAAATTAAGGAGTTATTTTTTATATTACAAAGGCTGATTAAAAAGTTTAATTAGTAATAATTAATGTACAAGTACATGCAAAAGAAGAACCACATGAAGAGACATTGACAATGAAAAAACATTGAAGAAAACCATAATAAAGCTAAAGCTAAAAAAAAGAAATAATACACATAATATAATGTTTGTAGCAAAAGGGGGGAAAACCTTATACAACATAGAACTCAAGAACAACCCACACCAACAAAACTAAATTTTGAATTGATCTTAGGTCTTGTAAGCCTACTTGAGACTTAGACCATGAAGTAGTGGTAGTAATTAAGGGAGAGAGTTGGAAAGTGATAACTACTCTCAATTACTTAATATGTTCCAATAGAGTCTAAATTTACGAATAATTGATAATGCACATGTTTAAGATTAAATTAGCATAATTTTCCTTATAAAAATCCTTCTACAAAAATCCCCATAATCTTTCTAGAAGATTCTAGATAGCTTTTAGTTGTTTCTAATAGAGTCTAAATTTAAAATTTAATAATAATAAATCATATACATGTGCCACTTAAAATCAATATAATGGTTATAAAAATGTTCTTAGAGAATTCTCCATGATTTTTCTAAAAAATTCTTCATATTTTTGGGAATCTATTTAATCATATATTTTGAAACAATTTGATAAATTTAACTATGGTAATAGTTTAGTTTTCTCCAAAAAAAAATTTTTGCTAAAACCTCACTTTATTTTAATATAAATAAACAAATTAACAACCTAAAACCTAAAAACATGCCACAAGCATTACAATTAACAAACAAAAACCTGAAAGCATGCGACCAGAATTACAGTCTACCTCTTAAAAACTATTAATTATTAGGTTTTCCGTAATTAATGAACTTGTATTCACAGACAGCAGCAAGTTATAACTATCCTTACCATAAATTGATAATTTTATAAAAGAAATTATCATCACTACCGACTCACAGATGCAATGTACTAAGGTATGAAATACATTTACAAAGGGAGATGCTAAGTTCAATTGAGGCTTATCTTTGACACGCTTAATTTACCACCTTTTGAAGAATAGTGATTTAAGAAACAAAAGGCTGAAAACGCCTAGACCAACTTAATTGCTGGACATGGAAGTTGGGAAAGTTTCCACACTGGCCACGTTAATTGTTGGGCGACGGAGGTTGGGAAAGTTACACTAGCTACGCATCTACGATTCCGGTTGTCCCTCGGTTTCGATGCCGCGATCTTCAATATAATCGGGGAACACCCTCCCCTCTCTGTCTCTGCTTAACATTCTCTTCAGTGAATGGACCACAGTGTTTGAGGATTGCGATCCACTGTGCAAGCACAGCTGTTTTTCGCTTGAGAAGCTTTCAGGCCTATCGAGCATATCAGTGGCGGTTTCCGGCATCGAGGAGATTCCGCCCGTGGATGGCCCTTCGTCCACGGCGGTTTTGGTTTTTTCTTCTTGAGAGCTCGTATGCCCTCGTTCGAGTCCTGGGTCGATGCAAATTTCTCTATTACCTGAAGAAATCAACTCTACATTAATGAAAATCTCATCGCTATTGTTATTACCTACCCTCTGTTTCGGCTGAGCGCCAGTTCTGCAAATAGGGCAAGTTGACTGCGAACGAAACCACATGTCGATACAATCTGCGTGAAAGCTGTGTTTGCAATTCGGTAGAAACCGACCTCTCTCGTTCTCCTCAAATTCCGACAGACAGGCCGCGCATTCCAGAGCGTCTTTGAAGATCTGTGCTTTATACGCGAAGGCTGGCAGAGATTCTACAACGCGCGCGTCCAAACCCATGTTACCGAGGCTCAAGGAATTATCGTCCGCAAAGGGAAATAGACGGCGCCGAGTTCTCCAGTAGGCGCAGACCATGAAGAGTAATGAAAGGACGGCGGTGAGAACTACGAAAGTCGCTAGCATAAGCATCCCTTCATATGGAATATTGCTGCTGGCTGCCATTGGCGGCGGCTGTCGATCATCGGTGTCGGAGGTCTTGGCCGGGGCTGAATCTATCTCAGGTACCGTTTTGCGATAAAGGCCTTTCATATTCCTAACATCATCGTTGCGGAGTGCACGCAGAAGAAAAACCTTCGCTTTGAAGGGCAGAATGGGGAATTGATGAATGAAATAGAGGCAGAATCGTTAAGTATGGAACGGGTTGACAGATGAATGAATGCAGATCGATTCAGAATTTCAATATGAACTTTTTGTATGAGAAACGGCAGGATTTCTTGACATTTTACGGGCGTGGATTGAGGGATTCTTCACGCAGCTGAGGTCGAGACTCTAGTTTTGTTTTTCGTTTTTTGGTTTTTATTTTTCGAATAAGTAGAAGTTTCTATTAATTAAAAAAGAAGTTTCTGAAAAAAAAAGAAGTTTCTATTAATTAAAAAGCTAGTTGTGGGCAACGAGTGTTTTTACCTCAATACTATCTTTTAGCTCAACACTATAGCTACTTTTCTAAAAACCTATCGCAAAATTATTTAATGATAAGACTATAGAATTGGGAAAATTATTTAATGATGATAAGACTATAGAATTGGGAAAATTATTTAACGATAAGACTATAGGATTGGGAAGAAACTTTCAAATTAGAAATACTTTTTTCTGTCGGACTTAATGTAAGGAAGACTTCTCATTTAGGAAGACCGGGAGTCTACTTCTTGAGCCTCATACCACTCGATTTGATTGTGGATTCTAGAATAAGTGAAATCAAACAATTAGCTTCCTATATTTATAGAATGTTCTGAAACTGCAATTGATATTAAGATGGGCCATAATGGCCATGGACATAAATACAAAATTTCCAAGTTTATGTAGAGTTTTTGCCATTTTTGGAAACCAAAATCCTCTATGAATTGGATTGACGTAGGAAATGTAAAACACAAACATTAATCTAGACATAAAACATGGATTGGCTTGACTTAGGAAACGTAAAACACACAAATTAATCTAGACATAAAACATGGATTGGCTTGACCTAGGAAATGTAAAACACAAACATTAATCTAGACATAAAACTAGACCTGGCTGAAAGCTGCAGGCACGTTCTCCAGAATATCAATGGAATGCCCGGACCCTTGGTGCCCATATGGGTCTGTGAGAGGTGGCAGTTTCATGCTTTTTCATCATCCATTTGTAGAGGGCCAACAAAAAGCATCCCTGCTCGTCTGCTCTATCTATCCACGCACACAGGTGTCTCCAGTCTACCTCTTATCAAGCAAGGGCATGATCTACCACTGTCCTGGTATTCTTATTTAACTCCAGTCTCTTAAAGAACTTCATATCCCGAGTTTTGCTTGTACCCCTATCTAGTAGAATGCCCGCTCCTTCTTTTTGAACTTCCTCATCCTCTACAAATTCGCCCTAAATGTTTTCTTCTACTTCTAGACGCCTTATTTCTTGCGTTCATGTTGCCTTGATGTAGAGGAGGTGGAGATGAAGAAAGATTGTGCTACCTCTCTTACAGTGGCCTATGCACAAGTTTTACGAACAAGAGGGCATCCTATGTTACCAAGTCAATGATCCATTTAAACTAGAAATCTGCTCTGTAATTTAATTGGAGTCTCAATAGGGGGATACTGCATTTCCAATCAAGGATAGGAGCCACAAATCAAAGTCTGTAGGGGCAGAGCCGATGTAATAGCCATTTCTCACAACTAGAACCAGTCGAGTGACCACATTGTTTTATCATCACCATGCATCACTCTTTTTAAAGCCATGTTAATCAACATACGAAGCATGGAGAAGTCTTTCATTAATACCACACATTGTGTGTCCTCATTGAGGTAGAGGATGGAATGTTTCCTAGCGGGTTGTTGTCAGCTAAAGTCACCTGCACCCTTAGCTTAGTGCATACACCTTATGTGGTTTTTAAAATTATAATTACGATTTGATAATTATTTTATAAAAAAAAAATTATATATTTTAAATGATTCTATAAAATTAATTTATAAAATATTTAAATTATAATATTTTATATAATTATAAATAATGACCAATAATTTTAATTTTATATATATATATATATATATGAAACATAAAATTGAAATTATTCTTACATACGAATAATAAGTCAAAAGTAAACCACACAATTCTACATTAAAATATCAAAATACAATGATATTAAACACATCATACATTAAAACATTAACAAAACACCACCATCTTTTTGAAAAACTATATATAATTTTAAAAGGTTAAAAACACAATACTTGAATATATACTATACCTACCATATATATTTTGACGCAAGGCTACCTGGAACAAGGTTACCTGTGTGTATAGTCTTCAAACCTTTACAGTTAAGGCCCCTTTAAATAAACCCCGGCAGAATGAATTCATTACAATAGCCCAGTTTCATAAACCCTCATAAACCTTCCACTAACCCTTATGCCGCATATATAATCATTCCCACATTATCTTATGATAAGGTTGGACTTACACACAAAAAACACGTATCGGCTCATTATTTCATTATAAACATAGAACACGTCTTTTATGCCTTCTTCCGCCTATTTCATGGCTCTTGCACAATTCTCGAGGCTCCTTTATCGCTAATCGCAGTTGTCGTCTCTCGCGGGTTTCTTTAACACATGCCTCTATCGCATTCGATATGCGATAACACAATAACGGATTTCAAATCCCATTAAATTGCATCTATATACTATCGGGTCCGCCTTATCGCTTGCATCAATACTTCTCCACTGATAAACACCATTAAATGTTGTGATGTGATGACTCGGATGATCGCGTCAGCATTCGCCGATTAAATCCCCACTGTTGATCCTCCCCACAGATCCAACAGTCCTCGCTCTATCACTTGATCACAATCGGCGATCACCTGAGGTCAGGGTTATTCATGCCCTTTTGTGTTCCTCCAATGCGATAGTTAAAACTCTGTTCATTCTCCGCGATCAGATCTCAACCATTGATCTGTTAGATCCAACGGTCCCTGAGCGCCACTTCCTCAATCTTTCGCTCCTCTATTGTTCGGGTCTTATAACACTTTCCGCTATGCCGCGAGCAATTCTTCTCTATGTATTCAATCTCCTCTTTGAGTCTGCCGAATTCACCTACACATATATATATGGTACAGAAGCTCTGATTCACATTGAATTCATCATTCAATCATTCGAAACACACATTTATATTGATTTGAATTTATCTTTGCACATAACAAATAAACAAAGGATACATATTGAGACTCTGTCTCTCTCTATGGCCTGCTCTCCTAATACCAGTGGCCTCTTTTACATTCTGCCCATAGGCTTACAATCATACTCTAATTCGGCTAACTCTCTACTCTTCTCTCTTGTTTCCTTTTCAATACATCATTAGCATTTCTTTTATAGGTCGAGGAACTGTTCCTCAGTTATGAAACAGTTTCTTCAAACTAGTTCCTATCTAATCCTTTTTTGTCTAATTCAAAAACTAACAATGGTTGATTCAACCTTAATTTAAAATGACACAAAATAAAACTAAATGAAACAGAAACTTGAAGTTTTTTCCCCTCTATTTGTCAAAATAAAATGAAAATAAAAATTGTAGGAATTTACAGGGTAAGTTCCTCAGAAAGAACACCAAAAGGACACCGCTCACAACTAGATCACAGATCAATACACCAGTATTTTTGACGTGGTTAAAACCCTCAAAGAGGGAAACAGTCCACGGCCTGAGCCAACGCGGCCACTTCAAGCAATTTATTAATCAAAGAATGAAAATTTACATAAGCTTCTCTCATGCACGGATTACCCTACAAATGACCCTCCATGCACTTTAAATAGAATTCATGGACCAATCGGGTGTCAAGCCACGGATCAAGTGTCGGTAATACCGAGGAGAGAATGAACCGTCGGATCACTACATATCGTGATCGTCGGATTGTAAGTTACAAAATGTACAACGGTAAAGAAACACACTTTACCTAACTCTATACCTAACTCTACACTAGACCAAGTTGTACTTAACTATTTCCTATTTGTCGGAATATCCTAACATCCCCCCTTAAGAACAACTTGGGATAGGATTGAAGGATTTACAAATATGACACAATAGGAGAAGGAAGGAGGCACTAGAGCCTATCCCCCCTTAGTGACAACTTCCTGAACTCCAACCATAAATCGAAGTTTAGTGAACTTCGCCTCTGTGAGAGCCTTTGTGAAGATGTCTGCAACTTGATCATCTGTTGAACAATATTGCACTTCAAGAACATGGTTGTGAATGAGCTTTCTGATGAAGTGCATGTGCAGTTCAATGTGTTTGCTGCGCTGATGTTGAACTGGATCTTTGCATAGCTGAATGGCACTTTGATTATCACACCAAAGTGTAGTCGGATGCTGCTGCTGAAAGCCAAATTCTGACAGGATCTGACGAAGCCACAAGGCTTCCTTACTAGCTTCTACGGCACCACGATACTCTGCTTCTGTTGATGAAAGAGAAATGGCAGCTTGTTTCTTACAAGCCAATGTAATAGGTCCTGAACCAAGAGTGAACACATAACCGGCAATAGACTTCCGATCATCAGGGTCACGAGCCCAATCAGAATCAGTGAAACCAACGAATAGAGGAGTTGCTTCGACACTGTAATGAATCCCAAACTGAACTGTACCTCGAACATAACGAAGTATTCTTTTAGCTGCTTTCCAATGACTTTCACGGGGGTTTTGCATGAACCGAGCAACAAGGCCAACAGCAAAGGAAAGGTCAGGACGAGTATGGGTTAGATACAAAAGTTTTCCTACAAGTTGACGGTATAAGGTAGCATCAACTTCAGGAGAAGTACAAGTGACTGAGAGTTTGACTCCAGACTGAAAGGGAGAAGGGGCTGGCTTACAGTCTTCCATGTGAAAATGACGTAGAATATCACAAGCATACTTGGACTGGGAAAGGGAAATACCCTCCTTGGATTGCAAGACTTGAAGACCGAGAAAATAGTGTAAGTGTCCTAAGTCTGTCATTTCAAATTTCCTTTTGAGGCTAGACTTCACATGGTTTATAAGGTTGGGATCACTACCAGTAAGGATAAGATCATCAACATAAAGAACAAGGATGATAAGAGAGTTGCCCACTTTCTTGGTGTAGACAGTATTGTCAGAATGACACCTAGAAAAGCCAGATTCTAAAAGAAAGCTATCCATTTTGGCATACCAAGCCCGAGGAGCTTGCTTGAGACCATAAAGGGATTTCTTAAGTCGACAAACAAGGCTGGAGTCTGTTTGTATGAAGCCAATGGGTTGTTCCATATAGATTTCTTCATGCAAGTCCCCATGCAAGAAGGCAGATTTAACATCCATCTGATGGACTTCCCATATGAAAGAGGCAGCAAGGGAAAGAAGAAGGGTGATAGAGTTCATTTTGGCAACAGGGGAGAAGGTTTCAGTGTAGTCAATGCCTTCAACATGTGAAAAGCCCTTAGCAACAAGACGAGCTTTATGTTTATCAACTTTCCCATCTGGTCCATACTTGGTTCTATAAACCCATTTGCATCTAACAAGTTTTCGTCCCTTTGGTAAAGGAACAAGATCCCATGTATCATTTGCCAATAATGAAGCTTCTGGATGGCCTGAAGCTTCTGTAAAGGTGTCAGGATCATAATTTACTGGAGCTTGAGCCAGTAAAGAAGAGGCTCTCTCGAACTGAGAACGTGTGCGTCGCTGATCTGTAGGATCACCAGCAAGATCACCTGCAGCATCTCGAGTAGCACGAACCCATTTTGGAAGCTCAGGAGCTGAAGGAGGATCCTGAGATGGTGGGGGAGGATTGTCATCCTCACTTTCATCATCTGAAGAAGAAATGTTTTCAAAGGTAGAAGAGATAGGGAGAGGTGGCACATCCGCCGGACTAGGCTGACAGGCCGATATATTTTCATCAAATTTTACATCTCTTCTAATGATAACATTTTTGGACTTAAATGGAATAAGTCTATACCCTTTGAAATCTTCAGAATATCCAACAAAAGTACATTTTTCACTCTTAGGTTCTAAAGCTTTATGCTTTTCATCTGGAATATGGGCCCACGCTTCACTTCCAAAAACACGAAAGTGACTTACATCTGGTTTGATTGAGCTCCATGCTTCTTCTGGAGTGATATTCTTTAAAGCCTTAGTAGGAGTGTGATTTATTATGTAATTTGCACAGTTAATTGCTTCTGCCCAAAAACTAAGACCAAGTCCTTTAGATTGTAGCATACAATTAGCCATTTCCTTTAAGGTGCGATTCTTCCTTTCAGCTACACCATTTTGTTGTGGAGTATATGGAACAGTATGTTGCATTTGAATTCCATTCTCAGTGCAATAGTTGATGAATGTGTTTTTAACATATTCTCTGCCATTATCAGATCTTAACTTAAGAATTTGATGTCCAGATTGTTTTTCAACAAAGGCCTTGAAGGCCAAAAAATTGTTAAATACTTCACTCTTGAGTTTTAAGAAGTATACCCAAGTGCGTCTAGAGAAATCATCAATGAAAGTTAAGAAATACTTGCAACCAGAGAATGACACAACTGGAAGTGGACCACATAAATCACTATGCACAAGCTGTAAAGGGGCTGAGGCGTGCCAAGAGGCACGTTTTTCAAAACTGTCCCGATGATGTTTTCCGAGTACACATCCGGAACAAACACCATCTCTGCAAGATACCATAGGAAGACCTGTCACCATATTTTCTTTACATAGATGCTGAAGGGAGCGATAGTTTAAGTGACCAAATCGCTCATGCCAAAGTTTGCTCACTTCATCGTTATGAGCAACAAATACTGAGGGAAGATTTGATGACCCAAAGTTGTGAAACTTATACAACCTTGTAGAATCATCAGCAATGCCAGTAGCCAAAATCTGTTTAGGATATTTTAAGTCCTTGATTACAACATCATGAGGTGAAAATTCAACGATTTTACCTTCACCTGAATGAGTTATCTAATATACAGATAGAAGGTTGCAGGATAAGGTTGGAACACATAATACATCATTAAACTGACCATTGTCTAGATGAACAGTTCCAGTCCCTACAACATTAAGAGATCTATCATCACCAACATATATATTTTTGGTGTTACAATCATTTAAAGAAGAAAACATGGCTTTGTTTTTAGCCATGTGATAAGAAGCTCCAGAATCAATGAGCCACTCATGAGAATGAGAAGAAGAAGATACATTTAATGCATAGCCAGACCGAGATGCTTGACAACCACATGCAGAAAGTGCCATTCCTGAAGATGAAGTTGAAGTTGAAGATTGCCCCAAATGGATGTTATGCTTCTTCATTGCTGCTTCCAAGGCTTCCATCTTTTTAAAGCATTTTGATTCTATTTGGCCATCTCGATTACAAAAATTGCAATGTCTATCAGTCTTCTTCCCTTTGTTTTTATTTGTCTTATCATTTTGTTGAAATGATCTTTCATTTTGGGGCTGAAATTGCTTAGGACCCTTGTTTGGTTTAGGACCATTCTTTTTAGGATATGACTTTTTAGGATTCTTTGAATTTGGTTGCTGCTGGGCGGCTAACGCTTTCTTGGAAGAGTTTCCAAGATTAGGAAGACCAAGGTGTAAGAGTTTTTCTTGTTCTCTTATTAAAGAATCACAAAAAGAGTCAAAGGAAGGGGGCTTGTAGTCTTTTCCTTGAGAAATGAAGGCTTCTCTTGTAGAATGGAAGGTGGAAACAAATACAGAGTAGGCTGGTCCCAACTTAGTAAGGATGGAATAAATAAGGTTACTATCTTCTTTCTTAACCTTAACACCTTCCAAAAGATATCTAAGGGTCTTGAACTTAGACAAGAAATCTTCAATGCAAGAAAAATTATTAGGGTCCAATGTAAGCAACTCATTTTCAAGTTGATGGGCTCTAATTTCATTTTTAATCTCAAAAACTTTATTGATTTGTTCCATTGCTTCATGAGGAGTATCAAGTTCTGCAATATGGAATCTAAGATCAGGAGAAATAGACATCCCTATCAAACCACGTGCTTGATCTTGTCTATTTTCCCATTTAGCAGCCTTGTCTTCATCTTTCGGTTTCTTTTCTTGGCTTGTGGCTATTCGGTAGAGACCTTTACTTCTAAGTAAATCCTCCATGTAGGACAACCATTGGAAGTAGTTGGTGTTGTCAAGTGTAACTTAGTATTGACTTTCCATTTCAACAGAAACTGAAGCTAAAGATGCTGAAAGTAAGTGTTCCAATGGATAGATCTCGAAAAATTAGGCTGGTTTAAAAAAAACGGCTCTAAAAAAGGCTTCCGGATGAAGAAGTTATGGCTTTTTGAAAAAAAGTTGTTGAAGTTGCCGACGAAGTGCAGGAATGTGCGGAAATGAAAAAATCCGCCCCCACAAAATGGAGACTTGCACCCAAGACCTCTACTCTCTTAAAATAGCTTTGAACCAATTGATCTATACAAAAAATTTGAGAGAGAGAGAGAGAGAGAGAGAGAGAGAGAGAGAGAGGGGGGGGGGGGGCTTTGTGTTGCGTGTTTGCTTTCAGAAAGCTCTTTTTCCCTACAAAACAAAAAACACAAAACCCAACACGAACATGCAAAGAAAATGAACCTTGCGGCTCGAAGTTAGCTTTACCCAAAAAACTAAATATTTTAAAAAATTGAACCTTGCGGCTCAAAGTTAGCTTTAGCCGAAAAACTAAATATTTTTCTCAATGTTTCTGATTTTCCGAGATCACACTAAGGTGCAGGGAAAAGAGCATACGCATGAGAAAAATCCTTCCTTTCTGTTTCTGATTTTCCCAGATCGCATAGAGTCGCAGGGCAAAGAGCATACGTAGAAATGAAAGGTATAGATCCAGTTAAAAAAAAGCTAAATAAACCGAAACCGAAATAAGCAGAGAGAAAATAACAGTAAACTGCAAATAAACACTGTATACCTCCAGATCTTAAAAATGACGCAGCTAGGGCTACCGGAAACCTTTTCGCGTGAAACGAAAGGGGTTCCTCACTGGAACAGATGCTCCGAACACAACAGAGCAGTCCTCTCGGCCCGAAAGCAGTCAGAAACAGCAGATCTAGGAAACGGCAGTCGGATGCAGTTCTACCGGCTTCAGATTTGGATCACCAATGGACGCGGCCCTCAAATAGCTCCGATAACATGTAGGAATTTACAGGGTAAGTTCCTCAGAAAGAACACCAAAAGGACACCACTCACAACTAGATCACAGATCAATACACTAGTATTTTTAACGTGGTTAAAACCCTCAAAGAGGGAAACAGTCCACGACCTGAGCCAACGCGGCCACTTCAGGCAATTTATTAATCAAAGAATGAAAATTTACATAAGCTTCTCTCATGCACCGATTACCCTACAAATGACCCTCCATGCGCTTTAAATAGAATTCATGGACCAATCGGGTGTCAAGCCACGGATCAAGTGTCGGTAATACCGAGGAGAGAATGAACCGTCAGATCACTACATATCGTGACCATCGGATTGTAAGTTACAAAATGTACAACGGTAAAGAAACACACTTTACCTAACTCTATACCTAACTCTACACTAGACCAAGTTGTACTTAACTATTTCCTATGTGTCGGAATATCCTAACAAAAATAACAAGAAACATCTCCTAGTTGTCGCCTCTTCATTCAGATGCTCCTACATCAAGCTCCTGGGGTAAATTAAATTCATGACTCCTGTCCATGAGCTCTTTAATGGAGTATCTGACGCTCTAAATCTGGCCAGCATCTAACAAAGAAATATCTTCAATAGGATGACCCTTCCACTTGACTAGGTACTACAAATATTCCTTCCTTCGAGTCCATCTAGCCACCTGGGCATCTAGGATCTGTTTGATCTCTAGAGGCTTTGCTAGGGACATTTGTTTAATCCATGAATCATTCTCTTTCTAGGTGTCCTGTGTTTGTCTTTCTGAACTATCTTCGTCATCCACTGCATTGTAGGGTTACAGATATACTACATTGAAAATGGGTGAAATTCCAATCCCTGGGGGTAACTGCAGTTCGTAAGCATTCGCAGAAAACCTTCGAAGAATCCTACAAGGCCTAGTTTTTTTCCATTTCAACTTGTTGTATTCGCCTATAGGGAACCTCTCTTTGCGTAGGTGTCCTAATACCAGGTCTCCTATGTTGAATTGTACCTCCCGCCTTTTTAAATCTTCCTTCTACTTGTATCTTTGGCTGCTGTCTTGTAATTTTAATTTCACTTGCTCATGAAGATCACTGATTGCCTTTGCGAAATCTTCACCATCATCACTCCTGCGCTCCAACTGTCCCAAATCCCGTAACTTATGTACTCCATGTGGGTGCATTCTGTATAGAATCTGGAAAGGACTACTGCCCGTGCTTCGGTTGGGTGAATCATTATAAACAAATTCTGCTTGTGTAAGCACATGATCCCACTGTCGAGAATTTTCTCCAACCAAACTCCTCAATAAATTTCCCAGACTTTGATTCACCACTTCGGTTTGACCATCAGTTTGTGGATGATAAGCTGAGCTGAAGTTTAGTTTGGTGTCTAATTTTTTCCATAAGGTTTGCTAAAAATGTCCTGTAAATTTAACGTCTCGATCCGAAACAATAGACTTTGGCAAGCCATGTAATCTGACTATCTCGATAAAGAAAAAATGAGCTACATGTGTGGCGTTACTGGTTTTCCTGCATGGAATGAAATGTGCCATTTTGGTGAAACGATCCACCACCACCATAATGGAGTCGAATCCCCATTGTGTCTCTGGCAGACCTAAGACAAAGTCTAAATTGACTGAGTCCCATGGTCTATTCAGAATGGGTAAGGGCGTATACAACCCTATCTTTTGGCTGTGTCCCTTTGCAAGCTGACACACTTTGCATCTAGTCACAAACCTTTGTACATCTCTGTGCATCTTCGGCTAGTAGTAAAAGTGGCTCAACTGATCCAAGTTCTTGTCTATGCCAAAATTCCCAGCTAAACCTCCATTATGCTTTTTCTGGATTAAGTTCTCTCTCATAGAACATTCTGAAATACATAACTACCCTCCTTTGAACAACAATCCTTCCTGCATATTATAGTCCAACCATGAACTCTTATCTCTTAACAATGGACTTTGGAAACCTTCATAGGCTTCCTTAAAATTTGCATCTGCCTCATACAAGTCCTTAAGATGTTCAAATCCTAATACTTGTATTGTACTTTCTTGTAGGATCAAATTCCTCTTGCTTAACGCATCTGCCACTTTGTTGGCTTGACCGTTGATGTGTTTCAACACAAACGTAAAACTCTGCAAGTACTCCAACCACTTGGCATGTTTATGGTTTAGCTTATGCTGCTGCATAATATACTACAACACAGAATTGTCTGAAAATAAGACAAATTCATTGGCCAACAGATAATGTCTCCAATGCTTTAGCGCTTGAACCACTGCATAAAATTCCTTGTCATAAGATGTGTATTTCTGCCTACTTTCATTTAGTTTCTCACTGAAATAGGATACTGGCTTGTTCTCTTGACTGAGTACTGCACCAATGGCTATCCCACTATCATCACAACGAACTTGGAAAAGTTTGTTAAAGTCTAGTAATCTCAAAATTGGTTTTTCGGTAATTTTCCATTTGAGCAGCTGAAAACTCTTCTTTGCCATTTTTGTCTAATGGAAACACTGATTTTTTTTCTTAATGGTGTCCACCATGGGTGCACAAATCACACTAAAATTTTTAATAAATTTATGATAAAAACTCGCCAATCCATGGAAACTCCATACCTCAAACAAACTTTTGGGAGACGACCAGCTAACTATGGCTGCAACCTTTTCTAGATCCATTTTTAGTTCATTCTCATAAATCAAAAATCCCAAATAAATGAACTCTTTCTTGAAAAAAGAACATTTCTTCAAATTTATCAGTAATTTATTCTGCTACAATTTTTCCAATACATACCTTTCGTGTCGAAAATGTTCTTCCTTCATCTTGCTGAATATAAGTATATCATCCAGATATACAATTACAAATTTACCAATGAATTCCTTCGAACTACTACCTTCTTCATTACTGTTGGCAGTCCTACCTCTGCCAAAGGTTTGTCCTCGAACTCTACGAGAACCACGTCCTCTTCTGGCATTCTGTTTTCTAGTAATCTTTTCCTCTGCCTTCAAAGCACTCTGATAAGCTTCCTCCGTGGTCTTAGTGGAAAGAATGTTAATTTCATCTAGGATCTCCATCCGTAGACCATTCACAAACCTCGTTGTTTTCTCAGGGGTATCTTCTACATAACCAACTCTCAGGTTAATTTTATAAAATTCTTCAGTATATTCCTTCACAGTCATCATTCTCTATCTCAAGTTTTGTACTTGTCTATAAAGGGAAATTTGATAATCCTTAGGCAGAAACTTGCTCTTCATTCTAGCAACCATCCTATCCCATTTTTTAATAGATGGTTTGTTTAATCTCCTCCTTTCTGCCTGTACACTGTGTTATCACCTAGAACTACAATCACATGTATATAATTTTTGTCCAAAGTTCACTGTCAAAAATTGGTGTCAAATGGGTTTTGTCCTATGTTTCTTACTTAGGGGTCATGTTTCTAAAGGGTCTTGATGTGAATCATTATCTAATACTATTGGTCATCCTCCATCATGATTGCATAAGCCATGTCTTATCTTGTACATGTCACTGGTCCTTTCCGTATTTTCGCAGCGCAGTCTTATTGGTTGATTTTGCAGCGCAATTATGTTTTAGCCTTTTCGCAGCGCGTCAGCATCCAGCCATTTTGCAGCGCATTTTGCTAATTTATAACTATCTGCGCTACGAAATCGCAGTTTCGGGCATTTTGCAGCGCAGATTCCTAAAGGGTCACGTCTGGGGATGAGTCATTGTCTCCGTCTGGTTATTGCCAGTTGGCGTACCTCCCAAACACTTATGAGCCATCACTCCACCAATAGATTCATAGGCATGCACATAAAAATCATTCTAACGGTTTTATTATGCATGGATGTTTTATGATGTTTGTAAATAATGCATAAAGTGGCCAGCTTGTGTGATAAGATATTCGAATTGCAAATGAGCCCGAGTTTCTTTTTCAAGCGAGCCTGCGTTCTAAAAATTTGAATTTGCCATTTGAGTTGAAGCTGGTGGTGATTCTCTGTGTAAAAAATTTCGAAAGCGGAATGGAGAGGAAGGAGCATCGGTCTGGAAGATGTCAGAGAACAGAGCCTGAAGGATTGGACCTTGC
The DNA here is from genome assembly GCA_031772625.1 of Pinus tabuliformis. Classification (NCBI taxonomy): domain Eukaryota; kingdom Viridiplantae; phylum Streptophyta; class Pinopsida; order Pinales; family Pinaceae; genus Pinus; species Pinus tabuliformis. Next base: position 775,667,015 of record CM062815.1, read on the forward strand.
ATTGAGAGATGAAGGTGTTAGGAAAGCTTTCAAGGATGTTGGCTGTTGGAATTTCTGTGAGAAGCTGCAGGGTGGCCATGCTCAGGTAACAAAGGAGTTTGCCTTGAACTTTACAGGTTTAAATTCTAAAGTATCTATGTTAGAATTTCAAGTATCTCCAGAGGCAATTGCTAATGTAACTGAGATTCCAAGAGGGGGGCAGGAGTGGTTTAAGAACTTTAAATTTGATTTGAACCCCTGCAAAGAATTTCTTAAAGAGGCATATGTGAATGAGGATTTAACAAAGGCTGTACCTAGAAATTATGTTAAAGAGCATTATGCCCTTCTGCTTACTTGTATTCAAAAGTATTTAACCTGTGAGGGTAGATATAACAAGGTTTACTCCTATCACTTTAAGTTGTTGTTGCATTTTACTGGTAAAGCATCCATAGATACTCCATTTTACCTGTTTCGTAGTCTCAGCAAGATGTGTGATAAAGTTCAATTAAGGAAGGATGACTGTGAGACATCATTATTTCACCATGGTTTAGTGAAACTGTTAGTGTTGGATGGTCTTCAGAAAATTGGTAGGGATTGGAACTCTTTTATCTTTATGGCTGGTTTCCAGAGTAAAACAGGCCTTACTCCACAGCCGGTTAGAGAAAGAGAAGAATCAGTTGAGGAACCCACAATAGCTGAGCTTAGAAAGGAGGTAAAGGATAAAAAGAAGACCAAGTCTAAATTGAAAAAATCAGTGAAGCCCTTGGTTATTAAAGAGCCACCTCAGCCATCATCAAAAGAAGAGGTCAAGCACAAGAAAGATGTACCTGGATCAAGTGGGTCAGAAAAAGTATCAAGAGTTAAGACAAGGAGTCAATTAAGCAAAGAGAAGGGCAAATTAGTAGCTGTTGAGGAAAGTCCAATATCCAAGGCCAATTTGAGTGATTTGCTTGAGGCAATTGAGTTTGAGCAGGTTGAACCAGTTCATATTGAACCAATGCACATTGATTTGACTCAATCATCACCGGAGAACACTAAAAAGTCCAAAGCTTCAAAGAGACTAAGATTTGATGAACCTGGTGAGGAATTTATTTTCAAACCATGAAGGCCGGTTACAAGGAAACAAGTCAGGGAAGCTGAGAAGCTGCATAAAGGAGAGAAAGTTTTAAAAATGCCCAGAACAGAGGTAGTTGAAGAGCTGTCTAGAACAGAGGAGGCAAAACAAATCAAGCAAAAAGGCAAGAACAGAACAGTCATTATTTCCCAAGGGGGAAATATCATAGCTATAAAGAGCCAGATGGAGACAGCAAAAGATGTAATTGCCAAGGCAAAGAATGTCACTAGGGAGCTTGCAGTCAGGTATGCCAACTATCGAAGAGCTGTGTTAAAAGGTAGTAAAAACCTAGTGGGTCAAGTGGATTCAGTGGCTGATGTATATACATGGACAGTTCCAGCTCTCAAACAAGCTAAACTCATCAGAAAAATGAACATGCGTTTAAGAGCTGAAAACAAAGCTTTAAGGAGAGAGGTTGCAGATTTAAAAGCACAGCTAGGTTAACTAGCTGCTTATGGATGGTGAGAAAGGTCATGTTCTAAGTTTTGTAAAATTTTGCTTAGTTCCTTATTTTGAAGGCATGTAGACCCTGCTATACATATCCAAGGTAAAAAGGAGTTTTGCAATCAGGTGGCAGAGCAGTAAAAATCTCAAGGGAAATGGAAATTGTTTAAAACAGTTTCGCAGTTTCGTAGCGCGCTACGAAATTGCGAAACTGCTATAGGTGTTGTTTTTAAAACGCAGGCAAACAGTTTGAAAGAAGAATCAGAAATTTGCAAAGGGAACACCTCAGTGACATGAAAGGGATCAAAGGAAGCTGCTACAGCCATTCAACATATGCCAGGTGTACCTTTTTGTAAAGGTGAAATATTTTGTCTTAAGTTAAAGCTTTGATAAAGGTACTTTATTACCGGTTGTTAGGGTTTTGGAAGGAGATGCATACGAAGAATTTTGGCTTATACACCTGTTCAATCAACAAAGCTTCCAGCACATTTGGGAATATGGTGATGCTCGTTATTTTTGGGGTATTAAAGAGTTGGGAACATGCTGCTTAATTTTTGAAGAATGGTGGGAGACAAGGACCGGAAAAACAGGGGTTTTATCCTTATGATTAATGAACCATCAGCGCATTCAGTATCCAAAGCTAGCTTGTTCATTGCATCCTTCTCTCAGCTATCTCGGCCAAGCTTTAAGGAGACAGGTGTCAAGGATCAAGAAAGAATCATGCTACGAGGAGAACAGAATCAGAGTTTTAGTTTAGTTAGGACTCTTTGTAATTACAGCTCAGCACTTAATGTATTTAATGAGTTAGTTAAATGGTAGATAGGGGTAATTAGTAGTAGTCATCGAGCTCCCCTCATGCTGGAGGAGGAAGCTCAAAGTGGTTAAGGATATGTTTCTATATATAGATCAAACTTGGATGTAATGAGGGTTGGATGTTTTGGAGAAACAGAGTTTATTTTGGCTTATGTAAGAACTTGTTTTCAGTAATACAAATGACTGCTTTTTCTTCTCAGGATTCATACATTGTTTCAGATGCTCAAGATATATGTGGTTTTGTTTTATCCTTTATGTTTTACAGCTTTATAGATACACAATCACTCAGAATTCACTCTGCTGCTCTGATTTCCTGTGTGTATTTGTAAGTTGAGGTTTATTTGAGAGGTGTCTTGAGTGTTTAAACATTACATGCCCTGACTTCTATGAATGAGTGGTTTTATAGTTTGCTGAAATGATGATTAACTCCATGAGCCCAATGGAAATCTTTGTAAGGTCTGTCCAGCCAATTTATATGTTAAATTTACTTTGCAAGAGTTAGCCATCTCATCAATATTTAAAATCAATAACCCTTTGAGAGAGCCCTCTCAGGCTAAGGAGGCTAAGCCTTAGTCAAAAGTCTGGTTTGAAATAGTTACACAAAGTCTAACTGATCAGCAGCCTTTCAGTGCTTGATTTTGTGATAACACACTGTCCCACCACAATGGTGCATGTCCCTTCAATTTGGTGATAGCAAACCTAACCCTCTTATCTTCGCTGATTTCTTCATACTCAAAATATTTATCCAATTCACTTATCCAGTCTAACAAGGCCTCTATGGACAAAATGCCATCATAATTAGAGAGCTCCAGTCTTGGCTTGCTACTAGCCAACAAAACTGACCTGAATAGCTTAATTTCCGGTCCTTCACCATCTGACCCATTTGTCGTGGCTACGTTTTCCTCCTCACTATCATCCCCACTTTCCAGATCTCTACGCCTACCTACTTCCACCACTACCAAACGTGCAGTTAAATTTCTAATCTCTTCTCTTAACCCTTCATCTACTGCTCTTCTGACGGCTCTTCCTCATCCCCTTCTTCCTACCTCCATCTTTACTAAGAGAAGGAAAACAGGCTCTGATACCAAAATGATGCAAGGCTCCTTGGAGCAGGGTTACCTACGTGTATTAGTCTTCAAACCTTTACGGTTAAGGCCACTTTAAATAAACCCTGGTAGAATGAATTCATTACAATAGCCCAATTTCCTCATAAACCTTCCACTAACCCTTATGTCGCATATATAATCATTCTTCCCACATTATCTTATGATAAGGTTGGACTTACACATAAAAAACACATATCGGCTCTTTATTTCATTATAAACCCTTTATAAGGGAAATACACATAGAACACATATTTTATGCCTTCTTCTGCCTATTTCATGACTCTTGCACAATTCTCGAGGCTCCTTTATCGCTAATCACAGTAAAGCTCTCAAAAAGTAAAACGAGAAGAAATAAAACAAGAAAGCAATAAAGTTGCATGTTGACACATGGAGTTTGTGAATGTGGTTCCCCTTCCAATGTTTGCTCTATTTAATAGATGGTGAGGAAGATGAGAGGCATTCCATCATTCCATGATTCCATCATCCATTCTCTTGGGAGAATAATGTTGTGAGGCAAAGGATTCCTTGGCAATAGTACATTGATTGAGTGCTCGGGGGTGGCCAGTTGTAGCAAGATTTTGTGCAATTGAGCTTACGGTTGGGTGGAGAGTCATCCCCAAAACTTTGTTGCAGTTAGCAGAATTCAACTAGTGTTCAACTAACATTCCACAAGTAATTTGTCTCTCTTCACATTTCTTTTGAAATTTAATGTTAACTAGTTGATAAATTGCGTGTTGATTATAAATCGCTTGATTAATCTAATTAATTACATGTTTTTATTTCGGGGTTGTTACATATGGTATCAGAGAAGGTTTCAACTCTGTGTGACCACTAAGTAAAATTTTTAAGAAAAATAATAAATTATTTTTTCCAATTATTTTGTTTCTGATGATCAAGGAAAATTTAGTCAAACTAAATTTGAGAGAAATAAATACAAATCTAACCTTTCTTTTTACAATAATTATATATATATATATATATATATATATATAATATTAGATGCATGGACATACTAATTTAAAACAAAAAAAAAACAAGCCAAGCAAGGTACATCACTTGGCGAGGACTAGTCTATTAATATAGATTCAAAAATTATAGGGGGGCTCCATTACTTACTACACTTACTCTCTGAATTGAGGGTAGCGCATGTTCACCAGGTTTCACAGAGATCCATACTATTGCATGGACGAATGATTAGATTTAACTGCTTAGAGCTAGTTAGTAACCTTTCATGGTTTTTTAAGAGAAAATTTGATTCGCTTTTGTTATTGACTGGACATTGTACTTGTATTTTCATTCAGAATAATGGAAATCACATAGTTTGACTGTGCACTAATGTTTACGTGTGCAAAAGTTCATCTTCTAAATGCTTTCATAGTTTTCAATTTGGAATTCAATGTGTTGTTCGAATGAACGAGATTTGACAGACTCACCTTACTAATTTTATTCTTTTCTTGACTCCATTTCCCAAAGCAAAGTACCGGAATTGATAAGACTAGCTGTAATATTAGAAATTCACCTTAATTTGTTGATATTAAAGTGAAAAACCGCCATTTATAGGGAACCAAACTTGCCATTCTACAATCAGTTTGAAAAAGAAACAGGTGGAGAATTTCACGGATTTATGTTTTTTCAAGCTGATTTGACAATTTAAATCATCAATCTGCAGTTTAGCTTTTCTAATTTCAAGAAATTAATTCCAGATTTGTGGGAAACACCAGGCTTTATCATGAGTTTTTAGCACTTTTTCGCCAAGAATTTAGGTTTCATGCCTTTCAGGCATACCCCCTCCGGTTGCTATCAGCCAATCCAGCAGTGACAAGGTCTGTAATACAATTACTTTTAAGATAGTAGATAAATTTTCTTTATTTATATTTATAAACCTTGGTCATAAAATTTGTAAGCCAATATTTCTTTCTTGAATCTTTAATCTTAGCGAATCTTTGTTTGTCTCTACTCTTTTTGTCCAAAGCTGTATGAGGATTCGTCTTCTTAATGCCTAGATTGGTGGTTTGTCGGTAGAAGATTTATTCACGCTTCTAAAGTGTTTTGAACAGTAAAATTGCTTGTAGATTTCCATGTTTAATCAGTGCAGTCCTTGGAAAGATCTGTTCTCTAAGATGTTAGATCCACTGTTTTGTCGAGTTTTGGTCTTGAACAAACTACTCCACGTAGATCTTTTCTCGAATTGACCATATTAGCTTGGTTAATGACTTTGAAGGCTTTATGTCCTGTATGAATGCCTGGAAAGTTTCAAGGCATTAATACTCTGTTTTAATGCATCTCGATCTCTAAAATTCTAATAGATTCAAGGCTTCATAAAATCATTGAATGTATCGAAATTCCTATACTTGACTAGTATTGATATCTGCCCCTTTTGGTGTTGATTTTGGCATATTTGCATATATTTGGGTCTTGTTATTTTTCAAATTTACGATTCTTTTCTTGTCCTTTTGGGGCATTCCGAGAATTGAACTCGGGACCTTTCGGGGCCAATTCCTATATTGAAACTACATCAATGTGCTTCTAATCAATTTAATCTTAATAATATTTGATAGACAAGAGGGATCAGGATGTTCATGTTCTGTATTTCCCAAAACCCTATACCCATATCTTGTTTCGTTCTTGCTTCAGTTTCAATTGCTTTATCACTGGGCTACGACAAAGAAAACTTTCGAGTGTGGAAATGACTTGAAGCGTAGGGATTCTGCAAGTTTTTTTTTTTTTTTTTTTTCGGAAGATTAAAGGAGAGCCAAGTATCATGATTGCTCAATCTATTTCTCACAACTAGGGCTCTAAGATTCAAGAGGGTTTGAAACCAAGTTTGCAGATCCGAAGAAGCATAGGGCTTTCTATTGTTGGAGCGGCCAAGGAATCGTAATTCGAAGGCTTGACCCAATTTTTTGTTGAAGGACGGCAAGCTTATTTTTAGATTTGTCAATAAATCAAAATTATTTGAGAAATATCGAAATTTCTGAGGCCATTGGTAAATTTTTTGAAGTCCATTTCAAACTTTTTGAAGGGTTGTTTTCATTTCTGAGCAAGGGATCGTTTTCTTGGAAAGCCGTTCAAGGTTTATTAATTATTTGGAGCCATTTAACTCAAAATTTCACAAGAATCCATTGTTTATGGATTGAAGAGATCAATCTCTAAATTGTTTTGAGGGTCACAGGCCTGTCAACCATTTATTTCTCAATCGCAAAGATTGCAAAATTATAACTTAATTTTTTTCTGAAATTCTCCCATTTTGCAATCAAATACTGAATTGCTGAAGGTGAACTCCATCAATTTCTGAAGAGATCAATTATCGAAAGGTTTTTGTTGTTCAATTTGGCATATATTTTGTTGATATAACCCTTAATGTTTTGACAGGTTCTGGGTTGATCATATAGCACATCTATTCTACCTAATGTGAGAACATTAATTCTGCAGGGGCTAATTACATTTTTTTTGAAGAGCCTAATCTTTCTAGGAACTTCCATATTTTTGTTAATTATTTTCTAAGGCAATGTTTGGATTGGCTGTGAGTTTATTCTGACTTCTTTTCATCAAGGTCGTAGGGTTTCTAGGCCTCCTTTCTCCTCCAATCCGTGAACAAATTTTTGAGATACTATTATCAAATTTGTGGGCATTTCTGAGAGTATGTTTGTCAAAGATTTGAGGCAACTAAAGGTTTAAAGTAAAGTTGTTTGGGGAGTTTTACAGTCAAGTTTTCCAGCAAATTTGTATCTATTACCTCATTGATCTCTTGTAGTTTGAGAAAAAAATTGTTGATCAATCCATATTCAAAAAGTTTCTTGAGTGTGAAGTGCTCTTTCTCTTTCTAAAGGGTCCCTCTCATTCTCATTCTAGTGAGTCTTCATTGTGTTGGGAAATTTGAAATCAAGGAGACAGCTTCATTGTGTATTCAGACTCACTCATTACAGAAATCCATCTTAATATGGGACTATTGAATTGGCAAATTGTAGGTTTCTCTAGTGGACATCTCCTCTTTCACTTAATTTTGATCTTGCATTCATACATCAATTGATAATTTGGATTGTGGGATATATTCAGAATCACAGGTCTTCTGGTTGTTTGCACAAAATGGGGTCAGTTAAACAAGAAAAATGATTTTTTTTTTTATTATTCTATGCCTTCATAGAGAGGCTAACAAGTCTAACTCATGAGACAGATGAATCAGACTCGCCAAGTCAATCTGACTTGTGTTTGACTTGCGAGTATGAGTCATACTCGTGAGTGAAAAATTAAGAGTAACTCAAGGTTGAGTCGACTTAGAAGAGATAACTCAACTTAGTTTCCTCAAAATACAGAGTCAAGCACAGGATCAAAATACTCGGAAGAGTATGGTAAAGCTGATTTGTATCAAGTGATGCGAAAATCTAAATTTGCATCTTGAAAAAAAAATCAAAATTATTGATCACTTTTCAGTTTATTATGGAGTTGTATTTGTAGAGTTCTCACATAATCATATTGATATTATTCAAATTTTATGGTGCTTGTACCTCAAGGCCCACCCATGAAGGGAAATGACTACTTGGTTATCAATAATTATATAGAAATGAATGAGATGGAATGCCTCTCATCTTCCTCCCCATCTATTAAATAGAGCAAACATTGGAAGGGGAACCACATGCACACACTCCATGTGTCAACATGCAACTTTATTTCTTTCTTGTTTTATTTCTTTTGTTTTTACTTTTTGATAGCTTTATTGATTTTTACTGCTTTCTTGTTTTATTTCTATTTATATTTATTTAGAGCTTTAGTATTATTATTTATTATTTTATTATTATTTATTATTTATTTACTATTACTATTTTTTATTTATTGTTTATTATTTATTTTCTTGTATTTTAATATTATATTATATTATTTATTATTTATTAGTTTTATTATTTATTTTTATGTGATGTCCATTAATAATAAATAATAATAAAAATAAGAAATAATAAATAATATAATATAATATTAAAATACAAGAAAATAAATAATAAACAATAAATAAAAAATAGTAATAGTAAATAAATAATAAATAACGATACTAAAGCTCTAAATAAATATAAATAGAAATAAAACAAGAAAGCAATAAAGTTTCATGTTGACACATGGAGTGTGTGCATGTGGTTCCCCTTCCAATGTTTGCTCTATTTAATAGATGGTGAGGAAGATGAGAGGCATTCCATGATTCCATGATTCCATCATCCATTCTCTTGGGAGAATAATGTTGTGAGGCAAAGGATTCCTGGCAGTAGTACGATGATTGAGGGCTCAGGAGTGGCCATTTGTAGCAATATTTTGTGCAATTGAGCCTATGGTTGGGTGGAGAGTCGTCCCCAAAACTTTGTTACAGTTAGCAAAATTCAATTAGCGTTCAACTAGCGTTCCACAGGTAAGTTGTCTCTCCTCACATTTCTTTTGAAATGTAATGTTAACTAGTTGATAAATTGCATGTTGATTATAAATCGCTTGATTAATCTAATTAATTGCGTGTTGTTATTTCGAACGTGTTGTTATTTTGGGGTTGTTACATCTATCGCATCCGTGATAACACAATTACGGATTTCAAATCCCATTAAACTATGTCTATATATTATCTGGTCTGCCTTATTGCTTGCATCAATACTCCTCCACCGATAAGCACCATTAAATGTTGTGATGCGATCACTGCGATGATCGCGTCGACATTCGCTGATTAAATCCTCGCTGTTGATGCTCCCCACAAATCCAACGGTCCTCGCTCTATCACTTGATCGCAATCAGTGATCGCCCGAGGTCGGGGTTATTCACGCCCTTTTTTGTTTCTCTGATGTGATAGTTAAAACTCCGCTCATTCTCCGCGATCATATATCAACCGTTGATCTGTTAGATCCAACGGTCCCTGAGTGCCGCTTCCTCAATCTTTCACTCCTCTATTGTTCAGGTCTTATAACACTTTCCGCTATGCTGCGAGCAATTCTTCTCTATGTATTCAATCTCCTCTTTGAGTCCGCTGAATTCACCTGCACAGAAACTTTGATTCACATTGAATTCATCATTCAATCATTCAAAACACACATTTATGTTGATTTGAATTTATCTTTGTACATAACAAATAAACAAAGGATACATATTGAGACTCTGTCTCTCTCTATGGCCTACTCTCCTAATACCAGTGGCCTCTTTTACATTCTGCCCATAGGCTTACAATCATACTCTAATTCGGGTAACTCTCTACTCTTCTCTCTTGTTTCCTTTTCAATACATCATTAGTGGTTTCTTTTACAATTCGAGGAATTGTTCCTCAGTTATGAAATAGTTTCTTCAAACTAGTTCCTATCTAATCCTATTTTGTCTAATTCAAAAACTAACAATGGCTGATTCAGTCTTAATTTAAAATGACACAAAATGAAACTAAATGAAATAGAAACTTGAAGTTTTTTCCTCTCTATTTGTCAAAATAAAACGAAAATAAAAATAACAAGAAACATCTCCCAGCTGTCGTCCCATCATTCGGATGCTCCTGCATCATATATATAATGATTATAGTAATCGAAATGGTCCCTTTAGCATTAGTGTGTATGACATATAACCTAAAATTTTTAAGCTTTGATTTTTTTTGCAGCCTATGGAATTTCTATATTAGTTTATGAGGACCAATCAATGTAATCATCATCTTATTTGGCCTCATACCGAGGCATATGAGGCCAAAGCTTAGCATAAGAATAGATAATGAAAAACAATTTGAAACAATTTGAAACTGAATTGAACTAATACTAGCATTAAATCTCAAACATTTTATGTTAATCAAACTATATTGTCCACTACTAAACTATATTGTCCACCATTACATGTAGTCCTGTCACTACTTCTGTCTACATGTAACATGTGCCATCTTTTGTAATAGGTGCCACCACTTTTATTTAGATGTAACTAGTTGTATTTCATACACTTGACAACATTGTCGCTACGCCAGAAGAAAACAAAAACACCTCAAGAAAAGCAAGATTTCACCTCCTCGATGCTCCGCATTAACAATATTTCTTTTAGATAGCTAATTCTCTCGAGTAGGGAAATTACGAGAGGAACCAAGCTCTATTTTAACTACTTGTTATTATTAGGCAAAGGCGGAGGGTCTTCAGGCGGAGGGAGGAACCGAGCAAGGGATGTTCAAACACAGATGGATGTTGTTTTTTGGGATAGAATACACCAGGATTATCAGGTTCTTCATTTGGAACAACTAGTGCTTCATCCCTAACATCTGGCTTTGAATACCTATTATGAATATCTGAATCACGATCACAAGCATCTGGGTAAGCATTTGTTATATATAAATATGCTTTAGTTGCTTCACATGTAGGTGATTATAGAATAAACTAATAAAAATGTCAACTTTTTTTAAGGCTTGCTTCGATATACGAGTTTACCATGGTGAGGTACCCCTTCCTACAATAGACATCAAACCATCTATGCTTAGAAACAAACATCAGGCCATCTACAACCCCACGACCTCAAATCTGGTTGACAACTTCTCCTTTGATGATTTCATTGTCTGGGAATAACACATTAAGCTACTGTGCGGTATTGCCACCTATGACATTCTTGAGGAAAATTCAATAATAAAAGATGACCTTCCTCCCTCCCTCTACCCACTGCAAAAGCAATATTGAATCTTATTTTGACATTATCTGTTTGGCTTTATTGCTTAGATTCCCTCTTGGAATTTTTAGGATTTGTTCACAAAACAGTGTAATTACATTGCAAGAGCAGAAATTGAAAATGCATGGTGATTATAAACTACAAACTCTCATTTGTGAAATGATATATATTCAAAATTTTCAACAATCTAAGCTTTTAAGTTAAAAATTTCATACTAATAAGATGCCATCTTGGTTCATTTAAAAATTATAAATACCATACATTTGTAACAGTTGCAATGTACTTTTCATCTCCATTATGGAAGTAAGTACCACCACCAGGGAGAATGATCTTATCTCCATTCACTATCATCCAATTTTGATATGATTTTTCCTCTGTCGTATGTGTATGAGTTATATTCACTTTCCATACTTCATCCCTACTTGCTGGCCATTTGATAGGAAGCTGAATAAGATATAGATATAATTTTGTGACTTCTACCAACATAGGACATGAGATCCCAAAACATTAGTCATCCAAATATTTAAAGTAAAAAGGTTGGTATTAAAAACAATACCTAATAGAAGTGATTACAAAGTGAAACTAAAACTAAAACTATAAATTCAGACGAAATTGAATATACATGAATAAATTGTGAACAAAACGCAAGATAAAATTACAAGTGAAAGAAGCATTTGGACATTAGATCCCTCTAGTGGAGGGATAGGAAATTGAAGCATCATTCTGTAGGAGGGAAGTGCCTTTCACTATGCTCCATAAGACCCAATTTGAGTTTAAGTTTTAATTGGTAGATAAGATTTTGATCCAAGTATGGAATTAAATCTGAGTACTTACTGTTACATTGCTATAAGACAAATGAGTAAATTCTCGTGCAATATTAGCAACTGAGTAAATCACAAGAGAAAAAGTGAAAGTATAATGATTCTGAGGAGAACAAAAAAAAATATTCCACATAAAACTTTTGATTGAATACCTACAAGGAAGGATTTCAATGTATTTTGTTGTTTTCTCCATTTGGGATCTCGTTCTCAAGCTTGGGATTGCTTTCTTCGTCATCCTTTGTATTCCTTTTTTCCCTTGTGAGTTTATCCTCCTAGAGATTTGATCCATTGTCTCCATCATCATTGTCACCCTTATTCCCTCTGATATTTATATATGATCTTTCGACTTGAGTTGAAGTACTCTGATGTATTCCAGACCCAAATAAAGATCCATAATAGACAAAAAGAGGACCTAGTAAAATCAACATAACAAATAGACAAGTAACTAGAGGCTTCCTTTGAAATTGAACTCCATCACTTCTACCCCTTGGCATGTTGAAAAGCAAGCAAGCTTCTATTCAATATTGAAATCTCACTACTTACACTGGTGGAAAAATTATTACTAATAGATACGCGTGTGATGAGCCCCAGAAATGGGTAATTATATGGGCTCATTCTGCCTCTTATTTCGACTTAATCCACCATTCTCATTAGTTTATTGCATGTTTTTGAATATATTTATGCTAATAGAGTGAATTGGGTTAGTCATTTTGCCATGTAGTCTAATGTGTGCCTTATGCAGATTTTTTGGTCAATTTTGGACAAAGTCAAGGGATTTATGAGCAAATGGTAGCCAAAACTCGAGGAAAACAGGGAAGAGGACTTGTAGGGGGGTGTCTCCTTCATTTATGACCCCTTTCCTCGAATCCTCCATCAACAACTCGGAGCACAAAGGTCCACATTGATGATTCCAAGGGGCAGCCGAGCAAGTAAAGGATTGTTGTTTATCTCCAGTTCTAGGAAGCTGAGTTCCTTGATTTTAGGAGGACTGTTGGAGGACTCCATTTGTATAAATAAGGAGGCTTAGAGCCTCAGTAGGTTAGCCAGTTATTAGTAGATTTTCGCACTTTTATGCAGCATTGTGTTCAACTCATTTTCGTGTTCCTTTTTTAGAACAGTTTATGTAATGTGACTGTTATTTTTGATAATGAATGAACCAGTTTTGGGACAGCAATGATCTCTTTCAGAGGGTTGAAGCTCTTGGGTTAGGGTTCAACCCAAGCTACCCAGCACCTCCTACTCTGTACTTATATTTTTTTGCTTCAGTTCATGAGTTAATTTCTGTTGCATAGATTCATTTTACTTTGTTAGATTAGATTGCTTTTGATGGTTAGCATAGTTGTTTTTTTGTTTTATTTGCTCAAGTAGGTCACTGCAGTGACAGAATAAGATTCAAAAAGGCCAAAAACAGGCCCTGATCCCCTTTCTCCCTTCTTGGGACTATGATTTGAGGTCAAGGCACTACTGCTGCCACCAAAAACACAGTTTTTTCTCTTCCATGCAACTGCTAGTGTGATACTTTGATTTGGAAAGATTGATATTGGTTCAGATTCAGTTGCCTAGATCATTTACTATTCTTTTACCATAGATCTCTCTACATGTTTTTTTTTTCATAGGTTACTGTTCAACATTTTCTGTTTGTAGGTGAGAAATTAGGTCAAGCTAGAGAAATTCCAGTTTTTAGTCCTTTCTTTGAACAATTTTTGTAAGTAGATGTGAAGATCTCTTGTAGGACACCTCAGCTCCCCATACATCTATCAAACAGCTAGCACCAGCTCACTTCTCATAGATTTCCCAACTCATTCACAACATTTTGTCAATCTACCCTAATTTCTACGTTTTTCTCCATAAAGCTGCTTTCTTGCCATTTGAACAAATCCAACCATTACATTTGTTCTTGACCTTCCTTGACAAGTTCTAAACACCTCAACACCTTCATCTAGCCTTCAGTTACCCTTTCCCATCATTTTTACACCTTCAAAACTCCAAAATAGCTCTCGGCCTCCTCCTGTAGATCCCCTGCAGCCTCCTGTAGAATTTCGTGTGAGTGATTTTTCGAATTCTGATCATTATGGAAGTCTTCATTAGGGTATTAGGAGCTTCTTAGGACCTCTCCACACCTTCCTCACCCTCTACAAAAGCCAACTCCATCTTCCTTTGCCACCAAACCTCTGCACAATCACAACCAGATAAATCACAAGCATAATAATTTCACATAAAAATACTCAAAAACACAAAAGATGATTTCTTCTCATTTCTTTTCAAAAGTAGCTTGAATAAATGCAATTTACCTTTCCAGTAGTCAATGGCACTCATTTCATTAGTTTCCATCTCTTTTCTTGCAAAGTAGGGTTAATAGGTAAATTAGGGTTTTCTAGGGTTTGCTCAGGTTTTCGTTACATTTCAGTTTTCCTTCTCTTTCTGCAAGTAGAATAGTCCCTGTAGAGTTAGCTTTCCTTCATCACAGTTAAAATATTCTTCTAAGAACTCATAGAAGTTGGCTTGAGCTCCTAGCAAACTTGCGCCAGCTGACCAAGTGACAGCCTCCAGTAAGAGCTAGTACTTGTGCATACATCACCGTCGCTTCCAAGTTTTTTACGAACTATCGGGTTGATAAAAGTAAAGAAGGAAGCCCTAGGAGTTGCAGCATTATTGTTGTAATACTGGTGCTCACCATTCTTTTTGGCGTCGTTTCCAGTGAAGTGTCAGAGTATTTTGTCATTACTACTTTTCTTCTATTTTCTACTACAACATTCTGCTAAGTAGTTTATTTCAGCAAAAGTAAAGTAGTTGTTTCATTTCAATTTTGCAATTTCCATTTCTACAAGAGTAGATTAGGCATTTCCTGCTTTCATTTCAATTCTGAAAGAGTAGATTAGGCATTTCCTACTTTCATTTCAATTCTGCAATTTCCATTTCAGCAAGAGTAGATTAGTCATTTCCCACTTTCATTTCAATTCTACAATTTCCATTTCAGCAAAGTAGATTAGACCTTTCATGCTTTCATTTCAATTCTGCAATTTCCATTTCAGCAAAGTAGATTAGTCATTTCCTTGCTTTCATTTCAGTTTTGCAATTTCATTTCAGTAAGTTCATTTCAGTAGTTGCAATTTGTTTTTCAATCCATTTCAGTTTTGCAGGTACAAGCAGATAAAACAAAAATCACCCAAAAAGAGATTTCCTTTCATGCCTCATAGGAACAGAGATAATTCAGGAAAATTCCTACCCGACACCCCCACCACATCACACAGTCACCCTTCTCTCTTCTTCGGTGGCAGTGATCCAGAAGAACCTATAAGTGAACCACCAGAGATATACGAAGATCCTATAGAAGAATAAGAGCAAGAAACCATTCCTCCTGAGACCATGGATGAAAACAAAAACGTTAGAGGAAATGGGAAAATAGTAGAGGGTACCTTTCCTATCCGAGAGACCAATGGGGACACTAAAATGAAAACATAAGTCCTTCAGCCTTACCTCACTTCCATGGGTTGACTACTGAAGATCCTGATACCTTCTTGTTTGAATTTGTTGTTCTTTGTCGAACCTATGACTATGCAGAAGATGAGCAGAAGTTGAAACTGTTTCCTTCTACCCTCAAGGATGCAGCATTGCGATGGTTCATGGGGTTACCTGGAAACAGCTTCACAACTTGGGCTCAGATGCAGCAACCCTTTAACAACAAATATTGGGACTACTGTAGGTCAAAGGATACCAAGGAAGAGATTTTTTGAATGACCATGGGAAGCGATGAATCCTTAGAAGACTATGAAGAGAGGTTTCAGCTCAGTTATAAAAGGGCCAGGTGCACACTTGACCCCGAATCTCTGAAGTTGGTCTTGCTCAAAGGGGTCCCAAAATATCTTCTAGATACCCTCCATTTGCTGGCTGGGGGGGACATCTACCAACTACCTTATGATGACATAAATACTGTGTTTAGAAACCATTCTAGGGTAGCCAAAAAGAGAGGTAGGGGAAGTCATCCTTTAGTCAGTACATCCTCATCCAGTTCATCTCTTAGAAGTGAATTTGAGAATCGGCTGGAAGATTTCATGAGCGAGATGACCTGCCAGTGATACGTGACATACATAGATAGCAGTGGATAGTGCAGTCTAGAGCGCTGGGCAGATAACGCGGTGGAGATAGCTGCGGCAGACTCTTGCCATGCAAATGGATACCTTGCATATCAAAAGAAAACAAGAGGAAACAGAGAGGGCTTTGGCCATATTTTGTCCTAGGTGCACCAGAAGGCATCCTAGGAATGAACGTCCATTGAACTCTATAGAAGTGTGTTCAGTCTGTGAAGAAAACCATTCTACGAGTCAGTGCCCTTCATTGCCCGGACTTAAAGCTGCATACCAGGGGGCTGAAGGAGTCACTTAACCACTCTATTTCATGAACCAAAGGAGAGTACATGGGCCCAGACCTTACCACCAGGGAATGCAAGGGACATCCCAGACATATTACAACCCCAATCAAGCCACCTCCATGCCTTCTTGGCATCCCCCTGCTCATCCTTCCTGGTCCACACACCCTCCTTGGTCATATCCATCTCAATACCATGCTCAACCAGCTGTTCATTCGTTTCACTCTTATGCTCAGCCACAGCCTTCGAAATGTCTTCAGTCTTCATTCTGATTTGATGATATCTTGAATGAAGATCCAACTTCGTGAAGTAAATTGATCCATGCAATTCATCCAGTAATTCATCAATGACAGGAATGGGAAACTTATCTTTAATAGTGAGCTTGTTGAGCTCCCTATAATCCAGACACATGTGCCATGATCCATCCTTCTTGTGCACTAATACTACTAGAGCAGAGAAAGAAATTTGACTAGGTTGAATTATACTAGCCTCTAGCATTTCTGCAACCATACGTTCAATTTCACTCTTTTGGGCATAGGGATATCTGTATGGCCTGATGTTTGGAGGAACACTTCCTGGAATCATATGAATAGCATGATCATGATCATGAATAGGTGGTAGATCTTTGGAAGTCTCAAATACCTTGGAATTATTGTCCAAGACTTTTTGGAGATCTGCAGCAATAGATGATTTCGATGTGGAAACATCTAGCGAACATAATTGTGCAATTACACCTCTTTGTTCCTTTTTTAGAAGCTTTGTCATACCGTTAGAGCTGATTATCTTTCCCGGTTTCCCCGCAATACCCCTTAATTCAACTTCCTTTCCTTCCGCATAAAATTTCATGAAACGTTCTTGAAAATTAAAAGCTATTATACCCAAGGATTGTAGCCATTGGACTCCTAGTACAACATCAGCACCTCCCATTGGAATGGAAAGCATTGGGCTAGTCAATACATATTCTCCCATGGATAGCTTGATATTATGGCACTTTCCAGAGAAATTTATCGTTCCTCCATTTGCAACCATCACTTGACACTCTGGTGCTAGATATAGGAAGAAATTCAATTATTTTTCTATCTTATAATGAATAAAATTGTGGGTACTTCCTGAATCAATCAACACTATTACCTTTTTCTTCTTGATTTGTCCTTCTATCTTGATGGTTTGAGGAGTGGTAATTCCAACCAATGCATTACAAGATATGGTCAGATTCATTTCTTCTTTATCTAGGCTTTGTTCCTGGAGTATATCCTCTTCTTTTGACCTTTCTTGCTCCTTTTCTTCTTCCTCTTCACAATCTATGCAGAATAATTTCTTCTCAGCACACTTATGACCTTTAGTGTATTTTCTATCACAACTGTAACAAAGCCCTTTTGCTCTTTTTTCTTCCAATTTTTGTGGTGTCAACCTTATAGGTTGTGGAAGAATAGGGGAAACAACACTTCCATCTTTATAGTTGTGAGTGGTATGCTTCCTGGTTGCCATAATTTTGCTTTCCATTTTTCTTGCTAACCTGAATGCCTTCTCTAATGAATCAGGTTCCAAAAGGCAACCATCATGGTGGATATTATCCTTTAAATTCCCTATGAACACATCAATCCTATGCTCCTCTGGAATATTTTTTACCCTTATGTTCAATTTTTGGAACTCCTCAATGTGCTCCATTATTGAACCCTTTTGTTTGAGACTTATCAATTGGCTAAAAAAAGTGTTGTTTTTTGTATCCTCATAATATGTTGTCAATTCTTTCGTAAAAATTGCCCAAGTGATAATTTTTTTATGAGAGCAAAGCCATTGATACCATACAAAATGATTTGCTTCCAAATATAAAGTTGCAATACGTACCTTTTGTGTGTTTTTCACATTATTGAGATCGAAAAATTGCTCCATCTGTAATATCCATGTTGTGGGATCCTTGCCATCAAACTTCCTCATATCGATTTTTGGAATATGGTGGATCTTCGATTCAACATTAGAGTCTATGAAATCATGATTAACATTTCTTTTGTTCGCATCATGAGTTTCTTTTACTGCCCTTTCACCATTAGTAAGTATTTCTTGTAGAAAATTTGTCAAATCTATCTTCAAATCTGCCATGCCTATCTTCAAATCTGTCTTCAAATCTATCTTCAAATCGTCCATATTAGCTTCCACATCATTCATCTTAGTTTCTACATCTTTCTTTAAACCATCCATCTTAGATTTCGTTACTTTTTGTGCGAGTGACATTTGTTGCACTTGGTCTTGTAATTTTGATATATCATGTTGCATTTCTTCCTCTTCTTCATAAGTCATGCTAGAGATTTCAGGTTGCTTACTAGGTGTTTGCATTTTATTTCCTTGGGGCATCAATTACCGATAATAATGCTCTACTATGCCCTTTGAATTCCTTCAAAATAATTTTTCAAACCAAGTTTAAGCAAAAATTAAAAAAAATCTACACACCTTTTTTCACTTTGTAGGAGTTCGATATTGCCTCTGATGTATCTATGTAATTTTGGATTATCCAGTTCTGAAACTACGACTTGTGGTAGCCCTCTGTGTTCTCTTTCCAATTCCACTAGTTTGATCCAAATTGGATTCTCCAAGGAATAGTTATGCCAAATCTCCCATAGTGACCTGATTATAGACTAGTTCAGTAGAGTGAAATTGTACGACTTGCCACATGTCCCTGTTTTGACCTTTGGCTCTAAAAAATATATACCAGAAACTACATTCTTTCCTCTTTCTGTACCTTCTTACGAAATTTCAATCCGATGCACAGAGAGAAAGTTATGATGATTTTCCCCAGGTCACCTGTTTGGAATGTAATTCAAGAGTCCGCAAAAAGACCAACTTCCTCAGATCATATCTCCGCAAATATAGCACGAAAGGCTCTGAAATTTGGACCCAAGGTTTAGTGTGATTTCGTCTCAAATGGGTTTTTTTTTTTGCTTCTAAAATGTTGCGGAAAAAAAATTATAGCAAAAATACCACGATGACCTTTTTGGAGCAGCGAAACCCTAGAATCTAAACCTCTGATACCAAATGTTATGAAACCAGCTCACAAAAAGATAGAAAAGATAGATCAACGCCTTAGAATTCAGCCTCTTCGAGGGGGAAACCTCCTTTACATTACACAAATGAATGATTCTTTTATGATTCAAATGACAAACCTCCTTTCTATATATAGTAGTATAAGGAGTCACAATATAACCCAGCCAACCTAACAATAATAATATAAAGGCACAAAAATAACAATAGAGGGATTCTATGGGGCACAGTAATAAAAATATGGGGACAATAGGGGCACAAAAATATTAATAATGGATACAACTACAATAGTAATGGGGTAATCACTAGTATTATAGGGACCTAACATTTTCTCCTTCCTAGATGGGTTTAGCGGGTACAACCAGATCCAATTCAGCCCAGAGGACCAAGATAAGACCACCTTCACTTGTCCTTGGGGTACCTTTGCATACCGGGTCCTTTCCTTCGGATTGTGCAATGCTCCCGCCACTTTCCAGAGAGCTCTATTGAGTATATTTACTGAACTGGTTCATGATTCAGTGGAAATCTATATGGATGAATTTACCCCTTATGGTTCTAATTTCCAGGAAGCTTTGACTAACCTGGGAAAAGTTTTAGACAAGTGCATTGAAATGAACCTGTCCCTCAGTCTTGAAAAATGCAAATTTCTGATGACTGAAGGGACCGTGCTAGGTCATACAATTTCTCGGCAAGGATTACAGGGGGATCCCAACAAAATTGCCATCATCCAAAGTGTCCCACCTCCTAAAAAGGTAAGAGATGTTCGAAGTTTCCTAGGTTTAGTAGGCTATTATAGAAGATTCATTAAGGACTTCAGTAAGCTAGCCTCTCCATTGTTTGGTCTTTTTGGAAAAGATGTTGAGTTCACATGGACTGAAAAATGTCAAGAGGCTTTGGATACTTTGAAAAGTAAACTAGTGACTACCCCAATTTTGAGAGGTCCAAACTAGGCCCTACCTTTCCACATTCATATAGATCCCTCAAATAAAGCGATAGGAGCAGCCTTAGGGCAAAGTCGATGAGAAGCTGCCTTATGCCATATATTTTGTAAGTAAAAACTTGTCCAAGCCAGAATTAAACTACACTGTAACTGAAAAGGAGCTCCTAGTTGTAGTCCATTCCCTAAATAAGTTCAGACACTACATCACCGGCTATCAAACATTCATACACATTGATCATGTTGTAATTAGGTATTTAATGAACAAACCAAATGTAAATGCTCGTATTATTAGATGGTTACTTTTATTACAACAATTTGATTTACCCATTGTTGATAAGCTGGGTAACGAAAATGTTGTTGTTGATTTTCTGTCTAGAATAGATATGCCTGCAAGTGAAGAAGGAATGGTGGATGATCAAATGCCAGATGAACACCTATTTCTATCTTAGTACTCTCTCCATGGTTCGCTGACATAGCAAATTACTTGGTTTCAGCATGGTTCCTGCCACACCTGTCCTCAAAAGAGGACCAAGATCGTGAGGAAAAGTACCCCATTCGACTGGATTGGGGGAAATCTCTTCAAACTTGGCCCATATCAGATTTTGAGGAGATGTGTTAGGGAGGAGGAAGTTTTTGACATTCTCCTAAACTGTCATGACGGGCCCTGTGGGGGCGATTTTGTACCAAAGAGGTCTGCCTTCAAAATTCTGCAAGAAGGTTACTATTGGCCCACTCTTTATCAAGATGTAAGGAGATATATCAGCCAATGTGACTGATGTCAAAGGATGGGGAAACCTACTACAAGGAATGAGATGCCCCTGCAACCTCAAATGACCTTTGAGCCATTTGAGAAGTAGGGCATGGACTTTGTGGGTCCTATCAACCCTCCTTCAAAATAGAAATCTTACATCATTGTGTGCACTGATTATCTGACAAAATGGGCAGAAACAAAGGCAATCAACACAACAACAAAAGAAGAATTAGCTGAGTTTTTGAGAGAGAATATCTTCTACAAGTTTGGCTATCCAAGAGAATTAGTCACAGATTAAGGGAGTCAGTTTACCTCTAATCTGATTGAATACCTACTCACACATCACAAAATTAAGCACAAAACTTCCACCCCTTATCATCCACAAGCAAATGGACCAGTGGAAGTCACTTCAGAGCTTTGGAAGGGATTTTGACCAACGTAGTGAGTAGTAGTAGAAAATATTGGGCAGATCGATTGGTTGAGGCCACCTGGGCCTATAACACCACCTGGAAAACCACCACAGGGTTCACACCCTATGAGCTGGTCTATCGGAAGAAGGCTTTGCTGTCAATAGAATTTGAATATAACACACTAAGGATGGTAGCTCAGCTGGACCTAGATCTCAACCATGCACAAAAGGAAAGGTTACTTCAGCGAAACAAATTGGATGAATAGAGATTGCAGGCCCTTCTCTACTCAGAGGTAGTCTAGCTGCAAAGGAAGTTATGGAATGACAGACACCTCAAAGAGAAACAATTCCAGTAAGGAGATTGGGCGTTTCTGTATGATTCAAGATATAAAGATTTCAAGGGAAAACTGAGGACAAGATGGTTGGGACCGTACACAGTAGAAAAGTGCAATGACAATGGTTCAGTTCTGATCTGAACCATTGATTAAGAAGCCATTCCCATGCTCATCAATGGGCATAGGTTGAAGATCTATAGGAAGCCCCTCTCTAAGCAAGAATTTATGGAGAATCTGAGTAAAACAATGTTGGTAGTGGAGCAGGTCTCTGCCTCCACTCCACCCACACCCTAAACAAAAAAAAAAAAAAAAGAGGAAAAAGGAGAATAAAAGATCCCTAGGTGAAAACCTCCCTTTGGAGGCATCCAGGATAGGCAGTGAGGGTGAAAACCTCCTGGACAGGCCCCAACTGTCTCATAAAAAAAAAAATAGAGAAAAAAGAAAAAACAGAAAAAACTAACTTCTTTTGAATGCATTGCAGATTGCAGGAGGGCCACAGAAGAAAAAGGGAGATGGCTAGGCTGAATACACCTCTAACAGATCATTTCTCCATCGCCATTGTCTTTTCCCAGGCCCTGGTCTCACTTGTTCTGGAAATTATGCATCCTATAGGAAGCTCTGTGCATTCTATAGGAGTCTCCTGTAGAAGCCACAAAGAGCTTGAAATCAAGTCTAGAAAAGGATCAAAAGGCTAGAGACTTGTCTAGAAGGCCTGTGGACCTCCCTGCCACCATTCATCCTCCCAACTCTCCATTCCATACCTACACCACTATATTTCCACTCGCTTCTTCCTTCCCTGCACAAAAAACACAAAAATCCTGTTTATTTTGTTTTTAAAAAAAAAGAGAAAAAATGAAGAATAAACCGCAGCATCCTTAACTTATTTCTTACTTGGTGTATGCCAGCTACTTTTCCTTTTCCTTCAGAACATTCCTCAGCTATCTCTTTAGTCCCTGCTCAAACCTCAGCCAGAAATTTTAGAGGGAGAAGCTACAGGAAATCCTGCAGGATTCTTGTAACAGCTGATCCCCTTAAAAATCGAGCTCCATGAAGGAAAATCATGCAGGAAAAGAAAGATGACTCAGAAATCGTCAGTACCTTGAAGTCTGCATGCATCAATGGCAGGTTTCTCGCCTTTGACGTCAGTTTACATCATTGACTTTCGATCGAAGGACTCCATGAAATGTTCGACATCAACTCATTCATTCACATCTCATGGATTGTACTGGGTACTTTGAGAACCATTGACATCACTGGTGGTCTCTCTCACACTTGTTAACAGTTTACATCATTGACTGGTAATCAAGTGGTTTCTACCATGTTCGACATCAACTCATTTATTCGCATGGATAAAATCGTACTATTTCGAGAAGTAGAAATGAAGACCCTGGATCTAGTTTCCACCATCTAGGCTGCGAGGAGTTTTGTATTCATTATATAGTAGACCAACTATAAACAGATGGTTGCGCCCATACTGTGTCTACATGAGTCTATGATTATGATGTACTGCGAAATCATTCCTGTATCAGAGCAGTAGCTAGTCTGTTAGTTAAAGTTTTTGATTTGAGTATGGGAATGCCTACCTCAACGATGATATGATCTCATACATGTATTTTGTGTTGAATACTTGCAGGTTCTGACTGGGCTCTCCACGAGATAATCTTTGAAATGATAAAGCACCTCACCCTTCCTAGATGATATGAAACCCTAATCTACTACAGGCTTCGCACTTTAGGGGGCAATCTGTTACACTAAAATTTGTCACCATGACTATTTGAAGTTAGTATGGCTCCATCACCTGTCATACTATCCTCCTTGGCAAGTCTTATACCTCTGCTCCTCATTTCAAACTCCAAGAAAGAGAGAAAAGTCCTCAAAATTAATAAAACTCTGGTTACGCAGTTTCTCTTATCTTTACCTGCGGGTACGCACCCAAAGTTCATAAGACCTGCGTACTTGTACGCTCTGTATGTAAAGCCATGGGTGCGTACTCCTGTAAAGATCAAAAGGCGCAAGTTTTACTCCAAAAAAGTTACTTGTGGTTGATTCTAGAGCATTCTAGAAGTTTGTTTGACGAGGATGGAGCACCTCCAGTTGGTTCATGCACCCCAATAAAGGAGGAACTTATCCCATGAAGAGGGGAGCTATCCCATTGAAAGAGGGGCTTATCCCATTCATGGTGGACCTGATTAACTTCCTCCCAAGCACTATAAATATAGGTCTCGGGCCAGATGGAGGAAGGTTGAAAGCTGAATATTCCTAAGGGTAGATGCTGCTGGAATTAGGACTTCCTTGTAGAAGCTTGTGAGGAGAGATTCCCATCCTTTCTTGTTTCATTTGGAAGTGGGTGAGCTTATCAAAGTAAAGGAGAACTCTTGCTGGACCCTGGGAGGGACCTGCACAACACCAAGGCTCAGGTTGTAATGGTTTCTTTTGTTTCCTATTAATACAATTTAGTCCATTTCTCTCAATGAATTATTCTATATAGTTTGTTTCATATATTCCTTGGTCTGTATGATGAACATGTATTGTTTTATGAGCTATTCAGGTATTATTTAATTGTTTGCTTGTTGGTGAACGCAGGTTTCGAAGAGAAGGAGGAGCTCATCTGGATCGATGAGGCTGGACTACAACAATCAAGCGTTGGACTAAAGGTATGTTTCAAGACACCTGATTGCTTGTCTTTTAATGCATGTTTAGAGAGAGATAGGGTTAAATTGTCTTGTTTGTAACTGGAAAGCCTTAGCTTCTAGGGAGGTTGGTTTTGTCCACAAAATTGACTCTTTCCGCATGACAAGGAGGGCCAATGAACACTCCTCATATCATACAGACTCCACTAAATGTGGAGAAGAATCCTTAGAGAAGCAGAGATGAGGCATCCAGCTCTACCATGGAAACCACTGATGAGATGATTGAGCCAAGCAAAAGGAACAAGTTGAATCCTATCTTTGAACAGGAGGATAAAATTGCATCAAAAGAAATAATTGACACTGGCGAAATGGCACAGAAAGGTAAATAAGCAACTGTATCAGAGGAGACAAAACAACCCTCAACATCCAACACACAGTTGGTAGATAGACAACCCAGTATGGAGATCTCTTCCTATGTCAGGCCAGCTGACAAGGAAAAGGATATCAAAGACAGATTTAAAGACATAAAGATGAGGAATGAGAGACTGAAGGAAGAAACATATGCATAATATCTCACGCTCACATGACCAAACTAGACCAGACTGATGTCAGCATTTGACATCAAAGAAGGAAAGATGCAAGTCTCATTCCTACAACCCACTGTACAACAACCGATCGAATTTCACAAGCGTGATGGACACTCACAAAAAAGGCCATGGCTTCTTACAAGTTGCACGACTCATTAGACAATATAACAACTCAATTCAAGTTGGAGAGAGCCTATTCATAGGCTAAAGACACCAGAATAAAGTCCTTGCAGGACTTGGTTATTGAACTGGGTCATGACCCAAAGGATGTTAAGGCCACTAAACAGTTAATCAAGAAGAAGAATGAGGACATAATATCCCTCAAGAAATAGCTCAAGCTACCTCATTTACAGCACCCACAGACAAAGGAAGTCCTAGAAAGCCAGAGCAATCATGAGGAAATGATGGATTGGTATTGCAATTGAATGACAAATTAAAGGAGATGGAAAAGGAGTTGGATAACTTGATCTAGCTCAAACAAGCTAGCATTGATAGTGCTCCTGCAACTGTCATTCCTACAGTGACCACAACTGTACCTTTTACTCTCGCAGCAACATTAGCTCGCACTGCTCCAATGGCCACAACACTATCAACATCTGCACATACTACATCAGCAACAGGATCAACAACAACAGCCTCCACAAGTGAGGAAGCAAACAGGCTGGTCAAAGTAATGGAAGAAATTTCCGTTCAGACCAATGAGATGAAAAAACTGAAGGAGAAAGTCAATAGCCTTGAGACAGATTGCAAACTTGCTCAAATCATTCATAAGGAAAAACATCAAAAGGTTGTCAGGATGATTGAAAGGATAAAAAGCCTTGAGAAAGAACTAACCTTGACTAAACCAATAGGAAAGGCTAAAGAGCAACTGTGGGCCAATATCATTGACTCTGTCAATGATATATGCCCATCCATCTAGGTCATATTTGAGCATATATATTTAATAAAACAGGCTACAGAAGCCATTGATAAGCTTAAAACAGAACTTGGAGATATGTCAGAGGAAGCAGTAAGAATCATCCACTTCCTCAACTCCAAGAATAAATATGAACTGCAGTAGCTTGAGATACCTGATAGGACAGGTACAATTTTGGAAGTCAGAAGAGTCCTCACCAAGAGGAATTTGATGTTGAATCTAGAGGGTAAGTGTCAGAACATGCAGCTAGCCATTGACAAGTTCATGGCTAAGTTTGAGTTGGTTAAGGAAAAGGGATTACCTAATCCCTTAGCTATAAATGACAAGTTAATGAGACAAGCGGATTACAACAAGAAGATTAGGGAAGTGGCCAAAGAACATGTTAGCACTTCATTTATGAAGGGCATGCCAATAGGCAAAGTCTTGTACCAAACTTTTGAAAACTTGTTTTACCTCCAGCATGAGGCAAAACACCTATTTATTAACAAGACCACTTTTGCCAAATATACAGAGGCAGATGAAATATATAGAAAAATGACCAATATCCAATTACCAGATGAAGAAAGATGGGAAAAACTGAATGATTTACTATAGTAAAAGGACAATGAATTATAAATCTACAGTAAAAAGTAAAAGAGCATGGTAAAAGGATATTGACAGGTCAGCAGGGTCAAAGTGTATCAGATGAAAGAGTATCAGGTGAAAGGTTAAAGTGAAACAGTACATACGGTGTGAAGACCAAATAGCCAAGCAACATAAAGGGCAAAAGATCAAAGAGCAAAGCCAACAGAACCTTAATAACAGGGACAACAAGCAGCAGTTCAATAGCTGTCTCTATCTTCTTGCAAGAAGATATTCCTTTTTTCCTAGATTAGTTCTAAAAGCAGTTTCAAATATTTTGTAATCCCTTTTGTATAAATACTTCAAAATTCGAAGTATTATGGTGGATTATTTTACATTTGTAGATTTATTATGATCTTAGACTTAATGGTAATTGTACTATTTTCAAGTCAACAAACTGGAGCAAGTAATAAAAACATTTTTCTACAGGATTCATGAGATGATCCATTTGCACTGAAGTACTTTCTTTTTGTGATTTTGTTACTTTCTTATGTGTTTCATAATCTTAAATGTGTTTTAAATTTGAATGAATTAACTGGAGATATCACTCAAAATTTGTTTAAGTACACTTTTTTTTTCATAGTTAGTCATTTATATGTTTTCCGATGATACCCGGATTTGAGAACCCTTAATTACTCTCCCATCCCGGTTGACTTCTTTCATTCCTTCCAGAATCCGGCCTAGGGAACCCTTAATTTCTCCCTAGATCTGATTTGAAACCATTCCACCATTTAGCCTTTGAGCTCTGCAGTAACTCATCTAGCTTTCCCTATAGACACTATTTTAAGAACTGAATCCAGTCTTATTTGTCTGACATCCAACTCCATAGCCCAATGGTAGAATCAAACCTCTTTTCATCTAAGTAAAGTGATCCCACCACCCAATTTCAAAAAAAAACCCAAGTGCAAGTAATAACTAGACTAAAATCATCTTAACTAAAAAAAGTTAAATTATAAAGAGAGAGCCCTCTCTGAGCATCAGGAAGGCTAGGTCCTCATCTCCAAAAGTGGTTTGTGGTTAACTTTGACTTTTCTTCCTTCACTAAATTCAAAAGAAATATTAGAGTGATAAAATTACCAAGGAAAAGGCATGATACATACCACACCACTAACTAAGCTAGCCGGCTAAATATTATGTTCGAATCAATCCTGTGTGACAACATATCATAAATCTGGAAACATAAATAAGCCCATTCTATAATTTACATGGCGACAAAAATAATTTCACACTTACCAAAAGCAATAATAGTTAATCTACCACTATTCTACTGCAATCCCTGCTAAAGAGGAGGGCCCTTCCTCCCTAGAAGGGCATAGGGATGAGATGAAAATTAGTAATGTCTCAACCCATGTCTGTAAAAAAATCAACACCGTTGTTCTTTGTATTAAAATGATTATGAGCTACAAGAGAAAAATAAATATAGTGTCCGTCCCATTTACATGGAACTGAATCCCCTTTATAAGATTTACATGTACAAAATAAGAAACAGATCAGTCATGAGAATCTCACGATTCTCATGCTGATCAATATCGAGAGAAATTAGAAATTGTTACAATAGGTTCTAAATACAAGGCCTATTGTTGTTACATCACTTCTCAAAATCACAACTGCCTTGACTCCTTAGCCACCCATAGATAATATAATATTTACGACAGTTGTCCTATGAAATAGTACCCACAGTCTTAGATAGTTGCAATGTAGCCAACGTCCCATGGTGTAATAACAATTCGAAGTGTAACAACAATGCTTTAGGTGTAACAACAAGTACTCAAAAGCCCCTTTGTGAATTATCACACCATTCTTCATCCTCTGGTCGTAGACTTTGGAGCATCATCTGAAAGAAATAGAGCCAAAGAACTTCTTTCCATAATTGCCCTGATTAGCCATCAAAAAGATATCACCTCATTCATATTTAACAAAAAATGGAGAAATAATATGTCAAAACAAAAATTAATTCTTATAACTGGGAAAAAGGTAATTATGACATAAAGTCTATAGGTTTAGACATGAAATGGTCAAGGATGGGGGGGAAAGGTGTCCAAAATATGTAAAAAGCTTGCACCCAACAATTATTTCATGTATTTACTGGTAATTGTTAAATGGATGGATGCAAGACCTAATTGATGATATAATAGTTCAATTTAGAAGGTGGTGATCCTTCTGGTTAGGTTTCATAAGCTCTTTCAGTCATTTATGCTATGTCTTGTATCTTAGACCTATACGTTGCATTGTTTCCAAGTGTTTGATAGAATGTCAGTCTCGGTTAGGGATGCTTAGGCCTAATACTAAGGTTGATTTTTTATTTGTTTATCTTGTCATAATTTATTTGATGGATTTTGGAGGTTGTAACAATTTCTTGACAGAGGCTAGATTCTGGGTTAGAATAGTGGCTCAAATCTCGAGGACACTGGCATGGGTATACTAAAAAGAGTCTACGAAAAGAGTCTATGAACGCTAGCACATTGGCCTATGAGAGAAAATTTGGATTTTGGATGTTTTCTTGCCTATAGCATGAGAGCAAGCATGGGTTAAAAGGATTAAAACATCAGTGGGACTCAGGGACATGATGTTTGAGTCGCTGACATGTCCTTTGAGGCTGTGTTGTTGATGTGGATGGGATTGTTTAAGGTGTTTCATTGAGTCCATTTCCTAAAGGTCACCAAGGAGATTGAATCCCATATAGTAGCCTCTCTCATCGCATGTTTACCCTAGCTGGTCGGTTGCTTGGTTGGACCTTAGACACAACCCATCTTCCTCTAACACGGTTTTAATGCTCTCTTCCACAAAGCATAAATATGATGTTATGGTGGTTACTCAAAACAAAGACTATGGTAATGTGAATTACCTGAATGGTCAGGCTATTGATTAAACTGCCAGTTCAACATCACCTTCGTCCAATCCTTCTCCACCCACATTTCCTACATAGTTAACTATTAAGCCTCCAAAGGGCATTATTCATAAGTATGTGTTCAATCCTCGTGCTTGGGATGCTCTAAATTATAATTTAGTTGAAGACTTATCTTAGTCTCCATCAGCTATTTCGACCCTCGAGTTGTTACAAAACTGCCTTGCCCAGAAAATGGCTTTGCTTTCAGTTATCGGCTGTGTGGATCCTTCGGATTCCACCCTATTTGTTTTCAGTAATCAGAACTATACCCCTCGCCTTCCATCTCAATTGGCCTTTATAATTCATGTCCTCGTCCTTGGTAAGAACATTTATCATTCTATTGTAGATGAGGGATCCTTCACCTACACCATGTCTATGTCTTGTTGGAAAGAAATTGGTTCTCCTCAACTGAGCTAGTCACCTACCACATTGAAATATTTTGATGGGTTAATATATACGCCTTGTGGTACTTTGAATTCCTTACAAGTAGAATTAGGGAGAAAAACTATATCCATAGAAGTGGAAGTTATTTACAAACCTCTTGATTATAATTTTTTATTGGGTCACACTTGGGTTTATGCCATGGTCAGGGTTGTTTCGACTTATTTTCATATGATCTCCTTTCCTCATAAGGGCGGGATTATGGCCATTTACCAACTCACCTTTTTTTCCTCCCATTCTCATGCACTACAAGAAAAAAGGACATTGGTGAGGGGCAAAAAATGTCACCATAAGCTCATTAGTGACAGTCAAAAGAGCATTCGTCACCAAAAACTGAACGTCACCAAAGGTGGTGTTGTCAAAAGTATAGGTGTTGTAGTGACATAGAAAGTCCATCACCAATAATGATTTATAATGACGGATAACGACTGTCACCATTTCATATGAGAAATGGTGATGGACCATACCCTCCATCACCAAAAACTGAATGTCACCAAAGGTGGCATCGCCAAAAGTATAGGGGTTGTAGTGACATTCAAGTTCATCACCAATAATGATTTATAATGGCGGATAGCGACTGTGACCATTGCATATGAGCAATGGTGATGGACCATAGCCTCGGTCACCAAAGGTGGTGTCACCAAAAGTATAGGCGTTATGGTGAAATTCAAGGTCCATCACGAATATTGAATATAATGATGGATAGTGACCGTCACCATTTCATATGAACAATAATGATTTATTGTGATGGATCTTTAATGGCCATCACTATTGGTGCATATATATGGTGATGTCCATTGACCGTCACTAAAATCTGCATTTCTAGAAGTATAGGTGTTGTGGTGACATTCAATGTCCATCACAAATAATGACTATAATGACAAACAATGACTGTCACCATTTCATATCAACAACAATGATTTATGGTTATAGACTTTTGAGCGTCGTCACTATTGATGCATATATATGGTGGCATTCATTGACCGTCACCATTTCATATTTTTGGTGAGGGTCGAAAAATGTCACCAAAGTTCATTGGTGATAGTCAAAAGAGCCTCCATCACCAAAAATTGATTGTCGCCATTCCATATGGATGTCAGGGCATGATGGAATAAAACCACCAACCTCCTGCTTGTAAAGCAGGTGCTCTTCGATTGAGCTAGCACCCTTTAAAGAATTATATTTTTCAAAATTAGACCTTGAAACTTCATAAATTGTAAATTCTACAACTTTCAATAAATTAAAGTCTCAGCAATATTTTACTAAACAAGCAAAGCAACATCCAAGATGTTGGTCCCTACCTAATGGTTATTGAAGTTATGAAAATTGGGTGGAGGCAAAAATATTTATGTATAAGAGAATCAATATGTTCAGTTGAATACTCAATTAGAAGTGAAACTTTGAAGACATTTATAACCTATAAATGACCTATAACTATCAAATGCACCAAATATTGCAAAGGAAATGTCATAAGTGGATATCATATGGAAGAAGAGGAGGCAAGGACTTGGAACCCTTGTACATCTTGGCATGCCTTAGCACTTGGCACATCCTAGCTTGTTTGACATATCTTCGTACTATTTGGCACATCTTAGCATGCCCTAGCATTCCCTAACACACCTTGGCAGTCATGACCTCACAACTAGCATTGCATTTTTCCATGACTTGGGAACCTTACATTCACTAGAACACCTTGGAACTCCCTAGTTGTCATGCCTTCTATTATCCTCCATAATGTCCCAGGCTGATGAAGAGATTGATGGAGGTAACCAAAGACCAAGCTTTTAGTTTGGTAGCTAGCCCTACCAATCCAGAGAGGGCTCTCTCTATGAAATCACAGCCAAGAGATGACTAGAATGTAAAGGATTTTAGGCTAGATAGCTAGGGTCAGGTGGGGTTTTGGAAAATTTTGGGACTTGGAACTCTGTATAGGATAAATCACGTAACATGCATGACAAAATCTCCCTCGAATAGAGTACCTCCTACCTAGAAGAGTGTCCCCTACTCAAAATATAGAACCCTTATCTATTGTGAACTTTTCTTAAAGATAAATCTGTGCATAAAATAGTACTAAGAAAAACACCTAAATTAAGAAAAGTGAGCATCTAAGTCAAACTATAAAAGTATAATAAATATGGCTCTATATAAGTTTGGGAAACACTAGAAAAGCATGCTTTCATACAACAACAATAAGATGCCTAAAATCGATGTGATTCTTTCATCGTTGCTATACCCTCACAGTGAAACTGGAATATATAGCATGTAGCCCAACGCTGTATGCATTTGTTGAAGGTGTAGATTGAAAGGATCTGTTGAGATGAAGTACTATTGAAGGAGAAACACCTTCAAAACAATAGATAAAGTCTATTATGAATTCAACCCATTTGCACATAGACCAAGGCTGCTACTAGGTACACTTCTTCACTGAATGGAAACTACAAAGTATTGTAGTGCTGCTAAAGGAAAAACACCTTTAGTGCAACACAGATAAACTGTAATAGATAGTCATTGTGGCCTCGGTTGTTGATGATATCATTAATATTGGTAACAACTTCAATAATTGAAAAACCAAAAGGCGAGATACATAGATAATTTGAAATGACAGATTTGGGCATACTTTGTTATTGTTTAGGAGTGTTACTATAGAAAATGCAAGGTAACTTGTTGAGTCTTTATGTCACAGGCCAAGGATGGGAAGAAATACATAAAATATTAAATAGCATGGTATAAGTCGATTGTAGGTTATTTTGAAACAGGAATGGAATTCTCCTTGTGCGGGCTCTAATCTATTGGGTATAACTTTAAATAAGAAACTGATAGTTATGGGGTTGAAATTGTCTCACAATTCATGAAAAGTCCCAAATTTGTTAACTAGAAAGAAGTAGAGTGAGTCGTCAGGTTTATGGAAGGGAACACCCTATTCGTGGGAAGATAAATTGAAATTAGTCGGGCATATTATTTCTCGTCTTCTTGTATATGTGTGCTTTGAAAAGATAATCACATCCAAAGACTCAATAACAACTCTGGTAAAGTTTATAGATGTGAAGCACTTCTGAGAAAAACCATCGCTTAATGACAATTGAAAGAGGAATATGTCAAAGTGTTAGGCCCCTATACTACTAGTGTAACCCCTTATTGTTATTAGTATAACCCACTTATTATATTGATGTACCCATGTAGTGCCCATATTGTTACTATCGTGCCCCATAGAAGCCCACTATTGTTATTATTGTGCCTTACATTATTATTGTTATGTCGGCTCTGATTATGTTATGACCCCTTAGACTCCTATATATAGAAAGGAGGTCTTTTCAATTGTATCATCGAAGAATTATTCATTTATGTAATCTAAAGGAGGTTTTCCCCTAGAAGAGGCTAAATTCTAAGGAGTCGATCTATCTTTTCTATCTTTTCTTGAGCTGGTTTCATAACATTTGGTATCAGAGCTTTGGATTCTAGGGTTTCGCTGCTCCAAAGAGGCCATCGTGGCATTTTCGCTATAACTTTTTTTCTGCAAAGTTTAAGAAGTTGCAAAAAAACCCATTTGCGAAGAAATTGTTTTGAACCTTGGGTCCAAATTTCAGAGCTTTTCGTGCTATATTTGTGGAGATATGATCTAAGGAAGTTGGTCTTTTTGCAGACTCCCGAATTACATTCCAAACAGGTGACCTGGGGAAAATCGTCCTAACTTTCTCTCTGGGGATCGGATTGAAATTTCGTAAGAAGGTACAGAAATAGGACAGACTGTAGTTTGTTGTATGCATTTTTCAGATCCAAAGGTCGCAACAGTGACACGTGGCACTTCATAAAAGTTTGCTCTTCTGGAAAGGTCTATAATTAGGTCATCTTGGGAGATTGTGCATAACTCTTTCTTAGAGAATCCAATTTGGATCAGACTGGTGGAATTGGAAAGAGTACACAGAGGGCTACTATAGGTCGCAATTTTAGAACTCAAAGATCCAAAAGTATAGAGTTACAATCGTTTCAAGGTCGAGCTCCTAAAATCAAGAAAAAACAAGATGAGGAAGTTTGATGGCAAGGATCCGGTAAATTGGATACTTCAAATGGAGAAATATTTTGATCTACATGGTGTACAACTGTTACAAAAGGTATGTATTGCATCTTCATATTTAGAACCAGATCAATTTTTATGGTACGAAGGGCTTTGTTCTCGTAAACAACTTGTTACGTGGTCAATTTTCATGGAGGAAATGATAGCACATTATGAGGATACAAAGAGCAACACCTTCTTTAGAGCAACACCACAACAATTGGAAAGAGTAAAAGGGTTTCGTGACATAGTGGAAAGCAAAATTATGGAAACCAGGAAGTGTACCCCTCACAACTATAAAGATGGAAGTGTTGTTTCTACTAGCCTTCCACAACCTACAAGGGTTACACCACAACAATTGGAAGAAAAAAGAGAAAAATGGCTTTGTTACAATTGTGATAGCAAATGCACTAAAGGTCATAAGTTTGCTGAGAAGAAATTATTTTACATATAATATGAAGAGGAGGAAGAAAAGGATCAAGAAACATCAAAAGAATAAGATATACGCCAGGACCCCACCCCAGAGAAAGAAGAAATTAATCAGACCATATCTTGTAAAGCATTGGCAAGAATTACCACTCCTCAAACTCTCAAGATAGAAGGACATATCAAGAAGAAAATGGTGCAAGAAGTGAAAGATCACATCGAGAAAGAAGAAATGAATCCAACCATATCTTGTAATTCATTGTTCGAAATTACCACTCCTCAAACTATCAAGATAGAAGGACATATTAAGAAGAAAAATGTTCAAGAAGTGAAATATCACATCGAGCATCAAGAAATGAATCCGACCATATCTTGTAAAGGATTGGAAGAAATTACCACTCCTCAAACTCTAGAGATAGAAGGACATATCAAGAAGAAAGAGGTTCAAGCAGTGAAAGATCACATCGAGCATCAACAACAAGTTCTCCAACTTTTAAAGGATAACGCCACTTCGGTGCAAAATCAAACAAAACAACAGGTAGATCAACATCGTAGTGAAAAATGTTTTGATGTAGGTGATTGGGTATTTTTACTGCTACATCTCAAGCAAGCTATTTATGAGAATGAAATGTTGGCAATACTACATGCACTTAAAAAATGGCGACCTTACTGAATGGGAAGACTCTTCAAGGATGAGGATGTGGAAGCATTGTTTTGTGCTATTTATATTATCCAACTAGATTGGATAAACGAAGCAAGGGATGAATGGAAGAAGGACAAAGAAGTATGGCCACTTATTCAAAAGTTGCAAAAGATCCCAATTCAAATAATATTGCTAGAAATTGAAGAGGAAGGAAAAATCATATTGGAACCTGGAGCAGTCACAGAAACAAGAACCTGACAGCTATGAAATCGATCAATTTCAGAGTATCTCATCAAGTGGAAGAACTTACCCGCTGAATATTCCACATGGAGGACAAGAATTTTATACAGAAGCATCAAGAACTACTCAAGCGTTGAGGACAACGCTTTTTGAAGGAGAGGGGCATGTTAGGCCCCTATACTACTAGTGTAACCCCTTATTGTTATTAGTATAACCCACTTATTATATTGATGTACCCATGTAGTGCCCATATTGTTACTATTGTGCCCCATAGAAGCCCACTATTGTTATTATTGTGCCCTTACATTATTATTGTTATGTCGGCTTTGATTATGTTATGACCCCTTAGACTCCTATATATAGAAAGGAGGTCTTTTCATTTGTATCATCGAAGAATTGTTCATTTATGTAATGTAAAGGAGGTTGCACCCTCGAGGAGGCTGAGTTCTAAGGTGTTGATCTATCTTTTCTATCTTTTCTTGAGCTGGTTTCATAACGCAAAGGATTCAATCTTCCACTCAGTCATAAAAAGGAAGTTGGGGTATCCAGCATCTTGCCAACAAACCGACTCCAACCATAATGTGAAAGGTAGGTTAACTATGAAATCTCTTTCCAACTTTGTAGTATTGTTCCCTCTTGAATTCCAACAGGTATCTCACTGTTTAGATCCACAAAACTCGTTCCAAGTAAACTCTGCATGATACAATTATGATGTACAAGATTGACACACACTCGAGTTTCCCTCTAAAAGAGGTTAAGTCAAAATATTATGACAATCTTAACTATAATTTTATCATACAATATTGAGGTATTGCATGGAATAAACAATATACTATCAACACACTAAAGAAGAACTCAAAATAAACGAATTTCTTATTGCTACAATCGCACCTCTTGGGATTCTCGGATAAAGCACCTAACCTGCATGGCAAAAGCTTCCTAAAATAGAGTACCTCCTACCTAGAAGTGTGTCTCCTACTCAGAATATAGAATGCTTCTCTACTGTGCATGTTTGTTAAAGATAAAGTGCATAAAACAAAACTAAGAAAAACACCTAAATTAAGAAAAGTGAGCATCTAAGTCGGACTATAAAAGCATACTAAATCTGGCTGTATACAATATTGAGGTATTGCATGGAATAAACAATATACTATCAATACACTAATGAAGAACTCAAAATAAACGAATTTCTTATTGCTACAATAACGCCTCTTTGGGTTCTCGGATAAAGCACCTAACCTGCATGGCAAAAGCTTCCTAGAATAGAGTACCTCCTACCTAGAAGTGTGTCCCCTACTCAAAATATAGAACCCTTCTATACTGTGCACTTTTCTTAAAGATAAATCTATGCATAAAACAGAACCAAGAAAAACACCTAAATTAAGAAAAGTGAGCATCTAAGTCAAACTATAAAAGCATACTAAATATGCCTAAAATCGATGCACTTCTTTCATCGCTGCTACAACCTCATAGGAAAACTATAATCTATAACATGTATCCCATGGCTTCATGCATCTACTAAAGGTGCAGACCGAAAGTATCTACTAAGATGAAGTATTGTTGAAGGAGAAACACCTTCAAAACAATAGATAGAGTCTAATGTGCATTCAACCCATCTGCACACAGGCCAAGGTTGCTACTGGGTACACTTCTCCCCTAAATGGAAACTACAATGTATTGCTGCTCTACTGAAGGAGAAACACCTTAAGAGAAACAAAGATAAAATTATAACATATATTGTCATTGTGGTATCAGTTGTAGAAGTTCTCATCAATATAGGTAACAACTTCGATAATTGAAAAACTATAAGGTGAGCTACATAGATCATTTGAAATGATATATTTGGGCATACTTTATTATTTTTTAGGAGTGTTAGTATAGAAAATGCAAGGTAGCATGTTGCATCTTTATGTCACAGACTAAGGATGCGAATAAATACAGAAAATATTAAATAGCATGGTACAAGTCAACTGCAGGTTCTTTCGAAACAAGAATGGAGTTCTCCTTGTGCAAATTCTAATCTATTGGGTATAGATTTAAATAAGAAATTCATAGGTATGGGGTTGGAATTGTCTCACGATTCATGGCAAGTCCCAAGGTTGTTCACTAGAAATAAGTAGAGTGAGTCGTCAGGTTTATGAATGGGAACACCCTATTCACAGGTAGATAACTTCAAATTAGTCAGGGATATTATTTCACCTCTTCTTGTACGTGTGTGATTTGAAAATCTAACCACCTCTGAAGACTCAAGAACAACTCTAGTAAAGTTTATAGGTGTGCAACACTTCTGAGAAAACGCATCACTTAATGACAATTGAGTGAGGAATATGTTGAAGGATTCAATCTTGCACTTAGTCATAAAAAGGAAGTTGGGGTATCCAACATCTTGCCAACAAACCGACTCCAACCATAATGTGAAATCCAGGTTAACTGTGAAACCTCTTTCCCACTTTGTAGTATTGTTGCCTCTTGAATTCCAATAGGTATCTTGTTGCTTAGATCCACAAAACTTGTCCCAGGTAAACTTTTCATGATACAACTGTGATGTGCAAGCTTGACATGCACTCTAGTTTCCCTCTAAAAGAGGGTAAGTCAAAATATTATGACAAGCTTAGCTGTAATTTGATCATACACTATTGAGGTATTTTATGGAATAAACAATATAATATCAATGCACTAATGAAGAACTCAAAACAAACGAATTTCCTGTTGCTACAATAACACGACTCTTGGGATTCTCCAAGGAGCCACTAATTTATACACATTTGGAATCTTTACTTGGTCTGTAGAAAGATTAAGCAATGGTAGTGATCACTCTTTACCCTCCCATGGAAGGTCTATACAGAGTCAACAATAAATTGATTTAAAAGTGAGGTATATGCCTGAAAAATAGGAGTCCAACTCTTCAACTCTAATTTAGTGGCAAGGAAATATTCAACTGTAAATGCTTAATCTTCTACAGTGTAAATTTCTAAATAAATGGTTAGCGTAAATCTCTCCATTGTCCAAATATCCCAAAAAGCCATGTATGTCTGGACTCTGGTTGTGTGTAAGAGAGGGTAGATCACATAAATAATCCATTATCAAAAGAAAAAGTTAAAGCACAACATTCTATGGAGGAATTTTTTTTTTAAATTTTATTACATACCTTAGAAAGTTTGAAAGGAAATAACTGAAGCTTCCCTTTCCTTCCACACTTCGTTAAATATGCCCCTTTTCCAATGTAGATGTGGCCCTCAGAATCACAATCAACAAATAGAATATGAAAAGTAAGTTTAATGAATTAAAGTTCTTTGTTATACCTCAAGCAAATCGACTATGAGAAATTGGATTCATTCTCTACAAAAGATGATATAGCAAGATCTAATTACATTTTTAACTGAAACAAAGGTAAATTGGATTCATGCTCTGCAATAGATGATATAATGAGATCTAATGACATTTTCAACTCAAACAAAGGTAATTTGAGTAAGCTCAAGCTCCAAAATAATGACATCCAACTTCTGAGTGGTAGTTACTGTATATATCTAGATAGAGGCTATAACATAAAGATATTTGTTATATGTGAAGATAAAAAATTGAAAGGAATGTGAAATTTTGACCATCAACTGTAAGTTCCTTTCAAGGACTAGATCAAACCATAACATTGTTATCAAGATAATCAACTCACCCATTCTAGTACGCTTCTAGTAGTTTCATGATAAAACTCAAACTCAATAAACTTAAAACAACATAAATTAACCAACAATATGTCTGAGGTTGGTTACCTAAGGATTATATCATGCTAAATTACCTTTTGCATCTAACATTGAAAACGACTATGAAATAAATCAAGACAAATAAGTGATTATGATGGATGCATGTGATGAAGTAAAATAAAAAAAGACCTTTCTTCTTGCTACTGATGAGCCTTCTAGGGGATTCTTGGATGAAGTTGATAATGATCTACTTTCTGAAATCAAAGAGACACTTTCTAGCTACTCTGATTTGACGAACAACAACCCTAATTCTTATTGAATATGGAAAGCAATAAGCATCGATGGACCTAGTCTTGAAGAAGGTGTCTCAAAGTCTAATATGGATAGTATTTTAAATTTCTATAGCTAGCAGAGGGTTTTCCCAGTTGGGTTCCCTAGAATTTTTTTTTTTTTGCTATAGTGTGATTGTGCTTTATTTCCGTTCTATTCCACTACAAATTGGTAGAGATATTTTTTGTCTTCATGCAACAATTAGTTTTAGATTTATTCATTCAAGCAGTGGCAGAATTTCAAGTAAATTCTACACAAGGGACAATTAATCTATATTTTCACTTATATCTTTTGCAAGTAAAATTCACAGCTAAATTTTCATCCAAAGTGTTTAGGTTACTAGCAAGTGGTATCACAACATATCTCAACATTGCAAGGCATAAATCATATTATTAAATAAGGTTGAGACTTGAGATACAAAAATATTCCCAAGTTATGCAAGAAAGTAAACTGCTGATTTTTAGTTCTAAATCTATCCAACCAAAACAAAATTATGCCATTTTCAACACCCTCTAGTCAAAGTTATCCCTGGCCTCATTCAAATCAATTAAGAATATGTCAATATCATTGAGATTTCTTCTTCATTTCATGCTTCTAAGTTATATATTTATGCAACCTAATATATCATTTATGTTAAGTGATTATTTATTAAAAAATATTTAGTTCGTCCAGTGCATCTACCTAATTTTCTGATCAGTTTCTGGGAAGACTATATCAGACATTTGCAGTAGAAAATAGAAGACTGTTTTAGTACCTAGTGTTATAAAACTCTAATTTGGAAAAAGTATTTTGGGTTGTTTCCCTAAAAATATTTACAAAATTTTCAATCCTAAAGCCATTTCATGGAGAATTTTAGTCAAGGAGAAATTTAGTATTATTTTTGGAAAATTTGAATGAAACTGAAAGGAATTCTTCTCGTTTCCTTAAAATATTCCAGCACCAAATATGAGTGAATTCACGGAACTTAAGATTTGGAAATAATTAAATTTCACTTCACATTTCCAGGACCATATATGAGTGAATTCACAAAACCTGAGATTTGGATTCTGGAAACAATTAAATTTCACCTCATTTATTAGGATTGGAAGTTCCTTGAGATACAAACATGTAGCATTAAGGATCTACTTGCTTGTTTAAGGACAATGTTCAGTTTATAAATAGTGATACAAGAATCCTTGTATACATGCCTGATACAGTTCTTTGGTCACAAGTAATGAAACTGAACTCCATCAATACACAATAGACAAGGTAGAATGTAAGAGAGCATCTACTTTTCAACATATACTCTAACAAAAATAAACATCTATACAGTCATATAAAGTTGTCACCACACCAAACAAGGAATTAAAAACTAAAATAAAAATAGGAACATGCTTGGATTGTTAAGGCTACTCTAACAAAATGTTAAATATGATCAATATGTTAATGTGGAAAATAGTGTAGTTGATTATGATTTATTGAGCCCGAGGGGTTAGCCCCACTGAATGTCATTAATGTTATTGGGTATTTCGCTAGTTTGTGCTGGCAGGTGCCCTGTTTGAAATCCCTTGTGTGAGGTGCACTAGTCAATGCCAATGGGTTTACCAAGGATACAATCCATGAACGTGGTGAATCATCCATTAGGATTCCCCAAAGAGTTTTTCTTGGAAATAATAAAATAGGATTTCCTAAAGAGAAATTTTGAGATGCATACAATGTACACCCAATAAAATCAACTCTATAGAGAAAAACCATAAAAGAAGGAAAAATACATATGCTTTTACCTGTGTTACCTCGTTTTCCCTCCCGCCCTGTGAAAAGTTAAAATATGCTACTCTTAAATTTAAAAGAAAGGATGAAAAAATTAGTGAATTTTGAACCAGTCCTCCTTGTGTGGAAGAAGACTAAAAGTGGGGTGGAAATGTAGTGAGGTTAGAAATGAAACATACCTGGGTGCCATTAATGGATTGAAGAGGTAAAATCTTAACTCACAACTCTCTTCAATCTCATTTTCCCTCCCACCCTGTGAAAAGTGAAAATATGCTACTCATAAACTTAAAAGAAAGGATGAAAAAAGTAGTGAATTTTGAACCAAGGTTTTGAGGTGTGTGTACTCCTCCCTGAGTGGAAGAAGACTAAAAGTGGGGTGTAAATGTAGCAAGGTTAGAAATGAAACATACTTGGGCACCATTAATGGATTGAAGATCCAATGGTGGGGGATCTAAGGTGTGTGTACTCCTCCCTTTGTGGAAGAAGACTAAAAGTTGGGTGGCAATGTAGCGAGGTTACAAATGAAACATACCTGGGCACCATTAATGGATTGAAGATCCAATGGTGGGGTTAGATATCAGTCTACTACTAGTAAAACCTTAATTCAGAACTCCCTTCAATCTCGTTTTCCCTCCCACCCTGTGAAAAGTGAAAATATGCTACTCGTAAACTTAAAAGCAAGGATGAAAAAAATAGTAAATTTTGAATTAGAGATCTGAGGTGTGTGTACTCCTCCCTATGTGGAAGAAGACTAAAAGTGGGGTGTAAATGCAGTGAGGCTAGAAATGAAACATACTTGGGCGCCATCAATGGATTGAAGATCTAATGGTGGGGTTCGATATGAATCTTCTACTGGTAAAACCTTAATTCACAACTCTCTTCAATCTCGTGTGAAATGTGAAAATATGCTACTAGTTTTCCCTCCCTCTGCCTTATGAAAAGTGAAAATATCTACTATTTTTCCCTCCGCCCTATGAAAAGTGAAAATATACTAGTTGTTTTAGAAAGTAAATGAAGATTGGAATTAGGAGGGCTTTGTTACATCAATATTAAGGCTGAATTTTTTCAAAAATGTTAAAATTTCCCTCCCTAAAAAACAATAAATACAATATTTATAGAGTATAGAGTAGATGTGTAGGTGTAATGTATGTAAACAATTCTAAATATGGTCTTAGTTAAAGAATACTAGTAATAATAATAATAAA
This sequence comes from Pinus tabuliformis, assembly GCA_031772625.1. Classification (NCBI taxonomy): domain Eukaryota; kingdom Viridiplantae; phylum Streptophyta; class Pinopsida; order Pinales; family Pinaceae; genus Pinus; species Pinus tabuliformis. The sequence goes on from CM062815.1 coordinate 775,709,191, forward strand.
AGTCAAAAGTATGGGGATGAGTGCAAAAATCTAAATGTTCGCTCAATTAGTAATAAAAATAATAAAATTCAATTTTTGATATTTTGATTTTGTTATGAACTTGTGAATAGGTTTTATTACAATACCATGGCTTATCAATACCTCAAGCCCAAAAACCATAAATTATTTCACAACCAAAATATTTTATAACAATATGACAAGATTCTTAACCATGGATATTCACCCCCCACTTAACAGTGGATATTATTAACTTGTAAAAAATTGTTTTTGTTATAATACCATGGGCCAATACTATGGCTTATCAATACCACATGCTATAAAAACATAACTTATTTCACAATCAAAATATTTTATAACAATATGAAAATATTCTTAACCATGGATATTCATTCTCACTTTACCATGGATATTATTAACTTGGAAATAGACTTTGTTACAATACCATTGGCCAATACCATGGCTTATCAATATCACAAGCCCAAAAACAATAACTTATTTCAAAAGAAAAATATTTTATAAGAATATGACAAGATTCTTAATCATGGATATTCACCCCCGCTTTGTCATTGATATTATGAACTTGTGAATAGGCTTTGTTACAATAGCATGGGCTAATACCATGGCTTATCAATACCACATGCCAAAAAATCATATCTTATTTCACAATCTAAACATTTTATAACAATATGACAAGATTCTTAACCATCGATATTCACCCCCACTTTACCATGGATATTATTAACTTTTAAATAGGCTTTGTTACAATACCATGGGCCAATATCATGCCTTATCAGTACCGCATGCCCAAAATCCATAACTTATTTCACAATAAAAATATTTTAACTTAATTTAAATTTATAACATTTTTAATTGAAGCTAATAGGAAAAGGGTTGTAGTTAGTTTTGAGATATATATAAACCCTCTATCCTCATGACTACTAAAATTATTCCCATATAAATTGAATTAAAGTTTTAATAAAATAAAAAATTAGAATACTTTTGTATTTAAAGATGTGAAATTTATATAATACAAATATTAGAAAGAACCAACATAGATCTATCTTAACTAAGGATCCAAGTGATGATATCAAGCAAGGGAAGAGAGGGGGAGGGAGATAGTGACAAAGATGGAGGGTGGAGAGAGAGAGAGAGAGAGAGTGAGAGAGTGATGGGGGAGACAGAGAGAAGGAGGTAGGAAGAGAGATAGGGGAGAGAGAGAGAAGAAGAGAGTGGGGGAGAGAGATATGGAGTTGGAGGGGGAGAGAGAGATATGGAGATGGAGGGGGAAAGAGAGAAAGGAAATAACTAAGGCATAGGGAGATAGAGGTGGAGAGAGAGGGAGGAAAGAACTAAGGCATAGGGAGATAGAGGTGGAGAGAGAGGGAGAGAAGAGAGGAGGGGAGAGAGAGAATAGGTGGGGATAAAGATAGGGAGAGAAGGGAAAGAGAGAGAGGGGGATAAAGATAGGGAGAGAGAGAGAGAGTGATGGGGGGGACAGAGGGAGGTGACAGAGAAAGGGAGAGAGAGGACTAAGAGAGAGGAGAGAGATATGAAGTTAGAGGGGGTGAGAGAGGGAAGGAAGAAGAAAGACATAGAGGGATAAAGGTAGAGAGAGAGAGGGAGTGACAAGGGAGCGATGGAGAGAGGAGAGATAGAGGGAAGAGAGAGAGGGGGAGAGGAAGAGGAGGGAGAGAGAGATAGATATGGAGAGAGAGTGTGTATGTTTGGGGGGTGAGATAGAGAGAGAGAATAAGAAAGAGACACATAGATACCAATATAGATATTATATAGTAATATATAACCAGCCTAGATCCATCTTAACTTGGATCTACCAAGCACTAAAAAAGAGGTTTGCACATCGAGAGATTGGATCCCTCTCGACGCTTGATAGATCCGAGTTAAGATGGATCTAGGATGGCTTAATAAGTTTGTAGTTGTATTTGATAAACTAACACTTTTTTTTTATGGTTGTGTTTGAAAACAATTGCTCCATATTTGGTTTATTTATCGTAATAATAATAATCTAATTTTAATTTAATTTTAAGGTTACTTTTTTTATGAAATGATTTTGTTGTTAGTTTATAGAGATAGACATGATATATTTTTGGAATTTGAAAAGGAAACACGTGCTCTTAACTTGGTTGTATTAAAAACATAAGTGTTCTAGTATACTAGGTGGGTACAAATGAGAGGGTATATGGTAAGTATATTAAATAGTTAAAAACAAATGTTAGTTAAGGAGGAAGTTACAAAAATCTAAAAAATAGGCTAGGGTTAGGATATCACTGTTTTGGGACATCTAAAGTTGAAGGTACATTTTATGGACGTGTAGTCTAAGCCATTGGGTGTAGGGCACATATTATTGGTATCTTGGACTTTTGGTGTGTGTTAGTGGTGTCAACTAGTGTTGGAGTGTCCAACCAATGAGTAGGCAAAGTTTTTCATTTACAAGGTGGGCATTAATCAAGTATTCTCCCTCTCTACCCAACTCTAAGATGAGGAGTGTGCATAATGGACTTATTATTGTAACAAATTGAAAATATTTAATTATCATTAAGTTCAAGGGCTTGAAGTGGCTGACTCAACCTACAAAACTTTAAAGGAACTATGTGTTTTTCAATTAAAACCTTGTGGTCAAGGAGTTGCAAAAGAGGAAGGCCTTATGGCTATTTTTAAGGGGTTTTAATGACCCTCATCTTGTGGTAAATATGTAGATATGATGCTAATAGTCCCGATCTTAGTACATTCACGTATATAATGTAAATATTTTCCTATCACCTTGCATTGTGTAAATATGATAAATATTTTGTGGTTACCCTAATGTACATGTTGAAGTTCCACTTGCATGATTATGGGAAACACTTCTCAGTTATCCTTGTGTACATGGGGAAGATCATAATTACTCTATGCGATAAAAACACCTAGTAATATTTTAACATTGAACATTATAGAATAAACTTAACCCTAATATCTTAGTGAAGAACAAGTAACTAGCTAGACTCTAGAAGTGTTTTTGGATTGACAGTTAGTGAAACTCATTGCAGTTAGGTGTGCCAATGTGTGGTGAGTGTTAGTGAGTTCTAGGGAAACATAAGGGAGCACTAGGTGAAAATGCATGGAAATGAATGAATAAGAGTGTGTGATAGGGAGTGTCAATGAGTTCCAGGTGTGGTAAGAGGGGAGTGACATGGTATGCTAAGCAGCACTAAGTCATTGTGGTGTGCTAGAGCGACATGTAACCAACATGTGTTAGGTGCCAAGGTGTACCAAATAGTGCTAGGAAGTGTTAGGGAGCATTAGGGAAACACAAGGGAGCACTAGGTGAAAATAATGCATGAAAATGAATGATTAAGAGTTTGTGACAAGAAGTGTCAGTGATTTCAGGGTGTGCTAAGGAGGGAGTGACAAGGTATGCTAGGAAGTTCTAAGGCATTCTAGAGGCCAAGGAAACATGAAAAGATGTGTTAGGTGCTAAGGTGTGCCAATGCATGCCAGGGTGAGTTATGGAGTGTCAACGAAAAATAAGGGAGAACTAGTTTAAAATTCATGGAAATGAATGAATAAGAGTGCGTGACAGGGATTGTCAGCAAATTCTAGGTGTGCTAAGGAGGGAGTGACAAGGTATGATAGGTAGTTCCAAGGAATGCTAGAGTGCCAGGGCGACATTCCAAGATGTGCCAAGTCCTAGAATGTGCCAATGTGTGTCAAAGAGTGCCATGAGAACAAAAGGGAGAACTAGTTCAAATTGCATGGAAATGAATAGATAAGAGTGTGTGATAGGGAGTGTTAGCAAGTTCCAATTGTGTTAAGGAGGGAGTGACAAGGGTATATGCTAGGCAGTGCCAAGGCATGCTAGAGTGTCAAGGCATGTTAGGGAGTGGTAGGGTCTATTAGGGAGTGGAAAATCATGCCAAGGAATGTAGGGGATGATAATGTGTGCCATGTAGTGCCAATGCATTGTTATACGTGCCAGATATTATGGCATGTGAAGATGTAAACTATGTTGCTTAGTTGTTTTATGGGCACTGTTGGATGTGAGCCTTGACTTGGTAACTTGTTAAGTGGGATGAGTCAATATTGGACATGAGAAGCCTATGATAATTTATAGTCCATTAGGGGAACAAGGCATAGTCTAGTTGTAGTAAATGTAACTTGGTAAAGTTGTTGTAGTCGAGGCAAGACATGGTTGGGTTCCTAAGTCTAAAATAAAATAATGGTAGCTATGAGGGAATGATAATTAAGGAGTGCCATGGCATGCCAAGGAATGAAAAGGCATGCTGACATATGCCAGATAGTGTCAATGCATGTCAAGGAGTGTTTGCGAGTGTCATGGAATCATAAGGGAGAACTAGGTCAGAGTGCATGGAAATGAATGAATAAGAGATTATGCTAAGGAGTGCTAGTGAATTCTAGGTGTCTCGCGGATGAAGTGTGTTAGGAGAATTTCATATTAGGACTTGTAGGAGGAAAGCCTACGATTGTGATAAGAGGATGGAAAAAGAAGTTCAAGACAAAGGGAGATTTTTTTCTAGGCACAACGCTATTTTTTCAATGACTTGGTTGGGTTCCCAAGTCACAAAAAAGGTAAGGTTATCTATTAGGGCATGAAAACTAGGGAGTGCCAAGGTGTGCAGGGAATTTCAGGAAGTGCTAACACATGTTATAAAGTTCCAAGGAATGTTAGGCATTTCAAGACATGCCAAGTGCTAAGGCATGCCAATGCGTGCTAGGTTCTAGGATGTGGTGCCAACACATGCTAGGGATTGCCAAGGAAACACAGGGGAGGACTCGTTTCAATTACATGTAAATGAATGAATGTGCGTGTGTGATAGGGAGTTTTAACAAGTTATAGGTGTGCTAAGGAGAGAGTGACAACGTATGATAAGTAGTTCCAATAGATGATAGAGTGATAGGAAATCCTACTAAGATGTGACAAGTGCCATGGTGTGCCAATGTGAGCCAAGGAGTGTTAGGGAGTGTTAGGGAAACACAAGGGAGCACTAGGTCATAATGCAAGGAAATGAAGCAATAAGAGTGTGTGGCATGGAGTTTTAGTGAGTTCCAAGTGTGTTAAGAAGCAGTTAAAGGAATGCTTGGCAATGCTAAGGAATGCTAGAGTTCTAGGGCGACATGCGGCCAAGATGTGCCAACGCATGTAAGGAAGTGTTAGCTGGGAGTGCCAAGGAAACAAAAGGGACAACTATGTCAAAATGAATGGAAATGAACAAATAAGAGTTTGTGATTAGAAATTTCAGTGAGTCATAGGTGTGTTAGGGACAAATTGACAAGGTATGCTAGGCAGTGTTAAGGCATGCTAGCAGTTAGGGCGACATGCCAAGATGTCATAAGTGCTAGGGTGTAACAACATGTGTCAAGGAGTGATAAGGAGTGCTAGGGAAACACAAGGCAGAACTAGGTACAAATGCATGGAAATGAATGCATAAGAGTTTGTGACCAAGAGTGTCAGCGATGTCTAGGTGTGCTAAGGAGAGAGTGACAAGGTATACTATGTAGTGCCAAGGAATCCTAGAGTGTTAAGGCGGTAGGCCAAGATGTGTCAAGTGCTAGGGTGAGCTAGGGAGTGTTAGGGGGTGTCAAGGAAACATATGGAAGCACTAGTTCAAAATGCATGAAAATTGACGAATAAGAGTGTGTGAGAGGGAGTTTCAATGAGTTCTAAGTGTGTTAAGGAGGGAGTGACAAGGTTATATGCTAGGCAATTCCAATCTATGCTAAACTACCAAGGCATGTTAGGAAGTGCCACGGTGTGCTAGGGAGTGTCAAAGCATGTAAAGGAATGTAGGCGATGTTAACACATGCCACATAGTGCCAAGGCATTCTAAGACATGTCAGGTGCTATGGCATGTCAAGATGTAAATTGTGTTGCTTAATTTTTTTAGACCAAGGTTGGATGTGATGAGCCTTGTCTTGGTAACTTGTGAAGTGGGATGAGTGAGATTGTACATGAGTACCCTAAGATGAGTTACAATTAGTTCTTATGTGAACAAGGCATATGTTGAATTTCCATGACACATGAGAATCCGGGTTTGGCCTTAGAATTTTTTATGTGAACACACTCAAGTGCCACAACACATCTACTATGCAGAACGAAATTTTCCATGAAAGAAAAAGTTATGGATTGAATGCACATAGTTTAGGGTTTGTGCATTTTCATAGGTTAATTCTTATTATTGTGATATACAATAGCCATTTATATGTCTAGTGTAAGACTCCTCTGCAGATTTCTATCCAACAACAACATCTCTGTGGTAAAAGGTGTACTGTCAGAGGTTGCTCCATAAAAAATAGCAACCAAAAGGGACCTTACTATGCACACAGATGAAGAATTAAGAATATTGTTATCTATGAGTGTCAATGTGGACGTATGGGACAAAACTACATAGGCAGTGAACCTTTTTGTTCAACCAAACAATATCTAAAAAGGAAAATGTGTGATTATATATACATGTGTGATAGTATTTGGAGAAATGCCAACCTAATCCACAAATTTGTTGACATTTTACTGGAGCTGACCTATAATTGTTCCTAAATTTAATAAACATGTAAAATAATACTCACTTTTCAATACAAAATATAAATTGATAGGAACATCGCCAAATTGTGAAAGTGTAAAAATTGGTATGGTTTAAAGGGACCGATCCCTTTGAAAAGTCTTAAATGTGGTAATGAAGGTTGAGCCCTGTTTTATAACCCCTTTGGGTATCCATCTTAGGAATTGGTGTAGGATGCAACACTTCAGAATAATTTTTGTAGCAGTGATGTCAACACTTGTATAGTGACATGGGGTTGGAGTTGGCCTGTCAAAGCTCATTGGTCTGCTTTGTAACTTCTCTAGGGTGATGCCTTTGATGATTTGGAGTATGAGGGCATGATTTAATATTTAGTTTGCATTGAAGAAGCTTTGGAGGCTAGATACTATAGAAAAACCCCTCGTTCTGAACAGGGAAGCACATGCCACTGAAGAAAGTAACAACAAATACACAGATTTGAAACTCAAATCACATCACGATTTATTACTCTTTGAAACAAGAAATAACTAAAAATTTCAAGCACTACTATTCACTTTTCCTTTAGTCTAGAAGGTACAATGAATTTGGAAACATGTACAACAATGTCTCAACTTTCTTAACTCCTAATCCTAATGCACCTTCCTTGCATGGATAGATAAGACAATTAAATTCTGCCGCTAGTGAATATGATATGAGATATGAAAACATGCTTCCTTAGCTAAGGTTGAGAATTAATAACTAAGGAAGTTCTCCTTTTAATTGTGCATGCAAAAACTAAATAAAGCAAAGAGTTTCGCTACTCCAGGTGCCAGAAACGAATCCACTGCCTAAGGTAAGTGCTTTTCCCAGAACAAGATATTAAGGACTTAGAAAGTTTGTTGCTTCCTTCAAGAGATGTGTATGCCAAACAGAACTAAGCTGTCATGCACTATCCTCCAAATTCATTCACCTTTAAGAGAAATCTTGTGCCCAAAAAAAGACAAGAGACCAATATCCAATAGAATTCACTGACTAGCTAGAGACCCTTGTGCTCAAACAGCAAGATAATAATGGAATGCCAACTAGGGTGGAATATTTCACCACCGAAATTGACAAGAGATAGAATGGGTCAAAAACTATCAGACCTAATGCTCAAGAACAAATGAATTAATCCACACTTGGTGATCCAAAATGAATTCAATCCTTCTTTATTTATAGATTTTGTAGACGGGTTTCATATTCTTAAGTGACTGAGTAAACCTTACTCCAAACCCCAAATTAGAGTTTTTTAAGCCCAGTTTCCCCAAAAATTTCCCAACAATGGGTATTTTGGGGTTTTTCCCCCCTTATGGAGGACTATAGTCTACGGGGATGGATTATATTACGTCCCATTCATCCTTAATTTGTATAGGATGTTACATGGCACATAATAAAAGAAATAGTGCTTTAGTGTAGGAGGTAATAACTAAATGCTTATTTCTTTCCACATAGGACATACATCTTGTAAAAATGATCATGGGGTACAAATACTACAAAAGGCCTAAATCTTACTAGCATTGTCATAGTCCAAGAATAAAAACCCTTTCAAGTGAAACAAGGTCAGTACCACATACTACAAGCACAAATGACAAATTCAAAAACAATATACTTATTCAATGAAAGAATGACGAATCATATTAGCACACTTCAAATTTAATAGCTCTTGAGTTGTAGTGTCAATCAAAATTTCTCAAGTTTGATCATAATTAAGTACCCAATGTTGTTTTGGGTCCAATTAGGGGAAAAGGAGGAGCTCTTGGTGACAATGGGATGATCAGGATTTCAGAAGGGAGCTCTGCTACACTTTTCAACGTACAAGCCATTCATTTTAGAGGAGGAGATATAAAGAAGCATTTAATAAGGACCTTTGCAAGATCAATTTGGAGAAAAATCCATTTTCAAAGCTTAAACATAGTTCTAGATTCAAACAAGAATAGTCATTTTTCAAAACAATTATTAATTCCCAAGAAATTGGAGCCAATATGACGTGTTGACCATTTATTCTTCTACTGGACAAGGAAGCATTTATGAAAAGTTTGTGTCCCTTTGATCCAGTATTTGATGTAAATCTCTTGATTAGAAATGTAATAAGAGATGCAGTTTATATTAAGGAAAAGGGAAAAGTAGAGGGCCAGTTAATAATTATCTCTAAAAAAATCTCAATAGAATCCTAACATATTTGAAATGGAAAAGGATAACTCCATCATTATTTTTTGCTTTAGAAACTTTTCTAATTTCCATGATTGAAGCATGTATTCATGCCTTGAAAGAAGCTCACAAATGCTTTTGATATTGGTTGAAGCAAAGAAAATGTGCAAAGTTACACTCACATAGAGGTATGGAAAAAAAGTATGTGGAGCTTGTTGTCCTAGACTCCAAACAAAGAATGGACAAAAGGTGAAAAAACCAAGTCAAAAGGTATGTGTAGCTTTTGTCATGCAGAGGTAGGTGTTAACTCCACACTCTACAACAAAGGCTTTGCGGCGCAAATGACACACAAGTTTGCATGTAGAACTTTGGATTAAAAGGAGTGGAGCTTGATGCTACATGTCCACTATTAGCCCACTTTCTGTATGAGTTACAGGAGATAAAAATAATGAGATATGGGAGATACATAGTAGAAACTATTGTTATTCAAATTTAATAAAAAATATTACTATGTCTTCCTCGACATAGAAGAACCATCTTCCATAAAATATTTTCTCCATGAACCTGATTTAAAATGAATCTCCTCCATTGATGCGCCCAACCGCAAATAGAAACGATGTCGATGGGCCAATTTCAGTTTAGAAAATTCACAATTAGTTTCAATTGTAAGATCTCTTATTTTCAATTCAGATTTCAGTTACAAGCAGTGAAACAGGACTTGCCGATCAATCACGATTAATCATGAGTTGGAATCTACTCGCTCTCCAAACGATTTTATCTAAATATTTGCAAGTCTAACTCACATTGACCAAGTTTAACTCATGGTCAATGCAAGTTTGACTTGAGACTTTCTGATTAAAGCAGATTCCTGCGATTGATTCCAATTTATTCGATTTTCATCCTTGACTTGACGAGCACGAGCTTTTCAAGTTTAGGTATGCCACATTGTTAAAAACTAAATGTGAGTCATTCCAAAATTTATTTCTCATTTCTCAGGTGCAAAACTCATACATCGAGACATTTAGTAATCAATCACTACTCACTATTACATAGTCCAGACTCAATATCGAGGAACCACCAAGGTGAGCCTAAGTCTAGACTCCATATCGAGTAGTTGCCAATGTGTGCTCTGTTCATACTCCATATCGACCCTCGGGTAGTCACGCATCACCTTCAACATGTGTTACCTTTAGGCTTAGCCACTTCACTATTCAACAATCAAGGTACATTGGCACTTGGCTTAAATAATAGGTATATTACTATATTGAAGTTTCAATGTCATTTTCAAAGGCAAGTTTCAAGTTTCATTGTTCAGCAATCGAATATTCGGCATATTCCTTTGGTTATGACTTTTCAACCCTATAAATGGGGCTTAAATAGATTTTAAAAATGAACTGAGAAATGGTTTCATACCAACCATCGACCAAGTCATCAAGCATTCCTTCCTTGGTCGATGTCTTGCTAACTTCAAAGGCTTTAACCATGCATTCACAACTTTGGGTATTTTTGTTCTTCTAGAATCTATCATTGATGTATTGGTTCAGTTGTCTTATGCTAAACGAACTTATGAATTCAAGATTACAACGCAATATATGTTGATAATATTTTATTTACGTAGAATTTCCTCATATATACCTAATTGTGTTTCAAGGTCATAATGATATATTAGGTCGAAATGTGCTTGTGTTGCTAGATAAACTCCTCTTTGATCCTTAACAAAACCTCATATCCTTTAAAACAAACCCTCTTTTTTGCGAAGTTATATATGGAATTTTTATTTTTAATTTTTTGTTGTATTTTATAGGAGCCAAATTAAATAGCAGGAACAAATCCAAATCTAAACAAAAGTCACAATTTAAACACAAGTCCAAAACAAAAATAATGCCGAGGGAGAAGGACTTTGCTTGGGCTTATTGTGACAAGATTCTTGGAGACCCTAAGCTCCTTTGTAAATTTTGCAAAGCGAAACGTAGTGGAGGAATTTATAGATTCAAGTACCACCTTTGACAAATACTCGGCCATGATATAGGTCTCTGCAAAAACGTTGACAAAAATGTCAAACACCAAGCAACCTTGGCCATTGATATGTTGAGTCAGCATAATGCAAAGAAAGAAAAGCAAAAAAAGGAAATAGGAACTCCTAGAGTTGACAATTTTTCTTCCACTACCCCATTGTCATCTCCCTTTGTTGAATCCTCAATGTAGTTCCCAAGTTTCCCACACATGCCTCCAATTCCAAGTCAAACTCAAGGCGAAATGAATCCTCCTGCATTCAACATTGGAGGTGGAAACATAAACACCTTTTTTTCTCCCCGCACAAAACCTAGTTCCCAACCTACCTTGGATACCACTGGTTGGAAAATAAATATCCATAGTCAGGCAAGGAAGGCCATTGCCAACTTTTGGTACTATTTTGACATACATTTCCATTGTGCCATAAGTCCTTATTGGTAAGCTATGATTGATGCAGTTGTTGTTGTAGGTCCAGGGTTCAAAGCTCCTTCATTAGAGAGCATTAGGACAAGTTTTCTATTAGAAAGTGTTGAAGATGCCATGCTTGTGCTATCTGAGTTTCGTTCATCATGGGTAGAAATAGGGTGCATGATCATGAGTGATGGATGGACAGATTAGATGAATAGAACTTTAATAAATCTCCTTGTATCTTGTCCAGTAGGTACAATGTTTCTCAAATCAGTGGACGCCTCAGACAAGGTTAAGACTACACAAATTATTTGTGAAACGATGGAGGAATTCATTTAATAAGTGGGAGAAGAACATGTTGTACAAACTATCACCGACAATGCAACTAATTATATGGATGCTAGTAGACTTTTTGCGATTAGGCACCCCACTAGTTTTTGGACCTATTATGTTGCCCATTATATAGATTTAATGCTTGAGTACATTGGTAAGCTTCATTGGATACATGATGTGAAAATGGGGCACTTAGGCTTCTTGTCTAACTTACAAGAACCTCTCCCACTTTCAAAGCTTTAAATTTTCCAAAGTCTTATTGATTAACCAATGCGGAATTAAGGAATGCTTGAAAATATAGGTGTATGCTTGTATTTGTTTTTAACTGATTATGCCTTAAATTCTGTTGTTATGCTATAAGTTGATGTGCTCAAACTGATATACAAATATACATAACAGTAAATAAAGTAGCACAAGCATTGCAACAATAAAGCAGACACATGAACAACAATATTAATTAGGAGTTCACCCACAACTCTTGGGCTACATCTCCGTGAGCTCTAGTCAATTCAACTAGGCTCTGTGGGATTATGGCATAAGTCCTTTTTACAAGCTCTTGGCTCAACTCCTATTGTTCTACACAGAAACAATGTGTTTAGACACCATTTTATCCCTTGACTCTTGAAACTCCGACTCTTGGCTCTGGTTCTTGGCTCTAGCTCTTGGCTCTTGGTTCTCGCTCTTTGGCTCTAAATCTGCCTCTTCAACTCTGGCTCTGGCTCTAGCTCTTTGACTCTGGATTCTTTCTGCCCTCTATCAGTTTACAACTCTCTTGGATTTTCACTTGAACTCCAAGTGACTCCCTTGGCTGCCTTTCTACTTATGCGCTGACTCCTTCGCCTCATCTTCCTACTTTGGCTTCACTGCCAGCAACAAAGTAACCTCAGCAACCCACAACAATCAACAACAACCAAAAAAACTCCCTGTTTCTACTGTTCTGTGGCTCTTTAAGCCAAATTGGCGCTATTGGTTCATCTTCCCCCTCTGGCTCCCTGTCTTCCAGCCACAGTCTGCTCAAATCCCTTCTCTGAGCGTTAGCAATCATTTCTAAATTCCCTCAAGGATGATTGCCACCTATACTGTAACGGAAGGGGACTATCGGTGCTTGAAATCCTTAGAAATAGTCGTTCCTTGTTTACACAGAGATCACTGTAAAACAAGGGAAAATACACAGAAAACATTGTTCCGGACTTCAAATTTTCATATTCGTGTCCTAAACTACCATCAAGTCTGTGCATAATTGCTATCACAAGTCGCCAATGCCTTGTTCCAAGGTTTCCCTTTCTCATTTAAAATTTCATTAAAATTGTGAAAACACCGCAAAAATGCCTTATGGAGGGTTTCAAATATTATTCATTTTCATTCCAAAACCCCTTTAGGTCTGGACTTCATCGCATCGCACTTCCCCTTTGTATTTTGTTTAATGGCAAAATATATGAAAATACATAAAAAATGTCTTTCAACAGATTTCAAAATATATTAAACCTGGTTCATATTGCCGTCGGGTCCAACCAATCACATCGCATATATATATATATATATATATATATATATATATATATATATATATATATATATATATATATATATATATATATATACATATCCCTGCTCCTCTATAATGAGCCGATGCGATATTGTGAAGTGACATGTCGCAATCACAAATCGCTCATGCGTCGAGCCAGTGTAGCGCTTTGTTATGGTCGCCGATTATGATATCGCTCCATTGCAATCACCAATTGCAATGTTGCGATCGCAATAACCACAGGTTGTGCTCCGATATCCTCCTATAGCCACTGCCGATTGTGATTGTCGATCGGATCTGGACCGTTGATCGGCCAGATCGGATGACTCCTGTTCACTCACTATTCAAGCCTTTGATAGGCCTCATTTCCGCCATTTCTTCATATTTTTGCCTCTTTCCCAAAGAACAAAAGGGGAACTTCTTTTTATGATAACTCCTTCATCTGAAGTCTATTTTCGCCCATTCAAATTGCGTTGGATTCAGAATGAGGAGATCTCTGCAATGAGACTATTTCTGAGAGCAGCCTACGACTTTCATTTTCCTCTGATTTACAAAGGATTTGTGCCATTTGGCACCTTTTACCTCTTATATGAAGTCTTTTATACTTAGAGGTTTATCCAGGATCCATTTTTGGATCACGCCTTCCCACTAAGAGAAATTTTGGTCTCCAAAAGACTGATATACTGATCTGAATAGTAAATGAGAGTGACTCACCCTCTTCTTTTAGCCTCCCTACACTTGCCTTTGCATTGTTCCTCTGAACCAAAGTTTCTAACCACTTCCCTTCTTGGATGAGCTGGTCTTCCTGGGAAGAGCTAGATTCCTCCTTGCCTTCCTGCAGAACTTCTGCTGAACTGGTCATAGAAGGTGGTTTGAACTTCTTTGCCTTGATCATTGATCCAAGGTGGCTCAAACAAATGTGAAGTACATATGCTCCACAAAAATTTCATTTGTATTTGTTAGAAAAGCTGTAACAACAACTGTTAACAACAATAGAAATACAAACAACAACTGGATGGACTAAATTCCTGCTTCAACAAAGAATCAGATTTCACATCTTGTGAACATCTCCATGTCTTACATCCACATACAAATGATGGACTAGATAACAAGCCCACAAAACATGCCTTTAAACAAATGACCCTCTAAGTCAAGCATGTAGAAAAAGACCATTAGGACTCTTTTTCAAAAGATGAAACACTTCATCATTATCTCCATTTGGAGACCAAGTTAACTTCTCCCAAGTGAACATGGCATCACACGCATGTCAAAGAAATAAAAATTGCATGTTAATTACACATACATGTTCAAAAACAAGGAAATCATCAACCTCCATGTGTTCATACATCTCATGCTCATGCATGCATTTCATCCTTCAACTTTCACTTAAGCACACTGTACTTTCGAAGATGAAATGAAATATAATGTAGATGTATCAATAGGCATGTAATCTTAATCGGATAAGAACTCTAACTTTTCCTTACCAATCCATTTCAAAGGTACTACCTTTGTCTGCACATCAGCATCATCATGTGAATCATTCCGAGACACATCATTCATGGAATCTTCACTTCCATTTCTACCATCTTCTCTTTCCACTTTCTTCAGCTTTTGGGGAAGCATTGCTGGATCCAGAGTCCAACATTTTGCAGTAAGATGTCCTTGCTTATGGCAGTAAGTGCACTACATGTGCATCCTCTTGACAGCATGATTTGCCTTGTCCACTGGACCTTTGGCTTTTTGCTTCTTTTCCTTCTTCTGCTTCCTGTATGTGGCCATTCTCTTCCAACATTGTTGTTGGGAGAAGTATCCAATACGGAATGACCCTATCCCACTCTAAGGGTGATAGTACCTCAACAACAACTGAATGCAAAGCTATTCAAGATTACTTCTTTATGAGATGTAAGAGAGAGGAGAAAGGGATCCACTAACCGTTATCTTCTGCTAATGGTTGATCCAATCTTCCCTCTTTGCTGCTTGCTCCCAGCTCCTTGCTCTTTCACTGGCCCAGCTACACAAAGATCCTGCAAAAGCACAAGAAAGGGAAACTACAAGAAGCATACATCCATAATTGATTCAAGGATTAGAATAAATCAAATATACAAGTATCAATACGCCACAGAGACACATGCATATAGAAGAACCTCAAATGCTTTATTAATGGAAGAAGTAAAGTTCTGAGAGTGTTACAACCATAATAGGCCCAATCCAGTAACACCTCCCAGCAGAAAGAAATATCCTCTTCACCTCCTTCAAGCAAATCACCCAATAGTTCTATGCACAAACCAACAACACTTCCTTACATTCACAAGATTCCAGCCTCCTTAGACCTCATGAGAGAGCTCTATATATAGGAGTTTTGGAGAAAGGATGAGTCAGCTTGAGCTTGGCATGAAGCTGACTAGTGTCCTCTCCCACTTCAGTTATACTTCAGTTCTTGAGTCCACTTGGAGGTTCTTGCTTCCACTTGGAGATCTAGATCCTCTTACTCATCACAAGGCGAATTCCCTGATCCAAGTGTCATTTTGGAAGCTTCCTGGGCATTTGAAACCTTGCAGAATGACTGTGCCACTTGGCCAATCTCACCCAGCGCAGTAGCCTTCATTGCTTTTGACATTCAGCGCAGGTACAGAGTGGAGCAGTTGACATTCAGCGCAGATGCTCAGTGGAGCAGTTGACATGATCCAGAATTAGCTTGTTTTTGAGTGTTTTCAGGTGGAGAACTGATTTTTAGTGCTGTGGTTTGCTGACCTTGTTCCTCTAGGGGTAGGAACAACATGTTTAGGGACTTTGGATCCCTCAGATTATTGACATTTCATGCTTCATGTTGTTAGGCACAAAAATGTCTATAACAGTTGCCCCCTAAAGTATGAGGTCGTTTATCGGGTGAAATGCTTTATCAGGAGGATCCGAAGTTCATTCAATCGCTGAGAGGTGTCCTGTAATAAATACAATACAATACATTATTTCTCATTCTGCTTTCATGATCTAGCTGAGGCGGGCATTCCCATGCTCAGCTTTATAAATTCATTTTGGTACATATAACGGACGACCGTCTGATAGTAGACTAATAATTCTCTGCTGAAATTATCATCCTTTGAGTAGGATGATCATCTGCTGTAATAATGTACATATCAAATGTCTTTATATTTCCTGAATATATATCGCAGCCCGGATGGATGAAACTAGATCCGGGGTCTTCAAACTCATTCGATCTTCACTCTAAGTACAAGTCAATCCATGTGAGAATTGGGCTGAAGTCGAACATGGAAAGACATCGCTTGATTACCGGTCAATAATGTAAACCGTTAACAAGCGCGAGAGGAATCACCGATAATGATAATGACCCTCAAGGTACTGCAGTACAATTCACGTGGTGTGAATAAAGGACTTGGCGTCGAACACCACGCAAAATCTTCTGGTCGAAGGTCATTGATGTATACCTGTCGCCGGAAGTGAGAAACCATTGAGGCATGCAAGCTTCAAAGTACTGAGGGGGGTGTTCCTAGATCAACTTCTTGGATAATGAGCTGAAGTCGACAAGAAGCGATCCGTCAAAGGAGGGCCTTAATGAATCCCACATCAGTGACACGGAACGGAGCTAATGATTTTAGTGGAGGTGAAAACAATCTGTGAAATATGATTCAGGGTGGCGATCATGGGTGGATGAAGGATAATGTATGGCAGTGGATGGGACACGGTTGACTCTTTCTGAACAACATCTCTTGAACATATAACGACACTGATGTAATGGATCAGTAGCATTACCCCAAATGTGGATGGTTTGGCGAAGACCATGGTGATGAGACCGGTGAATGAAACAACCCAACCCGATGTGATACGGAGGACAAAGTGTCATGTTCAAGAATGACTTGCTACCATTAAAGCTTTGAGGTTCTCCCAATTTTTCCCCAGTCATTTCTGACCAGTACCTCTTTATTTTTGTCAAGCTTGAGGAGGATAACATATGCTTGTTCTATAACCTGCCCTTCGGGCAAGCCCATCGCTATGTTTTAACAAGCTTAGCGATAGGGAAACTCGTTCTCGTCTAAAGACAAGTTTGTCGCTATTTAACCATTTTAACGAGTCTAACGACAAGGAAAAATCAGTCCTTTTCATTTTTAGAGAGTCTGAAAAGGTACAGAAAGTCAACTCCAAAATTCCTTTTTCGTCATCTAATCCCTTAAGTCCAAAAAAGTATAAAACAATACAGAAGGGATGAGTTTTCGATAACTTTAACGAGCCGAATAAAACAAGCGCTCGACCTTTTTGTGTAATAATCCCTCAGGTCCAAAAAGATTAAAATCTAGAGGAGGGATAGCTCTTCCGGTCCCTTTAACGAGCTGGAAGGCCAAAACTCGGCAAACTTTTCATATTTTACGAGTCAGAAGAAAAGAGCTCAAAGAAGACTCGTCTTTTGAGGAACGAGTGATAAACAGGGATAGCAGCAGATTCCAGGTACAGGTTGGAATTTTCCAATCATGGCAGTGTCACAAGGATGGCTAAGTGAAATCACTCTTCGCAGCTGTTCCTCAAAATGGGTAAACAATCATATGGGGGTGAACGATCGGCCAAATGGAATGGAGGTGGCAAGTGCGAACACGACCAAGGCTTTTTATGGCTAATAAATTTACGATCACAATGGTTATTTACCGGAATAGGTTCATTTTTTAATGAGCTTAAACTCTGGAGGAAACTCTTGCTCACGCTTTTCTATTTTTTAATGAGCATAAATTCCGCGGTAAAACTGCTCGATTATATGGTCAAATTTTGATTTTTTACCATTACTAGCTTTTCTCTTTTCAAATATAGTACTGCTTTTCAATTGCTGCAACAAACTTTGTTAGAAATGAATAATATTTGCATGAAAATGAGATTATAACCCTAATATTTCACTTTAAACTGTGTAAAAAGCCATTAAAAGGTGTTTTTACCTCTCATTTACCATTTCATTTGCATTTGGTTTGTTGGAGCTCTGGAGGTGCCTCTTCCCCCTTGAATTTCACCAGCTGATTCCGGGAGATTCTGCGGACGATTTTCGGCACCGTCTGGACTAGGTAGGAGCTAAACCCTAGCTCTTTCTTTTCATGGTTTCATTTCTCTGTTTTAGGCCTGTTTCCCAGTATTTCTGAGCCCCAGGGGTTTTTCAAAATCGCCCTAGTTCCAGCGCAGGTTCCCCTTTCGAAACCTGCGCTGAAGGTCAAGCTGCCTTAAGGCAGCCTGACCCTCAGCGCAGGTGGGGGACTCTCTGCCTGCGCTGGGCTCAAAAAACTGAGTTTTAAGGTCATTTTTTGATGATTTTTTCGCCAGTTTTTCATCAAAATCAGGAACTTACTCTTTCTCTTGTTTGCTTTGCAGGGAACCTTGAACAAAATGTCCCTTACATGGAGAGAACGAGAACATGAAGAGGAGGACATGATTGCCCTCTATGATCCTGTCACGGTGAACGCGTTGCGGAACTGTGGCCTGCTGAAGTTCTTCCGTATCTCTAGTATGAGAGCACAGATTTCTTTACTGCAGTACATGCTTGATGCTTGGGATTCTGTTAACCAAGTGTTCCAGATTAGGGGAAAGGCCATCCCCTTGACCATAGAGGACATGTACTTCTTGACTGGATTGTCAAGACAAGGTGCCCCCATTTCCTTGTCAGGTACGGCCCGGGGGACTGATTCCACCAGAGATTATGTCCGCCAGTATTGCAGGGAAGGTTCTCAGCCGAGCAGAGACGGCAAGATTGTTATCCGTGAGATTACTGATCGGGCTCTCAGGTCCATTCTGTTCACTATTGGTAGGATGGCCGGCATTGTAGCTCTACATGTTGCCAACAGGTCTTATATGCAGCATGCCTTGGAGTGTCTCCAACCGAAAGTATTCAACTGGTGTGATGCAGTACTTGTTCAGATGAAAAGTCAATTGACCAAGGTAAAGGACGGGAAGCTGAAGAACTTTGGATTTGGTTCTATTCTGACTGCCTTCGCCTTGGAGAAAATCCCACTGATGCAGCCTCAGTACATCATACTCGACTTGCCTTCTCCGACCGAGCCACGCATGCAGAGGTGGGTCGACCATATGTCTAGGCATGCTGGTCAACCTCAGATTACTTTTACTGAGGCCTTCTTTAGGTGGTTCGAGCACCAGGAGATGGCGTTTTCCGAGTATCCATATGTGGGTATGGATTTCCGAGGTGATCCGGATTTGGTGCTACCGGATGGCGAACAGTGGGGCGCCATTGGTAAACTCCTTGACCATATTACTGTTTACTGTTCTTCTTCATAATGTTGTTGTGCTTTATTCTATCAAGACTTTTAATTGTACTCTTGGGTGCATGCAGATATTGGTCCTGTTCGTCCAGCAGTTCGTCCGAGATTGCCAGTTGCTGCCCCGGCAGTGGAGCCTGCTAGGAGAGTTGTTATTCGCGATCTTGACGACACTGAGATCCTTACAGCTGTGCAGGAGCAGGTTGAGAGCCTTACTCGCGGTCTTCCGGATGTACAGATTGACGAGTTACCTTTACAGCTGCAGCGGCATACTATCGGCGTGCCTAGACGATGGACTCGTCTCTTGCGCATGATTGCACAGGCCGTGACGTACTATCATGAGCACCACTAGGCTAGGGTGCCCCCTAGCATCTTTTTGAGTTTTTAGGTCATATGACCAATTTTGTCTTGGTTACATAACATTATGTATGAACTTATATAAACAGCTTTATACGTATTTTGATTTTCGGGTTTTATTCTGGTTGATTTATGTGATCCATATGTACAATCTTTGATGATGTGTCCTTTTTTATAAATGTTGCAAATGTCTATCTAACACATAGTTCGCTAATGAGTCAGTTAATGTGTTTAAGTTTCTTGAAATATGTTGATATTGAATTGAATCAAATCGTCTTTCCAAGATCTTAATCCTTAGGAACATGCGATAAATAGCTGGATTGCGAACAGAATATATACCATTGAGTTGTAGTATTACGAGCTGTGAGTCTAGCCTGACAATTAGTCGGCGTATGCCACGTGTGATGGCATCAGAGAGTAGTTCTATCAACGCGCTATACTCAGCGATGTTATTCGTTGATTGCCCAATACATACACCTCTGAAACTTACTAACTCGCCGCTTGGATCAAAAATGGCCCAGGCTGCGAAGGATAGGTTCCGCGAGCTACGACTCGCTCCGTCGGCATATCCAACACATGTCTCCATAAGGTTCGACATCTGCAACGAACGAAAAAGGTGGATCACTCGACCAGAACAAACACTTTAGCGAAAACAAAATACAACAAAAGCATGCAGGTTACTATTTAAGCATAGTAACGCTTGAGGTACAGCCCATTACAGGGCTGCGCCAGTGGAATTCCGTCATAATCCATTAACTCGTAGGCTCCTTTTGCTAACACCCTTTTAACAATATAGGGGCCCATCCATAAGGACTTGAATTTTCCTGCTCCCAATTTATCGGATTCTTGGTCATAAAGCAAGACCAAATCACCTTCTGAGAAGACACAGGGTTTGACATTTTTGTCGAACTGAGCCTTGACTCGTTTCTTATGGGCCTCGTTAGCCAAAGCGGCATCACGACGGGTTTCATCCAACTGGATTAATTCCAAGAAACGAGCCTCTTCTTCTGAAGTTCCGGGGAGAAGATCGATTGCGAGTTTAAGCGACGAAATTTCGCACTGGATTGGCAAGACTGCTTCCAGGCCATACACCAGTTGAAAAGGTGTGAACCCGGTTGCGTTCTTTACCGACGTTCGGTAAGCCCACAAGGCTGAGTACAGGATTAGGTGCCATCTTCTTTTATGAACCCCAATCATCCTTTGCAACATACGCTTCAGGACCTTGTTGATTGCCTCAACTTGTCCGTTGGCTTGCGGATAACATGGGGTAGAGCTGTCGTGAGATAGCCCTAGCTTGGCAGCTAATTCGACCATCATGTGATTGCGAAAATGTGACCCATGATCTGTAACTATAGCCTGTGGTACGCCGAACCTAGCGACTACATGATTGAAAAAGAAAAGGGCAGCTGTTTCACCAGTGTTATCCAATGTAGGCATCGCCTCGGCCCATTTGGTAAAATAGTCAACAGCGACTATAATATACCCATGCCCCCTGGTCGAGGTGGGGTTACATTGCATGAAATCGATGCCCCACTTGGCGAAGGGCCCAACAGCAACTATCGGCTGTAAAGGTGCGGGTGGTCGTCTGGTTTTGCTATCAAAGATTTGACAAGCATGGCAACTTCTGACTGCGGTTATGCAATCTTTGAACATGGTTGGCCAAAAGTATCCTGCTCGTAAGATTCTTTGTGCTGTTGCATATCCAGACTGATGCCCCCCACACGCGCCTGAATGACAATCATTCAAGGCTTTTTCGGCCTCCTCATGGGTAAGGCACATCCTCAGAACTGTATCGACACCACGACGGTAAAGTGTATCACCGACGATCATGTAGTCTTTTGCTTGGTATCGTATACGTTTTTGTTCGGAGCGAGAGGTGTTAGGCCTGAACGTTTGGGTTTGGAGATAAACTATGATATCTCCATACCACTCATCGCTTACAGATATCAGAAACAAACTTTCGTCCACGATTGACTCTTCCGATGTTTCATCGTTGGACGATGATGGGAGATCGCACAATAATTATGCGAAAACTAGAGCTTTCTTTGGTTTGGATTTCACAAATTCCAGATCAAACTCTTGAAGGATCGCTATCCATTTTGAATATTTGCCCCCCAGCAATTGTCGCGACAGTATATAAGTCATGGGGTTGCAATCTGACAAGATGGTAGTTTTCCGAAAGAGGACATAATGTCGAAACCTTTGAATCGCTTGAACAGCTGCAAGCGCTAGTTTTTCAACATAAGAATATTTACTTTCTCTATCGTTTAATTTTTTACTTAAATAATAGATAGGATGTTCAATTCCATCGACTTCTTGAACTAAAACCATTGCAATGGTCGTATCCGCTGCAGCCAGATACAGGTTAAAATCTCTTTGATAGTCCGGGGCGTACATTAATGATGCTTTTACTAGACAATCTTCCAGAGCATCAAAGGAAGCTTGCGCCACTTGGTCCCAGACAAAAGGTAAATCCTTTTTCAAAAGACGAGTATAACCCTTAGCAAGTTCTGCGTAATTTGGAATGAACCTCCTCAGAAAGTTTGCTTTCCCTTGGAGTTTCTGAATCTGAAGCAAATTTGAAGGTGGAGGCAAATTAATGATTGCCTGAACCTTACAGGGGTCAAGACGAATCCCATCCTTAGAGACTACAAAGCCAAGTAAACGACCAGAACCGATGCAAAACACACATTTGTGTGGATTGAGTCTTATCTTGTAGTGTCGGCAACGTAGAAATATCGCTCTTAAATGCTGCGGATGATCAGTCCGCTTTCGCGAATGAGCCGGAAGATCGTCGAGATAAGGCTGAACAATGTTCTTGATGTCATGGAAGGCATAATTCATCGCCCTCTGAAACGTCGCCCCTGCGTTCTTTAAACCAAAGGGTAATTTTCAATAAGCGAATGTGCCCCACGGACAAATAAATGCAGTCTTTGACTGGTCCTGTGGGCGGATATTTATTTGATTATACCCGGAAAATCCATCCATAAATGAAAAGATTTCACATCCAGCGCATTCATCAATTATCTGGTCGATGAAGGGTGTAGGGTAGTTGTCCTTCGGACAAGCTTGGTTTACATCCCTATAATCGACACACTCTAATCGTCCCTTGTTTCTTTATAACAGGGACAATATTCGATACCCAATCGGTTAGAGGAACCAGGTAGATGAATCCAGCATGGAGGAGTTTTTCAACTTCCACCTTAATGGCCGCGGCTTTCTTCGGGTGCACTTGCCGAAGTCGTTGCCTTACTGGTTTGACATCAGGATACATTTTAATTTCATGTTCAACGATACTCGAGTCAATGCCTGGCATTTCATCATATGACCAAGCAAAGACATCTCTAAATTCACGAAAAAGAGCGTTATATATTTCCAGTTCTGAAGGGGAACAACCTTTGCCGACATAAATATTCTCTACAACGTCTGTTTTAGTTGAGATATTTATGGCTATAGTCTCTTCAATATTGGATAGGTTTCGCTCGGAATCCACCGTGTTTACAGTATTTGTTAGGAATTCAAAAACTGAAGGGTGATAAAGGTCACTTTGAGTATCTTCTTCATATTCCTGAAGAAGGGAACGATGGTGGTGATCATTCCATGGTGTCCCCTCAATCATCATTGATTGTAAGATTCCCTCGTCAGTCCCATGTACTTTCGACCAAGGATCTAATGGGTTTCCATATTCTCTAGACCTATCTACCCAAATGCTTGACGAGCATTGATTTGGGTTCGCCTCCCATGCTTGAAACATTGATTGCTACAATATTTATAAAGGGCTTGGGGGCAAAACCATTGAATGATCCATGTTGACCTTCGTGGAAGATATCATGTTGCAGGTTGCTACAAACGGTACATTCCCTATATAAATAGGAGGTGGTAGCGCGAAAGTTCCCATCAATGTGGGGTCTTTCAATAATCCTACTCCGATATCTTGAATTGAATGGTTGCTCTCATGGATCATGGGAATGCTTCCTGTAACTTGTGAACCATTAGGGAGGAAATTCTGTTGGTCGACGATCGTAATCCCTCCTTCAAACGGGAATGCGATCTTCCTAAAATAAGTCGACACAACAGCTACCATGGCATAAAACCATGGTCTACCCAGTAGGATGTTATAGTCGAGATTTCCATCAATGACCTCAACATCAATTTCTATTGTTTTTCCTCCTAGTTCAACTTTCAAGTTATTGAGGATACCGTAAGGGGTATAAGTCCTTCCGTCGAAAGCTTTTAATGTCGTCGAAGATCGCGACAAGGTTGGAGATCCTAATGTTTTCCAGCAACTCATTGACATAATACATGTCGAGGCTCCCTCATCAATTATTGTTCTGTGAACAGTTTTGTTGAGTGCTTTCACTTGAATAAGGAAAGCTAGCTGAGCTAGTAACTGAGGATCATATCCCTTGTGATCAAAGGATACAAGATTGGAATCCTTAGGATCAACCCCACCAATTGCCGATAACAACGCCTGCCTTTGGGTTGGACAATTTTGTAGCACTTCAAGAGTCGACATAGTGGATGGCGATTGGGCCAAATCTTCCACTATGTTATAATGCTGCGCCACTCTGGCGCGAGGATTAAATGTCGACTTGTGTACTACACCCTTTGGCGGTTTTATTGTTAATTCAGGGATGGTGGGCGTTACAACTTCTGTCGAAGTTGTTGTCGAACTACTTGGTTGATCTTTACCTTTTTCGTTCGACAGCTGACGATTCCCATAATCTTTGTTCCTTGTCGAAATCAAAGCATCATTCTGCTGTTTTGAAACCGACAACATAAGGACTTGCGACGGGGAAGCATTTCCATTATCAACCAGATTTTGACCTGGGTTGGGAAATGGATCAGTTAACACAGCTGATGTTTGGGAGCTTTTAAAGAACCTCTTTAACTCAGCTTTGAATGGGCAATTCTTTGTGCCATGATCCTTATCATCACATATTAGACATGGATAATTTTGTCTCCCTTTCCCAGGAGGGTTTGAAGAATTTTTTCCAGGGGATGACTCACCCTGTTTCTTCTTCTTCCCTTTGTTTTGCTTTTTCTTGCTTCCTGGTTGATTGGTTTCTTTGCCTTTATCTTCTGATACGGCATTTACTTCCGAAGCAAGAATTTTTTCTTTTGCATTTTGATCCGAATTCTTACAGGCTTTCTTTGACGAAGCCTTTATCGATTTCGTGTTTGCTGTGCCAATCACGCCATCACCGGCATGAGAGTCACTATTTGATTTAGGAGGGGGAGGAATTGAAAATTCCGGTCTAGGGGCGTCAGGTATTTTGTCATAGAGCGTGCCGGACTGAGTATAAACTAAGTCCAAATACTGCGCACGAGCAATAACTTGCTCCTCTGTCACGACTCCCCCCTTGGCCACATCTTCCGTAATAGCCGGAAGTAACGACTTTATAAACCATTCAGCTAACAACTGATCGGGAACATACGTTTTCACCATCCTACAACGACGACGCCACTCATGTATATGATCAGATATATGGGTAGCAGTTGTCTGTTTGAAGTTGGTTAATATTTCTGTTCCCGTTTCATACCTTATCGGTAATTGAAAGTGGGTTAAGAAAGTCGTGGCTAGGGAACTAAAATTGTCGAAAGAGGCTCTTGGCAATTCAATATACCATTTAGCCACTGGACCTGTCAATGTCCTCTGAAAAAGGCGAAGTCTTATCGAATCGTCGTTAAGGGTGTTCGACGAACACCACAGATGAAAAGTCATCACGTGATTCGATGGGTCTTCACCTGGATTTCCATTGAATTTAGGAATGTCAGATGGAAGTTTATGAGGAATCGCTGGCCACCAAGGGGCATAAGCAATCGGATCATTCATTAACCGGTGTAAATCAGGTAACTCTAAAGTCGCCACGAATGGTAACTGTTGATTCAGGTTAGGCGAAGCATAACCAGGGTACGATGGAATCGCTTGAGCAGTGGGCCTTTGCATACCAGCATAATGTAATTGATGTTGGTATGATTGATACGGTTGGTGGACTTGACCACTGTAAAGTGGTTGGTTTTGACTGTTTTGGATATACGGTTGTCCACTGTTCGCAAAGATCTGCTGCTCAGAACCTTGGTACACTTGCTAGAATTGCGGTTGTTGGTATTGTACAAGCCATGGTTGTGACGCCATGTTCTGTTGTGCTATGCTAACCGTTGGACCGAGGTGTGGGGTAATTGTACCCGTTTGTACTTGTGTCATCCCACCAGTTAGCGATTGTGGTTGTGACACATGGTCAAGCGACTGTTGCATTACAACCTGAGGAATCTGAGGTTGACATGTAACAGGTATCGCTTGAACTTGCGACACGGTTACAATAGCCGGTGTGGTTGGGATGTTCGTCACAGGTACACACTGTTGCATAGAATATACAATTCTTGGTTGTTGAGGTAGCATAGGTACCCAACTACTTGATGCAATTCCAGTATAACCTGAACATGGTTGTGAACTCACGTATGGGTACCCTCCCGGAGGGGGTAATGAAAGGGCATACTGCCCCCCATACGGTATCAATCTAGAACTCAAGGGGATTGATGGCCCAGATTGACTCCCAAATGGATCAATTTGGCGAGTTTCAACATAAGAGTTGTCGGGTATTACTCCGGATGAACAAACTGGAACAGACCATACTGTCGAAATAGTCCCTTGGTGGACTCCTTCTAGCTGTTGAGAGCTAGTTGGGACAGCTGGTACGCCGGCAAACATCGTCGGAGTGACGGCAGGGACTTCTGCTATCGCTGTGTCATTTGACACAGTCCTAGATGATGACGGTTGTTCAGACATCTTAAGTCTATCCAATAGATTGCCTAGCGATTCTACAGGAACTTCCACTTGTGGTGGATTAACTTCTGATGAAGGAAATAGAGTGACCCCGACTCCAAAATGAGTTGGAGTACTTGCTTGCGGATCCTCTGCAATCTCCTCTATCGCAATCAAACCCGGTGGAAGAGGAAGACCGTCAGGTCCGTAAAATATTTCTGGTGCTGAAGAAGTAGTTGTTTCGACAGTTACAGTTGTTTGAGGAACAAAACTTTCTGGACCGGTTACAGATGGAACTGGTTCAGTTACACAAGTATTTGCCCCCAGACTAGGATCAGTATTACTGTCCTTCTGTGGCTGTTGAACTTCTTCTATAGAGGCAGGGTTTCCAGAAATGTTAGGAGTAACCGGAACCTCAGATGCAGTTGGAACACTTGTTCTAACTTTCAAAGGAGATTTTGAACCGGTTAAACGAGTTCGCTTTGCCCGTACTGTTTTCGATTCCAGAGACAAAGACGGTTGACTCGTAAGCCTCCTCGAACGACGGGGTTTCAATTGACTTTCTTCCACGATTGCGGATTACTCGATCAACTAAAATATTAAAAGGGGAAATTTGTGTTTCCGAATTGAATGAATTTTATTAGATGCTTTTAGACACAACTTGCTTTTTCACTTTTTAAGAGTCGAGAAAAAGCTAAAGATGACTCTAGTCTCCTTCGATGTATTAACGAGCCCGAAGTGACAAATGCTCAGTTGGACTTTTTCAGTTATAGAGTTTGAAAAAGGCCAAAAGAAACTGCTCTGGAGATCTAGGCAGAGGGTGTG
Source organism: Pinus tabuliformis (assembly GCA_031772625.1). Classification (NCBI taxonomy): domain Eukaryota; kingdom Viridiplantae; phylum Streptophyta; class Pinopsida; order Pinales; family Pinaceae; genus Pinus; species Pinus tabuliformis. The sequence continues at coordinate 775,736,371 of CM062815.1, forward strand.
CCAAACCTTTCGCAAAACCACAGAATACGTTTTACGGTACGGGTGGTCGATCTTCGTGAATGCTGTGTTCACTGCATTGCGATCAGTAGGGCGGCCGACACGGCTTCCTAAGGATAAAAGATATATGCCTATAGGGGTCTCCCAATATATACGCGACGGTACGTGGGAGCACAAGTCCGTATTAGTGCCACCGACTCTCAGGAGGAATCACCCACCTTCGTCGAGATCGACAGTCACTACGTTTAACGACGCCGGAACACGTCTCTAGCTTAGACCTCTATGTGTTTGCGTTATGTTTCAAAGCGTTGTTAGGTTCATTCAATATATTTTAAGTTGATCTTTTTAAAGTTTGCCTTTCAAGGTTCACCACGAGATGTATTGATACAAATTCCTAAATGCAGTCTAAGATGAGAAGCAAGCTTTTTCAATCTTTTCGACTTATGAAAATCTTAACTACTGGGGGAAAAGAGAGACAAAATCTTTTCACACAGATCAAAGAGCACTCGCTAATGCACTTTTTCCCTAAATCAACATACAAACTTATATGCAAAATGCAAAGAATGCAGGTATTTCTTTTCTCTTTCTTAATGTTTGTGCGACACAAAAAGAAAGTTGTTGTATAACTTTGAATTCAATTTCAAGTGAAAGCAAACAAGCTTGTCCAAAATCAAAAGACACCTTAAGATTTACTTGTTTCGACACTAGAAATATATAAACTCAAACCATATGACGAAAGCAAAAGCTCAATCAGCTATGAACAGCAAACAAACTAACTCTTAAGATCAATACGACACTTAATCACAGGTCTAGATCTAAGAGGCCACAGCAAGACTAGTTCACTTTCGTTATGGGAAACTGTAAATGATACAAGAAATACATAAAGAACAAACACAGTTTCTTTATACAACCGAGGCGGAATAGTGACAAGGAAAGTTGGTTTCAGATAGGTACATTGACTGGTAACAGGCAGCAAAAACAAGAGTGAAAACAGGGCAAGAAACAGCAGGAAACCCCAGTAGCACAAGGCAAGACTAGCGCAGGTGGTACACAGGCAGTTTGACCTTCAGCGCAGGTAGCCCCTTCGGGAACTGCGCTGAAATGCAGACAGCCTTCACACAGCCTGCACTGAAGAACGAAACTTTCGTTTCTCTTGGTTTCCGGGTTACAGATTGCTCAAAAATTCACAGTTTTTGGCCAAATCAGAAGCTATCAGTCAAGTACACACTAAGGGATGAAAAGGAGGATGAAAAGCTATCACTAAGAGCTATTTAGAGTCCTTTTGGATCAGCTCTTCAAATCATAAACTTGCCGAGAAACTGAGCTAGAGTAGCTGCCCTCTACTTTGCATTTGAAAGATCCAAATGCAGTTCGATTCGGTACTCCCTTTGTTTATGAAATGAATAGCAAAAAACACAAACAACCAACAAGATACAGTCCCCAGCGGAGTCGCCAATTTGTTGTTGGGAAAAGTATCCAATACGGAATGACCCTATCCCACTCTAAGGGTGATAGTACCTCAGCAACAACTGAATGCAAAGCTATTCAAGATTACTTCTTTATGAGATGTAAGAGAGAGGAGAAAGGGATCCACTAACCGTTATCTTCCGCTAATGGTTGATCCAATCTTCCCTCTTTGCTGCTTGCTCCCATCTCCTTGCTCTTTCACTGGCCTAGCTACACAAAGATCCTGCAAAAGCACAAGAAAGGGAAACTACAAGAAGCATACATCCATAATCGATTCAAGGATTAGAATAAATCAAATATACAAGTATCAATATGCCACAGAGACACATGCATATAGAAGAACCTCAAATGCTTTATTAATGGAAGAAGTAAAGTTCTGAGAGTGTTACAACCATAATAGGCCCAATCTAGCAACACCTCCCAGCGGAAAGAAATCTCCTCTTCACCTCCTTCAAGCAAATCACCCAATAGTTTTATGCACAAACCAACAACACTTCCTTACATTCACAAGATTCCAGCCTCCTTAGACCTCATGAGAGAGCTCTATATATAGGAGTTTTGGAGAAAGGATGAGTCAGCTTGAGCTTGGCATGAAGCTGACTAGTGTCCTCTCCCACTTCAGTTATACTTCAGTTCTTGAGTCCACTTGGAGGTTCTTGCTTCCACTTGGAGATCTAGATCCTCTTACTCATCACAAGGCGAATTCCCTGATCCAAGTGTCATTTTGGAAGCTTCCTGGGCATTTGACACCTTGCAGAATGACTGTGCCACTTGGCCAATCTCGCCCAGCGCAGGTAGCCTTCATTGCTTTTGACATTCAGCGCAGGTACATAGTGGAGCAGTTGACATTCAGTGCAGATGCTCAGTGGAGCAGTTGACATGATCCAGAATTAGCTTGTTTTTTAGTGTTTTCAGCTGGAGAACTGATTTTTAGTGATGTGGTTTGCTGACCTTGTTCCTCTAGGGGTAGGAACAACATGTTTAGGGACTTTGGATCCCTCAGATTATTGACATTTCATGCTTCATGTTGTTAGGCACAAAAATGTCTATAACAAACATCTAGAAACATTATGGTTATCCAAACCACAAAAGGAACATACAATTCTTTTGCCATACATATGTGGAAACTTATCATGCTTTGCACAATCAAAAGGAAAATGTTTAGAACCATATTTATACCTTTCTCTTTCACCTTTATTGCCTTCATGAGGAGGTGAAGCAAATGAAGAAGTGGCTCCCTTTGGAGCACCATCAATCTCTTCAAGGCTGTTGGAGTCTCCCCAACTCTTTGGTTGAAGTGTGTGCTTCTAAAAACCTGCATCCTACAAATGATGTTTCAAGCTATTGCATTCCTCCTGAATACAATCTTCACACTCTACAATGCAACCCTTTCTTGGAGCTATTTCAATGGCCTTCATGGAAGCTTTGGAACATTCCCCATGAGCTTGTCCATAGCCAAGACCCAAATACTTAGGCCTTTCCTCAATCATTATTGGCTCAACAATACCTTGCGCATGCTTTCCCAAGCCTTTTCCTTCATAGCCCATCTTGGACATTAGCTTGGAACCTATGACTCTAGTATGTTTTTCAAAAGAACCAATATAAGCATTCTCAGAAGAGTTTGAAGACAAATTGGAATGGTTTACCTTTTCTTCAAGCTAGTACTTGACAAAGGCTTCTTGGGCAACAAAGAGCTGTGACTCCAACTTATGCATCATTTTCAAGTTCATATTTGCAATATGAGGTTGCCTCTCCATTTCCTGCAATCTGTCAGCAAGCAACTGGTTCTCTTCCTTCATGGAATTCAACTACTCTCTAACTTGCCACTCTTCCTTCCATCCTCATACATTTATCTCACCATATCCATCATGGTGGACAATTCTCGCTTCATATCTTCATCAAAGAATCTTGTGAAGAGAGTAGAATTTGAGGACCCACTTGTAGAAGTTGTCATTATGCCAATGAACAAAAAAACTTCAACAAGATAAATAAAGAGCTTATTTAAGCAACCTCTTGCAACAAACCTCTTGTGCTCCAGGAATTGCCTTGAGGTCCTTAGGATAGAAGAATGCCTTTAGCCCTTCTTCCTATTTGTCCTTCCTAGACTGAGCTAGCAACAACTTTCCCTCTACCTCTGCAACCTCAGAAAATAGTTAGTCTGCAAAACAAGCATACAATCAGCCTCTTGCCATTCAAACACCTTTTAGGCAAGCAATCTTTCCTCTGTCAATCAAGCATTCTGATATAACCTACTTTGAAGGTGGGGTTAACCAAACTTAAGCTCTAATACCACCTGATCTGAAAATGGGGCAATTAGGCTTCTTGTCTAACTTACAAGAACCTCTCCCACTTTCAAAGCTTTAAATTTTCAAAAGTCTTATTGATTAACCAATGCGGAATTAAGGAATTCTTGAAAATATAAGCGTATGCTTGTATTTTTTTTAACTGATTATGCCTTAAATTCTGTTGTTGTGTTGTAAGTTGATGTGCTCGAACTGATATACAAATATACATAGCAGTAAATAAAGTAGCAGAGGCAATGCAGCAATAAAGTAGACACATGAACAACAATATTAATTAGGAGTTCACCCATAACCCTTGGGCTACATCTCTGTGAGCTCTAGTCAATTCAACTAGGCTCTCTGGGATTATGGTATAAGTCCTTTTTACAAGATCTTGGCTCAACTCTTGCTATTCTACACAGAAATAATGGGTTCAGATACCATTTTATCCCTTGGCTCTTGAAGCTCTAGCTCTTCGGCTATGGCTCTGGCTCTTCGCCTCTAGCTTCTTTCTACCCTCTATCAGTTTACAGCTCTCTTGGCTTTTCACTTGAACTCCAAGTGACTCCCTTGGTTGCCTTTCTTTCTCTGCGCTGCCTCCTTCGCCTCAGCTTCCTGCTTTGGCATCACTACCAGCAACAAAACAACCTCAGCAACCCACAACGATCAACAACAACCAAAAAAATCCCTGTTTCTGTTGTTCCGTGGCTCTTTAGGCCAAATCGGCACTATTGGTTCATATTCCCCCTCCGACTCCCTGTATTCCAGCCACAGTCCACTCAAATCCCTTCTTTGAGCATTAGTAATCATTGTTAAACACCCTCAGGGATGAATGCCACCTATACTGTAACAGAAGGGGACTATCGGCACTTGAAATCCTTAGAAACATTCGTTCCCTATTTACACAGAGAACGCTGTAAAACACGGGAAAATCCACAGAAAACACTGTTCTGGACTTCAAATTTTCATAACCGCATTCTAAACTCCCATTGGATCCACCCATAATCACTATTGCAAGTCGCCAATGCCTTGTTCCAAGGTTTCCCTTTGTAATTTAAAATTTCATTAAAACTGTGAAAACACTGCAAAAATGGCTTATAACGGATTTCAAAATATATTAAATCCGGTTCCTATTGCCGTCGGGTCCAGCCAATTGCATCACACACACACACACACACACACACACACACATATATATATATATATATATATATATATATATATAGATATATCTATATATATCTAGATATCTATATATATATATATATATATATATATATATATATATATATATATATATATATATATATATATATATATATATATATATATATATCCCTGCTCCTCTGTAATGTGTCGATGTGATATTACGATGCGACTTTTCGCAATAGAAAATCGCTCATGCCCCGGGCCAGTGTAGCACTCTATTATGGTCACCGGTTGCGATATCGCTCTGTTTCAATCGCCAATTGCAATGTCACCATCACAATAACCATAGATTGTGCTCTGATATCCTCTGATAGCCACTACCAATTGTGATTTCTAATTGGATCTGGATTCCAGCCAATTGCATCACACACACACTATATATATATATATATATATATTATATATATATATATATATCCCTGCTCCTCTGTAATGTGTCGATGTGATATTACGATGCGACTTTTCGCAATAGAAAATCGCTCATGCCCCGGGCCAGTGTAGCACTCTATTATGGTCACCGGTTGCGATATCGCTCTGTTTCAATCGCCAATTGCAATGTCACCATCACAATAACCATAGATTGTGCTCTGATATCCTCTGATAGCCACTACCAATTGTGATTTCTAATTGGATCTGGACTATTGATTGGCCAGATCCGATGGCTCCTATTCACTCACTGTCCAAGCATCCGATAGGCCTCATTTCCACCATTTCTTCATATTTTTGCCTCTTTCCCAAAGAACAAAAGGGGAACTTCTTTTTATGATAACTACTTCATCTGAAGTCTATTTTCACCCATTCAAGTTGCGTTGGATTCAGAATGAGGAGATCTCTGCAATGAGATTATTTTCGAGAGTAGCCTATGCCTTTCATTTTCCTCTAATTTACAAAGGATTTGTGCCATTTGGCACCTTTTACCTCTTATATGAAGTCTTTTAGACTTAGAAGTTTATCCAGGATCCATTTTTGGATCAATACATGAGGTTGTCGAGAAGGAAAAATCCATAACCAAATACCTATATAACCACATTATTGTCCTAAAAACCATGAGAAAATACACTGAAGGTAAAGAAATTGTTCGACCTGTAGTGACTAGATTTGCAACAAATTTCATATCTTTGCAATTTGTGGTTGAGTAAAAGATAAATCTGAAGAGGATGTCCTTGGGACCTAAGTGGATGGCATCTAAACATTCCAAGACCCTTGAAGGTATTGAAGTTGTTGCTCTTGTGTTTAATGATGATTTCTGGAAAGATGCTGAAGAGATTATTGCTGTGATGGAGTCCCTTGTTAGAGTTCTCAGGTACTTCATGTCTTTTAACTTTTTCATGTTTTAAATTTCATTTCAATCTTCTTTTTATTTTCAATGTTTCATATTAATTTAAATTTGAAAGCTTGAACTTTCAAGATGGTTGATGACCACAAACCTACTATGGGTTACATTTATGAGGCAATGGATCTCACAAAGGAGGCCATCAAAAGAATATATGGGGATGAGGAGGCAAAGTACATGCCTCTTTGGGACATTATTGATGCACATTGAGATAGGAAATTGCATTCCCCCTTACATGCTGCTAGGTACTTCTTAAACCCATAGTATTTTTATGATAAGAGAAAATTTAATGAGGATGGGGAGGTTCACAAAGGACTTATGACATGCATGGAAAGGTGCTTCCCTGATACAGAATTTCAAAGTCATGTATTTTCCCAACTATAGGATTATAGAGCACCACCTAAATTATTTTCCTATACTAGTGTTATACAAGAAAGGTCTAAGGTGTTGCCAGGTACCCTTTGAGGCTTGAAGGCTTTATCAGCTCATTAAATTTGTTTAAACTTTATTTTGTATGTTAAATGTTTTATTAAATTTTGTTGTCTTATTAAGTTTTTACTATTTAGTATTTAGTACATCTACTAATGAACCCTTGCCACTTGATAGGTGTTTGGTGGCAAAACTTTTGTAGTGATATGCCAGATTTGAAGAGATTTGCCATTCGAATCTTAAACCAAGCATGCAGTTCTTCAGGTTCTGAGTGCAATTGGAGCATGTTTGAGAAAATACATTCTAAGAAGCACAACTAATTGACACAAAAGCTCTTAAATGACCTTGTATTTTTCCATTACAATATACAACTTCGCAAAAAGAAAATACTATGTGAGAGCCTGAATTTGAAGGTTTCATAATCTGATTTGGAATTTAAAGTTTAAACTTTAAAGTTCAAAGTCAAACTTAAATTCACATTTCAACGTCTCATGATAATGATAGGTTTGGATCATTCACCAATATACCTTGAAGAGATAGATTTGCAAACTACAAATGCAGTAGATTGGGTCCAATTAGAGGAGGCTCCTCTTTTAAGCCTACATGACTTGATGAACTTTGAGAGTCAAGCGGAGGAGTGGGAGGAATCGCTTCTAGTTCTCACTCTTAAGAGCCTTAGACTCTTAGTTACTAATTTTTTCTAATTAGTATGCAATTGTTTGTAAACTTTTAGAAGTAGTTGCTTCTAGTTCTATGTAGTCACTAGTAAAGAGTCATGAATCAGTACTTTGGATCATGTTTGGACTCATAAAATATATGAGAGGCTTATTCATTCATGATATTTTGGACATCTATTGATATTATGAATTGTTTGGACATGGATTTACTGAATATCAATGAAAAATGTTTTTTTTTTTTAATTCAATATATGTCTACATTTTTATTTATTGAATTCACTGATTTTTTCCCGACTTTTTTCAGATTTTCCCCCAATCTGATTAAAACTCTTAGCTTTTTTGCCTCAATGTTTTATTGTCTATTTCGAGTTTGGTAACATTGTTTACAAGTTTCATTCTTCACTTATGAGTTCCAAGGTGTGCTAGAGAGTGCCAATGCATGATGAGGAGTGTTAGGGAGTACTAGGACAACACAAGGGAGCACTAGATCAAAATGCATGGAAGTGAATAAATATGAGGGTGTATTGGGGAGTGTCAATCAGTGCTAGTTGTCATGCCAAGGAGGGAGTGACAAGGTATGCTAAGAATGGGTAAGGCATTCCAGGGAATATCAGGGAATGTCAAGAAGTGCTAGAGTGTGCTAAGTAGTTCCGGGGTGTGCTAACATGTGCCAAATAGTGCCAAGGAATTCCAGGTGCTAAGGCATGCTAGGATGTGCAGGGTGCCAGAGTATGCCAATATGTGTCAAGGAGTTTCAAGGTAAAAAAAGGAATAACCAAGATAAAATGAAAGGAAATGAACACATAAGAGGGTTAATAAGTCGGGACTTTATCTTTTTCAAAAGGGGCATGCTAGGCACACTAATACTATGTTCCAATATATGCCAAGTGTCAATGTGTGCCAAGTGTTAATTTTTGTAAATGCAATATTATGCCAAGGAGTTCCATGGCATGCTAGGGACTACAGGGAATGCCAACACGTCATAGGGGAGTGCTATGCTATGCTATGGCATGCCAACATGTGCTTTCATGTCCTACTCATGGCAAGATGTTCTAGGTACAAAGATGTTCCAGGTACAAAGATGTTCCAAGACATGCGAGGTGCCAAGGAATGTTAGTGTATCATTCCAAAGCATGTTAAGGTGTGCCATGAGTGTTGAGGAGTGCTAGGTCTCTCTCATTAATAGAATTGATAGATCTTGATTATGTATTAAATAATATAGTTCTTACACACACTAGTGGAACTTTATTTAAAGTAAATTTGCTAGATAATAAACCTAATAGAGATGAGTCATGAGTTGACTCATAGGAAGACTATATTCTTATGACTTGAGGGAAATGATACACACTAATTACTTCTTAACAAATTGACTAGCTATTATAACCACTATGACCTTGGACACATAATGAAAAATAATCCACAACAATGGTCTTAAATCATTATATTTTGACAAAAAACATAGTAATAGTTACATAGCGTCATCAAAAACTCATTAGAATGATCAATGATGACGAACATTTTTTGACCGTCACCAAAAGTAGCTAAAAATAGCATAGATGAGGGTTAATAAAATATCGTCACTCGAAGTGTCACCAAAGAGAGAATTAGTGATGGGCCTTTAACAACCCTCACCAAAAGTGTCACCAAAAAGAGAATTAGTGATGGGAAATTAATGACCCTCACCAAAAGTGTCATTGAAAATGGCTTTGGTAGCAAACCTTAAAGGGCCATCATTATATACACTTACAACAACGATTCTTTAAAGACCATCACCATATGTGACATTGGTGATGGACCTTAAAGGTCTGTCACAGGGACGAAGCGTCATCAAAAACTCATTGGAATGATAAATAATGACGAACATTTATTGACCGTAACCAAAAGTAACCAAAAAGATCATTGGGGACAGTCAATAAAATATCATCACTAGAAGTGTCACCAAAGAGATAATTAGTGATGGGCCTTTAATGACCCTCACCAAAATTGTCACCAAAGAGAGAATTAGTAACGGGCCTCTAATGACCCTCACCAAAAGTTTCATTGAAAATGGCTTTGGTGACAAACAATAAAGGACCATCACTATATACACTTACAACAACGCTTTTTTAAAGACCATCACCATATGTGACATTGGTGATGGACCTTAAAGGTCCGTCACAAGAATGACCCTCACCAATGACTTTTTTTCTTGTAGTGATGTTACTAGAAGTGTCCCACTTGTAGGGGGAACTCTACATTCTTATCAACATGTCGGGGTTGGACAATTGAAGGATTCGTTGCTCATGGGAACCTTTCCACTTCATCCTCCTCCTTGGCTTCTTGATAGCTCACCTTCAGTTCCTTATATCAATATGATATCATTTTCTATATCTAGACTGATCAATGGATTGTACCACATCAAACTAGCATGTATAATTTTGGTGACCGAATGTCGCTTAGCCCCATTGAATTTAATTATGAAACCATATATTTTGATTGTGTGGCTCACACCTTCTCTTTGATCAATTGGGTCGATTGATCATTGGATTATGGTACGTCGTCTGATCCATTCTCTCATATATTCTCTACTGATGAGAGAATGATGGACATCATGATGCCAAATGATGTGTCATGGGACGATCATCACCATCATTCCTCCTTACCAGATTTCTTAACGATAATCTCAGTAATGTGCATCTACCCAATATCATCGGGTCTTTTACATATTTTTTTTCCATCCACAAAGTCGATTCCGGAAAGAATCTCTCAAATATCAAAGAGACGATACCTCTTGATATCTCTATTAAATCGTGTATTGTCAAAAATCTACACATTGGTGCGTCTTTCTCTCTATCCAAGATTGAGACCTATAATGCCCTATTTCAAGAGTTTCATGATGTAGTTTCCTTAACCTATGAGGAAATTCTAAGTATCGACCAAAATATAGTGGTGCATGAGATTAAAACATATGCTGATGCTAAACTAGTCTAGTAGCTCCTCCATTCGGTCCATCCAAAGAAGGTTGTCATGATAAAGAGTGAAGTTGAAAAACTCCTTCACGCTGGTTTCATCTACCCGTTCCTCTAACTGATTGTGTTTGAAACATTGTGCCTGTCATGAAGAAATAAGGGAGAATACGTGTATGCGTCAATTATCGGGATTTGAATCATGCTTGTTCGAAGGACAATTACCAGACCCTATTCATTGACCAGATTGTTGAAGACTGCGCCGATTGTGAAATTTATTCGCTCATGGATGGTTTCTTTGGGTATAATCAAATCAACATTCTCCCGGTGGATCAACCTAAAACTACATTTATCTATCCGTAGTGTACATTTTCTTACTCGAAACTCCCATTTGGTCTGAAGAATACTCGGGTCACATTTCAACAAGTAATGGATTACACTTTTCGTAATATTAAACACATCGTGCAACCTTATTTGCATGATCTCCCTGCTCATTTTAAGTATCAGACTGATCACCTGATGCATCTTAGGGCCATTTTCTTACAGTGTAAACACTATAATATTCTACTAAATCCAGACAAATGTGTGTTCTGCATTAGTTATAGTTTATTTCTTGGTTTCAAAACATGGAATTCGTATCAATCCTATGAAAGTATAAGCAATCATCGACCTCCCTGCACCTTCTTCGCTCGTTTAGCTTCAACGACTTCAAGGGAAAGATAGCTTCCTGTGAAGGTTCATCCCTAACTACGCTAAGTTGGCCAAAGGATTCACTTTCTTGCTTAAGAAAGGGTTCCCTTCCATTGGGACAATGCGGCTTAGAAAGTTTTTGATGCCTCGAAAGATATATGGTTTTAGCATCTCTCTTATACCCCCCTAATTATCAGCGTGATTATTTCTTGTAGCTCATTGCTGCCATTTCTACTATAGCAATGGTATTGGTCCTGGAAGACAATATAGGGACAAAACACCCCATATATTATCTGATTCAGAATATCAATGATACCAAAATTAGGTATACCCTCGTAGAAAAGTTGGCTTTGGCAGTCGTTCAAGCCATTCAATGGTTCCACCATTACATCTTTCTCTAGGAAACTATGGTTGTTTCAGATTGAAAACATATGACATACATTTTGTCATGTCAATGACTGTGGGAGAAATACTCTAAATGGATCATTATCCTACAAAATTTTGACCTGGAATTCATCAAATTCAAGTCAAAGAGAGCTTTGGTTTTTGCTGAGCTTATATGCGACCTTCCTTCTCCTAATTCTGAATCGACATATGATGATTTTGTCCCTGATGAGTCATTGTTTTTTATTTTTTCATCTAACCCGTGGTTTCAAAGACATTATGATATACCTCGAGACCCAAACTTTCCAGTCTGATACCTCTCCCTCTAAGCAGTGATGTATTCAATACCAACCCAAGAAATACATAATTATTGGCGACACCCTTTATCTATGTGGTATTAATACGATTTCATGAAGGTGCCTCACACATGTTGAGGCTAAGAAAGTCCTTAATGAATGCCACTCGGTGACATGTGGTAGTCATTTGTCTTGTTGTGCTACCATGCAAAGGATCTTTTGTGTTTGATACTTTTGGCCTACCATTTTTTGAGACTATATTCTCATTGTCTAGAAGTGTCATGGGTGCCAAATTTATGTTCGTAAGACTCGTGCTCCACCTGCTCCATTGCATCCCGTTATCATCATCAAAACTTTTGCAGAATGGGGTATTTAATTTATGACATGTAACCATCACTCAGTTGGGGGGCATGGTTATATTATTATCGTAGTAGATAATTTTACTAAATGGGTCAAGGCGATGCCTACATTTGACAAGACTGGTGAAACAACTGCATACTTCTTTTTCAATCACGTTTTTGCACAATCTTGTGTTCCACAAGCCATAGTTATAGATCATGGAAAGAATTTAGGGGATCATATGATGACCGAATTAATTGCTAAGTTGGGACTTTCCCATGAAAATTCACTCCCTACTATCCTCAAGCTAATGGACAGGTTGAGGTTATCAATAAATTTCTCAAAAATATCCTTCAACGCATGGTAGGGGTCCATAAATTGGACTGGAATTTGATTCTTTATGTTTCCTTGTGGGCATACTGAACCTCAGTAAGGATTTCTACTGGATTTACACCCTTTCAATTGGTTTTTGCTATGGAAGCAAACCTTCCAATCAAATGTGAGATTTTGTAACTGAAATTAGTTATAGAACTGCTTCCTACTACCCTCTGTAGAATAGGAACATCTTTTACATCTGACCCGATTATATGAGCCACAGGGCATTGTCGCTATATCTAATGAATCTCATAAAAGACATATCAAGGTGTAATACAACAACAGTGTCAAGCCTCAATTCTTCTCAGAAGAAGACCTTGTTCTCTTATATGACCAAGAATCTAATAAGTTATGATCAAGAAATTTCCAACCTAGGTGGTGAGGTCCATATATTTTCAAGCATTTTCTTTCAAAGGGGGCCTATGAGTTACTCAATTTTGATGGAATTCCACTGGTGCAGCCTAGAAATGGGTTGTACCTAAATAGATACTATGCTTGATCTCATGCATAGTAACACTGTGTACATATTATGTATGGGTGTGTTGAGTGTGTTTGCGGTGTGTCTCTTTTGAATTTTCTAAGGTTTATGTTGATCCCTTTTACATTTTGTTTGCAGATGTCTAAATCCCTTGAAATGTGTTTTGGTTATGTTTATGGTGCTACCTATAGTACATAGAACCTATCTTCTGTAGCATGAGTTATCTCTGCTCCAAATGGCAAGTTAGTGAGTCTACAAGGGATTTGTATTGGTCACTCTACCAGCAATATCACTAAGTACAACATAGTGGTCAAGCTACTCTCCGTTGCTATTTGACATGGTATGCACCGTTTAGTCATCAGACTTGACTCACAGCTCATGGTACTATAACTTACTAATGTTTATTTGGTTAGAAGTCCTACCATCTTGCATTTTCTTTTAAGGGTTCACCTTCTAGAAATAAATTTTTATTTCATACAATATGAACACAATTCTAGAAATCTAAACACATTGACAGATGCAATTTCTAATCATGTTTTAGATAGACATTCGCAAAACATCCAAATAAGTTTCAATACACATCACATCATTGAAAGCACAATATGAACACAAAAACACTGAAGATATATATATATATATATATATATATATATATATATATATATATATATATATATATATATATATATATATATATATATATATATATATATATATATATATATATATATATATATATATATATATATATATATATATATATAGATAGATAGATAGATAGATAGTTTGGTTTTACAAAAAAATTTCTCGAGACACATATGCCCACACAACCCATATATAAAACTACATGAAAATATCTAAGTAGACTGATCAAAGTTCTCATGATAACAAGCCACTACACGAGCTATCTTGCACAATAGTCGAACAATATGAATAGGTACTCTGATAGTCTGTTGTTGATGCCACACTAGAATTTGGTCGATCACGGTCTCATCTATCCAATCTGACAACCCCTCCATGTGGCACTCTACCTATGTTAGGATCTTGGATACATTAAGATCCCGTAGTGCATCATGTCCTACTGCAGCAACCCGTGTTGGTTCTACTATCGCTTGTGGTTGTTCTACTGCATGAAATTGAAATAAAGCACCTATTGGTCGAATACACCCAATATATGCATGAAAAAATCAATAGTTTAAGTCTCGGAAACATCAAAAACACAAAAAAAAATTGTAAAACTTTTAAAAATTCAAATGGTCGAAATATCTTACCTATAATGTCCCATCGCTCTCCCTCAGGAAGTGCGAGCTCAGGGTCGTCACAAAAATCCATCCTTACATACGGATCATCATTTATCATAATGAACTATTTTTGGAGCCATCCAAAGAAGGTTTGTGAGAAACTCGTCATCAATGGACTGACATGTCGGGACATATGATCTATCAACCTCCTCATATGTGGAACCCTCAAATCAATAGGCTTGAGTGTAATATGTGGAAATTGTAGTAATGGAACCCAGTGTAGGGCAAAAGAGACCAAGATAGAACTATATCCAAAGTTTTTCAACTTTCCCTCTCTTTCTTTAGACATTTGTTCTTTCATATTTTCCAATACTCCCTCACTCCAGTTGAAGATTGTTAGCTCCAAACACTCCACACTATATTGCATGTATGATCTGCTAGCTACATGAAGTGTGGAGCTCCCCACTAATCTGGCAATGATGAATAAGATCATTCTTAAGGGAAAATGGGCTACATCTTTTATGCTAATATTTCCATCTCTAATTTGCTTGGATCAAGATCTGCGATAAGTAGTGATATAATTTTTCACCATTTCTCCACCCCTTCTTCCACCTAGGAGATAGATGGGGGAACCTCTCCTGGATAAATTTGTCATAAAGTATATGTCCTCTACTGTTATCTCAAGCAGATGTTCTGCAAATCTGAATGTATGTGCTTTCACATCCGATAGATGAACAAGATACATTAGTAATTCCATATCCTACCTCATACTAAGAAGCCATAATAATTTCAAAAATCCACAGTATTTTAGTGCCTAGATGAAAGAAGGATCATTAGTTGCATTTAAATCTTGTTCTTCATGTTCTCTTTCTCTCTAGATGAAACCCATTTTGTGCTAATGAGGACCTAAAACATCAAGAAGAGATTCATTAGGATCCTTTCCATGCAAGAAAACTCACAAAATTGAAGGGAAACTGGAAAAAAAAAATTGAATTTGTGCCCAATGCACCCCCAAGAGGAGAGATAGTGTGTTGTATCCCTCCCCAGCAGTATACCCTCATTTAGGTGCAATGCAAATTTCAAGCCTTTAGGCCTGCGTTGGTCCTAGGGCAAGTTTTTTAAACCCTATGGCCCTAAAAAAATGCCTAAAATTTGCATGAAAACACAAAATTGGACCATGAATTAAAGAGAAAGGTATTATCTCTTACCTGGAAGTGAAAATTCTTGAAAACATCCACCGGATTGAGTGCAATCAACTGCAGAAGATTGAAGCATAAAACTAATTATAATTCTCACTATTGAAGGTAAATGTGAAATGGTAAATATGAATAGTCATTTTGAATATTTATGGTTGTTTCTTCCATTATTTTATTCAGATTTAATTTTTTGACCTAGTAACAACCCATTTTTACCATGAAACAGGTATTTTTAATCCTTTTTGTGATGTTTTGAGTAGGTTGACAATTGTTTCAAGATTTTTGTCATGTTTTGAACAGATTATTTTGATCAAGGAGCACCATTTAATCACCTTTTTAGGCTCCGTAAATCTATGAAAAATGAACCCCCTAGAGTCCTCTTTCAACTCCTTTCAGACTCCCAAAATATGAAAATATTGGCGACCACTTGTCTTTTTTAACTTGTTAAAATAAATGAAAATATGTCTACTCAGTATAAGTTTAACCCTTTTCTACACTAAGATAGATTAACTACGAAAAAGGAATACCTTAGTCAAACATGGCCAAGAGGTTCTCTTGGGTATTATTTTCTTTCCTTTTAGATCTAAGGGACTATTTACGAAAAGGAACATTTAGAGTTTTCTTTTTCTCCTCATTTTCAAACTCTCTAAAGATGAAAAAGATGTTGAGTTATACCTTCATTGGACTCATTAAAACATCAAACAATGATGGAGTCTTCATTCATGACAGGACTAAACCACTCCTTCTCTGGGTTCTTAAATATTCTCAAAGGGATTCATCCAAAGGATGAACTTACAGATCAAGAATATGTTATCCTCCTCAAGATTGTTAAAAAATAAAGAGGCATTGACCATTATGGTTGGGAAAATTGGGAAAATATGGGACTCCATTTGTTAATGGTAGTGAGTCACTCTTGAACACTACACTCTTTCAATTCATCTTTGTTGTTGTTCGGTTGGGAAATATACTTGTATTTTGGTTCATCATACCGTTTCAAAGTCTCCGTTTTTTGTTTTGGGTCAATGTTGCCAACTTCATTTAGTGTCAACATTATGTTCAAGAGAAGTCATCTAGTTGATATCTGCTATAATACTCTTAAGCCTTCATTCCATGTTTTCCTTTCCTAATCCAGTTCCATATCAACATCATTCTGATCATTCTGTCCCAAATCATTATATCCATTTCATTTCGTTGATGGGGGATCAATTAATTCCCTCCTGCAATGGGTCTCTTCTTGTCGACATCAGCTCATTATCTTGGAAGTTGACTTAGAAACGCCCTTTGGTACATTGTTTCTTTCATACATCAATGGAAATTTTCCTCGCTCTTGGCGACAGGCTTACATCATTGTCCTTCGAACGAAATATTTTTTGTGGTGTTCGACTTCAACTCATTCATTCACACCATATGGATTGTACTAGAGTACCTTGAGATTTGTTAACATAATCAGTGGTTTCTCTCATGTCTATTAACGACTTACATCATTGGTTGGTAACCAAATTATGTCTATCATGTTTGACTCCAACTCATTGATTCACATGGTTAGACTCATACATTGGTTGGTCTTGTGAACGAGACAGAAGACCCCATATCTAGCTTCATCCATTTGGGTTGCCATTTCAGGAGTAATACAAGATGACAATGTGTGACGACTATGATCATACAGGCATTCATCCAGTCAGGGGTCCACCATCAGTCATCTGTGGACGTGTCTTTTGATCATTGTAAATATAATGTTAGCTTATGTGTTGAGTATGGGTATTCCTTCCTTAGAAAACATGTCATGATGTAAATGTATTGTATTAGATGATGATATCATTGTTTGTTCTTAATCCCAACTTGTCATAAGGTAAATCACTTAAGTCATCGGCTATCATTTCTGACTTTGCACTTTAGGGGGCAATCTATTATAGATCATTTTGTTGCATCTGGTCAATAGGCCTTCAAATGGATCAATCCACTTCATTTAACCTCCTTTTCATCATCCTTGTACAAATCCCTAAGAATGACTCATTATAATCATCGAGTTTCTTCCTAAAAGCACCTTGTTTCAGTCATTTTAAGGTCCAATGCCCCCTGGTATCTTACTGGCCAGCGTTGACTACCAAGTTGCCCTACTCTGAACCTGTGATGATCAAAAACATGTTTCTAAGTGTTGGGGGTGTGTTGATTCTAGAAATTCGGGAAAAAGAGAAAGAATCCCGAAGCTTCCTCTTCCAGAAGTTTCCGCTATCTGTTTTAACCATTTACCTCTGATAAACATCTTAAATCCTATCCTATCCTACCTTTTATTTTTTGTCCCTTATCCCTTGAGCTCATCCTCCCATCAAGAGTGGATATCAAGCCCAGATTGGTAAAAATACAAGAATTCATGAACTACCTCCTTCACCTATAAATTTACTTCCATCCATAGGAAAGGGGTTGGATTTTGGAGAGTGATTCTACCCTGATGTTGTTGTTGTGAGAGATATTTATCCATGCATTAGGGTGATTAGAGGTGCACTTTGTGACAATGAAAGGACAAGTCAACTTGGAGGAGCTCATCTACAAGGTCAACACCTACTTGTGGTTGTAACTCACTCCATTTCTATTAATGAAAAGAGTTCTTTGTTTTCATATATATGTTGTTATAGCTTTATATATTTCAATATCATGTTGATCTATTGAATAAAGTGATTAGATGATGCTACATAGATTACGTGGTTCATTGGCTTATGTTATCTGACTGTGCATGTTCTAATTATAGCGATCAGAGATAGGATTGGAAGATTCAATACAAGGGAGGAGTGAAGCATACGACAGATTCTAGTTAGGCTTCATCCTGTTATCTATTTACTTTAAGGAAAACATTAGTCCCTTGTCTTTGTGTTCTTCTAGGTTAGTACACAAGGCCTAGGGAGGATACTTGTATCTGGAGTCATAGATTTTGCATAACAAAGCTTCAAGAGATCGATTCATATCCCAGACTAGAATATTACTACAAATTTGTTGAGGGAGGCAGGATTATACCTAATAAATTCGCCATCCCACACTTTTTTGAGTTAGAGAAGGAAATAGGTAGAATACATTGATGGATATAGATTGTAAAATCCAAAAGTGCAGAGGATGTGGGTCTCATGGAGGAGAAATTCAATGAGATGGGAAAAGAATTGAATGATCTGGCATTAGGAGATTCAATCATGAGGAAACAACTATAAGTAGAAAACACAAGGTTAAGAGAGAAACTGCAAGAAAAAGAGACACAACTTTCCACCATGCAAAAGTTTATCCATAGAAGCTATACAATGTAGGAAGCCATCCAAATCCTATGTTATTTCCCTCAAAGATGAGTGGCTATAGTTTAAAATTAATACATTGGCATAGTATGGCACATTTCCTTTCCAATACTACAGGAAATTCATCTACTTTTGCAAAAGGGAAAGTATTCGGATAGAGCCAAGATAGATGAGTTTTACATGCATAACTTAATCCTCACAGACATGAACTCTTGGACAATTGGAATTTTTTGGATGGATGGTGGCTACAAGTGTGTTGGAATTGATGTCAACAGTAATGCTAGGTCTAAATGTTGGAAAAATTGCAGCCATACTAACATATATGTTTGTGGCAGAAGATGTTGGCTTTGATGTCCCCTAGCCTAGCTATGATGGTAATTGAGCTAGTTTGATGTTCTTGATGTGTCAATCTTAGGAGGATTCCTATGGTTGCTTCAGTACTCTGTAGAGAATCACCATAGTAGTAGGCTTATTGGGTAAGCCATAAAAATATGACTATGGTGGTTTGGATTCCTATGGTTGTTGTAGTCTCTTGTAAATAATCATCACAGTGGCATGCTTATTGGAGAATCCATAAAAATATGACTATGATGGTTGGGAGTCCCAGAATCTAGAGGAGGTTCTTCCTCAAGAGACCAACTCTGATATTCTTGGAGTTGGCATAGTTGGTTAGTGCTCTAAAATATCTCTCCGATAGTACTTGGAAAGAATGGTAGAGAGTTTCAGCCATTTTTCAAGTAGCAGATGGGCTCAAAGACTACATCAGGCCTTCTCCAATGGATAGTGCCTTGAAAGAGATTTCCAACTATACATGGAAGTTAAGGAATGTCCATTGGGATCAAAATTTATTGAATGCCAAATTTAGGGCCTTGAAGTCCTCAGCAGGCCAAATTTTGGACCCCGAATTTCTGAAGAATGGTCATATCAGAACCTCAGATCTTCAGGAGGCCTAAATATTGGAGGTTGGAATTTTAGCAAGTCGGAGGAAGCTAGAACCTTGCAAGGATAGAACATCAGGCTTAATGTTAGACCTAATTTTTGATTGGTTGGGCACGTAAAAACCTTGACAAGACTGGACACACGACAGCATTTCGAAACCTCAGATCCTTGGGACCTTAGCGGTTTCTTTGAAAAAAGGGGAACCTGAAATGGCATGAGGGAAGTAGAACCTTGGAGGTTCAAAACTTTTGGATTTCAAAACCTCATAATTTCTTATGAATTAAATTATTTAAAAAGCATCAAGGATGTGGAGAATAAGAATTTCAAAGACAATTGCTGAAAAACCAAAGACTCAAGGGACCCCTTATATCTCCTTAAGATGAGACACATGGCGGAAGTTGATTGGTCCTCAGAAGTTGATGAGGAAGATTACATCAACATGACGTGGTTTTACTATGAAAACATGGCAGTGGAATTTGAAAAAATTGGGTGGTCTAATAAGGAAAATCTTGGTGACACATTTCACCACTAAGGAGGCACCACCTTGAGTTGACAACCTCAGCATGATGTCATCTCGAAGGTTTAAACTTCAAAGGTTGGAGTTTCGTAACTCCCTAGTAATTTCATTTGAAGAAAATTTATAATACCAGGGGCTTTGATGTCATGTTGACACTTGGTCATGGAGTTCAAAAAATCGAGGGCATGGAGCAGGTCGAGTACCCAAGTGATATGAAATACTTCAGAGGTCAGAATTTCATAACTCCTCTGAAATTGAAATAAGAAGGAAGTTTTGATACATTGAGCTCCTATGTGGTGGCACTTTTTTGTGGGATACCCAAAGGACCAAGGGCATAGAGTGGGGTTAGCACCTAAGTTCTATGAAGAATTTGTGATTTGAGAGTTTTGTAAGTCCTATGCAAATGCTTTATGAAAAGGTTATGATGAAAGGGGGTGCAATGTAGGAATATGAACATAGAAACCCAAAATAACTAAGGGCCAGAGCATTCAACAAAGGAAGATAGGCCCCTAGCAAGATCTAAAGGCCTTAGAACCTTAGTGCCAAGCCACTGGTCATAACACCCAGATCCATGGAAGGAAGATGGCAAAGGGCCAATCCAAAGGAGCTCAAACCCTCATGACCTTATAACATCACTTGCATAAATTTTATGAGATATGAGAGTTATGAGATTGTTGTACATAGGTATATGAATGTGTATGTGGATGAATGGGTCGAAATTTAAATAAATTCATGTAGAAGGTTTGTGCCATAGGAGTAATGGTGGATACAGAAATATCTTGGTCAAGACATAGAGCACCATTATTTGTAGAGGTAGCTATTGACTCCAGAACGACCATGCTTGAGCTTTCTTGCATGTTCACAAAGAACTAAATGTAAAATATGGCTAAGTGCATAAGTGTTGGTCATAGTACAGGAAAACCATGTTGGAAGTACACCATGATCTTTGTGAGCAGTTAAGAAGGATGGAGAGCCATGTTATGCATGCAAACATAATTCATGTTTGGTCTCATTAGAGTGTGAATATGGACTAAAGATTTAATTCTCAAGTATGGAGAATTCTCAGGAGCCCATTCTCATGATTTAATTCAGTGACCTAGTCAAACACAATAGCAGGATGGAGATCCATTCAAAGGTACACATAAGTAGTTTGGAAATAGGTAGCAGAGGCAACATTATGTAGAGTGTAGCAGAGGATCAAAACCAGTGATTTCCATCAAGAAAAGTGGGGGAATGAGAAATATGTGGAGAGATTTAAGCTAATAATGTGTTGTTGTGTGTGAGGCTAAGTGAGCCTATTCTGCTGTGAAATGTTGAGAGTTCCTAAGAAGAAGATATAGACCCCGAGAGAGAGCCAGTGTCATTGTGCAAAAGCTGAAGGTGCCTGTGCAGAGGAAGAAAGGTGAGAAGAGTGTGAGGCTATGCGCAGTGGACAAAGGGACGAGATAAGTATATGTTGTGGTGGTGACAGTAGGCTACTGTAGAGTGAGGAGAGTGGGCAGAGATAGAGTGTTACATGGACCAAGGGTTGAAGAGAAAAAGGATGATATCAGGCAGAGTGGCTTCCAATGACATTAAGCATTGAGTTCCTATTAGAGTGTGGGTTGGAGCTTGCATACAAGAATTTGGTTCTTCCATCTCTAGTGGGTGCTTAATAAGGCTTAGGGGTTGGTGCTTGCATAAATTCGAGGAGCCGCAAGTTGGTTCTTGCAACAAATCCATGAAGTTGGTGCTTCACATGGTGCTTTTGTTAAGCTGGACATGTGTCTACAAAAGGAGGGAGTTGTTACTTCCTACTATTGGGTGCTAGAAAACAATCAAAGGGAGTTGGTGCTTCCTATGAGTGGTGGCTCAAAAAACAGATTAATGGAATATAGTAGGTGCTCTTATTTCACTTCAATAACAACAATAAGATTTGGTGGTTTTTTCTCAAAAGGGTTTCCACATAAAACGTTTCTGTTCATGTGTTTTCTTCTCATGATATGTATTCTTGTGTGATGATATGGCTATTGTTATGGTTTTTAATGGTTTCTCTCATATAATGGATGTCAAGTTTTAATGAGGAGAAATAATTTGGTTTAAAAGTAAAAAAACTAACCTAAATACTGATTCACCCCCCTCTCAGTATTAACTTTGCTTCCAACATGAATTTCTGGGAGCCCAACTCAAGGTTGGGAGACATGCAGTTGATGGCATTAGCCTCTTGGTTGACCCATGAGGAGACATGGGTTGAAGAAGTAAAACCAGTGATGACAAAAGAAGAAAAGGAGCCCTTATATATCATGGTAGAATTAGTGAGCCCCAAGGTTGTCATCAGCAACCACAATCTCATCTCCTGTGATCCTGAATCGGAACCTAGGTACATAAAATCCCAAAAGAAATATATCCTACATTTTGAGGAAGCTTTTAGGATGTTGGGGACAGAGAGTCTGAAATCTTGTCAAAGAATATGGTAGGCCCTGCCTCAAAGTTTACAAATCAGATAATATCACTCTCTAAAAAGACTGATAAATGCCTTGGAGAAAACCCCCCATATAAGAGGATGATGCAAAGGATGAAGATCAGGTGGATAGGCCTAAAACTAAGTCATCCCCTACTATTAGGCCTTCAAGAAGGCATAAACCAAGAAGAGGAATAAAAAGAATGGGCAGACATAGAGGCAAATGTAGGTTTCTATCCACAGGAAGGCACATCATCTGAGGTGCCTTGGGATCTTAGAGAGGCGCCAGGGACATGAATGAACTTCATCTCAGTCACTAAGTTTCTAAGAGGGTGAGAAACACTTTCAACATGGGGGTAATGATGGGTCCCATCAATAGGTATCTTTTGGAGTTCATTGTGCTACAATCCAAACCTTAAAACTCTCCTTTTCTCACATTAATGCGCATTTTTAGCCATAATATGATTAGTAGGAAGACTAAAACATGTTTTTCATATTTTATGGCCTAATGTGATTAATATGCACATTAAAGAAACATTTTTGGAGATATTTACCATGCAGGGGTTTTATGGAGAAACCTAGAGAGAATATAGGGTGGTTGTCCACCTAATTAACTCCCTAACTTGGCTTGAGATCACAAAGTTCTCTCCGGAAACCTGAATTCAATAGGAGCCGAGGAACTCCAATTGTATGACAAGGAAAAAGGGATCCAGATCCACAAATTTGGATATTTTGGAGGTGAGCATTCCTCCTTTCAAGAAAGATTCCCCTCAATCATTTTTTTATAAGTGAACATGTTGAAAGGCTCATTAGGATTTCAATTTTTTTTGCAACTAGGAGTATCTACTGAGAGCCTAGTGCTTTACATTGTTATTCTTAACTTTCATATGATGTATGAGACTATTATTTTATGTTAATGAGAAATTTTACCATTGATCTGCATCTGAGTTAGTTTTGGAAGGTTGAAACCCTTGGGCTTAGGACCAACCCAAAGGATTTAGTCCCCCTCTTGTATTTCCTTCTTATTATTGTTTCAAACCTTTTCAATCCTTCTCTTTTTTTAGTAGATATTATATCATAAAAACTTGTAACTACATGTTTTCCTATCGCCGCCCTTATGGGAAGAGTGATTGGAAAGATCTACAATAACAACTCAAAAATATTTGTTTATGATTTCTTGGAAATTGATAGATGTTATTTTTCCAGCTTATTATTTGCAATTTAGGAGTTAGTGTCATTAGCTCGAGTTATTAGATTAGTGTTGTGGGATAGAATAGATTTTAATCAAATTCAACTAATATTTTCCATAATAATTTGTCTCACTGGATTATGTTAGGATATTCCGACACATAGGATATAGTTAAGTTCAACTTGGTCTAGTATAGAGTTAGGTTAGAGTTAGGTAAAGTGTGTTTCTTTACCGTTGTACATTTTGTAACTTACAATCCGACGGTCACGATATGCAGTGATCTGACGGTTCACTCTCACCTCGGTATTACCGACACTTGATCCGTGGCTTGACACCCGATTGGTCCATGAGTTCTATTTAAAGCGCATGGAGGGTCATTGTTCGGGTAATCTGTGCATTTGAGAAGCTTATGTATATTTTCATTCTTTGATTAATAAATTGCCTGTAGTACCCACGTTGGGACAGGCCGTGGACTGTTTCCCTCCTTGCATTTTGAGGGTTTTAACCACGTCAAAAATACTGGTGTATTGATTTGAGATCTGGCTGTGAGCGGTGTCCTTTTGGTGTTCTTTCTGAGGAACTTACCCTGTAAATTCCTACATGGTATCAGAGCTATTTGAGGGCCGCGTCCATTGGTGATCCAAATCTGAAGCCGGTAGAACTGCATGCGGCTGGCGTTTCCTAGATCTGCTGTTTCTGACTGCTTTCGGGCCGAGAGGACTGCTCTGTTGCGTTCGGAGCATCTGTTCCAGTGAGGAACCCCTTTCGTTTCACGCGAAAAGGTTTCCGGTAGCCCTAGCTGCGTCATTTTTCAGATCGGGAGGTATACAATGTTTTTTTTTGCAGTTTACTGTTATTTTCTCTCTGCTTATTTCGGTCTCAGTTTATTTAGCCTTTTTTTTAACCGGATCTATACCTTTCATTTCTGCGTATGCTCTTTGCCCTGCGACTCTGTGCGATCTGGGCAAATCAGAAACAGAAAGGAAGGATTTTTCTCATGCGTATGCTCTTTTCCCTGCACCTTAGTGTGATCTTGGAAAATCAGGAACATTGAGAAAAATATTTAGTTTTTCGGCTAAAGCTAACTTTGAGATTTTTTTTTTAAATTTCTAGTTTTTTGGCTAAAGCTAACTTCGAGCCGCAAGGTTCGTTTTTCTTTGCATATTCGTGTTGGGTTTTGTGTTTTGTAGGGAAAAAGAGCCTTCTCAAGGCAAGCACGCAAACCAAGGCCCCCTCTCTCTCTCTCTCTCTCTCTCTCTCTCTCTCTCTCTCTCAAATTTTTTGTATAGATCAATTGGTTCAAAGCTATTTTAAGAGAGTTATTTTAAGAGAGTAGAGGTCTTGGGTTCAAGTCTCCATTTTGTGGGGGTGGATTTTTTCATTCCCGCACATTCGCGCACTTTGCCAGCAACATCAACAATTTTTTTTCAAAAAGCCATAACTTCTTCATCCGAAAGCCTTTTTCAGAGCCGTTTTTTTTAAAACCGCCTATTTTTTCGAGATCTATCCATTGGAACACTTACTTTAAGCATCTTCAGCTTTAGTTTTTTTTAAAAATGGAACTACTTCCAATGGGTAGCCTACATGGAAGATTTACTTAGAAGTAAAGGTCTCTTCAGAATAGCCACAGACCAAGAGAAGAAACCAAAAGATGAAGACAAGGCTGCAAAATGGGAAAATAGACAAGATCAAGCACGTGGTTTGATAGGGATGTCTATTTCTCCTGATCTTAGATTCCACATTGCAGAACTTGAGACTCCTCATGAAGCATTAGAAAAACTCGCTAAAGTTTTTGGGATTAAAAATGAAATTAGAGCCCATCAACTTGAAAATGAGCTACTTACTTTGGATCCTAATAATTTTTCTTGCATTGAAGATTTCTTGTCCAAATTCAAGACCCTTAGATATCTCTTGGAAAGTGTTAAAGTTAAGAAAGAAGATGGTAACCTTAGTTATTCCATCCTTACTAAGTTGGGACCAACCTACTCTGTATTTGTTTCCACTTTCCATTCTACAAGGGAAGCTTTCATTTGTCAAGGAAAAGACTACAAGGCCCCTTCCTTTGACTCCTTTTGTGATTCCTTAATAAGAGAACAAGAAAAACTCTTACACCTTGGTCTTCTTAATCTTGGAAACTCTTCCACGAAAGCGTTAGCCGCCCAGCAGTAACCAAATTCAAAGAATCCTAAGAAGTCATATCCTCAAAAGAATGGTCCTAAACCATCTCAGCCTCAAAATGAAAGATCATTTCAGCAAAATGATAAGACCAATAAAAACAAATGGAAGAAGACTGATAGACATTGTAACTTTTGTAATCGAGATGGCCACTTAGAATCTAAATGCTTTAAGAAGATGGAAGCCTTGGAAGCCGCAATGAAGAAACATAACATCCATGTGGAGCCTACTTCAACTTCAACTTCCAGAATGGCACTTTCTGCATGTCATTGTCAATCATCTCAGTCTGGTTATGCATTAAATGTATCCTCTTCTTCTTCTCATTCTCATGAGTGGCTCATTGATTCTGGAGCCTCTTGTCACATGGCCAAAAACCAAGCCATGTTTTCTTCTTTAAATGATTGTAACACCAAAAATATATATGTTGGTGATGATAGATCTCTTAATGTTGTAGGGACTAGAACTGTTCATCTAGACAATGGTCAATTTAATGATGTATTATGTGTTCCAACCTTATCCTGCAACCTTCTATCTGTCTATCAGATAACTCATTCAGGTGAAGGTAAAATTGTTGAATTTTCACCTCATGATGTTGTAATCAAGGATCTAAAAGATCCTAAACAGATTCTAGCTACTGGTCTTGCTGATGACTCCAAAAGGTTGTATAAGTTTCACAACTTTGGGTCATCAAATCTTCCCTCAGTATTTATTGCTCATAATGATGAAGTGAGCAAACTTTGGCATGAGCGATTTGGTCACTTAAACTATCGCTCCCTTCAGCATCTATGTAAAGAAAATATGGTGACAGGTCTTCCTATGGTATCTTGCAGAGATGGTGTTTGTTCCGGATGTGTACTCGGAAAACATCATCGAGACAGTTTTGACAAACGTGCCTCTTGGCACGCCTCAGCCCCTTTACAGCTTGTGCACAGTGATTTATGTGGTCCTCTTTCTGTTGCTTCATTCTCTGGCTGCAAGTACTTCTTAACTTTCATTGATGATTTCTCCAGACGCACTTGGGTATACTTCTTAAAACTCAAGAGCGAAGTATTTAACACCTTTTTGGCCTTCAAAGCCTTTGTTGAAAAACAATCTGGACATCAAATTCTTAAGCTAAGAACTGATAATGGTGGAGAATATGTTAAAAACACATTCATCAACTTTTGCACCGAAAATGGAATTCAAATGCAACATACTGTTCCATACACTCCACAACAAAATGGTGTAGCTGAAACGAAAAATCGCACCTTAAAGGAAATGGCTAATTGTATGCTGCAATCTAAAGGACTCGGTCTTAGTTTTTGGGCCGAAGCAATTAATTGTGCAAATTATATAATCAATCGCACTCCTACTAAGGTTCTAGAGAATATCACTCCAGAAGAAGCTTGGAGTTCCATTAAACCAGATGTAAGTCACTTTCGTGTGTTTGGAAGTGAAGCATGGGCCCATATTCCAGATGAAAAGCATAAAGCTTTAGAACCTAAGAGTGAGAAATGTACTTTTGTTGGATATTCTGAAGATGTAAAAGGTTATAGACTTATTCCATTTAAGTCCAAAAATCTTATCATTAGAAGAGATGTAAAGTTTGA
Source organism: Pinus tabuliformis (assembly GCA_031772625.1). Taxonomy (NCBI): domain Eukaryota; kingdom Viridiplantae; phylum Streptophyta; class Pinopsida; order Pinales; family Pinaceae; genus Pinus; species Pinus tabuliformis. The sequence goes on from CM062815.1 coordinate 775,763,833, forward strand.
TGAAAATAAATCGGCCTGCGAGCCTAGTCCGGCAGATGTGCCACCTCTTCCTATCTCTTCTACTTTTGAAAACATTTCTTCTTCAGATGATGAAAGCGAGGATGATAATCCTCCCCCACCTTCTCAGGATCCTCAACTTCCACGATGGGTCCGTGCTACTCGGGATGCAGCAGGTGATCTTGCCGGTGATCCTACAGATCAGCGACGTACACGTTCTCAGTTTGAAAGAGCCTCTTCTTTACTGGCTCAAGCTCCAGTAAATCATGATCCTGACACTTTTGCAGAAGCTTCAGGCCATCCACATTGGGAAGCAGCTATGAATGAAGAATATCATTCATTGATGACAAATGATACATGGGATCTTGTTCCTCTACCAAAGGGACGCAAACTTGTTAGATGTAAATGGGTTTACAGAACCAAGTATGGACCAGATGGGAAAGTTGATAAACATAAAGCTCGTCTCGTTGCTAAGGGCTTTCCACAGGTTGAAGGCATTGACTACACTGAAACCTTCTCCCCTGTTGCCAAAATGAACTCTATCCGCCTTGTTCTTTCCCTTGCTGCCTCTTTAAAATGGGAAGTCCATCAGATGGATGTTAAATCTGCCTTCTTGCATGGGGACTTGCAGGAAGAAATCTATATGGAACAACCCATTGGCTTCATACAAACAGACTCCAGCCTTGTTTGTCGACTTAAGAAATCCCTTTATGGCCTCAAGCAAGCTCCTCGGGCTTGGTATGCCAAAATGGATAGCTTTCTTTTAGAATCTGGATTTTCTAGGTGTCATTCTGACAATACTGTCTACACCAAGAAAGTGGGCAACTCTCTTATCATCCTTATTCTTTATGTTGATGATCTTATTCTTACTGGTAGTGATCCCAACCTTATAAACCATGTGAAGTCCAGCCTTAAAAAGAAATTTGAAATGACAGACTTAGGACACTTACACTATTTTCTCGGTCTTCAAGTCTTGCAATCCCAGGAGGGTATTTTCCTTTCCCAGTCCAAGTATGCTTGTGATATTCTTCGTCATTTTCACATGGAAGACTGTAAGCCAGCCCCTTCTCCCTTTCAGTCTGGAGTCAAACTTTCAGTCTCTTGTACTTCTCCTAAAGTTGATGCTACCTTATACCGTCAACTTGTCGGAAAACTCTTGTATTTAACCCATACTCGTCCTGATCTTTCCTTTGCTGTTGGCCTTGTTGCTCGTTTTATGCAAAACCCCTGTGAAAGTCATTGGAAAGCAGCTAAAAGAATACTTCGTTATGTTCGAGGTACAGTACAGTTTGGGATTCATTACAGTGCCAAAGCAGCTCCTCTGTTAGTTGGTTTCACTGATTCTGATTGGGCTGGTGACCCTGATGATCGGAAGTCTACTGCCGGTTATGTCTTCACTCTTGGTTCAGGACCTATTATATGGGCTTGTAAGAAACAGACTGCCATTTCTCTTTCGTCAGCAGAAGCAGAGTATCGTGGTGCCGTGGAAGCTAGTAAGGAAGCCTTGTGGCTTCGTCAGATCCTATCAGAATTTGGCTTTGAGCAGCAGCATCCAACCACACTTTGGTGTGATAATCAAAGTGCCATTCAGCTATGTAAAGATCCAGTCCAGCATCAGTGCAGCAAACACATTGAACTACACATGCACTTCATCAGAAAGCTCATTCATGACCATGTTCTTGAAGTGCAATATTGTCCAACAGATGATCAGGTTGCAGACATCTTCACAAAGGCTCTCACAGAGGCGAAGTTCACTAAACTTCGATATATGCTTGGAGTTCAGGAAGTTGTCACTAAGGGGGGATAGGCTCTAGTGCCTCCTTCCTTCTCCTATTTTGTCATATTTGTAAATCCTTCAATCCTATCCCAAGTTGTTCTTAAGGGGGGATGTTAGGATATTCCGACACATAGGATATAGTTAAGTTCAACTTGGTCTAGTATAGAGTTAGGTTAGAGTTAGGTAAAGTGTGTTTCTTTACCGTTGTACATTTTGTAACTTACAATCCGACGGTCACGATATGTAGTGATCCGACGGTTCACTCTCACCTCGGTATTACTGACACTTGATCCGTGGCTTGACACCCGATTGGTCCATGAGTTCTATTTAAAGCGCATGGAGGGTCATTGTTCGGGTAATCCGTGCATGAGAGAAGCTTATGTAAATTTTCATTCTTTGATTAATAAATTGCCTGTAGTACCCACGTTGGGACAGGCCGTGGACTATTTCCCTCCTTGCACTTTGAGGGTTTTAACCACGTCAAAAATACTGGTGTATTGATTTGAGATCTGGTTGTGAGCAGTGTCCTTTTGGTGTTCTTTCTGAGGAACTTACCCTGTAAATTCCTACAGATTACTGATTAGTTGATGCATGTATCTGGATAGTTGCAGGGACTATGTTGATCTACAGGGGTGGGCACACCTTTCCACATCCACCTGAACCTTTCCATCTTCCTCTTAGGTACCTCACTTTGCTTCCAAATTATGTCTCCAAATTCACTTTGTTAAGGAAAATGAAGGACATTGTGGGCATCAACTTTGGTGCAAGATAGACCTCTAAGGGGTATTAGGATTTCTTAACGCGCTCCCACACCCTCCATTCATCACCTTCTACCTTCATCCATCTCTATCAACCTCTAATACACCACTTTCATCCTTAAAACTCTATTAGACACCTTCTTGTAACAAAACACGGGCCTCCTATAGAAATACATGCCCTCTTGTAGAAATATAGGCCCTCCTGTAGCAATACAGGCCCTCCTGTGGCACCTCCTGTAGCGACCCTCTAGCTTTGATTTCTTCAACCAGCTTTTCTCCAAACTTGGACTCTGGCCTAGTTAAGTTGAATAATAGCCCCCACACTATGATTTTATGATTAGGGAAGACCTTACGACCACTCCAACCTCATCCTTCCATCATTGCAACCATTAGATAGCAAAACATAGTTAAATTTAGCATTTTTTTCTTCATATGCATGTTAAAGATGTGATTTCTCAATTTCAACAAGTGTGAGTAGATAAATGATGCATGCAAGGTAGGTTATTGATTTGAGTCAATTATGCAAGTAGAGTAGCATGATTTATTTCTACAAATAGATTAGTTATTTTTCCTTATGCAATTGTAATTATCATTTACATTTGATGAATGGTAAGCATAGTGGTATGATTTATTTTTGCCACTATATTAGCCCATTTTCCCTTATGAAATTTCAATTAGTATTTACATTTCATTATTGGAATTTTCACCTTGGTAGTATAATCATGTTCATTGATGATTTCACAAGAGGTTTTCACTACAAATAGTTAAAGGAATGGTCTCTGAATACCCTGATCTGATTTCATGAATATGAGTGAAATGAGTAGAACCTAACCTACTATGAATATAGAACTATCACCTCTAAGTTTGTACAAACCCTAGGTTGATAATTAAAGTTGAGAAGCCCTTGGGAGTTGTAACATCCTTGGTGAAATACCAGGGCCCATCACAAGGAAACTCAGAAAATCAAAATGAAATACTTAGTCTCTGAGTGGTACAAATTTATTGTTGATTATGTGTTGTTTATGGAATGCCCACGTAAATTTGAAAAAGTAAAGTACATATACCTAAGATCGAAAAAACAAAAAACTTTCATTTGTAATGTGCAGTTGTATTGGAAGGGCCCTATGGGAACCCTACTGTTATGCTTAGTAGAAGAAGGGATTCCTAGGGTAATATATGAGTTTCATAATTGTGTTTGTGGGGGGAATTATAGCTGGAAGATCACTACCCATAAAATTCTCAAAGTTGGTTTCTATTGGCCCAATTTTTTTGGTGAGGTGCAAGCACAAGTTTAGAACCTACAAAAAGGAAAAAGTTTTTACTAAAAAATAGAAGCGAGCACCTCTCCCTTTAATCCTAGTTTTTGTAGATGAAGCATTTAGATGGTGGGGGCTAGATTTTATTGGAGAAATTCTTCCACCTTGTAGTGCGAAGCACAAATGGATACTTACAACAAAATATTACTTCACAAAGTGGATAGAGGCTATCCTTGTGAGGAATGCAACTTATGTAGTGGTTATTAAATTTATGGAGGGAAAATTCTAGCCAGATTTGGTTGTCCCATAAAAATTGTCATTGATAATGCATAGGAATTTAAATCAGACAAATTTATCACTTTCTACCAAGAGTATAATTTTATTTTGGGACACTCCACTAATTACCCATGAGGAAATGGATTAGAAAAATAATCCAACAAAACCTTAGTCAGAATCCTTAAAAATACTATAGCACGAAATCAGAAGAATTGGGACTCTCAACTTAATTTTTCATTATGGGCTAGTAGAGTTACTATTATGAGGTCCACTGGGATATCCCCATTTGAGTTGTTATATAGGATCATTGCAGTGTTCCCTACCCAATCGGCTATGTTGGTGTCCAAACTTGTGCAAGATGTAGAGGAGGAGCCAAAACCTCTAACCATGAGAATAAATCAATTGGTGGAATTGAAAGAAGGGAGGGAACATGTAACTCATAATTTAATCAAATACCAGGATAAAATGAAATCCCTATTTGATAGGAGAGCTAAAGATAGGGTGTTTCAGCGAGGTGATCTTCTGCTCATATGGGATATCCAACGAGAAGATAGAGGCAAGCATGCAAAATTTAATCCCCTATGGTTTGGGCCTTTCAAGATAGTTGAAGCCAAAGAGAACAACACCTTTCTACTAGAAAATCTTGGATGGTGAAGTGTTTGAGATGCCCGTAAATGGGAAGTACCTCAAGCACTACTTCTAACATTAGATAATTTCTTTCCCTTCTATTGTAAATACCAGTGAGCCATTGTAGATACCATAGTATTGATTCTATTTACATTTTTATCTATGTTTCGATTAGTTTGAATCCATGCCCAAGTTCAAGACACTAATATGTAGGTTATTAATGCCTTGATTATAAGGCAACATCCCCAGGTGGATTCGGTGTTGTACTCCCTCATCCCCCTTCTTGAATTTTCTTCAAATAGTAGGATATTCATTCTCGTGTGTAGAGAAGGGTAGATAGAAAAATGGAAAAGGGGATTAATAATTACTACATATCTGAAAAGTGCTTGGATGAGACTTTGGTGCATAGCCAAAGTTTGCTTGAGTGCCAATTTTTGGTGAAAATATTGGTGGATCTTGTACGTAAAGCTTTGGGCAGATATGGCTAATAAGTGAGCAACAGAAAACAAATTTATTGGTCACAAGTGGGGTCCACCCGGTAGAGTTACCATGACAGAGTGTTAAGAGAGAAATAAATAAAGCATCGTGATGTTCTGATCAGGCGAAGTACACTCGACAGAATTACCCCGACAGAGTATTATGAGAGAAAGAAATAAAGCACTAGATGTTTTGAGCAGGTGGGGTCAACTTGGTGGGAGCCATCCTAGATAATTTTGGTAGAAAAACAAAGAAAAATGCTGGTTCGACCAAAATAAAATTAACAAAAGAAAAAGTTGCAAAGAAAGTATTGGAGGACCTTTTCTTTCTCCTTTGACAGAAGACAGGTGGCAGTTCATGATTGGTCCAGACAACAAATGACTGCGATGTCAACACTAGCTAATAGCAGGTAGACACGTGGCATGCAAATATAACATCTTTGGGAACCCAAGTGGAACTTTTGTTAATGTCAAATGTCACTACTCAATGGTTGGCATGTGGTAGGAGTGACATCATAGTGTTGTCATCTCGGCGGGATCAACCTGGAGAATTCAATTGGTGGTGGTATCAGGTTGTAGAGTGTCGAGACATGATTGTAGTGGACAAATAGATGGCCAATAAACATAGGGCTAAGAAGACACTACCTACCAGATCATCCTAGTGGGTGGAGCCTGAAATATTAGCAATATGGCACAAAGGGGATGCGTTGGGTTAAAGGGGGCTTCAACCTCAGTATTAGGTCCCTATACTACTAGTGTAACCCCTTATTGTTATTAGTACAACCCCCTTATTATATTGTTGTACCCATGTAGTCCCCATATTTTTATTATTGTGCCCCATAGAAGCCCACTATTTTTAATATTGTGCCCTTAGATTATTATTGTTTTGTCGGCTTTGATTATATTATGACCCCTTAGACTCCTATATATAGAAATGAGGTCTTGTCATTTGTATCATCAAAGAATTGTTCATTTGTGTAATGTAAAGGGGATTGCCCCCTTGAAGAGGCTTATTTCTAAGGCATTGATCTATCTTTTCTATCTTTTTGTGAGCTGGTTTCATAACATTTGGTATCAGAGCTATGGATTCTAGGGTTTCACTGCTCCAAACAAGCCATCATGGGATGTTTGCTATAACTTTTTTGCTACGAAGTCTCAGATGCTAAAACAAAAACTCTTTTGAGAACAATTTGGTCTAAACCTTGGTTCCGAATTTCAGATATTTTCTCGCTATAGTTTCGGAGATATGATCTGAGGAAGTTAGGGTTTTTTGCAAAATCCAGAATTTCATCTAAAATAGGTCATCATGGAATTTTCGCTATAAGTTGTTTTCTATGAAGGTTCAGACTCTAAAAGTAAAACCAATTTGATCTGAAATCATGGGAAATATCGGGCATGAATTTCAGATCTTGTTTCTCTATATTTTCGGAGATACAGTCTAAGACATTTAGGGTTTCTGCAGGTTCTCGAATTACATCCCAACAAGTGACCTAGGGAAAAGTGTCATAACTGTCTCTCTGAGCATTAGATTTAACCAAAATACAAAATTCGAGGTCTTACATTATATTTGACCAAAATTCGAGCTACAAGCCCCAAAAACCCGCTATGGCGGGATCCGCTGCCCAACAGACCCCCAACACAATCAACGTGACTCGTCCTGAGTCACTTGGCTGGTGCAGTGATCTTTGCTCGGAATCCATCCAGCAACTCCTGCGCTCTGCAGATGTCTACCACACATTCCTCCATTGTCCGTTGTATCAATTGTGCGCGACTCTTTGATGCATCGTTATCAGTGGCACCCTCTTGCCTTTGTACATATGTATCCTACATCTGGGCCAGCTTCCCCTCGATGGTGGCAGTGACCTTGAATGCTTCCTCGAGCCAAGGTCAGATGCGTGCTTTAAGCCCTGCTTCATTTTGGCATGCGACGTCCACCTGTTCTTTCAGAGCTTGGGCCTCCCTCATCTTGGCCAATCACTGAGTAAGGGCGGCTGTTTTTGTGGTTCCCCAAACATTGTCATAGGCCTGCTGTAATTCCAGCGCTTATGTCTCTAACTGCTATAGCGTTGGGTCCTCCTGTAGTGAAGTGAGCATGAAGAGGGACTGGTCCAACAATCCTGTGCAGTCCTGTACAGCGTGCTCTATCTCTTTCAACCCTGATTGAATGGCGTGGTGGTGCTGCTCTCTGACTTCCAGGGGTGTAGAGGGCTGCACCTTCAGTCGTAGCTCCACGATCTGCAAGTTCAGCTCCAACTGAACCTTGACGGCTTCCTCTTGGCTCCTACGGACTCCAGGTGCCAGTTGGCAAATATTTTCCGCGGTGGAGAGTGTCGTTGGCATGACCAACTCTGAAATGCTTCTACATGCCTCCTCCACTACGTGTTCTAATCCCTGGTGTTGTGCGACCAGGTTGTCGCGCTATAGGCTAAGCTGTTCTAAATTTACCTTCTGCTCACTCAAGACTTGGAGAGCGCGGCCCTCCCTGGCGTGAAGGTTAGCAGTTACCCCATCCTGCAGCCGGTATAGGGTTTCTTTGGGAAGGGCAGCCAAATTCAACCCCCAGCCCCTCATGTCACCTTCGGCTTCTACTAAGACAGTGCCTTATGGTAACACCAAAGTGTTCGTTGTGTGACCACGCAACATCTGCTCAACGTCGGATGCACCTTCCGCAAGGTGCGGTGTCATCACTGCTAGGGGTTGCACTTGTAATGCCTGCAACTACGCTCTAAGCGCCCCCCAACACAATTGTCTACTCCATCATTAACTCCTCTAGAGCATCCTTAGTGGCATCGCGAACTATTTTGCTACTGTCAAGAAGGTCTCCCCCCAAGGTCTTCGTTGTCTTTGTCGTTTTGCGTACGGTTGGCTACTTCAGAACGCACAGCCTCTTGAGGTGGGTCGATTTTGCTGTAAGGTCCGTGCGTTTCTGTGTCTCCACCTCCCCCTGTATGTCTTGCTCCATGGACATTTCCTAACCTTCCTTGGTCTCTTCGGTAGGCGCTGTTGTGGTTTCTGTCGTCTGCGCTGTCGCTGCTGCCTCAGCCACCTTCCGCTGCATGGTCGCTTCCTGTTCCTAGTGTTTTCTCTCCGCCAACTTCGCGATGTGCAACTTGGTCTCCCTCCTCCACTGCTATGCTACGATCTTTTCCAGTTCTACCAGGTTCGGGGCATGCCACTCTAGAGACCATGATGCCATCATGTCAAAGATTGCATCATCTGTTGCAATGAATGACAACTTTACCCATGATCGGGCTGGATCCTTACGCACCTGGATATACAGGTTATGCACATCCACCTTGAATTCGGCCATGCTTTGCAAACTATTGTATATTATTGGGGACAATCGTGGCCTGTGGTTGATCCATGTTCGGATGCTCGCTTCCATGAATACCCAAAACACCTTAATCCCGCGAACCATCATCGCTTCTTTTGTCACCCAGAGCGAGGTGTACCTCGCGTCTTCGGGTAGGTTCTTCTCAATGGTGGGAAACTGGCCGTCCCTTGGTAGCTCCCCTACAACCAACAGGATGGATAAGAGCAACCACATGTAGTGGAAGGTCTTACCCTACTCCTGGGCCTCCCTACAATTTGTCAAAAATTCATCACGGAGAAACTGCGGCCGGTTGAATTGGACCCCCTCTACCAACACAATTACAGATGTTGGCACCTCATCTGCACGGAATTTCCTCATGAGCTTGCCGGCCCGTAGCTGGGTGGCAATGTGCACCCCTTTTTCCTTAATGCTTGCTATTACATACCCTCGCTTTCTCTTCTCCAACTTATATTTTGCCTTCATAGCTTCTGTGAGGGCCAAGTCGCTGCTCTTTCCTGCTATGGTTGCGAGATTGTTTCCTTTGATGGGAAGTCGTGAAATTCAGTGAACTAAATCAGTTTTGATGGCAATCAGCTCCTCTAGCCAGAGATACCCATCATGTACTAGACACAATAGCTGCCAAATGAAAAAAATTGTGATGGGAGCACGATGGTAGTGGGGTATCCACCGCAGATGGAGCAACCCAGCCTTCTCCACACCGTGTAACCATTTTTGTTGTAACAATTGCTCCAAGACTAATTGTGGGAACTTCTCGCTATCCATGAGGTCCCAGTCTTAGAACTTTATATTAGGTACCCATCCCAGTGGTAGACCTTCAAACCTGAGTTCATACGGAAGAAGCAAGGTTTGGAGCGCACTCTTCGTGGCCTCCAGGTCCTTCGGTATCTTGGTTGTCCACTTCCATGGGGGGATGTAGGGGGGTAACTTTATCGCTGAAGGTATTTGGGAAAAAATCTCCACCTCATTGTCCTGTGCTTCAATTTGGGTGATCAGGGCTTACAAGTCTTCCTCCTCCCCCTCTGTTTCAATGGAGAAATATTTTCCCTTCTCTGCCATTGACAATTGACTAAATCGTGGGTTCCGTGGTGACACCTGGGCTGGCCCCATTATCTACTTGTCTTTCCATGGTCGCGATGTGCTTAGGGACTTTGGAAGCTCCTGTGCAGCTGTTGCCTCTCTAGGCTCCTCCTGGGTCACACAAGGTTCTGGGGTAACTTCCACGAATCGTACCCTGGTTCTCACAGCCATCATTGTTTCTACCCTAGATTCACTTGGTCGCGTACTCATCGGTGGCAAGGTAGCTTGGTGCTCAATGCTTTGTACTGGCTCAAATCTCAAACAACCAAGTGTTGCCTCGAGGCTACCCCAAGGGATTTTATAGTAACATTTGAATTTGAATGCGACCATTCCTTCCACTTTTGAGTCATTAATACCTTCTTAGGGGCAGATCGTCCCGAATCTAGCTCTTAATTCCGGTCTTAATGGCCCATCACCTACTCCTTTCTGCCTTAATTTGGACCTCTTGTCATGAATAGTGACATCAACGGTCACCTCCCAGCCTACCCGCGCAGTAGCGTAGCCCCTTGTGCACGACCGTGACCCCTATGACATATTGGCCCTGCGCGGAACCTCTTGTCCGCACAGCTCTCCTACAGTCTCCTTTATAGTCCCGCGCCTTCTTTCAACTGCTTGGAGCACTGAGATCGTGCTTCCTACAGATAGTCAGGTGGTCGCACCCCTGGTGCGAGGCTTCAATTTTCATGCTAGCCTGGGCCGCGGGCACCCTTCAACTACCCTTGCATCCGTTAGTGCATCGTGTTCTTCTTTGTATGGTACACTCCCTTGTTTAGTAAGGTGTAGTCGCAGCCATGGTAGCAGGGTCGCAACTCCTTCTAATGCAGTAGTAGGGCTGGCTAGACTAGGCCTCATCATGCTTAGTTTCTCGTGGCCCACTTGCATGACTTCGATTTCTAGTTCGTTGATTTCTTCATCCAATATAACGCTTTTCTCCCTCAGCCGTGCCCAATCTTTATCGAGTTCGCAAAGTTTCAAGCTCCCTCACTGAATGGCTTCCTGTAACTACCTAATTCTTTTACCCAGGTCCTCGCATCCTGCCCCAACTGTGGGATCTATGGTCTGGGGATTCTTTTCTGCTCTCCTAGTTTCCTCTCTTCTTGTCATTGTTGGGGTCATTTCCATGCTCCAGTTTTTTCTTATGGTCCTATAGGCCCATTGAACCACTGGTACGCGTAGGTCCCAGTCAGTTCCTCTCACCTGGTGAACTTTGTTTATGACTCTGATAGCTTTTTGACTGCTCTGTCGCGGAATCTTTGTCGCTTTTCCTGCTACCGCGTCGGGTTCTGATTTTTGATCCTCAATTCAGGATGTGCTTGCACAGCACATGACTACACCCATCGACACATGTGGGCGAACAGACTGCTTCTTCCCGACAACCCAGCTCACGTTTGATGCTAGGGATTTCCAAACCGTAAGCACATCTGTCTTCTAGATTTGCTCCAGTTTCTAATAGTCTTTTGATGTGTATTCCACCATCGTGTGGGTGTTGCGCGCTGTTAGCTACCTATACCAATAGGTTTCATATTTCATGATTGGCAAGGGAAGGTCCAAATATGCTCTGCTTTGATGATGCAAAGATCACATATTTCCAGGAGAATACAATCTGTGCTTATAGCTTGATGTGGACTCAAATTTTGATGGATGGTCCAACAGCCTAATCTGGATCATGCCATGTTTTGAATTTTCAGTTGTAGAATAGAGAAAGAAGTCTGTCCAAATTGTTTAATCTTGGCAGACAAGTAGTTTAGGTAGAGAAGAAAGGCTCCCAACAGCTTAATCTGGGACCTTGGAAGAAATAAGGGTAGAAGTAGATAGAAAAACAAAAGAAAAAGCCAAAGAAAAGAAAAGGCAAGTAAGGGTCTGCAAGTCCAAGTGCACCCTCCAAGAAGAAATAAAAAATGCTAGGCAAGTAGATGGGTAGGTAGTTGGGGTTGCAGAAAGGTCATTTCTTATAAGTTGCATGTGTGCTAACTTTGTTTACCAAAGCAAAATCAATGAATTGAGAAGGTGTTATTCTTCATCAAGTTGCAGCAAGCAAAGAAGCATGTCTAACCTCCCTTCTTCCCCTTTTTCCATTTCATTACTAACACTCCCTCATCAGTTGAGATTCATGGAAGAAATTATGGTTTCATGGTGGTTCTTAATCTTTTTAGAAGCCACATTTCTTGTCTAAAATTCTTTTCATTTTGATCTACTCCCTAAACTAAGTAAGTTTCAAATAAACTTAGTGGTTTCCCCCTTATTCACTTTTTCATCCATATTAACCCCTAACTCTAATATGTAATTCCCTTATGTTACCCCTTTCCCTAGTATTATTAACACCATGGTGTATAAACCCCCAAGCATTCTATAAATATCCTCCTTTTAGCATTATAGCTAAATATGTCTGTCTAAAGGGAGACTTTAGTCCACCTGGGACTGTGGTCAACCCTGTCCTGGGGCTGCTCTAACCTCTGGTTATGAGCAACAACCTTTCCCCTAAGCTCTCACCTTCCCTCTGCTCAGAAAAACCCAAAAAAATCCCCAAAAAACCCCTCCTACCCATAACCCCTTTGAAATTGTGAAATAACCCAAAAACCCACCTTTTGGCACTTATCCAAAGTTTCGGCGCATATGTTTGATTTTTCAAAATACATTGAAAAGCTTTACAAAACACCATATCCTAATGTTTTCCGCCGGGCGCAAAATCCAAAACAAATAATATTTAATCCCCCGCCCGCGTCCGTATCGATCGATCACATCGTCAACCCGTCAACCGTCCGATCGGGCAACATTGATCGGACGGCTATTATCCATATCGGGTTGGGCCCGAGGTCCGACGGTTAACACCCGAGAAACTGTCAGAGGGTGACGTCAGGCCTCCGCCACGCGTCGCCCTCACAGCTTCTCGGGTCGGCCTTTGACAAAACCGGGGCCGTATTGTAAGCGGTCCGAGAAAACCGTTACCGTTGTTTCACTTACCACCTGGTTTTGCTGGTCCCATGTCATGCCCACTTCAGAGCCACGTCGCTGCCACCCCGTCGTCGCATCACCTCATTCGTCTGTCCCTTCGCTGACATGTCCGCCACTTCAGCATATCCGTGGACCAACCAGGACCTGCCACATCACCCGGTGACGTCATGCTGACATCATCCGACTCCGACCCCACCCGATGACGTCATGCTGACGTCATCCCAAAAACGCGCCAATATTGCCAAAAATCCATTTTTAGGCCAAAATCTCGTGTTTTTTCCACTTTTGGCAAAAGACACTTCTGCTATTTTTGCATGCTTCTCACGTCCAAACCAGCACCAGCCTGCTAAAGTCGATTCCGAGACCGCAAGAGCCTCCATTGCACCTGCATTCGCAACTATTGCCGACGAATTCATCAGGTATTCTTCAAAATCATCCCATGAGCCTGGTTTTATCCATAATTCCTCAAGTAAACTGTTAAAAGACTGTAAAACTCTGTTTTCACTGTCAAACACACAGTGACCTGCACTTATATCCAGCCAGTGAAGCCGTTAAACTCCTGCAAGGCCGCATTTGACAAATTGAGTTGAAATTCATAGCTAGTTCACGCAGTCGTGAACTAGGAACCTTAACTGACCAAATTCACCACAGAAAACACTTTGCTCAGTCCTGCTACTGTTTTGTCAGTCCTTTAAACAGTATTTCAATTGCTGTTTTACTCAACTTGCCTTCTGTTTCTTATATTTCACCTCCCTTGCAAAGAAACACTCCTCTGTGTCGTTCTGTTCGATTGGAACCGGTTTACGTACAAATTAAAAGCCTCAGTGGCCATGGAGGCACCAATAGCTCTAAACATCCAGCCTCTGAATGCCCCTCAAAAAGAGATAGATTGGAAACCCCTGGGGGACATGGATTATCAAATGTTAGATTGGTTTCCAATGGGCTCCAAGTATAATATTCATATGATCAATCAAATGAAAGCCCAGCACCTTAGTGGGGCTGATATTTTAGGGATTTGGGATTCAAATTTGCCCATTTACAACCTCCCTCAAGTCAATCCCCTTCCAGACTTGATCCACACGTGCCAGGAATGCTATGATCCTTGCCAAAGAGATGTTCTTACTCCTACAGGCTCAGTGTTGTTCTACATCACTCCAGAAACCATTAATGAGATGCTCCACTTCCACACTGCAAGACCATTGACACCCCTGTCCATGCTGGATTTAGTAAAGAAGGGAACTAGTTTGTCAAATGCCCAGATTGTCAAAATTAACCAGTTGTTTGTAGATCCAAGCTCTGAAACTGTAAGAACTCCTCCTATTAGATATGTGTACCTGAATGACTTGGGCAGAATGCTAGTGGACTTGATCAATTATGTCCTGGGGTATAGAGGAATTGAAGATGTTGATGACACCATAATGGCAATGCTATCCATATTTTCCCCGGGAATGCCTCCTGTTGTACACTATGACTATGCTACCTATATTGCAGAAAAAATTCATGAGCAGCTAATGAATCTACCAAGGGAAAGAGTGTTCAGATTCACCTCATACATCTACCATCTATTCTTGTTCTATCAACCAGACAGCTTCCCTGTTCCCCTCAAGAAATTAAATGCCCAGGGAATTCCAAGATCAATTGTCTTTTGGTCTTCAGTTTTTCATTGTGCTTCTCTCTCACCATACACATACTGTGAGTTCATAGACTTGTTCATTTACCCAGCAATGACCTTGCTATATGGCGCACCTCCTCCAAGGCTAACTGATGAGATGCAAAGAGTCCTCCACCTCTCTAAAGCCTACAACATTGGTGATTGGTACTTCTACCAACACCACACAGTGATCAGAATTTATGGCTGTGAGTTGGACCCTTTTAGGCTTCCAAGGTATGTCCCCATGAGGCTCTTTGCCCTAGAATACTTCAGACAGTTTGGAAATGCTGACTACATCCATTTCCAAAGTAAAAACAAGAAGGTGCAATTGAAGGTAAGGAGCCAGCTAGGTCCTTTCTTATATAACAAAAGAGAAGAGGGATGGAGGGAGGCAGATAGAATCCTAGAGGGCCTCAGATTTCAAACCAGCTTCAGATGGTCACCTTATGACCGTAATCACTTTATTTCCCTCAGGAGAATAAAACACAAATTAGGCACATATGCACATGTGAAGTTGCCTCATATTGAGAAGTATGCTAATGCCTTGAGCTGGGAAGAAGGTACTCTAGAAGAGCCAATTACTAGAGAGCAGATGCTAGAGAATCAAGCTAGAAATCTACAAAAGGAGGCTGACTTGGAAACTTGTGGGCAGGTCTCTTTCTCATACCAAAGGCAACTTGGAGAAGCTGCCTCATCTTCAACAACACATCAGCAAGCGGCCATGAAAACTCAGCAAGCATCCAGCAAAGACAAAGAAAAGCATGTGGAGGAGGAACAGCTACCTCCTATGACTCAAGAACAAACAGATAAAGAGATGGAGCAGCAGGGAGAAGTGCAGCAGCAAGAAAAACAGCAACAGCAGCAACAACAGGAAGAACAAAGGCAGGAACAGCCTGTGCAGCCAGAACAAACAGTGGAAGCCCCAAAATCCACTGAGCAACAGCCACAGCAAACTGTGCCTCCAAGGCAAGAAACATCAGTTGATGCATCAATCCTCCAAACTCCACAAAAGGAGGATGTAAGCAGAAAGAGAGACAGAGAGACTCCCCTAACATCTTCTATAAATCAGGGAGAAAAAAGGCAAAGATTGAATGATTTTTCTGAAGAGGATATGACAATAAGGCAGTCATTAGGCATGGGCCCACCAAGCAGAGAAGCATCCGCCAGTTCCTTTCAGCAGGAACAAGATAGAACAATAGGAGGAGAAGTCAGCTCCTCTAGCCAGCAGAGAGAGGGAGAACTGAGCATCAAGCAGCAGTTCATTGAAATAAAGAAGAGGAGTGAGCCAATAAAAATACAGCTATATAACCATCTGTTGAAAATGGCTCCCACCAACCAGCAGCGCCTAATGTCTGCATTTGATGTTAGTGAGGGCAAGATGATCATGAGCCACTTCCTGCCAACTACATTGCAGCCACAGTCCCATTCTGATTACTTAAGGACCAATCTTGAGGTCCTTGCCAAGGACATTCACCCAATGGACAAAATTGAATTTCATAAGCAGACAGGTGAGATGGTGTATGCTTCCCTGGCAGACCAAACATTGGACAACTACAGGCTACAAAGTAGCCTTAATAATACAGCCTCTCAACTAGAGTTGGAGAGAGCATCATCCCAGGCAAAGGACAACAGAATAAGGTCCTTAGAGGATATAATTATTGAGATTGGGCATGATCCCAAAGATATCAAGGGAATACAGGAAATATTGAAATTGAGGGATGCTGATATGGCAGCTCTAAGGAGAAAGATCAAACTCCCAGCCACGATTCACCCTCAAACAGATGAAGTAGCTCAACAAAGGCATGATAAAGATGCCACAGCTCTGCTGGTGACTCTCTATAAGCAGCTTATCCAGACACAAGAAAAGCTGGGAGAATCAGAGGCTGCACAGGCATCATTACAGGCAACCTTGAAACAAAGAGAAGAAGGCTAGACCTCTCAGCCTCCTCCTCAAATCATTAATCTTGAGGAAACTGCTCCCATTACTACTCCTCCTCCTCAGCAGACTGATCAAGCAGCACCTTCTACTTCAGCACCACCAACAACAGAACAGGCCCAAAGCTTGGATATGCAGAAGCTAAGGACTGAGATTCAAGCCCTGGAAGCTCAAATGACAGAATTAAATGAGACTAGGGAGAAATTGGCCAAAGTCAATGATAGATATGACAAATCAAAGCAGGTTGTGGCAGAAAAGGGCAGGGAAGTAAAAGCCCTCAAAGATAAGATCAAAGAGCTGGAAAATGAGCTCAAGTTAGATAAAATTGTGGCTGAGCTTAGAACAGTGCTGTGGGCTAATATTGGCCAGTCTATTACTGACCAATGGCTGTATATTGAAACCATCCATGAGCAGCTAGAGCTCATTCCAAAGGCACAGACTGAGATTCACAGATCAAGGAATGGCCTGAGCAATATGCCTGAAGTTGCCACCAGAATGATTAATGTGCTTAATCATAAGACAAGTACTCAGTTAGCTACCATGGGAATTCCCAACAGGACTGAGACCATTCAATTAATCAAGAGGGTTCTTACTCTGAGAAATCTAGTGCAGACATTAGAGAGAAGAACCCAAGACATGCAGACTGAGGTGAACAGGTTCATGGAGAAGTTTCAGGTGCTACAAAACAGAGGGCTTCCTAGCTTACTGAACAGCTTAGGGAGACTATTCACACATGAACAGTATGCCAAAAGGGTGAATACATTTGCCACAAGTCAGATCAATGAGAAGCCCAGCACCTCAGAAGAAACAGGGCCAGCTACAGGACAGACTCTCTACAACAAAGTGGAAAGTTTATTTTTTATAATGAATGAAATCAAACACTTGTTTGCAGTAGCTCCAAATTTTTATAAGTATACAGAGGCGGAGGAGACTATGGATGCAATCCTCAGGCATCAATTACCTACACAGGACTGGTGGACCAAAGCAATACAAACGATTTTGTAAACAGTGAGCCATTCACCAAATTTTGTTTATAAAAATATGAATTGTCATGCAAAGCACAGTTTAATAAAATTAGCATGCATTAAAGATGAAAGCTGAGCCAAATTAGCAGAACCTACAACCAACAAAGCAAGATGAAAAGCTACAGGTGTCCAAACCGAGAAGCTACAGCCGAGCAGCCCCAAAAGCGCGTTCTTCAGCATTAACGCAGATCATTTCAGCCAACTTGTTGGCCTCCAAAAGCCAAAATATCTTCTGACAGATTAAAAGATCATTTATGTTCTATTAAAGGCTGCAATAACTTCTTATCTACCATTCTATACAAAGTTGGTAAAACATTCATTTCTCAGATGACTCAATGCCTGAGATATTTTGTAATACGTTTTGTATATATTTGCCCCTCGCACAAGCTCGCAGGGTTGTTGTTGATTTCTTCTGAAGAAGTTCTTATACTGTAATCCTTTCAGAGTTTAATAAAGAAAGTGATGGAATTTCTCGGATTTCTGAAGTGTTGAATGCGTTTTGGTGTCTGTTGAAACTGCTGGATTCCTGTGTATTTCACAATACAATAAGTTTCTGTAACTCTCTTTGTTATGTATTTTGGATCTATTAAAATCCATATATGTTTCTAATTTCTAAGTGTTTGACAACAAAGAAAAAGAATAACCTTCAGGACTTATTCATGCAATACCCTGAGTTCAATCTATGTTGTTAATGAATGTTTTTCTTCAGCTATAATCTTGATAAGTGTAATTCTTAATTGCTGCATTTTCAAAATATATCTTTCACAGTGACCTTTGTTTCAGGAATTCAAGTTTGCTGCTGTGCAACATGTTTCACTTTCACATCACCGGCTTAATAGAAAATTCTTAACTGCTTTCTGTTGGCTGACCATGCATCACCACTTAAGTTTAAATTTGTTTGTTTGAGATACACAATAGGCCCAGCAGTCTGAACATCATCACTCCAGCATTTCTAAGCATTTCATAGCTCTAGACTCCATTGCCCAATGTTACACTACTCTCTGAACACTACATCTTAAGCCCTGAAAGAAGTCCTTCAACCAAAACAAAAAACACAACTTGAGCATAATAACTAACCTAAAAACACCATCAAAACAGAGACAAATCATAAAGAGAGAGCCCTCTCTAATTACAGTTTGGCTAGGAACTATGATCTAAAGATTGGTTAGTGGTTACCCCGACCGTATTCCCTTGGGAGTCATAGGGAACAACCTAGGTGTTAACACGCGCAACGCCCATTCCATCGCACTGTACCTCTACTGTTCCGGTACTACACTTTCAAATTTGTTCAAGAATTCATCCACTCCTGTTACCCCCTCATATGTTGGAAATTCCCTGGCTTCGGTCATCACGCACCATAGTGATCTAATCATCATGTTACAATTCAACGTTGTCACTTCATGTAACCGATTCTACCAGCATTTTATCTCTTCATCTGAAACCAAAGTAGAGGAACTGTTGTGCTTCCATGAGATTCTCCCATCTTCAGTCAGGTTTACCCGATCCTAGTCTTGTGTCGTTATCTGGTAAATTCAATCCAACTCATCATCGCTGTCATCGTCGCGCACAGGTTCGGTGTAGCGCACACCTTTGGCCGAATCTAGCGGAACTACTACGTGAAGGGACATTTTCTCGAATATCATCTTCCACTTCTTCAGGTTGATGACTCCATTCATATCAGTGGCCCAATCTATTCCTAAGAACGTGGGGTAAGGGTTGTTTTCATCAACAATCTCTATTACTTCAATTTTTTTATGTGTGCTCGCACCTTCGATATCAACGGTTACCCCTTGCAACCTCCCCATGGGAAAAATCTTCCGTTGGTTCACCATTCGTAATTGAATAGGGGACCACTGTAATGCGGGCTTGCACATATGTTCCCATGTCTACTTTGGTAACACATTCGCGTCTGAACCTAGGACCAGAATTACCTGATCCATTTCATATCACCAATCTGTGCCATTAATCTCATCTCCCTCCTAATGCGCAATGTATGCTTTCCTAGTTTCTGGACTACGCGCGGTTCACCTGACCCTGTGCACCTAGTTATCAATTCTTGTAGTCCTTTCATTGCCCTATTATCTCATAGTAGCTTCATGCATGTCTCTAAAAAGGTAGTAAGCATAGAAGGATCCATTCCTAGCTCTGGTTGATCCTTGCTACCTGAAGTAGAGGCCTCTGTGAAGCTCTTCTTAGCTTCCATAAACGTCTCCTTTGCATGTTCCAAGTCAAACTTAGGTTCATTTGTAGGAGACCTGAGAACCCACATATCTTCCTCGGGCTGCTTCCCCTTATCTTCCCCGGTGGTCGCGCCACTTCTGAGTACCATGTTCATGTTGGGATCTTCTTCGCATGGTTCAGACCTCATCATTTGAATATTTTGCGTCGAAGTAGGTTGAAGTGCCCCTTTCTCGCACATCTGTGCAATCAATGTAGGACAATCTACTGCTTCATGATCAAACTGAGAACAGTATGAACAAGATATTCTCATTGGGTTGGCACAATTGCGAGCATAGTACCCCGGTCCTTCGCAATTGTAACAAATTAACTGTCCTCGACCTCTTCCTGGCCCCATTCCTCCTCGTCCTTGACCTCACCCTTGAAATTCAGTACACGCCATCCCCGTGGCTGGGTCGAGGCCTCGCATTTCTGTCTGCATTCTATATGCTGGGGTCCGCTCCATCATTAATTCATAGTTGCGACAAGTACGCTCGTCATGGCCCACCGATCTACAAAAATTGCAAAACAACTGCTGGGGAGTCTGTGTATACTTCTGCAACAAATGACAGTTGTCTGTCATGTGCTTTCCTCCCACCTGATAGATCGCGCACTAGAGTGCGGGTGCCATACATGGCCCTACCTATGCCTCTGGTCTCAGTGGCATTGGTCCCCCTCTTGCCAAGTAGTTTGTGAATACCGAACAGTGGTCTTTGTCATGGCCCTAGCCTTTACATTTTATGCACCATACTTCTTCGCACGCTTCTGGTTGGGGTGCCCTATCCTGCTTCAAGATCTGAATTTCCAGGTAGAGATTCTGAAGCTGCATGTGGATCTATTGAACTCCCAATCCCAGATCCTGTATCGGTGTTTCATGCAACCTTATTGCCATTTCCAATGCTTCTGCCTGGGTTGAAAGCTTCTGTTATGATAGCACCGTCCTCAGGTGTGGTGTTAGAGATGCCACAAACCATGCACGGTGCTGTGCATCCGTTAGCGTCATATTAGCTTCGTGTATCATAGTCTTCGGTCTCTGATCCAAATCCCAGGGGGTCTCACCTCGAAGCATTGCGATCTCTTTAAATCTGATGATTCACTGTGTCTCTGATTTCAGCCGGCTAAATTCTTTGTTCAACGCATCCTGGATCTTCGCTATTCCTACATTTGGGTGATCATTTGAGTGCTTGATATACCATGTCAACGCGCGATCCTGTAGTGTGCTCACCAATGTAGCCTTCTTAATGTTATCATCCATAACCCCTTGTGCTTCCCACACTGCTCTTACCACGAACCAGAACTGATTCGGGTCCTCATTTCCTACTCCTCTGAATATGGGTAGCTTAATCGTGCTCACCATACTGAACTGCTGGTTTGGTGGAGGTGGTGTGGGCGAAGATGGAGGTGAAGGAGGTGAAGCGAGTGGTGGCGTAAGTGGAGATGGTAACTGCAGAATGCACTACCTTATCAAACTAACCGCACTCCTCGGAGAGACCTGAGCACGCTCTTCCTCGCTTGCTCGCGGAGGTGAAATTAAAGGACTATTTCCTAACCCTTCGATACCTTTGTAGACCTTTCGGCTCCATGTCGTTCCAATCATTAATGTATTCGCAACACGTGTTTTTCACATAATAACATCTTAATCTAGGTATTCAAAGATTTGATGTACTTACCTCGTGGTCCCTTGAGAAAACTTCTTTCTACTTCGCTATAGCTTACAGTCGTGTCTAGCACAAATTCAGTGATAAACCCTCCTATTATCTAGTCGAGCCAATGGTCTACGGCCCATGCGATCTTATCTTCTGATGCCTTTAGCCTGCGCACTAACTCCGGAGTCAACAGTATCGATTGATCAAGCTTATACCTTCCCTGGCTATCGGCTAACCTCGCAATCCAATCACATAACTCTGAAGAGAAGGACGCAAAGAAGATCTCGTGGATTTTCGTATATACTTAGTGATCCAGCCACCTCTTCTCTTGTATCTGCAGAGTTTTGTTTTCTTGTGTCACGAACTCGTGAAGCTTATGCTCCAACCAGTCTTCAATTTCCTTCTTCATAGGGTTCCAGTGTTTCGACATCAGACATCCCTTAGGTAGATCATGGTCCCGGCAATAGAATCATTTGTTGGCTTGTTGGGGCCTGACCCAAGTTTAGAAGTGATTTAGCCAAGCAAATCCCAAAACTACCGGCCCTTTCGGCAATAGTCCGCGGTGCGCGGACTGAGGTCTCACCCGAGGTAGTATGGGAGGGCGCTGGAACTAGGTTTCCACACCCTAGGGATGTCTTTATGATGTCTGGGAAGTTTGCAAACCATTCCTGCCTGCTTTCACAGCTCCACACAACTGTCTGACCTTTACGTAGCTCTGTAAAGAGCGCGAGGAGGCACTGTCTAGATCCTTTATCCTTACTGTGTTATTATTATAGATCTGACTTAATTATGTGGGCCCAATATTCTTATTAATCATTCAACATTCATAACAAGTGCACACAATCATAAGCTATAAGGAGATGCATAAACATATAATAGAAGCATAAACATACAAATCTACAAATAGATGCACGATATTTCAGAAACAACTTAAATTTTATTAAACTTTTGTTATGTTACAATCCCAACTCCGCCCTGCGCACTCAACTGCAGGGGTCTGTGCACACAGCTGTGGACTCTACGAGGCCTCTACGCACACAGTTGTAGAGCCTCTTCCTACTCCTACAACCCAAGACTCAGACTTACAGACTCAGAGCAAATATCGTATTCAAAAACCCATATCCCTTAAGATCACATCTAAAGCTCCTTTCTACACTTAGAGCCTCGCTCTATTTATACATTCCCATGGTCCATAGACCATGGGTAGGCCGGAACATTCTATATTAAATTACAATACTTTAGGGCAGACAACCCTAGACTCTCATGCTCTGCACCCGCATTTTGTGGGGTCTTACATTATATTTGACCAAAATTCAGGCTACAAGCCCCAAAAACCTGCTATGGGGGGATCCGTTGCCCAACGATATCTACTGTGATTCCCTGCAATCTTCCCATTGGTAGGATCTTTTGTTGATTTACCATTCGTAATTAAATAGGGAACCATTACAACGCAGGCCTGCCCATGCGCTTCCATGTCTGCTTTGGTAGTACGTTCGCGTCCGATCCTAAATCCAGAATCACTTGATCCATTTCATACTCCCCGATTTTTGCAGTCAATCTCATCTCTCTTCTCATTCGCGTTGTGTGCTTCCCGCGCTTTCAGACTATGCATGGTTCTCCTGACCCAGTGCATCTAGTGATGAGTTCCTGTAGTCCCTTCATATCCTTGATGTCGCGCAACAGCTTCATACATGTCTCCAGAAAGGTAGTAAGCATTGGTGGGTCCATCTCCGGTTCTAGTTTGTCCTTACTACCTAAAGTGGAGGCCTCCGTGAAGCTCTTCTTAGCTTCCATGAATGTCTCCTTTGCGTGCTCCAAATTGGACTTTGGTTCCTTTGTAGGAGCCTTGCGAACCCAAGTGCTTTCTTCAGGTTACTTGCCCTTGTCATCTATTGTCGTAATACCACTTCGGAGCACGATGTTTACATTTGGTTCCTCCTCACATGGATCAAACCTCATCATTTGCAGATTCTAAGTCAGGGGAGGCTGAAGTATTCCTTTATCGTG
Organism: Pinus tabuliformis; assembly: GCA_031772625.1. Taxonomy (NCBI): domain Eukaryota; kingdom Viridiplantae; phylum Streptophyta; class Pinopsida; order Pinales; family Pinaceae; genus Pinus; species Pinus tabuliformis. The sequence goes on from CM062815.1 coordinate 775,786,845, forward strand.
CAACCTCGCTATTAGTGTGGGGCAGTTCTCCATCTCATGATCAAACTGGGTACAATATAAACATGATTCTCTCGTCGAATTTGTATAATCACGGGCATAATGCCCTAGCCCTCTGCAATTGTAATAAATTAGTTGTCCACAACCCCTTCCTAGTCTCATTCCACCTCGACCTCATCCACACCCCTGAAATCCAGTGTGCGCCATCCTTACATTTGGATCGAGGGCTCGCGTTTCAGTCTGCACTCTATAGGCAGGATTCTGGTGCATCATCAACTCATAACTTCTACAAGTGCTCTCATCATGGCCTACCGACCTGCAGAAATTACAAAATAGCTGTTGGGACGTCTGCGTATACTTCTGTAATAGATGACATTTATCTGTAGCATATTTTCCCCCTATTTGACAAATCGCGTACCATAATGTAGGCATCGCACTCGGTCCTGCTTGTGCCTTTGGTTTCAATGGCATTGGCCCTCCTCCTACCAAGTAGTTCGCGAAGACTAGAAAATGGTCCTTGTCATGCCCCTGGCCTTTTCATTTTATGCACCACACCTCCTAGTTCATTTCTGGGTGAGTTTTCCTGTCCTGTTTTAAACTCTGCGTTTCCAAACATAAATTTTGCAGTTGCGCGTGGATTTGTTAGACTCCCAGACTAGGATCTTGTATTGGGGTCTTGTGCAGCCCCATTACTATTTCCAAGGCTTCGTCCTGAGTAGATAGCTTATGCTATGACAACACGGTCCTTAGATGCGGCACTAGTGATGCCACAAACCATGCGCGGTGCTATCCATCTGTTAAAGTCATGTTGGCTTCACGGATCATACTCTTTAGTCTTTGATGCAACTCCCAAGGAGTCTCGCTTAGAAGCATTACAATTTCCTTAAACCCGATAATCGACTGCATCTCTGATTTTGGCCTGCTAAATTCCCTATTCAGTGCGGTCTGGATATCTACGATCCCCACGTTTGGATGGTCATTAGAATGCTTAATGTACCATGTTAATGCGCGATCGTGCAATGCGCTTACCAGTGTTGCCTTCTTTATATTGTGATCAATGACTCCTTGTGCTTCCCATACAGCCTTTACCATAAACGAAAATTGGTCTGGATCTTCGTTCCCTACTCCCCTAAATATCGAAAATTTTATTGCGCTCGCCATATTAAACTGTGGTGGTGGCGGAGGTGGTGTGGATGGTATGCGCAGAATTCATTGTCTTATCAGACCGATCACGCTCGTCGGAGAAACTCTTGCGAGCTCCTCCTCGCTCTCCCGTGGGGTGAAATCAAGGGACTATACTATAGATCATCGCACTTCACGTTGCCCCAAACATCAATTTATTCACATAACCTGCTTTTCACACAACAACATTTTAATCCAACTGTTCAAACATTTAATGTACATACCTCGCAGTCCTTTCAGGAAGTTTCGTTCCGCCTCACTGTAACTAGCGGTCGTATCTACCGCAAACTCGGTTATAAATACTCCTATAATTGGATCGAGCCAATGGTCCACAGCGCGTGTGATCTTATCTTCCAACGCTTCTAGTCTGCGCACCAATTCTGGAGTCCACACAATCAGTTTGTCGAGTTTATGCCTTCCCTAACCGTCTGCTAGCTTCGCAATCCACTCATACAACTCAGAGGGGAAGGATGCAAAGAAGATTTCGTGGACTTATGTATATAAGTAGCACTCCAACCACTATTCCTTTGATACTCATGGATTCCAATTGTCCTGCGCCACAGATCCCGGTCCCGACAACGGAACCATTTGTTGGCTTGTTGGGGCCTAACCCAGGTTCGAAGTTGAGTTAGCCAAACAAATCCTGGTACTATTGGCCTTTCATCAATAGTCTGTGGAGCTCGCACTGAGGTCTCACCCAAAGTAGTATGGGAGGGTGCTAGAACTAGGTTTCCGCACCTTGGAGATGTCTGATGAGTTTAAGTGGTCCGCGGTTCGACCCCGCATGCATGTTGCTATGCATGCCCACCCATACCTCGTAGCCTATGATGCTGCATTCGCGTAGCCCTATTCGGGGGCCAGACGCTGTTATTACCCGTAGTTACTAGTAGTTCACTGTTAGTTGATTAACTCAACTTACTTGCATGTGTAAAGTATACTTAGCATTATAAATCATTCATACCAGCGTGCGTAGTAAATAAACAGTGTAATTGCAATTTATATTAACAGATAACAACCCAAGAATAGATAAACAGAATTAAGACAAAACTTCTCTTTATTATTCTCTTCCTCGGTTACAGACTCGACTCCGCCCTGCACACTTAGCTACAGGGGTTCGCGCGCTCAGTTGCAGACTCTACTAGGCCTCTATGCACTCAGCTGCAGAGCCTCTTCCTACTACTACGACCCAAGACACACTTAGACTCTTGTTTTATGCTTCGCTATCTTATTCTATCCATTAGATTCTCTTCTTCTTCTTTTTTGTTCTTTCCTTCTTACAACTTAGAGCCTCGCTATATTTATACAATCCCATGGTCCATGGACCATGCGTAGGCCAACATTACATTCAAACTTAGGGCGGATAGCCCTATGACTCTCATTTATACAATCCCATGGTCCATGGACCATGCGTATGCCAACATTACATTCAAACTTAGGGCGGATAGCCCTATGACTCTCACATACATTCCATGCCTATAATTCATGGGGATTTACAATAAAATTACTCAAAACTTGGGATTTGAGCCCCAAAACATGTTGTGGGGGGATTCCATGCCGAACACCTAGAATCCCATAACCTTTAAATAATCAAAATTAAACAGAAAATCCGAATTTGGGAAGCTATGAACTTTGGGACTGGATTTTGGTCGCCTCACATAGAGGTGTGACCAATGGTACAGAGTCGTTAATAAAATAAAAAGGAAAATGTAGGGCTCAAAAAGGTTAATTGCCCAATAGCTTAGGTTGTGGTTGCAGAGACCCATCCTATGGCGAGAAACGAGTAAATAATCAGCAGAAAGGATCCACCCTGACATTAACTGAAAAAAGTAATCGAAAATAAATTAACAAATAGATCACCATTAGCTCTAAGGCTACTAGGTCATGGAACACACTTCAGGGGCTAAAATAGCATGGCATATAATCCAACGCTAGCCCCCATAAAGTCAAATTTAGTAATATGAAATATTCAATCGATGACTAGGATTTATTCCAATGTGTCAGGCCTCACCCCTCAACCTTGTTCATTCACCCTGCAAGAGTAGAGGGACCACACCCACCATCAACACGGCAACATCATAGTGATATCACCAAGTGAGCATGATTTTTGAGGGGACATGGGCCTTCTCCCATCCACTTCTCATCCAATCAAGTGTTTCCACGTGTCACCATCATTCATCCATGCATCACTTCACCGCTCTCCTGACCTATAAAACCTTCCCACACTAGTCATTTTCATTTCAAATTTGTTTCTCACCAATGGTTTCCCACTGCCACTCCTCCTGTGTTTGATCCTTTTCAGCCATCAGCGAATATGAAGCACCTCCATTTCCACTACACACAATTATTTCTGACTAACCAGGTAATATTAATTCCCATACTTTGAAATCATTTTATTTATGATTAAAATGAAAAAGACAACTCCCAAATCCTGGGAGATGAGACTCTTTGATCATACCGAACCTTTATGAACATAGAGGTGGAGATCTGTGACCCATTCCACTGTGGAAAAAGTGTGATAAAGTTTTTAATCCACCTCTACTTTGAATCATTTATCCATGATCCCTTCCAAAGGAACCAACTGGAAAACAATGAATATATTTTTGTTATGTCAATGATGAAATCTCATGTCATTTTGATATTTTTGTAAATATCTCATTTCAAGAATAGAATTAAGGTTGTTATGTGATAATTAGGGCAATTGTGGTAGTAGAAAGCTCGAATGGTTTTGCTGGTAGGTAGTTATGAGAAGATCAAGAAGGAATATTTTGTAAGGGATACTCATCTATGAGATCCTATAAAACTACTGAAGGGATTCAATAAATGGAATCTTAATTTTGGTTTCAGAGGCAGGTCTAAACTCTGAATTTTTTCAATTGTTTGAAGAACTGCAGATAAATGTTCTTTTGAGGATTAATAAAGAAGTTATGGTGATTCCAAATGCATGAAATGTGTAGTATGTGATCTTTCCTTATTTCCATATGTGTTTCTTTCTTCTCATATGGTATGTAATTGTAGCTGTTGGATTTAATCTCAAAGTTATGGATTCATCTATGTCAAATTTTGATGAAGGATACCTATGAGGTATAAGGTCTCATGTCCTTAATATTTTCTTAGCTCCCTCTGTACTTTCATTTACATTGTTTGTTTCATAGTTTTTATGCTTAAGTTTGATGCAAAGGATTCTGAAGACCATCCCTCTGTGTTAAACTTCTCTCCTTTTGTTCTTCTTTCACCTGTACTACAACAACTAATTTAACTATATGTTTCTACATGTAGGCCGCCCGATTTGAATTTTAAGTCATGTATATGGCACTCAATGTGTGCTTGTGATTGAATGTTCCTTTGGAAAATATATATGAACCAATTTTAATTCACAATATGTTTCAAATCCTATATTCTAATCATAAATCATTCAAACACTCTAAATTTCCTAGGCACTAGCCTCTCTCAACCCAGAGGTTGTCTCTATGTGCGACAAGACCCTACATAGGAATCTATTGTTTGACTCCCACCCTAAAGTTCTCCCAAATAGTCACATTTATTTGTTTCCTCCTGAGATGTCCAATGTCCCGCATCACTTAGATCAATGAAACCATGCCAAAAATATATAAGAAATATAATTTGAATGAATGTAAATTGGTTTCATTAATCTTTGACAATGTTTAATTTAGTTTCCATAGCCTTCCTCTTACTTTAATTAACTCCACCTAGGATTCATGTGATACTTATCCACCTCACAAAACTCACACTTAATCATGGTGTTTATATATATATATATATAGCTCAAAAATTAAGAATATCAATTACTATCATATCAATCAAGTATATTATGTATTGCACATATGTAGAGATCAATAGAAAAAAAATGAGGTCATCAATTCTTCACTCAACTATTAGATTAAATTCCTAATCCTTCTCAAAATAAGCTTAGGAAAGGAGCAAAATTACATACATCCCCGTATAGGACAAAGAAAATTTTACGGGATAATATTCGCAAGTGAGTTAATTTTCCACACCTTTTCAAAAATAAATATCTCCTAATTTCCATTTTTCTAAAATTGGTTTACCCAATTTTTATATTATATTTTTTTTTAAATCACCACAATTTTATAGGTACTATATAAAATCATTATAACTACAGTTATTTTTACAAACATATTGCCAAACATTTTATAGTTTTCTTATTTGGGACTAATAATATTCGCTAAAGTTTCTGAACCTTAAGATAAGTTTCCATCCTTCGAATTTTCACTGCTTTGGAACAAAAAGTGACGTCAAGTATTTATGTAATTACTAATAATAAAACCCATAATTTTGTTATACAAATCAAATCATACAATGGAATCCTTAACCATATGTACATCATTTTAATACTAACTATTGCAACTAGTAATAAGCATATCTATGTCACAATAGACAAGTTTGACATACAAAAACAAAATAGCCTAAGAAGGTTTGTTCCTTGAAAGAAACACAAGAATTATTGCACTGAAAAAAGGAATATTAATGGTAATTTCCTCATATCTAAGATTAATTCCAGATACATCTTAGGAAAAAAAATTATTGCTACCATTAGTGGAACCATTGCTCTCACCATTATTTCCATTGCCCTCACCATTGTTTCCATTGCCTGACATTGCAATAGTTTGGCCAAAAAATATATTATGAGGCAAAGGGGAGCCAATTTGAGATTTTCCTAAATCTTTGTGTTAGTTTTAAGGATGGAAGCTCGCCATAACCAACTTAGGCTAGAAAATGGTAACTATAAAACATACAAAATGATATAGATCAATGTGTACATTATATATTAATCTCCTAATCACACTGCAAGCATCAAATCTTTTCCATTATTTTAACTAGCAAAACTTAATATTATAATAATTTTAATAAAAAATTAACCTAATATACATTTAATAATATACATAAATAGATCCCATGAAAACATGTTTTTGTTTGTATGTCTAACTACTTCTTTCTGAAGGTATTTATTGGAAAATAAATTCTTCAAATGTAATATCATACTTTATTCAATATATATATATATATATATATATATATATATATATATATATATATATATATATATATATATATATATATATATATATATATATATATATATATATATATATATATATATATATATATATATATATATGGCATCAAATTCCATCATTTTATTCTAAACTTGAGTAGTTAAATGCAAAGTTAATCCTCGAGTTCAAAGGGTTGGTAAGTTATAACTATCTTGCAAGACAACAAGATTGGAAAACAAACTCAAACATATATTAATTATTGATCTCAATGAATGATGTACATAGTGTACATATAAATACATACAAGAAATCATTGATTCAATTTCTAGGTCTTCTTGGACTCTAATAGCCACTCACCACAAAACTAATCCTAAGGATTAGTTGTCTAACATTCCCCCCTTAATCTGAAGGGATGTATCAAATTCCAAGAATGAGAGCTCAAAATGCAAAAATGCATCTCAACCAAGCGCTGAATGTATCTTAGAAATGGTTTTTAAAGATGACTGCAAACCAATAATGGTGGTTTTTAAGAGAAAACCACAAACGATACCCATGTTTGTAACCTTCATAGGATTTCCTAGATCAATAAAAAAAGTCAACTCTAGAACTATCAATGTAGTTCCTCGTACAATTCGGAATCTAGAAGTGCTCATTCACAAACAAAGCATTCAATAAAAAAACTGAAGTCTCTCTAGATACAACTCTGCCTCTAAATGGTACATGTTGTGGCTGAATCTCACTTGTGGATATTTGACTCAGACTCGCTTCAAAAATATTCAAACCTATAGCATGCCATCAACAATTCCCGCCTTGGCAAATATAGGGTGAGAAGATGAAGTATTCTTCATCACTACAAGGTTGGTCAACACTCGCGAACATATTCTATGGTATGACCTATAAATCTTCTTAGTTGTTGTAACCATGTTAGGATCCTATGATTCATAGGATCAAATGATGATTGGCTATTTTCTTTCAGTTGATGAAATTATAAATAATATTGTATTCTACAAATTATTTACAAAAATAAAATAAAAATATACATAGAAGAAAAAATAAAAGAAAAAACAAAAAGAGGGTATAAAATATGTATATGTGAAAAAAAGAATGAAAAGTGAAAGAAAAACAAATAAAGAAATAGAATCAAGTCTAAATGTCACTCCAAAAAAAAATAATACATCAATAATACTTTTGGAAATTTCAAGGAAGTGTGTAGCGTTCAAATGCCACCTCAAAGTTAGAAATAGAGTAGTTAGTTTAATCATATTGTTTAAACATGATTAGATTAAATTAAATAAAGTTAGTCTATGTTAGTGAATAAATCAACCATCTAGTGTAATCTTGGTTGAAATTGATTAGGTAAAATAAAAAGGATTAACCAAATTATTTAACCTTGGTTAATTAGCAAAAACAGAAAAAGAAATTGAAAAACCTTAGAAAAGGAAATAGAAAGGATGGAAAATCAAAATGCACATTTGGGATGAATTAATCTTGTTCAGATTTGATTAATCGGGTTTAAAGCTAGATTAATTTAGTTTAGAATACATAATAATTTCATTTAATCACGATTACCATGTTTTAATAAGGTAATTTAGGCATAAAGGTTTGATTTTGATTTTATTAAAGTCAAAATACAACAAAAACAATAAAATTGGGATGTAATAACATGTGCTTGATACGAAATCTTATCATTTTTTGGTTACTTGATGGCACAAACCAACGGATCAGATGTGTCCCACCCAGATCAATGGTAGCCAAACCATTCTGCCCCCCTCAAACCCTTCCGAACAATATCTGACAGGGGGGGTCCAGGGAAGCGGTCTTCACAAACTCATTTCCCTCTACATGTCACCCTCTTGTGCACTCCCCCGCCCCCTCTGAAATCACTTCCCATTGCTACCCCCTTTTGGGTTCCCCGCAAACCCGCTTTCCCCTTCATTGACTGCCTGTTGGTCTTATCCTATCGTTCCATCACACCACATCCCCATATTATCCACTCCCCTACTGCCATGTACCTTCTCCCTCTCCACCAAGCTCCTGCCTACCCCTTCATCCCCACGCCTTCCTCCTGCGCTCACACATCACCATATCTCCCACAATCCTTGAATGCCACATGTCTACATCCCCCCCGATTACAATATGACCATTTTCACTTGTTCATTATAGAATTCTATTATTCATTAATTATATTCCCCACTCCAAAAATAAACGTCTTGTTGTGAACGGTAACTATTTTTATTTTATAAATGCCCGATTTCTCGGACATTGAACCTTCCTTGGCTATTTTTTTGTTGAAAACTATTTTGAACAATGTTGTGTCTCCTCTCAGAACCTCACCATTTTTAGAAGCTTCAATGCATTCATAGTTCTCTCCAATTCCTCGCTCAACCATCTATCTCTCTGATCAAGTATTTACAGGGAAATCGACGCCTTAGTTTTCTCTATTATGTTGTCTAAGAAGAAATATGTTCCTCAGAATCCCATACTACCCCCAGCCATAGATTTAGACCACCAACCTTTAGTTGATCATCTCTATGAGGTTACAGAGGCCAATTTTGAATTTGACTTATACGAACTTCACAATTGGCTCAAAAAGAACTATTTGGACCTCAATGATGAAATGGGATTGTGGGACTCTTTCCTACCCCAATATATTTTCCCACAAACCTAGTATTTCCCTGAATTTGTAACCTGGTGCCAATTTTGCTATATGCCTATCCAAAGAGCAGTAGTTTCCCAAAATGGTGAAGTCCTCTTTGCCATTAATGGCCACTCAATTTTAGAGATGCTCCAGATAACAAACATTGACCCAGGGCAACCTTTTCACCCAGATTTCCTTACAGAAATATATAACAAATTGGATTTCCCTCAAAGAGCCAAAGTGTTTGAAACTTTTTTCCGTGATGATTCTCAATTTCCCAAAACAAACCCTCCCTACCCTACTTCTATTTTTCTTGAGAATTCCAAATACATAATCTCCATGGTTTCTTGCATCTTAGGATACTACTCTGACTAGTCTGTAGATGATTTTTTTTTTGCATTTCTCTCTATATTTTCTAGTGGTGAAAAGCCACCAACTATTTTCTATTACAGTGAATTTTTGGCAAAGATGATTTATGAGAAATTCATGAAATTCTCAAACGAACGAGTTTCTAGATATGCATTTATTTTGGTGTATTTATTTATTTATTCTCAGTTAGACAAGTTCCCTTTCTAGCTACAGAAGACAGACAGTCAAGGGAACCCTCAGTTAGTCATTCGCTGGACCTCCTTGGTGAGGAAGAAAAACACTAAATTTACATTCATTGACTTTGTATATAAATTTGTACACATGGAAGCCACTTTGCTCAATAGTGATGTAAAGCCCAGAATACATCCATAGATAAATAGAATTTTTCATTTGAGTGATGAGACCAAGAGAAGGGAATGGTATTTATACCAATCTTACACAGAGATCAGAATATATGGCTGTGAATTTCCTCCCTATAAAATGCCTAAATTTGTATTTATTTGAATATTTTCCTTGGAGTTTATCAGGCAAATTATCAGCATGGATCAGTTGCACTTCCTGGAAGCTAAGAAGAAGGCATAGTTCAAAATAAAAACACAATTTGGGCCATTTGTATGCAATGCAAGGTTAGTAGGACAAGAGGCAGAGGCTGTCTTAAAGAACATGGATTTAAAACATATATTTACTTGGTCTTACGACCCTTTTGGGATAATCTCTAAATTAAGGATGGAATAGAAGTATGCTCCCTACACCCATACTCTTAGACCAGAAATAGAACAATTTATGAACCAGGAGGAGTGTCAGGAGAATACTCTATAGGAGGCCGATTAGAAGGTACTATCTACTTCAAAGACAGTTCCATTACCTCGAGAAAATATAGAGAAAATACCGAGGGAAAGTATCTCCCCTTCAATAACAGGGATCGCAGCTAAAGATTTTATAGTATATAGCAAGAAACGAAAGACTATAGATACAGGAAAAACTCAACAGCAGAATACAGAACAACAACAACCCATTGTTCTAATAGGTCTCTATATCTCTTCAGGGTCAAGGACAAAGGAGATTATTCCTACATCTATGATGACCCCAATGACCATAGATAGACCAATTTCATCTCCATCAAGAGAGGAAGACCAAAGAAATAAGGATCAAAGTATTTTTTTCATTTACAAGGAAATCAAAGAAAAGAACTAAGCACTCAAGGCTACCACTTTTTCACAGTTTTGGAAACAGACAACCACCACCCAGCATAGGCTTTTGTCAGCTTTTGATGCAAAGAAGAATAAAATGCAAGTTTCTTTCTTGGAGCCTAAAGTTGCTCAGCCCAAATAAACAGAAGATTACAAGCAATCTATCTTATCTTTTGACAGTGATCCAATCCATCCCATTGATGAGATGTACTTTCACAAGAAGTTTGGAGAAATTATTTACAACACCATTACAAACACAACTATGGTAGCAGCTAAGCTTAAGGTTTCAGTAAATAATATTCAAGCATAGTTAAATTTAGAAAGAGTTTCTTCTCAAGACAAGACACGAATATAAAGTCTTTGGAGGATTTGCTCATTAAATTAGGATATGATGCCAATGATGTAAAGGTAGATGAAGAAATCATCAGGAGAAAGAATGTAGATATAGCATCATTAAAGAATCAATTTAAAGTACCCTCCGCTAAAGATCCATATGCCAAGGAATATAGAGAGAAGGAGAAGCAAAAAGAGAATATGTTCAAGATCATCATTGAACAGAATAATCAGATTTTAAAAATGGAAAAGGGGCTGCAGACCCTCCTGAAAGAAAAAGAGAAACAACCTAGTGCAATATATGTCATTCCTTTGGCTGTAATCCCAGTAGGAGGTACATCGACAGTGGAGGCATCAAAATCAATCACAAATTCAACAAAAATTATCACAATAGAAGGACAAACTAATAGTAGATGAGCATATTTGGCCAAGGCCATGGAAAATATGACTATTAAAGGCCAAGAAATTGAGAAATTAACTCATAAATTAAATAATTTGCAAGAACAAAAGCTCAAAGTAGACAATGTATATCTAGCAGAATTGCAGAAAACACACAAGCTCGCACAGAGGATAGAAGATCTGGAGAATCATTCTGTCACAGCTGATACCATTACAGAATCCAAAAAAAACTTCTAGATATAGATCAATGAAGCTATCTATTGGTGTACTGAGATCAATGGATTCTTGTAGATCCAGGCATGGCACCAACAAGAATGTAGGCAAAAGACTCGAAAAACTTAGATCAGAAGGTGAAGAGCACAATATTATTGTCTCTCTCAGATTCAGTATTGTTGAATGTATCAGGGGAAGCTATGGCGAAGGCTTTGTGGAATAAGTTAGGGACTTTGTACCAATCTAAGTCTCCAGTGAACAAATTGTTCCTAGGGAAAAAGTAGTGTAACATGAGGATGAAGGATCGAGACTCGGTGAGAAAGCATTTGAATAACTTTAATATTGTGGTAAGTCAGTTGTTATTTATTGATATAAAAATTTCAGACGAAGATAAATGCATCAGTTTGTTGTGTTCTCTACTAGATTCATGGTATAGTCCGGTTGTTTCTATAGGTAGAAATACAAATACCTTGAATTTTGATGAAATTATCTCATCCTTGTTGTTGGAAAAGATGAGATGAAAAAATAAGGAGAGTAAGAATGGAGATGCCTTGTCTCTAAGAGGATGGCCCCAGAAAATAAACAAAAATATGTCCTCAAATGGGAGATCTAAATCTAGTGGGAGATCTAAATCTCCAGGAAAACATCGAAAGGTATGCCAACAATTTGGAAAATAAGGGAACTACAAAAAGGATTGTAAATCTAAAACTCTTAAGAAAGAAATGGATCTGATGATGCTTCTTCTACAGAGGTGAAAACCACCTCAGATGAAGGTGGGGATGTGTACTTAGATTCTTCTTCAAGCACACATGTAGATCATAAGGCATGGTTGATTGAATCAGGTGCATCCTTTCACTTTAATACCCATAGGGAGTGGTTCCGCGAGTACGAGAAATATGATGGTGGTGAAGTCTTCCTATGCGAAGAAAGGAAGGCCATGAATCATTGGATGTAGAAAAGTAAATCTAAATATGAAAGGCGGAAGGATTAGTACACTTCTTAGTGTTCTGTATATTTCTGCATTGGCCAAAAATCTAATTTATGTAAGCAAGATGGATGATGCTAGTGTAAAAATAGTGTTCGATAAAGATACCTAAAATATGGTGTGGGGAGCACTGGTATTGATGCAGGGAGTGTAATACTTCTATGGGTCCTGAAAGTGGACCTAACAAGCTAGTGGTATCCAGAGAAAAGACCATGTTGTGGCATCAAAGACTTAGACATATTATACAGGAGGGCCTTCAAATATTACATGGAAATGGTATGGTAGAATATATGTTTAATTTCTCTATTGATTTTGATTTCTATGAACATTGTGTATATAGGAAGAAAAATCAGGTGAGTTTCTCCTCTGGTGCCAAGAGAGCGAAAGGGATACTAGAGCTTGTGCATAGTGATGCGTTTGGACCTATGTCGGTACCATCACTGGGAAAGTATGTGAACTATGTGTCATTTATATATGACTTATCGTGGAATAAATGGATATATTTCCTCATAAACAAATCTCAATTCTTTGACAAGTTTAAATAGTTTAAAGCCCTAGTGGAAAATCAGACGGAAAATAAGATCAAGGTGTTCAGGACAGATAATGATGGAGAGTTTTGCAATAAGTAATTTGAAGAGTTTTGTAAGAAGTGTCGTATAGCATGGCAGAAGACTACTCCATACACACCATGGGGGCTTCACTCAATGAACCTCTGACCTATCACATGCATTCGCAGCATATTAAGCAATACCCTTAATTTAACTACATATTGGAAAATTCCCCTTAGAATCGCATTATTTAACCCTTACCAATACGAACCAAATAAACATTCCCAATTTGAAAAGCCCCTAATTCCACTAGATATTATAGGTATCCATTTTTTCATTAACATTTTTTATACTCCTTTATATTTGTTCATTAACTTTGAGCTCCATTTTTTATTCCTGCCAATATAAATACCCTTTTCCTCCGATATATCCCCCAATATATTATGTCATTTTTTCCTCAATATATAACCCCCAATATGAACCCACGTGGTATGGTATTTCTCCCCCAGTGAATCCCTCATGATACACACCTCATCAAAATCGAGTTGGAGAAAGAATGAATAGGACGTTGATGGAAAAGGCAAGAAACATGCTTAGTGGTGCTGGGTTAGGACAAGAATTGTAGGCAGTTGTAGTGGATACTGCATGTTATCTATTTAACAAGTAACATTCATCAGCGTTAGAGGGTAAGACTCCACATGAGGTATGGATTGGTAAGAAATTCTCTCTTTGACATCTCAGGGTATTTGGTTGTGATGCATATGTACATGTTCCAAAGGAGAAAAGAACCAAGCTAGATCGTATATATGAAAGGTGCAACTTTATTGAGTATAAGGATGTTTTACAAGGTTATAATATTTAGAAACCAGAAACAAGGAAGGTTTTGTACAATTGAGATGTGGTGTTTAGAGTGGTGAAGGATGTTATTAAACATGAAATAATACTAAATGAGCCTGAAAATATAGAGTTTGAACTGAAGGAGGTAGAATCAGACTCTACAGCAGAACGAGAATCAGAAGAGGAAGAGGCACAAAATCTGGTTTTGAGAAGATCGGTTTGAGAGAACAAAGACGGAGAGGTATATTCCATCTGTGTTTTGTTCAAATTTTTCTTTATCTATTACTAATGATGATCCTAGAATTGTTAGAGAGGCAGTGGATTCAAAGGATGGAAAACTCTAGAAAGAGGCCATGGTTGAAGAAATGGAATCTTTAGACAAAAATGAGGCTTGGGATTTGGTGGAGTTATCAGCTAGAAGGAAACCCATTCGTAGCAAATATGCTTTTAAGAATAATATGAATGCAAAAGGCAAGGTGGAGAAACAAAAACCTAGATTGGTAGCAAAATTTTATTCCCAGGTGTCGGGAATTGATTTTCTTGATATCTTTTCTCTTGTTGCCAAGTTAGCTTCTATTAGATTAGTTTTATTGGTTGCTACTGCTTTTGATTTTTAAATAGAACATATGAATGTGAATACAAAATTTATTCATGGGGATCTGGAAGAAGAGATCTACATGAAGAAACCTAAAGGCTTTGTACTGAAGGGTAAGAAAGAACTAGTATGTAGGTTAAAAAAGTCTCAATATGGGTTAAAAAAGTCACCAACGATGTGGTACTAGAAATTGGATACATATATACAGGGAATTGGTTTCACCAAGAGGAAAGCAGATTTCTATGCGTATGTTAAATTAATTATTGATCATTTTATTTATTTGGTCTTGTATGTGGATGATACGTTGTCGTTCATAAATTACAAAGAAATTATCCAGGATTTGAAGACCCAATTGTCCTCTAACTTCGACATGAAGGATCTTGGTGTTGCAAACTATATTTTGGGCATAACAATTAAATAAGATTGGGAAATGAGGAAGCTCTAATTAAACAAAAGGAAGTATGTGGACACAATATTACAAAGGTTTAATATGTAGGATAGTAAACTGGTGAAGGTTTTTGTTCCTGTAGGTTTAAAGATATAACTAGTTAAACATCATCCCAAGACACAAGAAGACAAAGAGGACATGTCATGTGTTACATGTGCAAGTGCAGTTGGTAGCCTAGTGTATGCAATGGCTTGCACCATACCATTGATTGCACATGCAATGGGAGTATTGAGAAGGTTTATGTCAAAACCAGGGAAGGAGCATTGGACAATAGTGAATTGGGTTTTCAGGTATTTGAGTGGCACCAGTGATTTAGTTTGTGCTACCAAGCAAGACCAGGATTGGATAGAGTTTTGGACATTCATAATATTTTTGATGCGGACTTAGTTAGAGATCTAAATGGAAGAAGATATACAAGTGGGTATGTGTTTAACCTATTTAGACGATCAGTTAGTTGGATGAGCAGGAGACGGTTTGTAGTGGCACTTTCAAGTACAGAGGTTTAATAGATGGTAGCCACTCATGCAAGCAAGGAAGCAGTTTAGTTGTAGAGATTGTGTTCAAGTATGTGGTTGGAACAACGAGCTATAAGGATAGACTACGAAATCCGAAGTGCAATTTTCTTGGCAAATAAACTTACTTATCATTCAAAGACAAAACAAATTTATGTTTAGTATCACTTTGGTGAGGGATATTGTTGAAGAAAAAAAGGTGTGTTTGGTAAAGGTGGACATTTTGAAGTCGATAGGGTCTAGTTCAATAGATGGTGATCGGGTGCTCTATTAAGGCACTCCTTGATTTGAAATCATCATTTCATTTCTTTGCCCCAATCGGGGTGGTATATTATACATGCTGAAGATGTAGTCCTACCAAGCTTACAAAAAAAAAACGTGGACACTTTGAAGAATATTGCAGATGCATTGACAAAGTCTGTGAGCACTG
Source organism: Pinus tabuliformis (assembly GCA_031772625.1). Lineage (NCBI taxonomy): Eukaryota > Viridiplantae > Streptophyta > Pinopsida > Pinales > Pinaceae > Pinus > Pinus tabuliformis. The sequence continues at coordinate 775,802,557 of CM062815.1, forward strand.
AGAAGTTTTCTTGTTGTAGAGAAATGATGGGAATTACAGACTTGGATCACTGGATATGCACTCATGCACCCCCTTGTGTGGAAAGAAAAAGAAAGTGGGAGAATGGTTGGTATGTGTTATATTCTTTCCACGACTAGCCCCAGAAAAAATTATGGGTGGTTTTGCGCATGGTTTTGGGCATGATGGTTTTCTACCCAAGGAATTTTGTAGATATTGTCAGGGAACTATGGATATGTTCTAATCTCGGGTTAGTGAAATGGGTTTTATGAATGCATCAGAATGTATATATATGTATTGTAACATTGAAAGGACTATAATGAAAAATCAATCTGGTAGCCCCAGTTTTGGCATCCATGGGAAAATCTCTTTGTATATTTGTTTTATAATCTCGCCATTGCATATTTTTTCGTTCTAAGAATTCATTTGCAGGTAATTTCTTTAAAGGGTTAAAGCCTACAATAATCCAAATATACTACTACTCCAATGGTTCATCCAATTAGCAACATCTCTCCCTTTGTATACCAATGGATTAGGTTGTATTTCTATAGTTGTAATATTATGGCAATGCACATTAATGGTTGTTACAAGAGCCAAATTCTTCCCCTACTTTATCATGATAGGATAATTATGCTCATGGCTATTGAACCTTTGTATCATCCACATATAGAAATGAAATAAGACAAAACATAAAATATTTGTAAACTTTTCATTTCATGTTTTTTTTGAGAAATCAACTCCCCTTAAAAAAATGTTACTGTAATCTTGTATCTCCCCCTAAGCTTATTCACTATTCTTCTCCTTTATTCACATTTGATTGCTTATCTTCTTCTTTTTTTCTTTTTTTCAGTCCCGTAGTTGTGTGGTCCTATTTTATGTTCCCTTATATATCAACTTGATTTGTCTCCATTTCATCTAAGCTCCCTTGTCAAGGTTGTGACCAATTATTTTTTTCATGCACCATTACTATTTTTCTTGCTTTGTTTAGAGAATTTCTTCCACTATGCCTAAGGTTCATTTAGTCTATAACAGAATCAACAACATGATTTTTCCATGTAATAATATCATCTTTTGTACTTTATTAATATGTTGAATATACCCCAATTTTCTTGTGACATTCTTTCACATTGGCTCTGGCTCTAACTGATTCACTTCATGCTGGCCACACATGTAGGTTGGAATATTGCATAGATCACTTGTCATACTCTCCATGAATCCAAGTTCTCCATGATTACACCCTCCAATGTTGGTCGGTTTTCTACTTCAATTCGCTTGTCCATATTCCTTTCTAACCAAATGAGCTTTACTTATTGCCCCAAATATATCTCTGGTGATCTTTTTAGCTCACCACTCATCTTTTGCAACTCATCCTCAATGATTTATATCTTATTTATGTGACTTGAGGCATTTTTGTCCCTCACTTTTATTTTACTAATAAGATGATAGGGATAACACTCTCCCACTTCATTATGTTTATTTACCTTTATTGAGGATATATGCATTGCTTGAGGTCCTAGTTTTTATTTTTACTAATCTATGAGATCAATCCCTTATTTTACAACCTTTAGAAGAAAATATAACCTCAAATATATTATCAACCATTTGACTTACACTTAGGATGTTTTTCTTTAAACCTTCAACAAACAAGAAATATTTAGCCTTATCTTTTTCACTTTCAAGGCCAACTAATCATTTTCCCATTATTATGGAAGGTGTAGCATTTTCAAGAACTACACTTCCACCTTTGAGATCCTTTAGAGAAATAAATTTTCCTTTGTCTATGATCATGTCATTTGAAGATGTAAATTTTATGTAGCATTCATCCTCTTAATGTTGACCACATAGAGATAAATTGCATTCCTTCTTTCTTTTTCCATATCGTTGTGCTTTCTTCTTACTTGATTCGCTTTGGAGGACTAATTGGTATGTTGTTACAATTGCTTGCTTGAAGTAAATGATTGTCATATTTGAAACCTCAAGGGTGATCTATTAAAGGAGAAATCGAGGTGTATCCTTCAATATCACCTTCATAGGAGTTACTTACTTTATTCCTTTCATGGTTACATGAGGAAAGCCTTCTTGAGGGATTCATTCTTTTACCATTACTCTAATTTGTGCCAAGTTTGTTTACATCATTTTTATCCCTTTTCATGTGCATTGAATACCTATTATCAATATGCCATGGGTTTTCTTGAGCTTGAGCATAGAGTGAAAATCCACACTCTACTACTTATTTATGCATTTTTGCTTTCAATCTCAGAGTTCCTTCTTATTTTTCCTCACTATGAGAGGGAGGTATGATCTTGCCATATTTACACTCCACTGCTTTGTGCCCATAATGGTAACATATGTATCATTTTGCAATATCTAACAAGGGGGCAAAAGAATTGTGATTTCTAATGACATTCCTATCATAGCTTCTAGAGTTTCGAATCATAACTTCATTATTTGATATCTTATACGCTCTCTTTCTATTATTGTTCAACATATTCTATTTTCTTGAATAATACCTATAATATATTTCTTTATGTCCAAAAATGTTGCAAGAAAAGAAATGAACATAGAAGAAGATGATACCTAGGAGTATTTTTCCATTGAGAAGTGAAGCTTTTGAGCCCCCTATGAATTTGTCCTTCAGGGGGGTAAACTCTCTTTCACTTGTTCCTTGAGGCTATTAAAATTGTTGTTATGAATTTTCCTTTGTTGTTGCTGAGTTGTATTGTTGTCATTTTCCTTTATTTTTTTTTTTTGTTTTTCCACTTGTTTTATGTAGTTCTTTGAATGGTTTTTATAAAATCTCCCTTGTAGTTGCTAATTTCATTTATTTGTATTTATATTAAGTATTTTTCTTTATCTTTCTTAGTACTTGATTCTCCTCCATAGCCCAAGCTAGTTTTGATGAGAGGAAATCTTTGTTTACTCAGAATTTCATCTAGGATTTTGGTACTCTTCTAATATTGGTTTAGTTGAGCATTAGATTTTTCTATATCATTTCCTAGTAAGACAATATCAACTTATATTTTCTCACAATAGCCTTTTATTTCATTTATTTTATTATTCACTACTTCATTCACTCTTTTGACTTCTTGTTGATCTCAAAATAACAATTCTTTTCTTAATTCTTCAAAATATTAATCCTTCTTCTCATAAACCTACAACAATTTCTTCTATGCTTTATTGATTAGTGTGAGCCTCTTAATATCCTCTAGAGTAGAGATAAGTTTTCTTCTAAAATGTATCTCCTCATCAAGTTCTTATTCATCATTTGATTTGAAGGAACTATCAAGATCACATTCTTGATCTATTTTTATTTCTTATTCTTCTTTCCTTGAATCCAATGTCTCATCCATATTCATGGGTATAATTACTTATTCATCACTACTAGATGTATTTCTATCTATTTACTCTAAGGAGCAATTATTTTCTAAGGAATAAGGACTTATCCTATTTCTCTCATGGGATACTCTCTCAACTTCAAGTTCTCTTTTATTACTATTATTTTCTAAATTTTCATTTGAAAAATTAAGAGAAATACGACCTATTATTTTACAATTACAATAGAATAACAATTTACCTATAGATGATATTTCTTTTGCATCTTATTCACCTTAAACTTTATCTCCTCAATATGAATTTTTCTTTTAATAATAACCAGCTTGTGAATTTGTGGCAAAGGGATCCTCTTCATGGTTAGATTCATTACTTGTGCAGTCATGGTGTTAAATATTGTTTTATTCTTTGTTTTCTTCTTCCTCATAGACATATTTCATATTATACATCATTTATTTTGTACCCTCACAATGAATTACCTTGTCATAATCTGATTCATACAACATGCTCAGGATTTACTTAATAAATTTTGTAATATACTCTTTCTTCTTTCCCTATTCTAGTTACAACCATACATCCAAGCCAAGAGCCATTAAATAAACTTTCATTCTTACCTTCTAGAGTGCATAACATTATCCATTCAATAATGGTACTCCATATGGAGAAATCCAATCCTAGATAGTAATGCTCCCAGTAAATTTACCTTCCAATGGTTAAATTGTTCCTGAAGGAACTTGCTATTATACCAAATTTTAGAAACTACGATAATACTGAGATGGGGCATGAATTAGTATTATGGCCAATTTTAACAATTATTAACCATATCCAACATTACAAATCATTTAGCAGTTAACTATGTAAACAACAAATAGAAACACCAGATGTATATGGAAACCCATAAAGAAGGGAAACCACAAAACTTATGTTTGAATATACTTGTAGGTTGTAACCTATTTTTACATCAACTTTTCTAGCTCCAATGAAAAGGAGACACCCATCCCTTAATTTACAATCACATGTCCAAAGGAATTACCAACTCCCTGATCTTTACAGGCTTCAACCTAAAGGAACCACCAACTCCTTAATGTGTACACACCAACCTACTCAAGGTACCAACCCCAAATAACCACACCATGGACCTCTATTTCATAACATTTTTAGATTGAATCCATTAGTCATGAAGAGAAATAATTCAATGTTCTGATACAAATTTTCATTTACGAGTATGTAACCTTATCGTTGAGCTCTGCTATATCATCTTGTGGCACATACAACTTCATCTATCTCTATAATAATAACGACCCTCAACTAGGAGGATTCATTCTCTGTTCAACTATGATCTCTACAACAATATCTTTATTATGATTGATTTGGCAGATAGAAACATATTATGTTAATAGACTTCATTACTAGGCTCAACATTACATACATAGATAGTCATAACATCAATGAATCATTAGAATATATATATATATATATATATATATATATATATACACAAAATCTCCCAGCATAGGATAAACATCCTCTTTGAACTTCATTCCTCTTGTTGTATGTTTCTCAAAGATAGCGTGAATGTAATCTAGTCTGAAAGAAAGAAATATAAAAGGAATTCAGACCTGTCACAAACAACCAAACTCAGCCCCATCAGAAACCAAGAAAATGCAAACCTATAACTCTATGTTAGATATTTTTGACATGTTGTACTTGCCAACATTCAAGGGGTCTCCCTGATATGTGGTCCCAATTAGACCTCACACCATCTAGGAAAGGAGCCCCTTTCGGAATACAGCTTGGTTACCATTTTCTTAAAGGTTTTCCTTGGCTCTAACTATCAGCAAGAGAGAGGAGTGGATATGTTCCTATGAAAATCAAGTGTGCCTAGTGAGTGTTTGGTTGTAGGTGTGTCAAGGTTCTTCTACTTTGGAAGGAGAGAAGAAAGTGAGCCTCTAAGAGAGAGGTAATAATACCACCCTAGGAGAGACACACATGAATACGAACGATTCATCTAACATCCAACATAATAGTCCACAAAGATGTGACGTTCATGCAACCATCACAACACATTCTCAATATCATAAGCACTAAAATAACCGAAATATTTCAACTACTTTACTATAGGTGAAAACAAACATGAACCATAATCATTCACATAACAATCTTACAAATATTCATAATCCATGCATGAAGAACATGCTGGCCATCAGGCTTCATGTATTAAATAAAAGTCCAAGGATAGATGTATACAATGAACACCACTAACTCCAATAGTGGAGCATTGGAGCCACTACTTTCTCCCCAAAATAACTATCTTGTCTCTCTAATGCCTTGCATGAGGAGCCAAGGTGAAAAAGTCCTTTACTTATACAATGAGTGTGTATATATAACCAATAGGGTGATGCTCCACCTCCCTTATGACTCTTTTACTACCCTCATGATTGTTTTAATTCCTATGACTTTTCGAATTTAAATGACTCTTCATGTTTTGTACATGTCCTTTTGGACTTCCACTTTATAATACATTTTTGAATAGGAATTCACATAATCCACAAACGTGATGTGACATATTGTGACTCATGACATGACATGACATGATACTGATGACATGGATTGTACGATGACAGGGAAATGTCAATTCATCCATAATGCTTCTTGTTATGTGTCTTCTTGAAAATGTTCTTCTGTCCACCTCCATATGGCTTAGAGCTAAGGATTCTTCACTTATATTAGATCTCAAGCAACGTTGCAAAATAGTGTCCCTTTTCCTTCTTCCGATTGATCCGCTTGCATATTTAGCTACAGAGGTGTCTTCTTGCATGTTATCCTTCTCTATCTCCTTCTTCATCATCCTTTCAAGGTATGATAGAGTACCTGCATCTGCAATTTACACATGACAAGATGAAATCAGTCTATTAAACCTCTAGTTTAACAAGCTACATGATAATCCACTGATTGAGCCAGAATCGGGTGGCTTGCTAAGGGAGAGGCTCAGTGACTATGCAATTACACATATGAGGCAATTAGGGGTTGAGGGTTGAGCGTTGAGACTGTTCAATGTGTAGTTCAGGTTCGAATGAGCAAGATGATTGCGTAGCTGAGGAGCTCAGAGAGATATGATAAGGGACAGAGCACCAATTCTACCTACTGTGTAGTTCTTGAAGGAAGAGGAGGCTAAGTGACTAATAAATTGTGTAGCTCAGGAGCTCAAGGGTTTGGCTTAAGGACTGAGACTACGTAATGCATAGTTCAAGCCTAGCTGGAGGGCAGGGTTGCGTCGTTTTGGAGCTCAACGTTAGAAAGGAATTGTGCATTCCATAATGTCAAAAGGCAGGGTTGTTGCTAGAGGGTTGATGTTGTGCAATGCACATTTTAGGAGGGCCAGATTAGGCTAAGTTGCTTGGTCAGGAGTTTTTTTTTGAATTTGGCTAAGTGTGGGATCGGTGAAGCTAGTGTGAATAATGATAAGACTTGACTTTGATCACATAGTTAAAACACTTGACCACACAACATAGATCATCTAGGACACATGAACAACATACTTCCCTCAATGCGACGACTTACGACAAGTGTGACACTAATGATACACTTTGCGATGACCATGACAACACTTGTGTGACAATGCTTAAAACTTTGGAAATGAGTGCAACAAATTTAGACATGGTAAGATCAACTCCTTTAGGCAAAGATAACCCCTTAAAACCACAAAAACAGGCTTATGTACATCATGCGACACTTAACATGTGAAAAGATGACATTTTGATTTTCTTACAAATGGGACAAAAACACTTAGAGAAAACACATGCAATAAATCTTAATGTTTGCGACTATACAAGACCAAAGTAGGCTCCAAAACTTGGGTGTAGGCAAAAATTTTGGAGGGTGTTGTAGCAGTGACAACACTTGGCAACACACTGGTATAATTCCAACTTCTCTATATAGGATGATTCTTCTATGTAGGGTCTTAGTTCTTCTAGGAGTATTGATTCATCATGTAGATCACTTTAGCTTCCCCACTTACCCCATGAATAATCATGGTCCCCTTTGTGCCTTCCCGGTTGAACACAAACATAATATCAACAATATCGCAATTTTTCAAATCGGAATGGGTAGTATAATTCACGAGCTTTAGATTTTCAGAGTATAGTTTTCATCTTTGGTGTTTCTATGCTACCAGCAGGCCCAGATAATACCCTGAAGGAGTCACTACAGGAACGAAAATATTTCAGAGGCGCTTATTTACATAGGATTTTGGATAGGCACTTATTCATTTAATCGGCGGAAGAGGGATCCTGAATTATTGAGAGTAGGAGAGGTTTTTCCTTCAAAGAAGCATATAAAGACCTATGATTTAGGTTTTCTTGTTTGGGTTTTCCCCTTTTCCTCCTCTACTAATTAGATAAGCATGAAAAAATCAAAACATAAGGAACCAAGTGCAGGCACAAGGTTTCTAGAATAGACACAGGTATGATGGTTTGACACAAAACTCTCCTTATGGACGAATCATATTTTCCATCAGAACATCATTGACTAAAATATGTAACCAACAGAAAGAAGGAGAACCGAAGGTTATCCAAATGTTGTAGTGTGACAAGACTCTTTTCAACTTAGCCACACACAAAGAAGCCATAAAACATGTTCACACATGACGCTTATTTACACGAAGGAAAATGAAACACAAAACTAAACAAGCAAACAAATAAGAAAATAAACTATGTATATAGGGCAGGGCACAACCCCATATCGTCATTTAAAATATTGTTTTAAATATTTTTCATTAACAGGAAGAGATTCAATCTTCCCATCTAGAGATTGAAGATGATATGTTTGTTAGCCAAGATTTTTGTGCACAGTGAACGGTCTAATCCACATTGATTGGAACTTAGTATGTTTTCCTTTGTCCTCATGGGCTTTGTCCCACTTTAAGACTATGTTACCCACAGTTAATTCATCTTTTCCTACAGACTTCTTATCAAAGAACCTCTTGATATGAATCTGATGAAGAGAAAAATTTCTTCTGCTTTTTGTCTTTCTTGCTAGAGTTTTGCAGATGACGTTTATCCTACTTTGAACCAATAAGCATGAATTTCCCTAAGATTCTTATGAAAATTGGACAGCAGGAAAGTATATGTTTTGGGGTAGGATGGCTTCTTTTCCATACACCAATATGTAAGGAGGCATATTCAGAGAAGGTTTTGGTGTGACTCGATCGGCCCAAAAGGCATTCACCAAAGAGAAGTGTCAGTTCCCTTGTTCATAGAAAACAAACTTCTTGATAATGAAGATAAGGTTCTTATTAGTGGACTCAACAAGAAAATTTCCCTGTGGATAATAATAAGCATAATGTGTCAATACAATGACATTTTTCAATGAAAAATCATATTATCTTAACGACAAAACGTACATTGCAATGTAAAAAACAAGTGAAGTAAAAACACCAAACTTGGAAATGATCTTTTTCTTAAGGAAGTTCATAACTTCCTGATCATTCACTTGCTTAAGTGGAACCGCCTCTTCCCACCGTGTGAAGTAATATGGGCAATGAGAATATAGTGGTGCTACTTCGATGAGTGCATAAAAATTTCACCGATGACATCTAGGCCCCATTGTTGAAAAGTTTCTTCCACTGTGATAGGTTGCAATGAGGTAGTTGACTTCTTTCGTCAACCAACACACTTATGAAATACTGGACACTTGCAGGCATATGTGTGACAATATTTGAATAATGTGGGCCAATAAAAACCAACACGCATAACTTTGTGCATCATTGTGTCACCCACAAAGTGTCCTCTATTTGTTCCATCATGGAGATCACACAACACTTTCTTTCAATCATGTGCTTCTAAGCATCTGAGAAATTCTCCATTATGGTGCTTTCTAAAAAGCACCCCATGCACAAAGTGGTAAGATAATGCTTTTAATCTGATTGGCATCTTTTATCATGCGGATAAGTGAGAGTGTAAAGTGCTATGCTCGAGATACTAGAGCACATCCATATACCAAGAGCTTGTGATACTAGTCGAGGAAGCTCGCTCGACATTATACATCTTGATTTCCTTCTCCCAACCGGATGGATCATCTTTTGTTACATCCACTACTTTTGTTTCTATCTAGTATAGACCATGGCCCTTGATGGTGTGAACTAGTATAAATTCTATATCATACTCATGTAAACTGGTCATCCAGTTCACTTGTCTCTCACCTAGCTCTTGTTGGACAACTAGTGATCTGACTGTTGGGTGCGGAACAAAGATAATGCAATGATACTTCAAGAGGTAGGGCCGGAAGTTCTTTACCACCTTATAGACTGCATACGACTATTTATCAATGGCGGGATCATTAATTTCAGGTCCTTGTACACTGGCACTCGTAAAGGATATTGGTTGCTCATTATTTTGATCATATTTTTACGTAAGCACATCAACAAAAGAAGTATCTGAGGTGAAGGTGTAGAGAAAAAAATATTTGTTGAAATATCAGATGTATAAGGTTGGTGCTTCTACGATAAATTTCTTAATACAGGAAAAAACACCATTTTCCCTTTTATCCCACTTGTATATTGTGTGCTTCTTTACCTTGTCCTGTATAGGTTTCATAATTTTAGCGTAATCAGAGATGACCTTACGGAACAAAGTTGACTTTCCCTAGGAAGGACTGCATGGCTTTCTTGTTAACTAGGAAGGGAATTTGCATAATAGCTCTAACCCTTTTAGGGTCCACTTTAATCCAACTTTTGGTGATCATGTTTCCCACGAGATTTCCCCCGGACACTACAAATATACTCCTCTTGGGATTAAGAGATATCCTGTATTTTTTACATCGGTCAAATATTTTCTTCAAGTGGAATAGGTGGATAGATATCTTCTTTGAAAACAATGTGACATTGTCAATTTACACCACCACTCTCCATCCGATTAGCCCATGAAATGCAATGTCCATCACATGTTGAAAGGTCACACCGACATTAACTAGCCCAAAAGGAATTCCTCTGAATGCGAACATGCCCCACTTGGCTCGAAAGGTAGTCTTAAGCCTATCAAGTTCTGAGACCAACATTTGATTGTATCCAAAATAACTGTAAAGAAAATAGAACATTTCTTACCCCGATATTGCCTGCAATATCTATTCTAAAGACGACACAAGGTAGGTGTCTTTGTCCAAGGTGCAATTGAGATTTCAAAAATCTACAGACAAGCATATTTCCCCAAACTTCTTCCTTACTAAGACTAGATTAGCTACCCAGATTGAATGTCACACTTTATAAATGACCCGAGAATTTAACAAATTCCTCAACTCCTTATGAATCAGGGGCTCAAGCATTGCATGTACCTTTCACAACTTCTATTGAAAAGGCTTAACCCCTTCCTTGATTGGGATAACATGTTGGATTATTTGCATGTAATAAGTTTTGAGCTCATCATATGTCCATTCGAACACATCTCGGTGCTACTTGAATAAGAAGATAAAAGCTTACCGCTCTTGTGGTGTGCAACAAATGACGAAATTAACAAAATTTGGATATTTCTCCATTCCAAGATTAATAAGTTCAGGCGACAACATTGAACTATGGGTTTTGGCATCAGCTTGCCATTTAAAGTGATTTTTCAAGTCATACTAATTTTTTAATGATACCACACCCTTCAGCATGGGGTTCTCCTTGTTTGTGTGAGCTGCATCTTACAACACGTTTTTGTTCTTGTCTTCATCAATAGCTACATCTTTGAATACACTAGAATTCTCCATGAAATGCAGTATCTATTGGTCAACATTAAGAATGTGTAAATTAGTGATATTATTAGGGAGAAGTGGTTTATAAAGAATTTCAACAAAAAAACCATCCCTAAGTGGTGACAACCTAGCAACAACGTTTTCTAATGCATCCACAACTATGTTACACATTCTAGGAACATATATAATGTTAAAAGCCTCAAATTGAGAAATTAAACACCATACCTCTTGTTGATAGATTTTCAAATTAGGCGACACACAATGTATAGTATTACGTAGTTGCCACATGACAATCTCTGAGTCACCTATTGCTTCAAGAACCCCAATATTGAGGTCAATGGTCTTTCGTAAGCCCATGATGAGTGCTTTGTATTTTGTAGTGTTATTAGTGCACTCGAATTCCAAGAGGCTTGAGATTAGATGTTTTCTCTATTGCGGGTATACGAAAACACAACTAGCTCCAAAGCCCTCCTATGTATTTGGACCATCAAAAAAAAATTCCAAACATCATATGTACAAGAGTTACACCCTACACTAGTACTAATATTATTACTATCTACTCTACAAAGGTCATTTGTGCCACTTTGACTAGGAAGGAGTTCCAATTGTGTGCCTAGTGGGACTAAGGAAGGCTAAGTAAGCTAGCAACCTAGGTCAGTCTTCAAGAATGAATTACTAAATATTAGGTCTGTGAAGGCAAGTGACTCGTTTTTTCCTTCGAAGGGTGTGACAATATGCTTCAGGTAGGAATCTGAATCTACCTGGATTTATCTGTTTCAGCCCTTGTATGGAAGCCATAAACGTGACGAGTCAGTAGCAAAATACCCCTGTAATTTGTTGGACCAGTCTCTACTTAGCAATACACTGTATGCTTCCAAGATGTCCACAATTACTATGTTTATGCATCGGTGAACTCGTTGATTGGATGATAGGCGGATAAGCACATTTCTGAGTTCACCAATAGCATGGATAAGAGTCCTATCTAGTTGGATTATTTGTGCATCTATTTTATCCAATTTTTATTACTTTTCTTAGCTACAGATAGTGGCATTACATTTATAGATACACCAGAATCAACTAAGAAATTATGCACATTGTAATTAAAAATTTTGAATGTTAACAAAAATAGAGGGCAAAGTGTGTTAGCATCTAATGTTAATGCATTAAGTAAAAATTCCATGGGACGAGAAGACTTAATAGTTCCCTTCTGTGGAAAATCATTGTTACTTGAGGAAGGTTGTTCAAGAGCGCAGACGAGCAGTTCTTGCTAGCTTGTGATCCTTGTAAGTTCGAATAGTGAAATGTTAGCACGAGCTTTTTTGATGTCTTCGACTATATTATAATTAAGCGTATCAAGCATAGTCAAAGTGTCTAGAGGATTAACCTTATATAATACTTCCAGAACAATGGACTTGCTTTCTCCATTGGCAGAGGTACTCTTCATTGTAGCAGTGTTTCGAGATTTCCTCCGAGTGTTTTGAGCTACGTTGACAGGCAGTGTGATCTTCCTTAACAAATGCTCTTTCAATCTCTGCCTTATCAACTCTGGTTCGGAAAATGGACCTTATATTCTCAAGTTATATTGACCATTCTTCTTTTTAGTTAGCTCCTCACTCAATGGCTGCTTTTCAGCCATTTTCCTTTCAGCGACGAATACACAACTGAACATATTCATTATGTGCCCACCACTCACAATTTCTTTAGCTGCAGTAGTTTCTTCCTTTTCGTTCGTAGGCTTAGTAGTCTCATATAAAAGTATTTTGTCAATGATATGTGTAGCCAGAGCATTTATGTTGTGATTCCATTGTGGGCACATCTTTTCTGAGTGATATTCTTGTTGAAATGAATAATATTGGTTCATGCCCATCCTTTCAACATCACCATAATGTTCGAGCTATGTATAGACATGGTTGGATGGCTTTTGGTGCTACAACAGTTGGAAATCCTTCTTATAATGTTTAATTCGGGGGATTTCTACTTACGGTGGTCTCAGTTGACCTCTGTTTTAACTCTGCCATCTCATTGGACAAATAATTTATGGTATGGGTCAAGCATTCAAGATCAGTAGCTTCTTTATCCTTGGCCTTACTTAATGAGGCCTGAGACCTTTTACTTATGTATTTGGAGTCCTTTGATGATTCATTGTCCATGATGACTCCAATTACATGCAACTCCTTTTCAACTACAATAGCTTCTTCATAATTTTCTACAAGACTTCCTTTCATAGTTCTCTTCACAAACTGTGTGATGCCTATCGGTAAGCCAAAACTGTAATGATCAATAGTAATGGATTCATGAGGTTTCGTATCTATAGGAAATCTGTTAAATATGTGATTGAACCTCTGATTAAAATCCTTAATTTTTTCTTTCTGTTCCATCTTCAGATTTCCCATCTCCTTTAATAACATGGCAGGGATTTTTTCGTCAGTAAACTTTTCAAGGTACAAATTTTTAAATCCCTTCCAATTCTATATTGATTTTGGAGGAAGAATGTGGCACCATACAACTATTGTTCCATCTAAGGTATAAGGGAAAGTCTACATGCAACATCATCATAATGTACCTCAAGTATCTGTAGATATAGGTAGAAGTCTTCCAAGTGGTCCTCAAATTTCACTACTTTGTCAAGGTCGTACTTCGTTAACATCTTCTCTAGGGGCCTCGACATGTTATGTAAAACACCCAATAAAGTAAGTGGGCCCTCAGACAACCAATCCAGATCTTGGTCTAACATTTATTCATCTTTGTGCTCCTCCTCTTCGTCAGAATCTATTATATCTTATTCCTCCTCTTCATAACCGCCTAACCTGCTGAAAGTATCATCTGAGATTACAATGTCCTCTTTGTCACTACCATTAAAATATGGATGATGCTCTGATTTCTTTGTGCTTTTTGTAGTCTCTGCTAACTCTTCAAGGGTAGTGAGAACTAGATCTTCTCCCATCGAAACCAATATCCCAGTAGGAGTGGTTGCACTCCTCTTTGGAAACTAAGTAAGATTTTTTACTCAAGGAATTAGTGGAAAATTATGGGTTATAGGATGGATGGCCCAGATGTGCTCATAAGAGATTTCACAAGTTTGTTGAAGACTGGGCTGAGAAGATCTTCCAACTTCAAGAATATGAGCAGGGGAGGTGTTGGGAATATTACTGCTTGACCGAAAGAAGTATTATGAGGGTGGGTGAGGTTATCAACCATACAAATCTATCTCGCCTCCTTATAGCACCATAAATGTTGATAGTGATGGACCTGCTGACATTCAAGGGGTCTTACTGATATGTGGTTCCAATTAGACCTCACACCAATTGGGATAGGAGCCCCATCCAGAATATGACCCGGTTACCATTTTCTTCAAGGTTTTCCTTGGCTCTAATTGTCAGTAAGAGAGAGGAGTGCATATGTACCTTTGAAAAGAAATGTTATACAACAATTTTTCACACTACCTGTCTCATACCCTGAGCTGTCGAACTTTTCCCAAAATGTCACAAAGTGACAAAATTTGTTAATGAATTTACCATGAAAATCATTGATTAGAGCATCCCTAAAGAAAAGAAGAAGAAATGCCTTGAAGTAATTCTGTAATATCTTGTAAGAAAACCCTATTTGCAAGCCCAATGCTACTTTTAACAAGAAAACCCATGTTGGTACCCTTTTGTCTAACTAGTGACTAGCACTGGCAGCATGACTTTGGATACGAAAATCCATGTTGATCCTCTTTGGGAAGTTTCTCCAAAAATGGAACAGAAGATTCTCTTAATAGAAGCCTCAAGAATGGTGATTTGGTTATTGTTGAATAAGGATATGGTCGATTTCTCCCATTTTGAGTCCTTGATCCTACCTTTAGGGATCTTCTCCTTAATATGTGGACCTTCTTCCCCCTTTTGTAGATCCCTAACTCCCTCTCCTTCCCTATAATTGCATTCCCTTACACACTCAAATTGTTGGTCATAGTAGATTGGTCATGTTGCTACTAAATTATACCTAATTGCTACCAATTTGTGAAGAAGAAAGAAGAGCTTGAGAAGGCTTGGCTTGGACTTGGAAACCCATCCCAAAGGAGGCTTCCAACATTAAGGCAGTGGTTATATGCTTCCCTCTTGTGTTTATTATTAATACAATGCATGTTTACTTTCCATAAGCATGTAAATGATTACTTGCTTAGTATCATGCTCCTTGATCTTTCATATGGTTTACATTAGAATGCATATGCTATGTTTTTCCTTTGTTGTCTTTGTTTGACCTCTCTTGTAGGTATTCGTTTGCAATAAAATAGAAAGGATCGAGCTTGGAAGTGAGGAGATGGAGATCAAAATCGAAAAGCAGCCACATAGAAGTGAGGTAAGCCATATTTCCTCTCTCATGTCATTCTGATTTAAACTAGGAGAGTTTTGCATGTATTTTTTTTAGCTGTTACTAGATCCACTCATTGGACTAGATGGATCACTTCTATCGGTAGAAGGGGTTGCCTAGTTAACAAGTAAGCAAGTGTGCCTGGTTAGTGTTTGGTTGTAGGTGTGTCAAGGTTCTTCTACTACGGAGGGAGAGAATAAAGTGAGACTCAAAGAGAGAGGTAATAGTAGAACCCTAGTAGAGACACACACAAATATGCATCATTCATGCAAGCATTACAAAAAATTATCAATATGATAAGCACTAAAATAACTGAAATAGTTCAACTACTTTAGTAGAATTTAAAACAAACATGAATCATAAACATTCACAAAAGAATCTTACAAATATTTATAATCCATGAATGAAGAATGCTTTCGCCATCATATGTCATGTATTAAGTAAAAGTCCTAGGACACATGTATACAATGAACACCACTAGCTCCAATAGTGTAGCGTTGGAGCCACTACTTGCCCCCCAAAAGAACTAGCTTGTCTCTCTTATGCCTTGTGGGAGGAGCCAAGGTGAAAAATTCCTTTACTCTCACAATTAGGGTGTATATATAACCAATTGGGTGATGCTTCACCTCCCTTGTGACACTTCTACTACCCTCATGACTGTTTCATTTCCTATGACTTTCCGACTTTACGTGGCTCTTGATATTTTGTACATGTCCTTTGGACTTCCACTTTACAATACATTTTCTAATGGGAATTTACATAATACACAAAAGTGATGTGGCATATGGTGACTCATGACATGACATGACATGAAAATGATGACATGGACTGCATGATGACATGGAAATTTCAAGTCATTATTGTTTCTTCTTTCTGAGTGCCTTCTTGAGAATGTTCTTATGTCCACCTCCATATTGTTTAGAGATGAGAAGTTTTCAGTGATATCATATCTCAAGCAGCGGTCACAAACTAGTGTCCCTTCACTTTATTCTGATTGACCCACTTGCATATTCAGCTACATAAGTGTCTTATTGCATGTTCCCCTTCTCCATATCCTTCTTCATCATCCTGTCATGGTATGATAGATTACCTGCATCTGCAATTCACTCATGACAAGATGACATCAGTCTGATAAACCCCTTGTCTAACATGTTGCATGATAATCCACTAATTGAGCCAGAACCGAGTGGCAGGATGAGGGAGAGGTCGAGTGACAATGAAATTGTGTAGCTGAGGCATTTAGGGGTCAAGCCTAAGCCTTGAGACTTCGTAATGCGCAATTCATGATGGATTGAGCAAGAATATTGTATAGTTGGGAAGCTTAGGGAGCCAAGTTAAGGGCCTAAGTGCTGATTTTCCTACTGCACAGTTTTGGAAGGAAGAGGAGGCTAGGTGACTGTGAAATTATGTCGCTTAGGAACTCAAGGGTTGCGCTTAAAGAGTGAGACTACGCAATCCCTAGTTCAGGCCTGGCTAGAAAACAGGGTTGCGTTGCTTTGGAGCTCAAGGTCAGGCTTGAGCACTGAGACTTCGTAGAACACATTCCCAGGAGGCAGGAACTAGCCATTGCATAGTGTCAAGAGGTAGGTTTTCTTCTAGAGGAATGATATTACACAATGCGCAGTTCAGGAGGGCTAGATGAGGCTAAGTTGCTTTGTTGGGAGTTTTTTTTTCGAATTTGACTAATTGTGGGACCGATGAAGTTGGTGTGAACAGTGATAAGACTTTACTATGACCACATATTTAAAACACTTGATGACACAACAGAGATCATCTAGGACACATGAAAAACATAATTCCCTTAGTACGACAACTTACGACAAGTGTGACACCAAAGATACACTTTGTGACAACCATGACGACATTTTTGTGACAGTGCTTAAAACTTTGGTAATGAGTATGATAGAGGTTTAAATGGTAAGATCAACTCATTTGCACAAATATAACCCCTTGATACTAACAAAAGAAGCTTATTTACATTGTGTGACACTTAACATGAACAAATATGACATTTTGATTTTCTTGCAAATGGGACCAAAACTGACTTATAGAAAACACATGTGATAAGTCTTAATGTTTGTGACGGCAGTATGCAAGACCAAAGTAGGCTCCAAAATTTGGGTGTAGGAAAATTTTTGGATGGTGTTATAACAGTGACAACAAATATCTTCATTTCCATTCTAGTGCACACATAACATACTCAACTACAATTTCTCATTAGGACAGTTAGACTTCTTACGTTGGTTTTCTTCTTCTTTTAGATATTTGGCTCTTCAATTACCATGTCTATAAATCCATGATATTTACCCATGGTATTAACTGTTGACTAAGTCACTCAATTTTAAATGCTACGCACTCTCAACATCTCCTTCGCTCCCCTAGTCCACATTCATGCCTTCTTATTTTCACTCATGCATTCACTCTTAGCTCAGCTCATATGTGCACAAGATCTTTGATAAACCAAATTCAGATTTAAATATGGTGTGAGAGAATTTATCTCTTTTTTCTCAGCACCTTTCCTCACAACCATTCTATAATACCATCAGCTAAGACACATATCACTTTAGTAGATTAGATTTGATCGCTAAACAAGATGAACCATTGTTCCGATATTGAACTCCCATGAGTGAAGCTCTTGGGTGCTATCACTAAGCACCTCATGGCCAGGAGTTGTGACATTAAGCTTAAGAAACCTTTGCAATGATTATATAGGTTGGGAATTTCTTAACTGGTGCACTTTATTTACCCCCAAATAATTGGATGCCCAGATGCTCTTCCTTTAGCATCGAACCACAAAAAGTAAGAACTTTGACCTACCTTGCCATGTCGGTAGCCTTTTTTGTCACTTCAGACCTCACCACTACATTGATTTGTAGTTGTAACAATACCCCAATACTATGATGGTTTCATAGTATCCTAACACTCTACTATGAGCATTTGATGTATGATCTTGTGATGGCTATAGCTATCGAAAAATTTCTCATTACATCAATAATTTCTCATCACGAAACTTTAGATCTATTGTTTGGGCTATTTTGGCCAAATAAAAATACACAGAGAAGCCTCGCTAAACACAACCTTAGTGAAAATCCTAAGACCTCAAGGTTTTCCAAGTCATTCCATAGTGGACCAATCACAGTATTCCATGTGGCACTGCTTCCACCTGATGACTATAATTTCACACTTGCCACATCACGCTGGATACTGACTTTGGATTTTTACAAAATAAAATGCACTTTGAGTCCCTCATACTCTGATATCCCAATATGGGACACAATATGTCCACATCACCTACCATTATGCTTGCCACATGAAATATTGTAGCTAATAAGTACTTGTCACCTATCCTTTTGCTGCATGTCTCACCAGGTCATAGGCCATGTCTCACTTGCCAAATGTTCACTTATCTCAAAAAAATTCGCATTTCCCTTATTATTTGTCACCCTCATCTACTGCTAGATCATCATCTGAACCATGTAATTCTTCCTTTTCATTGTCTTGCTAGCATCATGCTATCATCATAGTGACATCATCATGTCACATGTTATCCTCTAGGAAGTGCCATGTGTCACCTAAAACTAGCTAATTTTTCCATCCAAAAACACCAAATACGAGTGACACATGCGACCATTTCATATGGTCATGTGTCAGTTGCCACATAATCTTGTTGAGTCACCTGTCATGTTAATTCAAACTAGAATTCCACCTACGTTGAGGTGCCACTTATCTTTCCACATGTCATCATTGTCTTTCCATCTTGTCACCAAATTCTATGACCAGGAGCTTGTCCACCACTACTTTTTGTTTTTTGCATGCCACCCATTGCATTGTGTGGACACCAATTTGGACTAGGGGTACGATGTATTCTTGGTCATTGTTTTCCAGCCCCTTGCAACTATAGGTTATGACTGTGGCTTTCCACCTTATCGTCCACCTCTCTATGTCAACCAATAGTATATTTCCACAGACACACCACGTGTTTCAAAATAGATTGGTGGACAAAACTCATCTCCCCCCACCCGCTCACTCCTACTTGATAGTTAACAAAAGTGGGGGGTTAAGGATTTGTCACATATGTGATTTAACATGCCCCTAAATATCTTGAGGGTGTCACATAAATCTAATTATCCTATTAGATCAGATGGAAATGACTCTATTTTAGGGCCCCTTTTCTTTTTGAAATTTTAGTGAAGCGGGGTCTGGGATTTGTCATATGTTCCCATGTTGGAACCAAGTTCAGATAGAACCTTACTTGAACTACAAAACTTCAAGCATGGTTTTATTTTCGTTCCTTGGGAGTTATGTCAAGTTTCATATACTATTGTAAAGTTCTTTGAGAGGGATATTTAACTAAACACTAAGTTTCCTCATTGGAGCTAAGGAACTAAAGAATAAATTCCTTCAACTATATTACCTTCATCCATGACCTCAATATAGTAATAAAACACACATTAACACATGAATGATAACACACTTACCAAGTTCCCCCCATAAATTGATATTTGACATCAATGTATTAGACCTCAAATCAATGAAAACAATTTCTTAACATATAGCCCTTTCAAGATATTGGAAAAGGTGGGGAATAATTCCTATGGACTCATTGTACCCCCATATGTGTGCATTTACTTAGTGGTGAATGTGAAAAATTGAAACTCTATAAACTTTCCAAGTTGGGTTAGGAAGAAGAGTGAGTCCTACCTTCCATCACGGGGGTTTCACTCAATGAGCCTCTAACATATCATGTGTGTTCATGGAATACTAAACAATGCCGATAATTTGGCTACATATTTTAAAATACCTCTAAAAATCACATTATTTAACCCCCTACCAATACGAACCCAATAAACCTTCCCAATCTAAAAAACCCCTACTTTCACTAGATATTGTAGGTATCCATTTTTTCATTAACTTTGAGCTCCATTTTTTATACCTGTTAATATAAAAATCATTTACCCTCTATTATATGCTCAACATATTATTTCATTTTTTCTCAATATATATCGCCAAAAATGAATGCACATGGTATGATATTGCTGCCCCAGTGAAGCCTTCGTGCCTTCCATAGAGGATTTATCACTAGATACTTAAGAAAAGTTAATAGAAGATACAATTTTACATAATAGGTCTAGAGCTATAGGGAAATGGTATCAAAACCTTTAGTAAAATTGGGTTGAAAGGATAACTTTCAGGAAAGGTTAAATGGCACTCTAGGGAGAAATAAGGGGAAAATTTTCCTCACCTCCTTTCATAAAATATTTTCGAGACTAAAAGCCTCCGAAAATCAGGACTTGGGAGGTATAATCTATATTGGATCATTATATTATTTTTCATCCATCTCAATGGCTTCATAGTGGAAAAATTGGAGGAATCAACTTGCAAGGTCATTTTAACAAATGGTATTAATTTGGAAAATTAGGGGTGAAGAAATTCATGAGCCAATTTAAGGCCCTAAACGACTACTTATTGTGGTCCCAAACTTATTATGGACCTAGATTCCAGAGTATACAGATTGATACATTTATGATGGAGCATGAATCAACTCAATCGGAACTCATATGCTAAATTTATGCATCCCAAAAGTTGACTTGTCATGATTGACCACCATAATTCAAGAATATGCCATGTTAATCCTCATTACTCATAGAAAATGGGATAGTCATGTGGGGACTATGAAAATTTATTTATAAGGGTCGAATTGCAATTCATGTTGAGGTTTGAATGGGTCAAATCTAACCCTTAATTGGTTATCAATTTGTGTCACAAAAGGGCCAGTAGGAGCAATGAGGCTCCATTTCTATTTGGGTGTATTTTGTTCCATAGTAGAGTAGAGTAGTTGATAGTCGATAGAGAGAGAGAGAGAGATAGAGTAGAATAGACATGGTTTGTGTTCTATAGAACCCCACAAGCCATAGGTCTAAGCTAACTCCATAGAGAGTTTCTTCTCCTTTATATTTTCATTGTTTCCATCCCACACAAAAGAGAGCATAAAAAGCTCGCCTCTAACTAGGTTTACTCCCATAAGGGTTTCCTAGAGTATATCTTGGTGTTCTTTCTTATCAATGTAGGTTTATATTTCACTTTTCTCTATTTTCCACATTTTATCTATTGCATGCATAAACAACAAATAAGAATAACAAATCCAAAATCTAAAGAAATTATCTCATTTTAGTGTATGGTTTATTTTAAATGTTTTTGTGATGAATTTTCCAATCGAATATCCACAATAGTTTCTAGATGAAAAATATGATGCTACATAATTTACATTTTTTGGGCATTCTCTTCCCATTATCCAATGGATTTGAAATAGAGCATACCATAGAAAATTTACTTTAAAACTGTTTTTGATTATATATCACAATAGTTAGGGATCTTCTCATGCATTTTTTGTCTCATATATATTGGGGTGGGAACAACTTAATTTGGCACATAGTTGATATTCCTCATGCGCAATGGATATAATTTATTTCCTTTAACCATGGACAAGTTGTAGATCCACTTTTTGGAAGATGTAATTTTATACTTTTTTTATTATCTTAAATTCATAAAACAACTATAATTTTTTATGATGTAGTTCAAAATTAACCATACAAAAACTGAGAAACAAGCCTTTTTGACATTGAAAATAAATAGAGAAAATAAGAAATGAGGAAACAAGGGACATAGTAAGATACTAGGTAGAGGGGTATGAGTCAACAACTACGAACTAGGTAGGTTCCTTGTTATCTCCTAGGGTTTTTCCAATAGGGGGAGGGATACCAAGATGTTGATCTACGTGGTCCAACCCTTGATATAGGTCCTTCATGTGGAGATAAAAATGATCCATGAAGTGGAGAATATATGCTCAATCCTTATACCTATAAAGGAGCCTCACTAGAAGGAATTTCATATGCCAATATAAATCCATCATGTGCATGTACGGGTTGAAGCATCCACAGTATCCCCGATGTTCGAAACCTAAATATTCTAACTCGAATAGAATCTTTATGTTCGAAAGGTGACACCTATGGTAGGTTTCTTCTCTCTCAACATGGGTGAAATTGTCTTGGATGGGGACTAGGGTAATCTCTTGAAACTATGCGGTGGTTCATCCAAATGATGGTGTGTATGTGTGTTACCTCGACTGACCCATTCCTAGTAATATGTCACTCCCCTTCAAACACAGGCTCACTAATAGGAAATTATGGGATCACAAAGAAGGAAAAGGAGACAAAGAACCAGAAGAGGGGAATTATAGGGCTGACAAAGATCCATGTGTAAGATAATTAGGGGAGTGTGATGTAACAAAGAATATGATCAAGAAAGGAGGGAAAGATATAATGTTGATAAAGGATAATGGAGGGGAGCTGGACAAAGAAAAAATTGAGAGGGAGGCTCAGTATCAAAGAAGGGTAATTTCAAGGGGAGATGAAATACCTAGAGAGGTAGACTACTAAGAAGCCACTTGAGAACTAACGTTGGACAACCACAGGGACAAGCAGGCCAAATGAAAACATAACACAAAGCAAATAAAAAAAGGATTATAGAAGAAGAGGTGAGACCGAGAGTAGAGAGGAGGCTTTCAAACACGTGCAGTCTTGTTCCATAACTATGAAATGCATTTTCCAATGGCAAGAGGTGCTATGAACATACATGCAATGAAAAATGTGAAATGCCCTAGGAACCTATAAGGAAAATATGAAAGTAGGGTGAAACCAAGCTCTCAAGTCATATAGTGGTGATTTTCTTTAGAGTTGCAGTCAATATTGGCAATCTGAGGGCCTTCCTCACTGAAATTTTGAAGATACAACGAATATGGACCAACGAAGGAGACCAATAATATTTAACAATATCTGAAGCCTTCTTGTGGAATAAAACCTATGCTAGGTGACATAGGTATAACATGAACTACTTGAACTAAGATATGAATTTCCATACTTGGAATTGGTCTAGACTGATGCTTCACATAGGAGAAACTCCAACATATAGTATGGAGAGGGAGATTCTCATCAACGTAATTATATTAGTGTATGGAGTGTGAAATAATTTAATTGACATGGTAAATGTTTGCAAGTGGCATCAACTGTAGTTCATTTAGACCAGTAACAACCACTATGAGGGCATGTTGCCACATTCCCTGGTCTCTTGGCCAATTGGGACCCCCTCCTTGCTCAAAAATAACTCCATCTAGGAAAAACTTATTATTGTTAAATATGTTTTTTAAATATAAAACTTGATTAAAATTAAAAAATATTTAATATGATTAAAA
This sequence comes from Pinus tabuliformis, assembly GCA_031772625.1. Lineage (NCBI taxonomy): Eukaryota > Viridiplantae > Streptophyta > Pinopsida > Pinales > Pinaceae > Pinus > Pinus tabuliformis. Next base: position 775,826,207 of record CM062815.1, read on the forward strand.
TAAAATATAATCCACTTTCATTAAAGAAAAACTTGAAGTATAAATAAGATTGAAGAATACTTATCTGAAATTGAAAAAGTTAATCATCCAAAGTGGTTACTTTACTTCCATAAAATTATTTATTGAGAAAACACAACCTTTCCACTAATCAAACCCTACTAAATAGGCAAATGAACAACATTTTCCATTGAAAAGGGTGATTTATAGCACTTGAGTGAGTTGGAGGTTGGAGAAACATGAGCTAAAAACAAGTGGAAAAACAACTTTGACTTTTCATTAAATTTGACATTTCACAAAAAGTTTCATTAGAAGTTAAAAGTAATGATTTTATTTTATCTCATTAAATCAAGACACACATTATATGTACTCATAAATAATGAGTTCTATTTTTTGTTTGAATGTTATGACTGGGAATATTTATTTTATAAAAGATTATCAATGATTTATGTTTAGCCAACATTTGTGGATTGTTAAGGTTGTTGTGATTTTTACCTGGTCTTGTAGGTAAGTGAAATGATCAAAAGGTATTTCTTCTATGAAATTATTTTGAAATGATATGTTGACATAGATTACATCTAAACATTTTCAAGGTTTTGGATTGAACTATATCTATGGGGTGCTAAGGCCATTTTATAATGCTATTTTTTGGGTTTCAAGCTTATTGAGATTCCTTCGTCTTAGCATTAGAGCTGATAACTTGCAATTTAGTGGACTATGAGGGTGATTGAATTGCATCACATTCATGACTTGTGATGTTTGTTACTTTCACATAGGTTCAAAGGTAACACAATACATTCATGAATTTGGCAAAGTCATCGAAGATGATCCTTATTTCTTAGTTGTCTAACTTGAAGCATCAAGGAGTATATATTCTAAAAAATATTTACCTAGGGTCATCTACGGTCCTTAGCTTGATCTTGAAATTCAAAATTAAGGTGATAAGGAGTTTTAATTTTACCAAATTTACATCCAAAATCATCCATCTGGTGTCATAGGTCCAAGATGAAGAACTCATGAGTATTTAATCCATCATATTCATCTAATATCGTCCAATATTGTACACTTAATTTCCTAATAAATCATGGAGTCCTAAGTCAAATGGTTATTTTATCAAAAACTTTACATCTTAAGGATCATCTATCGAATGTGATATCTCTATATTGAAGTAAAAAGGAGCATTTTCTCCATCAAATTCATCCACTATAATCCACTTTATTGCCTAAGCCATCTTGAAATCCTAAGTTTAAGATTTAATGGGTACATATTTTATTAAATTCGTCAATGACCATCTAAGATTTTCCATTTAAATGCAACATGCAACATTCACCAAAGGTTTTCCATTTAGATATATATAATTCATTCATTAAGATGAGTTTCAGTCACTACATTCACCATATGTTGTCCATTGAGATGCATCACATTCACTAATAATTTTCCAAGAGCATTGATTCAAATGCACCTCATTGTATTAAGTAAGATTTCTTATGGAAATATGTTACATTCATCGAGCACCATTGGAAATGATCTATTGAAATATATAATGTTACAGTCACCAAGAATTGTTTTTAGATACACCACATTTATCAAATACAATCAAACATTTTTTATTCAAATGCACACTCCCACATTCATCACTAATTATTCAATAACATGTGATGTGCATTCACCAAAATTATCCATTATCATATAAGTTCTTTAACATGAATTTTTATCTATACAATAGTGTCATTACCATCATTATAGAAAAACACTATCTTGATATACAACATCCTCCACCATCATAAATACCAACATAATCTATGACCACCACTATTGTATTTGTTTCTCGTAGGCAGTTGTTGGCTGTGAAACTACACCGAGAAACCAACTCGACCAAACATTAGGTTCAAGCTGGCCCTTGAACTAGAGGGGTCTCCCTCAAGTTTTACAAGGATTTTTTTAATGATGTTCACTGTCACTAGACAATAGCCTTTGAAGCACAATGGCTAGATCTATTATTTATTGTAGTTGGTTGTTGATGATTATCCAATCTCTGCTAAAAAATAAAGCCCTCTCTTGCTAGAACTTAATCAAAGTACCAATGTCTAGTTCCGACAAAAAAGCATAGCTTAGAGAGTTTGGTGGAGGAATAGATGAGAAATCAGATGATTAAGTATTCATACTGAATACTTCATCAACCAAATAGTAGATGCATGTAGAAGAATTCTACATTCAAATAGATATACATTGAAGAGATGACAGGAGGCAACAATTAAATGATGCAAAGGAGATAATTTAAGCAGGCTATTCAATTAGCTAATCTCAATGTAGATGATACATTTGCAGCCGACTGTCAGGGTGGTTGATACTAAAACCTAGCCTTTCCCTAACTCCTATGTTACCTTGAACATATGAAGAAACAAATTATGAAATAACAGAGAAAGGCATACATCAGAAACAATTTTTGTCATGAAACTAAAGCCAAAATACCTCAATGAAATTCCTGTAATAAAAGTCTTTACAAAAATGGCAAGGTCTTGGCATAAAAAACCAACCCTTTTACATTGAAATTGAAACAATATATAGAACATTGCATCCAGCTCACTGTGTCTATATTTTTAAAATAAAAATCTTAATAATATACTAAAATAAAAAGAATCATTGGAAAACTACAACAAATCTAGAACTGATTGAAAGTCTTGTGCCTCCAAATCTAGGAATTGGCTCAATGATTTCTAATTTATTGCCTTTATTCTTGAAACTGGTTTACCATTTTTTGTCACAAATATGCCTTAATCTTCTTCTTGTTGATATTTTACCTCAGAATCTATAGGTTGTTGAAGTTTATCCCTAAAAGTTAGTAAATATGCCCATAATCTGGTTGACTGGTCTGTTTTTATAGAATTGATTAATCCCCCATCCTTTGATAAAATTCTTTGATAATTTAACTATATTAATTATCCTTACTAATTGTCAACAAATTTGAAATTGATTTGGAAATCATTGATTTTTTGTTACTCTTTAATTATCAAAAATATAAATCTTAACTTTTTGGGAATAAGATATTTGTTGAGCCTCATAGTTGGTTCCTTTTTGACACCTTTTTCACTCATTTCACCTAATTTTGACCACCATAATCACACCATGGGAATCAGATAACAGGAATAATGGCATGGCAGGTATATATTTGTCTTGTCTTTCATAAATTCATAACGTTCCTTATTGTTAATCTAATATTTGTTTCAGCTACCGAAACAGGGTGATTATGCAGCTAAGATTTGATTCTGTAGCTAAGCTCATGGTTTGCTAGGTTCCAGAGCGCTAGCTAGAGTGAGAAATATATGGGAAGGTGGATAAAGATGTGTATAAGGATTTCCTCCTATCTACACAAACCAGATTAGCGAAGGAAGCTTCTAGTCACACAGTCAAAGGAAAAGTCAACTCTATTAGCTAAATTAGGTGAGCGAGAAACAATATGCATGCCTCACGATTTTCTTTGTCAAATAGAAAATCGTGAGAAGATCTCATGATATTATCTTTTATGTTTAATTGTAGTATTCTATTATTGAATTTTAAGCTCTAAACATTTATGATACGGGCTTATAAAAGACCTCGTAGCAGATAATTTACAGCGACTTATGTTATGCGACAACGATAATTAAAATCTCTATTTTCAATTGAATTACAAGATATCCTTCTTGTTTCAATGTGTGGCTAAGTGTTGACTTCAATTCGCAACCATCTGCTTATGGAGGGCCCCCTCAAGTAGTCAGGTTTTTTCAATTTATTTGTTATTTTCTTCATTAGAATTTCCACTTAACTCAGTTCATTAGTTGTTTTTGATTAAGTAAATGCTTCTGTTAAAATGTTTTCTTTGAACTGATCTTAGATTTCGTAACAAGATTTGAATGATAACTTTGGCATATGGATTGAATCTAGCAGTAGTGAAATTGATACGATTTTTTACTTAGAATAGGATTGAATTTTATAAAAGAGAGGATTTATTATTAGCTTCTATTCATAGTTCATATATAAATTCAAGAGAGTGTGATTCTTTTAAAGAAAGGTTTTGATTTGTTTTGATTTTTTCATGCAAAGAGTGTGGTGTATTGATTCACGTTTCTTACAAAACAATGTGATATATATGGAATAGAATTTGAAGAGTTTCATGAATTGAGTCGTATTATTTATTTTTTCAAGTGTAAGATTGATTGTCTAGATTAAGAGTTTGATTGTTTTCTTCCTGAGTTTGATTGCTTAGACATCCTTTTCATAAGAATGTGATAATATTTCATAGGATTAATCTCAATAATGAATTCAACCATATGCATTTCAATTTGAATAGTTGAAGGCTTATAGCACATATAGTGCACTTAAACTTCATTATTTTACTGATCCTAGTCGATAGTTCGTGTGAAAACTTAAGACAATTAAATTGACAAAAATTTTGGCGTCATTGTTGGGGAAGTGTAAATAGGAGTCTTTTCTTTTCATAAAAATAAATAAAAATTGATATGCATAGGGAAAGAGATTTTAGACATAGATTTTTAGGTAGAGGTAAGAGTTTAATTCCAACAACATCACTCACCCCACCATGACCTTGTAGTACCACACCACCCACTCAAACTCATATTCTGTAATTTACAGGCAAACATAAACTTCTTGAGGTACTTAGATCCGAAATCCAACCTAGAGATTCACCAACATCATCAACCGAAGAAGGAATAGAAGAAGAATATCCTACATCCCCGAAATAAGGAGTAGTTTTCCTATCTTCAACTAGAGAAAGACTTTTAGGACAAGAGCTAGAGATCCCTAGTGAAGAAGATGAGGAAGAAACTTATTTTAACTTACCATTGATAGAAGAACTCGAACTAGAAGAGCTAGAAGAAGAACCAGAAAACCCAATTTTGGAAACTTATATTAGTTCTAAAGAATCTACAATGGTTGGCAAAGGGGAAGGAGAGGTACATAATGTTAATGGTGAATAACCTAGGATTGGAGGAGGAAGAGGAGGAAATATAGGTGGAGGAAAAGGGAGAGGTCGAGGAAGAGGGAGAGGAGGAGGTAGGGGAGATCCAGAACCCTTTGGATTTCCTATCCTTGATGAAGATACAACTATTACAATGAAAAAAATATCACCCTCCATCCTTCCAAACGTTCATGGATCAAGAAGTTAGTTTCCTGAAACATTTCTCTTTGAGTTTGAATTCTTGTGTAGATCTTATGTTTATCTTCTTGACGCTCAAAAGTTGAAATTATTTCTAGCAACTCTTAAGGATGCAGCATTAAAATGGTTCATGGGCTTAGGAGCACACTCTATAAGAACATGGGAAGAAATCAAAACTACATTCTTTGAGAAATATAAGGATTGTTGTATGCCCCATAATATTAAGGACAAAGTCCTTAAAATTATGTTGAAAGAAGACAAAAATCTTGAATATTTCATTGAAATATTTGCTTATAATGTTAAAAGAGCTAAAATGCATGAACTATATGAAGAAACTTTGAAGGCTCTCTTATTAAAATCCATCAGAGATGAGTGGATTGATATCCTCAATTTTATGGGCAAGGGAGATATTTCTCAGATATCATTTGGAGACATTTGTGAGTTATGCATACACATTTGAAGAGGTAAGGCAAGAACTGGGAAAAATCCAAGAGATATTGTCATGTCTAGGTTTAAAAAATCTGTAGCTTAGACTGTAAGTAGGGTTGAATTAGGTAATTTTATTGACAACTTTAAAATAGAAATTTTGGGAAATCTTAGTGAACAAATATATATCATTAAAGTGAAAAACAAGAAAAATGCTGGAAATTTTGCATTGTGAATTTTTTGTCCCAAATGTAGAAAGAAATATGCTTTGAGAGAATTCCCTCTTGATTTAAAAAGTGTATAAACATATGTTATATGTGCAGAAAATCATGATACAAAAGAATTTCCTTCAATAACAGACCTTAAAGTAGTTTATCAAGAGGAAAAGATACCAAATCAGATAGATCCCCTCTGTTTTATTGCTAAGACAAGATGGAAAAATTCACAACCAAATATGACTCAAGGATTTAAAAATCAAGCATTTGCACAACCATCACAAAACAATTAGACTACGCCCATACCTTGGCAATCTTGGCCTCAACCTTGGGCACAAGGATGGAAAAATCATTATGGAAAATATCCTCAATATCCTCAATATCATCAACAACAACAACCTTATCCTGTTTTCCACCACAATATTTTCCTCAACATGTTCAACTAACTCAACCTCAAAATCAAATTCCACAAAGACAAAATCAATTTCCTTCTCAACCACTTCCAAATCCAAATAATAATAAAAATTCACAACTTGTTTACAATATTGAAGGACAGAATTTCCAAACTTACATGATAACTCCACTAGATCTAAATAATGTCCAACTTAGATCTGGTAGAGTATTGGAAAAGAAATCCTCAACAGTTGTTATTCAAGAATCTAAAAAAGAAATTCCCTCTGGAAAAGAAGAGCCTCTCAATGAAAAATAAAAACTTCAAAAACAAGTCACCCCTACACATTCTAATAACATTCCAAATCTTGTTATGGAACAATCTTCAGTGTCTGTTTCAAAACCACCTTTTCCTGAAAGATTAAAAATTGATGAGGGGGTAGAAAAATAGATTTTATTGTGTTATTATGATATGTTAGATGAGCTAAAGAATGTTTGTATAAAAATTCCTTTGCTACAAGCCATTAAGGAAATATCGATTTTTGCAAAGACAATTAGGGAGTTGAGTATTAAAAGACTAGGGAGAAAGAGAAAAAAAATCAAAAGAATTCAGTTAGTTGGAAAAATTGTAGATATCATGATGGGAAAAACAACAATTCAGAAATACCTTGATCCAAGAAGTCCCATTGTGAAAAAACGAATCAATGATATTGAAATTCCAAATACATTGATTGATTTAGGAGGAACTATAAACATCATGAGTAAACAAACTATAAATCAATTGAAACTTGATAATCTTCAATATACACCTACATTATTGCAATTATCAAACAGATTTGTTATTAAACTGGAAGGTGTATTAGAAGACATATTTGTATCCTAAGATTCTTGAGAGTATCCTGTTAATTTTATGATTCTGACACCCAAGAGTAATTTAGGAGGGCATCCGTTGATTCTAGGAAGACCATGGTCAGCTACAACTGATGCATTTATAAGTTGTAGATCTGGTGATGTGTTTATTTCTAATGGATGTTCAACAAAGAAATTCATATTATATCCGCATGAAAAAACAACAATAGAAGTGGAAAGTGAAGAATGGATAGATGATGATATTGATATACGACTAATCTTTGTTACTTCAAAAATAGATGAAGAAGATCATATTTTGAATTTAATGGAAAATAATGAGTCTTCCTCATATTGTGAATATAATCAAAGTTTTCAAGAACAATGCAATATCGAATATTTATCATCTCGTAAATTATCTTTACATTCTATGGAAAAATTTGGCAACTCTTCAATAGAAATTTTTCCAGAAACAAACTTTGAATATCAATAATAATCTCGAAGAATTTCAAAAGAAAGATTCAATAAAGATGTTATAAGAACATTCCTCTACTTATGCATGGGAATATACTAGCATGAAAGGAATTGATCCTAATACTTGTATACATCATATTTACATTAAAGAAAATTATAAACCAATCCGACAGCCTCAGAGAAGAATGAATCCAAATTTGAGAGAAATTGTTAAAGAGGAATTACAAAAATGGTTAAAAGTGAATTTCATTTATCCAATATCAAATAGCCAATGGGTTTTACCATTGGTAATTGTTCCTAAAAATAATGGAAAATGGAGAGTATGCATTGACTATAGGGAATTGAATAAATCTACCTTAAAAGATAACTTTCCACTTCCTTTCATAGATCAAGTTTTTGACACATTGCCAGAAAAGAAATATTTCTCATTTCTAGATTGTTTTGGTGGAAATAACCAGATCCAAGTAGCTCCAGAATATCAAGATAAAACCACTTTTACCTATCCATGGGGAACCTATGCCTACCAAGTACATCCTTTTGCATTTTGGAATGCACCTACAACATTCTAAAGGGCAGTTTTAGGAATTTTTTCTGATCTAATTCATAATTGTGTGGAAGTCTACATGGATGATTTTACTGTTTATGGAAATTATTTTGAAGAAGCTCTTAAAAATTTGGAAAAAGTTCTCATTAGATGTAAGGAAGAAAATATCTCATTAAGCCATGAAAATTGTTTTATGATGTTTACTGAGGGGATTGTTTTAGGACACCATATTTTAGGAAATGGAATCAGAGTGGATACATCTAAAGTAGAAGTTATTTCTAAATTGTCAATTCCAACTTGTCAATGAGATGTTAGAAGTTTTCTTGGTTTTGTTGGTTACTATAGAAGATTCATTGAAAACTTTACAAAAATTGAATCTCCACTTTTTAAATTGCTTACAAAAGATTGTGAATTCAATTGGAGTTTTGAACATTGAAAGAAAAGATTTCTGAAGCACCTATTCTAAGAGGAAAAAATTGGAAATTACCTTTTCACATTTCAACATATGCTTCAAATACAACATTAGGATTTGTACTAGGACAAAAATATTTATCTCTTTATGCCATTTATTATACCAGTAAAAATTTGACTCCTGCAGAGTTAAACTATAATGTAATAGAAAAGGAGTTTTTAGTTGTTGGCCATGCCATCAAAAAATTTCGACATTACATCACTCGCTATGAAACTTTTGTACATACTGACCATTTTGCAATTAGGTACTTAATGAATAAACCAATTACTAATGGCAGAATTACCAGATAGTTATTGTTGTTACAAGAATTCAATATTACTATTTTGGATCATCCTGGAGAGCAAAATACAGTTGTTGACTTTCTATCTAGGATTCAAAATGATAATAATAATGTACCTATAGAAGAAAATTTTCTTAATGAACATTTATTTGCAGTATCTACTAAATCTCCTTGGTTTGCAGATATTGCTAACTATTTGGCTACAGGGAAGTTACCATCATATTTGTCTCCTCGAGAAAAAAGGAAGGTAATTCAAATTAGTGCATCTTATTCATGGATAAATGAAGAATTGTACAAAACGGGGCCAGATCTGATTATTCACTAATAAAAGAACTCCTTACAAAGCCCTTCTCTTAGGATACTATTGGCCTTCCATTTTCAAGGATGCCAAATAATATTTAAAGAGATGTGATAGTTTTCAGAGAATGGGGAAACATGTTCTTTCAGATGAAATGCCTCTGCAACCTCAAGTACTCATTGAACATAAGAAATGGGCCCTAGATTTTGTTGGTCCAATTAATCCATCATCCGGACAAAAAAGGTACATTATTGTTTGCACTGATTATGTTACAAAATGGGTAAAAGCTAAAGAAATTTCTTTTGCAACTAAAATTTCATAGTTTCATTTCTTTTCGAGGATATGTTTACTTGTTTTGGTGTCCCAAGGGAAATTGTGACAAATCAAGTTACTCAATTCACATCCAAATTGGTACAGAAGATAATGGAGGAATATAAACTCAAACATCAAAAGACCACTCAATATCATCCACAAGCAAATGGACAAGTGGAGTCCACTAATAAAGTTATTGAAGAAATTATCACCAAAATTGTGCATCTACATAAAAGAGATTGGACAGAAAAGCTTCTAGAAACTTTAAAGGCATATTAGACCACATGGAGAAACACTATAGGACATACTCCCTATGAACTTGTTTATGGGAAACAAGTCTTATTTCCTATTTAGTTCCAGATAAAGACCTTCAAGACAACAGTTAAATTAGGTCTTCATCAATCTGAAGCATAGAAATAAAGAATGGAGCAGCTGAATGAACTAGATGAGATAAGACTAGATGTTATTCAAAGAACCAAAATAGTTCAACAACGAAGATCTAGGTGGCATGACAAGTACATAAAGGAAAGAAAATTTCAACTAGGAGATTGGACATTACTTTTTGACTCAAAGTTTAAATATTTTCAAGGAGAATTTCAAACTCATTGGCTTAGGCCTTATGAGATTGAAAATGTCTTTGATAATGGTGCAATCAGGAACAGAACCATTGATGAAGAAAGAGTGACCTTCCTTGTAAATAGTCATTTATTGAGAATTTATCACAAGCCATTGACAAAGGAGGAATTTGTTAAAAACATGAAAGACAATATTGATTTGAAGATGATTAGGAAGGATTTTCCTTCCTCTCCAACTTGATTTGTAATTCTTTTTGTTTTTCTTAATATATATATATATATATATATATATATATATATATATATATATATATATATATATATATATATATATATATATATATATATATATATATATATATATATATATATATATATATATATATATATATATATATATATAGATATATAGATATATATAGATATATATATATAGATATAGATATATATATATATATATATATATATATATATATATATATATATATATATATATATATATATATATATATATATATATATATACATGAAAACCAACTCTGTTGGCATGTTTATACAAAAAATTTAGGGTGAAAACCAAGTAATTTTGGCACCTTAAATTTTCTTTTTCAATCCTATTCTAATTCCCATTTTCTTTTTATCCCTCTTTTTCTTTTCAGAATAAGTAGCTATAGAATTGATGAGAATATACAGCTTTGACACAATTCTGCAGTTGACATTTACAGGAACCATCAACTGGGACAATTGAAGACTTCAACAGAAGAGGAAGATCAAACCTACAATTGCAAGTACCTGAAGACAATTCAAGCAGAACAATCAAGTGTTAGAATCACAAATTCAAAGGTATGCAAATATTAGACTTAGAAATAAAGGTAAAACATTAGATTATGAATGACATAGACATTATACTGCCATTTAAAATAATTATTGTTATTCTAACTTTGGACTGAGTTGTAAACATTATATCACATTAATGAAATCAACCACGAAAGAGCCCAATTACCATTCATCATTACATGAACACTCCATTTTAACCCCACCTACTCATATCCATTTAATACCCTATCCTCTCAACCCTATTCTTCAAATAACCATTGTACTCTCTACCATATCATTCTCTCATATTCATCCTCAAAACTAATATAATTCTAAAACCCTATCGAGGAAGCAATTTTGAAACGAAACTTTTTCCAACATGGGGGTCATCGTTCGAATAAGCCGAATGGGAAAAAGTTTATGCAAGGGTATTCGCAGGTCAGGTAGCTCCTCCAGCAAGCATAGCAGCTAAATGTCATAGAAAATTTTGATGGCCATGATTGAGAAGTGACCAAATCCTTTTCTTGAGCTTTTGTTGGAACAAAGGTAGAAATTGGAGACGTTAAAATTGTGGTGACAGAGTCCTTCTTAACTGAAGTAACTGGACTACCAAGAATTGGTGAAATATGGTTCAAAAATATGGGCATCAAAGGAAGCGAATGGAAGGTATTCTTGAAAAACCCAGGTATGGATACAAATGTTTTCAAAAAGGGTATTCCAAGCACAAATTTGAAAAATAAATGGAGAAATTTGCTATTAGTAATCCAGAAGTTCATCACCTGTGAGGGAAGGTTCAGTAGTATGTTCTTTTATCATGTTAGATTAATGATGCATTTTATGGAGGGAAATGAAATTAATCTACCTTATTTTCTACTTAATAGTCTAAAGAAGATCTCTAGCAACACTAAAAGGAAAATTCAATTCATTGAAAACACTTTATATCATCGTGCCCTTGTGAAAATTCTTATTGAAGCCCATCTTGAGAGCATAGGAGATAATTGGCACAATTTCCTAATCAGAAATCATTTCATGGCATTAGAGGAAGAAGAGCCTGGTGACAGTAAGATAACAAGAAGAAGAAGGAAATTTCCAGAAAATCATGTTGAAAATATCATTGACAACCCTACTGTAATTCACTTCTACAACCAGAAAAACACTCAAAAGATGAGATTCCCCTAGTGAATATTTTAGAAAACATATAGAAACAAAATGTTAGAAGAAAGAAATCCAGCACAAAGGAGAATATTTCATCCACTGTATGAAGAAGTGCGATACTGAATAAAACAGTGAAGGATTCAACTCAACAATTTACAGAGTTTGTTAATTTGGAAGAAGAAGAGGAGTTGAAGGTTCCATCACCCACTATTCTTACACCAATTCATAGTCCAACAATAAGAACACCAAAGATTGATCCAACTGAACAAGAAATATATGACTACATTGAGTCTCTGGAGAGAAAAGCTGCAGAAAAGGCATATCCTTCTACAATCCATGACAAAGAAATCTAGTCTAATAGTCCACAAGAACCTCCAATCATGAAAACTCTAAAACAAGAAGTATTTGAGTTGGAGACACTGAATAGACATCTAAAGAAGGAACATGAGGCATTAAAGGTGCAAAATGAAATTCAAAGAACCAAAAATGATAACATTATGTTGCATCTAGGTTTATGGTATGAAAAGAACAAGAAATTAAAGGAAAGGAATAAGTCTCTCAAAAGAAAGGTCATGAGTTTAAAATGCAGGATTTTGATGAAGAAGCCCAGAATGATAGTTGCCAGAAAGAAGGTAAAAAGGACAAACTTGGATGTTCTGGCCCAAGTTTCTGAGAAAGTGCAGTGACAGAGAAAGACTACTAGTTTTGAATTTTTGCATGAGGACATGCAATGACCTCTGTGTGGGGGAATGTTGAGCCTCATAGTTGTTTCCTTTTTGACACCTTTTTCACTCATTTCACCTGATTTTGACCACCATAATCACTCCATGGGCATCAGATAACAAGAATAATGGCATGGCAGGTATATATTTGTCTTGTCTTTCATAAATTCATAATGTTCCTTATTGTTAATCTAATATTTGTTTCAGCTACCGAAACAGGGTGATTCTGCAGCTAACATCTGATTCTGCAGCTAAGCTCATGGTTTGTTAGGTTCCAGAGTGCCAGTTGGAGTGAGAAATATATGGGAAGGTGGATAAATATGTGTACAAGGATTTCCTCCTATCTACATGAACCAAATCAACGAAGGAAGCTTCCAGTCACACAGTCAAAGGAAAAGTCAACTCTATTAGCTAAATCAGGCGAGCGAGAAATGATATGTGTGCCTCATGATTTGCTTCGTCAAATAGAAAATCACGAACAGATCTCATGATATTATCTTTTATGTTTAATTGTAGTATTTTTAATCGAATTTTAAGCTCTGAACATTTATGATACGGGCTTATAAAAGACCTCATAGCAGATAATTTACAATGACTTATGTTATAAGACAACAATAATTTAAAACTCCATTTTCAATTCAATTAAAAGTTATCCTTCTTGTTTCAATGCGTGCCTGAGTGTTGATTTCAATTCGCAACCATCTAGTTGTGGAGGCCCCCCTCAAGTAGTTAGGTTTTTTCAATTTATTTGTTATTTTCTAGAAATTCTGCTTAACTCAGTTCATTAGTTGTTTTTAATTAAGAAAAAGAATCTGTTAAAATGTTTTCCTTGAACTGATCTTAGATTTCGTAACAAGATTTGAACGTTAACCTCAGCATATCGATTGAATCTAGCAGTAGTGAAATTCATAAGATTTTGTACTTAGAATATGATTCATTTTTATAAAATAGAGGATTTATTTTCATCTTGTTTTCATAGTTGATTTATAAATTCAAGAAAGTGTGATTTTTTTCAAGCATTGTTTTGATTTGTTCACACAAAGAGTGTGTTGTATTGATTCAAGTTTCTTACAAAATAGAGTGATAGACATGCAATAGAATTTGAAGAGTTCCATGAATTGAGTCTTATTATTACTTTTTGCAAGTGTGAGATTTATTGTCTAGATTAAGAGTTTGAATGTTTTCTTTCTGTGTTTTATTGCTTAGACATCATTTTCATAAGAATGTGATCATATTTCGTAGGATTAATCTCAATAATGAATTCAATCATGTGCATTTCAATTTGAATAATTGAAGGATTCTAGCACATATAGTGCACTTACACTTCGTTAGTTTACCGATCCTGGTCGATAATTCATGACAATATTTTGATAAAAATATTTCCAAAAGTTTATTAAAATCATATTTCCATATTTCCATGAATTCCATAAATGAAAACCCAAAATATTTCCTCAAATGATTTTATCTCGTAAAACCATTCATTGATTGAACTCTATGTCTTGTTTTGAAATCCATGTCTTATTTTGACCTGTAAAATTGTTCCTTTTCTGGTAAATTTCATAAATCAAATCCCAAAATATTGCTTTGTAAACCCATCCATGGTTTTGAAAACCATGTCCTGTCATACTTATTCATTGTAGCATTTATTTGTTTATGAATGTCATAAGTGAAATTAAATACAATTTACCCAAACAATCCACTATTTTCATATTTAGTTTTGCCCACTTTTTATATACGTATGAAGAAATGAAAATCCATAAATAATTCTCCCTTTTTTGTGAAAACCATCTGTTGTTTTTCTTTCCCATGGTTTTGAAAACCGTGTCTCCCTTTTCAACTCACTTTTTTACTTCTATAAAAACTTTGGATAAGCAATTATCCAAATTTTCTCTTCACAAGCATTTTCCTCTTTATAATTACTTTCCTCCTTATATCCATAGTATAAAACATTATTTATCTACTCTGTAAAAGTTCATTTTTGTCTCTATAAAATTATTCCATGAGGACAAATCTCTTTCAAGCATTGGAAACTCTATGTTTTGTATTGAAGTGTATTTCTAGAATATGTATCCTCATTTTACTTAGCTTCCTCTTACCTCAAGTTTTCACCCATAATCTCATTCCAGTAAAAATAAAAATGCTCCCTCCATTATTGCCCTCGATACACATTTTATAATTTTTAAATTGACTTTCATACCTTAATCTCATTCCAGTAACAATAAAAATGCTCCCTCTATTATTTCCCTCGATACACATTTTATAATTTTTAAATTGGCTTACATACCTTGTAGACATTCCCGCCTGACATTTACAAATTTAAATCAATGTAAAAAAATGGTTTTACAATGGTCTTGTGTGGGGTAGTAGATGGTAAATGGTTTAGGTAGGGGATCTAGCAATGCATGAGATGAAGACATTTGTAAAAAGAAGAGTCAAATCACTTTGTGGGGGTAGGTTAAAAATCAAGTAAGCTAGGCCCCCAGAATCCATTGATTTAATATTTCACACATCTCGAGGTAATGTATATAACAATGTTTTAATATGTGAAATGTGGGGTGGGGATAAGGTTTGAATGGACAGAAATAATATTTTAATTAATTTGACTTTCGACCCCTTGGTTTTTGTATTTCAGGGTTGGTCTCAATTTCTCTGCGTTGTAAAATTTCATTTTTATCTCTGTAAAATTATTCCACGAGGAAAAATCTCTTTCTAGCATTGGAAACTCCATGTTTTGTATGTTGGTCTCATTTTACCACATTTCACTCAACCTCCTCTTACCTCAAGCTTTTTCCCATAATTCCAGTAAAAAATAATAATGCCCCCTCCATTATTGCCCTCGATACACACTTTATAATTTTTAAATTGGCTTGCATACCTTGTAGACATTCCAGTCTGATATTTATAAATTTGAGTCAATGTAAAAAAGTGGTTTTACAACGGTCTTGCGGGCATTAGTAGATGGTAAGTGGTTTAGGTAGGGGGTGTCTCACAATGCATGAGATGAAGACAACTCTAAAAAGCGGTAAGAGTGAAACAACTTTGCGGAGGGGGTAGGTTAAAAGCCAGATAGGCTAGGCCCCCCGCAATCCATTGATTTAATATTTCACACATCTCTAGATAATGTATATACCAATGTTTTAATGTGTGAAATGCAGGGTGGGCACAAGGCTTGAATGCATAGAAATAATATTTTAATATACGGATTTGGACTTTTAACCATGTAATACATAGTACCAAATGTGGTTTTCGTATTTCAAAATAAAGATTGGTCTCAATTTTCTTTTTTTAATAATAATTCTATATTATAAATAATTAACTTTATAAAAATATAAGATTATATTTCTATAAAATTAAAATCATTTAAATAACATAAAAATATTATTAAAAATAATTAGAACAGTGCATAATGACCATTTCACCGCAGGAATTTGTATATGTATGCGATTTCGCTGGCAAACAAATTAGCAATTATATAAAAAAAAAATGTAATGTTCTTTAATGTAAAAAATAACTACAACAACCACCATCCATCATCATTATCGTTAACCACTATCTTCATATACACCATCATCCACTATCATAAACACTAGCACCCCTCATCACCACCATAAATTCAAGGCAAAAGTCCTATCTCTTCACACACTAACCCTAGGTCATACTTGTTTGATATGGTTTCAAGTTTACTTTAAAAATATTTTAAACAATTTCATCCATGATTGAGATAGTTATCCTTATGGTAGGGTGGAGAAATTATAGAGCGATGATGAATTTGATATGGTGTAGGTTAAAGTATCATGTTTTTGTATACTAGTATGTTTTTGTAAGCTAATATGTTTTTTTTTTTTTAAGTGTATATTTGTGAAACTTTATAAATTTATATTAATCATATATATTTTAACAATTTTTATATAATGTATATATCTTATATTTTTATTTATTAGAGAATAAAATTATTTAATAAGATTATTTAATTTTATAATAATTTTTTAAAATTAATCAGGGGTAATATAAAAATATAAAATATAAATTAGATAATGTTGGGTGATATGATTGGTTTTGAAAATATTTGCTAATAAAACGATTAATACACTTGTTTGCAAAGTGATTTAAGTTTAATTTTGTTTATAATATAGAAGAAATATTAGAATTCAATGGCATTAATAGTTTCAAGATTTCGAGGATTTTAAGATTAACATAATTATAACATTTCTACTAAATTACACAATAATGAATTTGCATTAAATAAATTATTTTGTAAAAATATTATCATTATAAATTTTATAATATTAGATACAAGAATTCTAACATCTCGTTGAAGTTGCTCCCACAAGTTCTCTTTGTACATCTTGTCATTGTTTACCTTTGTCCCAGAAATTTGATAAAACATAGTGATTTTTAAATTTGATGAAACATAGTGATTTCGATAACGTTGTTTCTTTTAAGTATGGTTTCGTGGACCATGTTAAATCATACACTAATCTCTGAGCAACGAAAAAATTATATCATATCTCAAGTAAAAAGTTAACAAAAAAAATTAACATTTTTTAATTATATAAAAAAAAATCAAATTTTTGAAAATAAATTACACTTGTTAGTTCAGAATAACAAATTCTCTTTAATGTAATTTTTTCAGAAAATAAATAAATAATAAAAATTGATAATATAAAAATAATTATAATTAAAAAATTATAAATAAAACTATTAAAATTACTTTAAAAAAAATTAATATTTTTCCAAGAAGATTATACCTCATTAAAAAATAATACTTTTATAAAAATTTATAAACTGATTAAATTTATTTTATAACCGATTAAAGTTAATAATAATTTTACTAATCCAAACTAGTAACGGAATGATAATCGACATTGTAAACTCATGAGGGTACTATACTTTTTGTCCTAGGGATCAAATGTTCATCTCGGCAATCTTCCTCATTGACACGGGATTCCCATTGATACTAACTATAATCGATCCGTTTTGAGCTTTGTTCTTAAGTTTTTTTTTGAAAGTTATAGATTATTACACAATACTGGTGAGATTATTACAGATGGATTCCAAACATCAAAATATTAGAGTCTAAGAAATTATATTGATTACTTAAAAAAAATTAATCTAAAATTTCCTCGTTCTCATTATTATAGTTCAGTAAGGATGTCTCACTTAAGCCAAGCTTTACTCTTAATTAAGTCCACTAACATTATATATTTATTTTAAAGAATCAAAATAAATAATTCATAAACATCATCGATATATTAGAAAAAAAATCAAAATAAATAAGGAATTATTTTTCGTGCAATTTTTTGGAAACTTTTATAGTGAGTTTTTCTAGTCAAATTTCTCTTGAAAAAAACAACAGTACATACCCACAACTTTACCTGCAATCTGTTAACAGCCAACCAAAAGCTACATGGTGGGTCCATTGCCTCCCGAAGCCACATGGTCAATGGACCCACTCAACCGCGTCAAGAAACCCTCAACACACGGCGGTACGAAGTCAAAAAAACCGTCGGACGCACGGCGTTAGGAAGTCAGAAAAAAAGACCCTCGGACACACGGCGGTAATAAGTCAAAAAACCCTCGGACACGGCCGTGAAAACTCAAGAAGTCCGCGAACACGAAGCTTCGTGTTAAGGAGGCGGAAAAGGAATTCAAATCTCCTGTATCTATCTGCCGTTTCTCATACTCCCATTCCACATCCACATTTATTCATCTATTTAACCATTCCGTATTTAGACGGTTCTGCGCGCATCAATTCGCCAGTCAGCTCTTCAAACCGAGGGCTTGACAATGTTATTTTCTGCAATAAACTCCGCTTCTGCATGCATTCCGCAACCATAATCTTGAGAATATGAGAGGGTTCTATCGCCAACGGAATCAGAGATAGATTTTCAACCTCTGCCATGGCCTCCAAAGCGAAGAGTTACAATGTCACCGGGATGCCCTTCGGTCCCGACCATAATTGCAGCGGCTTCCCTCGGGGAAACGAAACCGACGACTATTTCCATCACCAGCTTCCGCCAATGACGCCCGACAACAGTCAGCCATATGCGACCCATGGGATCCTGGTGCTAGGGTCTTTCGTGGCTCTCTTCGCCATTATTTTATCTCTCTTTGTTATCTGTGTGTACCGGGGAGCCTCTATGTCTGAACGGGCCAATATCTCTTGGCGCCGCCGATTTTCCTTTCCGCGCGAGGATCCCTTCAGCATCCTCAACGTGGGTTTGGAGGGGCGCGTTATAGAGTCTCTGCCCGTCTTCGAGTATAAAGCGCAGAGCTTCAAAGACGCGCTTGAATGCGCAGTCTGTCTCTCGGAATTCGAGGAGAACGAGAAAGCTCGGTTTCTACCGAATTGCAAACACAGCTTTCACGTAGATTGTATCGACATGTGGTTTCATTCGCATTCTACTTGCCCGATTTGCAGAACCGGCGCTCAGCCGAAACAGAGGGTGGGTAATAATAATACAGATGAGATTTCAATTACCCTAGAATTGATTTCTTCAGGAAATAGAGAAATCTGCATCGGCCCAGGACTCGAACAGGGCGAATCGAGCTCTCAAGAACAAAAAACCGCAGTGGACGAAGGGCCTTCCACGAGCGTAATCTCATCGATGCCGGAAACCGCCATTGCAATGCCCGCGAAGCCTGAGAACTTCTTGAGCGAAAAACAGGCGTGCTCGCACGGTGGATCGCAGAATGCGCTCCATTCACTGAAGAGAATGTTGAGCAGAGGCAGAGAGGGGAGGGTTTTCCCTGATTCTCCGCAAGATCACGGGATCGAAACCGAGGAACAACCACAATCGCAATCGCAAACGCACTGCTAGAATAACTTTACTGACCTCCAGTTCCGGTGATTAAGGCGCAAATCATCGAAGGAAATTGATTTCCCCGTTTTCATTTTTGTTTCACTTTTCCGTCGGCCCTGGTAGGCATGATTTTCATTTTACATAGTTGTGGTTAGTTAGTATTGTAAATCGATAAGGAAGATAGTTATTTTTGATTAATATTTTTAATTGTATATTATAGAGATAATTATTATTAACTGCTCAGTGTAATTTATATAACAAAAAGTGTATTTTGTATAAGAAATAGTCTTTTTTATGAGTTATATAATTTCAATTTAATTGTGAATTTTTTTAAATATAATTTCAATTTAATTGTGAATTTTTTTAAATAGTTTTTTTTTAATATATAAATGAATTCAATATTTTGAATAGTATAAATTATGTTCTTTGGTTCAAGGAGCGAAGAGCCTTCATAAAAAATTTATACTATGTGATTTATATTGAAAAATTTCTCTTATGTGATTTCTACAAAAAAAAATTTGTTTAAGATTAAACAATTTAAACTCAAAATTTAATTTTTTTTTATTTAATTAAGATTAACCAAAAATACTGCAAAACACTATTTCAACTCAATCATTATTAATTTATATTAATAATTATAAAATAATGTACACAAGACAATTAAGTTATGATCAATTTAAAATAAATTTTTAAAGTGTGTAAGAAAATAATTTATAATTTTTCTTAAGAAATTAAAATATATAAAATAATTAACTATATTTGAAATAGTAAAATTTAGTTTCAAATGGATACTCGACATTACCTATCATTATTCCATATAAGAGATATGAATATCTTGTAAATTAAAAGTAGTTATACAATTTTAATGGATAATTGATATTGAATGGTATTTATAATTGTAATCTAGTTTATTATTTTTATTTAAAGAAAATGTGGACATTTAAAGTAATTTGTTGATTTAATTAGTATAATGTTGAATTCTAAAATTCTGCTGGCTTCGGCCATATGTTGTAAAAATCTGCTGGCCAATCTGCTGGCCTCGGCCATATGTTGATTTTCCCTCTGAAAAAATGTTGAATTTAATTTTTGTGGGATGTCTATATAAATTTTTTGTTTATTAAAAATTAATAGTTGTATTGTACCAACATTGTTAACTGTATGATAATGGAATTATTTATTTTTAAGTAAGCTTTAATTATAATGAAGTTTTAAGTAAGTTTTAATTACGATGAAGTGTAAATTGGTTAGTTTTTATAGAGTTTAGTTTTCATAAAATTTATATTTAAATTTTATGAGAAGGTATTGCAAATAAAATTAACTAAGCTTTAATTATAATTAATTGTAAATTGGTTAGTTTTTATAGAGTTTAGTTTTCATAAAATTTTAGATTCAAATTTCATAAAAAAGTATTGCCAAAGTAAGTTTTTATTATGATGAAGTGTAAATTGGTTAGCTTTTATGGAGTTTATTTTCATAAAATTTTAAATTCAAATTTCATAAAAAAATATTGCCAATAAAAATCAATATGAAATATTACATTATTTTCAAGAACTTCTAAAATCAACAAAATGTAAATAATATCAATTTAAAAAGAAAAATGTATAATAACTTTAATTTATTAAAGCATTTCATTTTAATGTTATTTTTCTCATAACCACCATGGATGTATCTTTTAACATATTATTTTATTGAAGAGCTAAGTCACTTCTTAGTTAAGGGTTTTATGCTACCATCTTTTTTTCTACCAAGAACAACTTTATTTAAGTGGTTTTTTTTGCCAATCTTTTTCATAATTTTTTTTAATTAAATGGTTACCTATAAGTTGTAGATCGCTTGGTTTGTGTGGGGTTTACTCTTCATGAGGTGTCAAGTTCAAACTTCATAAGCAGGGGTTGAGGGTGGGAGCAATCTTTGGGGGAAATAAACTATTGCAAACTTCATATGTAAGGGTCGAGGGTGGGAGAAACCTTTTTGGGAAATAAACTATTTCAAACTTCATAGGTAAGGGTTGAGGGTGGGAGCAACCTTTTGGGGAAATAAACTATTGCAAACTTCATAGATAAAGGTTGAGGGTGGGAGCAACCTTTTGGGGAAATAAACTATTGTAGATAGAGAGTGCAATGCAATCATAATCCATAACTATACTAACGTTCAACACAATAACATTACAAACATGTCTCCTACTCTATTGTAGCTCAACTTATAATACCATGTAATTCCATTCATTGGGTTGAGAGGTATGGATAATAGAAGAGATGTTGTAATGCCATGACCTGTATGGATAATGGAAGAGATGTTGCAATGTCCTGTCTTATAAACTTTCAAATCTCTTTTGACTTTAAAAGAGATTTGCATCTCAAGAAATTTAATCCCTATCAATACTTGATAAATCCAAACTTAAGATTGATCTAAATTAATTATAATATAAATGAAAAAATTATTAATTATAAATACCATTCATATATAATTAATACACAAAAAAAACAAAAATTCTTACTCCATTTAATCTATCCAAAGCATGTTCCAAATCCTATACATGATTGGGGCATTATTGCTTATCATAATTTCAATTCGTGGCACTAGTTATTTATCATAATTTCAAATCCATAATTTGCCAAGCATAACCCATATTATAATACTTACAATAATCTTAAAAGCTAATGCCAGAAACAATTATTAATATAAATTCATGGACTAACAAACACTATCGACTCAATCCAAAACCTCAACTTTCACATTCTATAATCATCATTCTTAAACTAAACACATATCTACGAAACTTTCAGCCATCAAATGCCTAAATGACGATCTATACTCTTCATCGTTTACTCTTTTCTAATTACAATAAGAAGTTACATTAACTTCACCATGTATTCTTTTTTATAAACTAAAAAAACAATACATTCCTCAAAAATTGTCACCTTTTATTCCAGCCACCCTTCCTTAATTCCACCTACAAATTTGACATGGAATTCCTTAATAGCAGTGTTCTATCACGCCACGTCCGTTGTTGACCTAACTCCACTTAATGAGAAACCGCCACAATATTCTTTAATCCAAACGAAAGGGCCAACTACATCTACTAGTTTATTGAAAGCCAACATAACCTATACAACCATCCACTGACTTGACGTGGCCATATAGTGAAGGCTTTTACGAAAAGGAAGGCTAAGGTTTATTATTATAAATTAATATTCTACATATTTGATGAGGTGGCATAAACATCAAGCAGAACGTCTCTCTTATCGACCAATAAGGAATAGTCAAACCCAAACGTGAATGCCACGATTGAAATAATATATTAAATTATGATGACATAGGTGTTACAAATGAACCAATAGATTTTTCAAGCCTGCTAAAATAATATTTCTGAAATAAAATGGATGACATAATGATATAAGCATGTTCAAAGATTAAGATCATATGCTCTAACTGATGTAATGGATGACGTTATGATAGCATCAAACTAAATATAGATGTAAACATTGTACCAAAAAAAAATTCAAAGAGGCCACAATAGGCAGCCTGAAGTATATTAACATATTTAGAACTAATTTATTACAAAATTATGAAATTTAAGTATTTATTAAAGTTTTTTTTTAAATTAATCTGAATGTGTAAATTTTTAAATAAATAGTGGAAAATAGTAAGTAAAAAAAATAAATAG
The DNA here is from genome assembly GCA_031772625.1 of Pinus tabuliformis. Classification (NCBI taxonomy): domain Eukaryota; kingdom Viridiplantae; phylum Streptophyta; class Pinopsida; order Pinales; family Pinaceae; genus Pinus; species Pinus tabuliformis. Next base: position 775,849,351 of record CM062815.1, read on the forward strand.
CAAATTATTACATAATAATTTATTGGAAAAAAAGAAATGAAAGAATAGTCCCACACTTCATAACACATTCATTATATTATTCAATAACTAATCTAGTGTTACAATATATTATAGAGTTTCTATGCTTTTAATGGGATTATTTAGTTGTAAATAGGTTCTCAGGAAATTTTGACAGGGTAACAATCAGTTGAAAGACACACACATCCCCTGTCACGCCCCTACGCCTGCGGTAGTCTTCCAACCGCTTGTAGCGAGGTGCGGCACCACCGAACGCTTTCTTTTTAACAATACTAACATTCGTGGACTACGCCTACTCCAACATTAACATACTTAGTTTGTGTTTCGCAACCAGGTAAAAGCATTATCCTTTATACTTTAATGAAGCCCATACTCATTCATTATCCATATGCAATTAACCGAGAACATCAACAATTGCAAACAAGTATAAAGGGAGGGGCAACTCCCTAAAAGTCTGCCCAACAGTTTATTAAGAATATCAGTTTCTTCAATAATACAATACAAGTAATGCTTGGCAAGCTCCAAGCCAATACTTAGAACAATTTTACAATCAAGGCATAGAACAGCCTTTTACAACATTTTCTGCACCTTTGCATAAGAAGGAGTGCTCACCCGAGCCACTCAACCTCCCTACCAAATCCTGCATAAAAACCACACATCAGAACCTCCTCAAACCGTGGCACACTTGCCAACCTTCCACTAAGTCAATCTGCGCAATCTCCCAAGCCTAATGCGCATGAGATGTGCGCATTTTCTTACCCAAGACTACGCATTTTTCCTTGTCCTTATGCGAAGGCTTTTTGAGCGAATGTTCGTTGGTTTAATGAGCTCTCATGCTCATGTGTATATACGCATGCTCATGTGATGTTACATGGGGGTGTCAGCCCATGGCCGACCCCACAATTCATTGTCGTATGCCCCCACATAACTCTTTTACATGTCGGCTTGGTGCATGTTTTATGCCCAACGTTCAACGCATATAAACCTTTGTATGTTCACATAACATGTGCGCTCAAGTATGAAACGAAACTTAGTCATTTTTCGTGTGCTCCATAACGTCGCATGTTTTGTCACATTGTGTCGCACTTCTACCGCAGCTCGTCGCAAACCCGGTTGTCACACGCCCATCGTGCGCCCGTGCCCGGTGTCCGTCGCACAATCACCCAGAGGCCTTACATTCTCCTCCACCTGAAATCGTTGTCGTCCTCGACAACATACCATCATCCATGATGTTGACTCCACATAAGGCAAACATCACTGCAACATATGTAGAACCACTGTCTCCACCATGTCTCGGCCTAGTGACCAATTGCCACCAAGCTCACCATACCAAAGTATGTATCTCCACGATCCATGCCTAGGTCCATGGAAACTCCATCCATCTCATCTGCAACATGCCATCATCAATCATACCTGCTCCATATGCTTGAGGACTCACTGCCATGAGCAGCTAACAATGAGCCCATCTTCTTACTCATCTAAGAAGATGTAGAGGGAGTAGAGCCTGAAGGCTCTCCCTCACTAATCAACTCGATCCATCTATCAGGATCCTCAATCTCCATCCTTTGTAGATAAGCAACCCGGTCTTCCTTCTGGACATCCGGCCTCACATATACCTCATCATCATCATCATCATCTTCCACCAGCTCTAGCCTTCTTGTTAAGTCCAAGATGCTATCTGAAAGTGTCTTGATGACCACTGACTACTCCACAAGCTTTGCCTCAACAGTGGACAACCGCTTGTTCACTTTTTCCTTATCCTCCATTTGCATTGCTCCCACTTTACAATAAGGTCTTGTTGCACCAACGGTAGGCACACCGATGGGCACATCTTCCCTTCCATCATAAATGTAGAGCTTCTTCAAATGTGGTACAATCATAGCATCGAATTGTTTCATAAACTCCATCCCCAATACAGCTTCGTAGTCATCAATCCGCACTATAGTGAAGTCCACCTTTCCGGTCCATTCACCAAGTGTAGTGTCCACTTTCTCAGCTATACCAAGAATGTCCATAAGAGGAGAATTCACTGTCTTCATTTGTGCCTTTGCCGGTACAAACTTCAGCCCAATTCTTCTTGTAGTATCTTCTCCCATGAAGTTGTGAGAAGCCCCACTATCCACCATAGTGAGTACACTAGTACCTCCAACCTTCATTCGAACATACTCTAACTTGTTTCTTTCTGGGTCTCTCTTAGAGACTACTTCTGTAGTAGCAGAAGCACCAAGTATCTGCATCATCCCCATAGAAGCATCATTACTCTCATCATCAGACTGGGCAACCGTAGCCACCTTTGGTTTAGAGGGACAATTCTTCACCGTGTGTGGTCCTGCACATAACCAACACTTCAAAGGGTTCTTCATTTTCGGGCCATCCTCCGATTTTGAAGCGCCATCATCCTTCTTCTCTTTTGGCTTTTCGGTCTTCTTCTTCTTGTCATCAGAAGTTTCCTCAAAGTGATCCACCAACCTATCAACTGCAGCAAAAGCTTCTTCAAGTGTTCTAATCTTCTGTCTCCTCACCTCGTTGCGTGCCCAAGGTTTCAATCCCATAATGAAGTTGAACACCTTGTCTTTTTCTGCCATGTCATGAAGTTCCAAAGCTGCACTTGAATACTCTTACCGGTATGCTTGTAGGCTTCCTGTCTGCTTTATGTACTTGAGTTTGGTCCTTGCTTCCCATGTGTCATCCTGAGGACTGAAGTGGGTTTGCAAAGCCTTCTTCAAGTCTTTCCATGAAGTGATGTCATCAGCACTGCCATTGGCAATCTGGTCCACTCTCCTTCGCCACCACATCTTAGCATCCTTTGTCAAGAACTGAGTAGCTACCTTGACTTGTGTCTCACCATCAACCAGGTTCAACCGGTCCAAGTACTACTCCACATCCCACAAGAAGTTGCCAAGAATTGTTGCCTTCCTTGTTCCATCATAAGATTCTGGTTCCTTGACCTTCATATGAGGCATTCCTCCAAATGAATTATGCCCCATGGCCCTCTTCACAATCGTAAGCTCATTCTTTGTATCTTCAAGAGTCTTCTTCAAGTTCACGATCTCTGCAAGACCTTGATTTCTTGATTCCTCGACCTCTTTGACTCTTTGTTCAAGTTGTGCACACCTAAGATCAGTGTACTCATTTTGTGTCTTAAGCTCATCATTCTATGTTCGGAGTTCATCGAGTTCTTCTTTCCAAGAAATCTCCATATTCTCTATCTTTTCCACCACCTTTTCAATGAACCCAATAGTAGTATCCTTCTCATCATGACTAGACCCAGCCTGAGACCCAGTTGCCATTTCGACCAGCTTCTTCTTCCTTTGCGATCTAGTCTCGACCATTCAATAATTCCACCGAGTATCCTGCAACTTGAACCAACCCTTGTTCCACTTCGTGTGAAACAACTTCCTTCACCTGCAAGTACCCTTATCACTGCCACAAGCAACCTTTGCTCACCAGCTCTGACCGAGCTCCGATACCAACTGTCACGCCCCTACACCTGCGGTAGTCTTCCAACCGCTTGTAGCGAGATGCGGCACCACCGAACGCTTTCTTTTTAACAATACTAACATTCGTGGACTACGCCTACTCCAACATTAACATACTTAGTTTGTGTTTCGCAACCAAGTAAAAGCATTATCCTTTATACTTTAATGAAGCCCATACTCATTCATTATCCATATGCAATTAACCGAGAACATCAACAATTGCAAACAAGTATAAAGGGAGGGGAAACTCCCTAAAAGTCTGCCTAACAGTTTATTAAGAATATCAGTTTCTTCAATAATACAATACAAGTAATGCTTGGCAAGCTCCAAGCCAATACTTAGAACAATTTTACAATCAAGGCATAAAACAGCTTTTTACAACATTTTCTGCACCTTTGCATAAGAAGGAGTGCTCACCCGAGCCACTCAACCTCCCTACCAAATCCTGCATAAAAACCGCACATCAAAACCTCCTCAAACCATGGCACACTTGCCAACCTTCCACTAAGTCAATCTGCGCAATCTCCCAAGCCTAATGCGCATGAGATGTGCGCATTTTCTTACCTAAGACTACGCACTTTTCCTTGTCCTTGTGCGAAGGCTTTTTGAGCGAATGTTCGTTGGTTTAATGAGCTCTCATGCTCATGTGTATATACGCATGCTCATGTGATGTTACATGGGGGTGTCAGCCCATGGCCGACCCCACAATCCATTGTCGTATGCCCCCACATAACTCTTTTACATGTCGGCTTGGTGCATGTTTTATGCCCAACGTTCAACGCATATAAACCTTTGTATGTTCACATAACATGTGTGCTCAAGTATGAAATGACACTTAGTCATTTTTCGTGTGCTCCATAATGTCGCATGTTTTGTCACATTGTGTCGCACTTCTACCACAGCTCGTCGCAAACCTGGTTGTCGCGCGCCCATCGTGCGCCCGTGCCCGGTGTCTGTCGCACAATCACCCGGAGGCCTTACATCCCCCCTCTTGAAGCACTCGAAAAATGGGCAGAATGAAATCATAATCAATTTATGCTTTTCTAGTTCCACATGTTGGAAAGCACTAATAATTAATTTGTCAAATGTTCTTGCTCAACATTATTTGTCTAACACTACTCATCATGCATCACAAACTATTGGTCAATAATTATTACTTATTATGCTAATCTTTCATTCCCTACCACTACTAAGAATTTCTTGAGATAATCGCTATGTTGCACAATAGCAAAGTGTGAGACACACTTGTCCCAACATTCTCATTTTTCATGTGTATCTTGCAAAAATATAAGGGAGAATGCATCAAATTGTGAGTTCATCACTAGGGCGTCATAAGGCCCATAGACCCAAAAAACCACTTCAAATTACGTATACTCACAAGTTTTTCCAATGCATCTGCAATAATTTATAAAGTGCATACTTTTCCTAGTATTAACCTTCCATCATTTTCCATGTCTCGAACAAAATGTTACTAGATATCAATATGCTTTATCTTTGCATGAAATGTTGGGTTCTTAGCTAGGCAAATGACATTGTTCCTATCATATTGAAACATAATGGTTTGTCGACTTAACACTACATCTAAACACAAATTTACAAGTGAAATGGATTCCTTACAAGCATGAGTAGATGTTATATATTCTTCCTCTATAGTGGATAAAATGACCACAACTTTACTCTAGCATGAGTAATTCAAGGAAACAATCGACTGGGAAGAATTGTTGGAAAAGGGACCGACAACATTGATAATGGAAGGACCACAGCTCAAGTTTCCTATATGTGGAAGTAATAAAACACAAAATCTTGAGTGCCAGTGAAATGTGTGATCAAGAATATGATCTCACGTTTAATTCCAAGAGGTGTGAAATCATAAATGTTGATACAGGAAAATTGGTGAAAAAGGCTAACAAAACTTCAAGCAATGTATACATTATTGACGGAACATAAATGGAAAATTGTTGTATGGGAAAGATAGAAGAAAGACGGCTATGGCACAGAATGTTGGGACATATCAGCTTTTATAATTTGGTAAAAGTTACAAAATCACAATGCATTAAGGACATACATAAAATAACACAACCTCATAATGCTCTCTATAAAGTGTCCTTGTATGGAAAGGATACCAGAGTAGTCTTCAAAATAAATAATTAAAAATATTCATCTTAGCCTTTGGAAATCATTCGCACTAGTCTGACCTCCATGGACTAGCCAAAAACCAGACTTTGAAAGGTGAAAGGTACTTTATGACATTCATTGAATATTATACAAGAATAACTTGGGCTTCCTTTCTTAAAGACAAATCGTAAGCTTTTGAAAACCTTGAATCCTTCAAAGCTTTGGTAGAAAATGAAATAGATATAAAGATTAAATGCCTAGGAACATATAAAGGAGGAGAATTCACTTCAAATTAATTGAATAATTTTTATGAACATCATAGAATCAAAAAGCAATTCACGATAGCAAGAACACCGCAAGCAACTGGTGTGGCCAAAAGGGAAAATCAAACACTATAAGGAATGGCCAAATCCATGTTTTTTTAATCTTAGTTACTAGACCAATTTTTTGGAGAAGCATTGTGCACCATAGTCCACATATTGAATAGAATTCAAATAAGAACAAAAGATACTAAAACTCCCTATGAAATATGGAAAGGTAGACCAACCACAGTTAAACATTTCAGAGAGTTTAGAAGCATATGGTACATCAAGGTAAATGAATAAAATATAGGGAAATTCAAATCCAAATCTTATGAAGGATTTGTTCTTGGATATGCCTATAGAAGCAAAGGATACATATGTTACAACAAAAGGACTAAAAAAAATTTTGGACGCACTCATGGAAAAATAAATGAAAATCTTCCCCAAGTCTAGCCACATCCAATTAACTATCAAGAATGACAACTAGATGATGATCAATGTGAAGATCATTATGGAGAATAGATAAAATAATATAATTCATTACTTTCAAAAACATCATCCAAATATGTTCAAAATAATCATCTATACAATTAAATTTTGCGAGAGTGGGAGTTATGAGTTCAAATAAGAAGGAAACTTGCCAGCACATCAAACCAAGAGGACCTAGCTCTGTTATCCTTAATGGAGCCTTAAATTTTTTCTCAGGCTTGTCAAGATGAACATTGGATTAACTCTATGAATGATAAACTAGATCAAATCGAGAAAAATAATACATGGGAACATGTGCCAAGACCAAAAGACAAGAATGTGGTTGGAACCAAGTGGATCTATAGAAATAACTCTATGAGCATGGACAAGTAGTAAGGAACAATGAAAGACTCATATGTAAAGGATATACTCAAGTTAAAGGGGTGGATTTTGAAGAGACCTTTGCTCTAGTGGCTATACTTGAAGCAATCAGGATGTTATTGGCTTTTTCATGTTTTATAGGATTCAAATTTGTCAAATGGATGTAAAATTATCATTTTTGAATGGCGAACTCCAAGAAGAATTTTATGTTGAACAAGCAGAATGGATTCAACTATCAAAAGAAAAGGATCATGTGTGAAAACTAAAAAAGTCCTTATATTGTTTGAAAAAACTACCTAGATCCTACTATTCTAGATTGGATAAGTATCTTTAGTAGCAACCTTTCAAAAGAAGTGCAACAAAAAATAACCTTTACATTAATATTGAAAAATGCAACATGTTGATTATTGTTGTCTACATAGAGGATATAATATTTAGTAGTAATGCTAACTCTACGAGAAAAAAAATTGAAGCAAAAATGAAAAAGGAATTTGAAATGTCTATGTTGGGGGGATTGTCTTTCTTTCTTGGCTTGCAGGTTAATCAAACAAAAAGAGGAATATTTTTATCTTAGATCGATTACCTCAAGGAAAATTTAAAGAAATTTGGTATGAAATATTGTGCATCTGTGAGAACTCCTATGGAAATAGGCTATAAACTTAGTAATGATGAGGAGTTTCTGATAGTAAACTAGACCATGTATAGGTCCATGATTGGCAACTTTCTTTACTTGACAACATATAAACCATATATCATGCAAGAAATAGGTATGGTGGGAATATTTCAATTAGATCTGAGGGAATCGCATGTGAATGTAGTTAAAAGAATATATAGATATCTATAAGGCACTAAAAATTATGGTTTATGGTATCCAAGGAAAATATATATTACACTCATACCTTATATCGATATAAATTCAGCTAGCAGTATTGATGATAAAAAGAGAAGTAGTGGAGGATATTTCTTTCTAGTTAGATGTATAGTTTCCTAGCTCAATAAGAAAAAAACTTCAATTTATCTATCCATTGTTGAAAAATAATATATTGCAGTAGCCTCCTATTGTACCCAAGTCCTAGGGATGAAGAAGAACCTAAAGGATCTCCAAGAGAATGGAGAGAAACCTATTTCTATTATGTGTGACAACACTAGTGTTATAAACATTTCAAAAAACATTGTTTTGCATTCTAAAATGAAGAATATTCCTATTAAGTACCATTTTCTTTGAGAATATTCCACTAATCAAGTTGTCGGGTTGGAATACATTCTAACAAAGGAACAAATCAAAAATATATTCACTAAACCTTTTCTAAGAGAAAACATTGAATATATCAAATAGAAAATAAGAGTAATTCCATCGTTGCAAGGAGGAATAACTCACTAATATCAATCACAAAGTATGATATTGACAGGGGGAGATGAGATGAAGATGAAAAGAAAGAACCACTGGTTAAGGAGGAGCAATCCAAAAGGGGAGTCAATTTTTTAAGAGTTACTGATTGAGCAACTATTTGCAATTGAAGAGTTCCTAGTAATATTTCTTTCCATTGATGTCAAATGGGCAAAGAAAATAAGACATTGACTAGAAAGCATGAGAGAAGGAGGAACCTCTGGATTAGCAACTTGATAATAAAATTTCACGCCATCAATAACCATTAATGTCTAGTGGTATTTCCATCAATGCCAACGGGGGAGATTGTTGACCAAGTGTTGTAATTGATGTCAAAGGTTAGTCATTGATGTCAAGCCCAAGGAGATTTCTCAATATGTTGGCAGGTGTATTGGTTGTATCATGTCCAAGGGGAGCTTAGCAAGTGTGTTGAAGTGTGTTGTTGCCTAGCTAAGGTCAAGTATACAAGTAATATTTGAAGGAATTTTGTTTATAAGTAAAATTGTTCAAAAGCACATGTAAAGTGTTTAGTTGGATGTCCCTCTCAGAGAACTTTCCAACAATATATGGAAATAAGTCAAACCCCCAAGGATTGATGAGGAAACACATTTTGAAGTGAAAGTAGTTTATGTTGGCTATGGCATCCATGATATCTGGGCACATTTGATAAACATAGGACTATATTATTTTTACATACCCAGATTCATCTAAAAAGTGTATAGAATTTGGGTTTACTATATATCCAGTCTTTTAGGAATCCAAACCTTTGTGGTATAACTAAAATTACTCACAAAATCACTGAATTTTTGGATTTCTTCAAGAGAAAAATGACGTGAGAAGATAACATGTGGAAATAATGGATTGGTTGGGATGATGACTTGCTAGTTGAGTTGGCTAAGTGATGTGGCAACAAGAATAATATTTGAGCCTCTTTGGTATATCTAGGCATTCGAGCCTTTAGGGATTTTGCAACTTGGCCACTTTCCAAAATATTCAGATACTAGATTTTTGTATTCACATGTGGTGGAACCCAGCTAACATGATAGTATTGGTAGGATGATAGATGGCGCTAAGCAGTAGTGATGTAGCAATGGTGATGACATGTTACTCTATGAGCGTGACATATGGTACGAAGATATGGGCATTTTGGGTGGCCAATTGGCCCTATTCCGAGCAACACGTGGAAATGACATGGCATAAATATGTGGCAGTGACATGGAAAATATGACGTAGCAGAACGTTATAGATGGCAAGTTTTGATTGTTTTATGAAGATTCGACATGGAAGTCTCAGAACACATGCCAGGGGCTAGTTTGGTGAAGTTTTGCATCTAATATCCTTTGGCTAAAAGAGGAAAAAATAAGGAATTTTGCCTCAAATCGATAGTGGGGCCCTTAGAATGTCCAACATTCTGAGCTATCTACGAATTTGGTGGTTTAGGAGGTGTACACACATTGACAATTTCATATGACTCGGATCTTGATTTAACGAATGAATTTGTCAAAGTTTTGTCCAACACGGTCCCATGAAAAATATATATGGGGTTTGAGAAATATTTCCACGCCATTCGAATATATGGCCAATTCGTGAGTATAAAAGGTTTCTTATGGGTCCAGATCCTATATATGTCATCCAAACATTTAGCCTATGGTCTCGACTCTTTGTCTTATGGAGTAAATTATGATTTTTAGGTGTTGAAGCTTGTAGCATACCCCTTTCTATCCCTAGCCCCGTACTAAGGGTAGAAGGAGGTAGTTACTCTCATGACATGACCTCCAATGTCCTATTATGGAAATGAGGTCTAATGTTTTTTTATCTTTTCCAACTTTCTCAAAACTTAAAAGTGATGACATCATTGCACTCATCTTATTGATACCGTTATAGAGATATAAAATTTTCCTCAATACGAGTCCCCGATCAAAATAAATGGCCGATCAAAGTATAGCCTATTAGGTCTCGTCTAACTTGCCACATGGAACCCATCTCGATACCCAAGTTAGACACCATGTCATCACCACATGATAGCTATCGACCCACTCATGCCAGGTCATGACTCTTTTTCCACAACTCATGCAAATATATTTATATAATATAGTATAAGGGTGAAAACCCCCTTCCATACCTTCCAAACATTGTATGGCCCCCCCTCCTACCACCCCACCCTAGGGACAAAATCCTAGCAGGCTCCTTTGTAGTCCTCCGTTGAAATTATTAGGGAAGAATGGATGAGGCTTATGTGGATTGCCATGTCACACTCCCATGTCAAATTCTACTAGACTATCCTTTTGACCAACAGAATTTGGTTTACCTCCTTGTGAACCCCTTTCGTCATGCATCACGTCACTACCCCTCACCATTTTGTATGTGAGATCCACCAACAACACATCACCCCAGGGATAAAATCCCTATGGGGTTTCACCGCACACCATAAGAAATTCTTTGGGATGAAGCACCAGGGTGACATTAGTAACTTTTAGCACTGAGGTGATGCCACCCTCCACATGGCTCCCCTCTAGGAGTGCCATATTTCATCCATTTACAGGCCACCTGGCCCCATAAAAACCCCAAATTTGAATAACATGTATCCTACTCCCAATTTTCTACATTGCATTATGGCCACGTCACCTGCCACGTTGGTCATGGATCCCACTAGTCTTTCAATGTGGGGTAAACTTTAATTTTTGCGTCATAAAAATTATATAGGTCCTCCACCAAGTTATGTTGAATGCCAAACAACTAGCCTCACTGCACTACATCATCCCAATGCTTAAATCTAGGGAGTTCCATCCTAACCTCCCTTTGAAACCTATGAGGAAATTTTCTCTAGGGTCCATCCAATAGTGGGAATCATATATACCAATCCAATGAATAAGATCAAATGGAACGTATGTACAATGCCACATCATCCTATGGTTTAAATCCTAATGATGTTTTAACCAGACCCCACTCGAATTCTCTGAGGTAATTCTTCCAGACAAAACCGTCACTTGATGGATTTGCGTCCTATTTGTTGTCGAGACCTCCTAGCACTTGGTCATGATACTTGATCACATGGTGGTTAAAGCATGAGCCTCCTTGTTCCTCTGGGCTATGAACTTCTAAACTGCAGTATATGTGTGTATATGTATGTTTGTGGATTTTCCCCACACCCAACGATCAGTCAAAATGGTTCTATTATATATATGGGCTATTATAATTTGAGGGTCAGACACTGAGTTCCTTAAGGTTTAGCCCTATGTAGCCATGCATATATATGTATTGTGAAGCTCCATAGAATTATCCCTCCTGAGCTTTAATGTATGTGATATCACTCATGATCCTTCAATAGGGCTCGGCGTAACATCTCTCTCTCTCTCTCTCTCTCTCTCTCTCTCTCTCTCTCTCTCTCTATATATATATATATATCTATATATATATATATATATATATATATATATAAAGTTATCCTTCCTGAGCTTAGTAATGTTTAAATAGGGCTTAATAGCCAATTCCTTTTAACGTCATAACAAATAAGATAGAGATATGTCCATTCATTGTCACTAAGGCCCATTAGACAAATGTCAAACTCATAATAGCTCAAAGGTCTATAGACCTCTTAGGTTAATAATAAATAAAAAACAAGTTGATAATAGTTCAAAGATTTATTGATCTCTTGGGATGATAATAAACATAAAATGAGACCATGAATGCATAAAATAATCCATGTAATTACCCAAAAATATTATAGGAAATCAAGATTCCTCAAATATGTAAGAAATCACTTTCCATATTAGATCACACACATAAAAAATCACATCAATTCAATACCATTACATGCCTTAAGCCAAAATATCAAACATATGCATAACATTCAATGTAAAAAGGCTAGAGCATACATGTGTATGGTAAAATGGGCTCAACAATTGAGATTAGGACTTCAACTGTCCACCCAACCTTAAACACACTGCAACCAAGCCTTTCTTGGGTAGTCACCCCCAAGCTAGATTACAAATCTTTAGTATGATTACTTAAGGGATCAAACCAATTATTCCAGCTAAAACAATGACTCCATAGGACTATCCTCCTCCACCCATGATCTATTTCATGCAATCAATATCTCATAGTGGATCTAGAGGTCAACCTCCTCCACCCTTCACCTACTTTAATAAGAACTGTAGTTCCACCATCACAGACTGAAATAGGATGTCACAAGGAAAAACCGCCTTCACCCACCAACAAATCAGATAACTAAAGACATAGAGACTCACCTCCCTCAACCATTCACAATAGTTTCCCAGTGTCATGTCACAAGGACTAATGTCGGTCAACTTCAAGATAGGGGTCTTTGATAAGAATAGAGAGTGACATCTCTAATACAGGGGCATACATGCACTATTGTATGAGAAGTTTCCTGAATGGAAAGATACTAATAAACCAGTAGGTTCTTTAGACCACAAGCTTCTTAGTGGTATTCCTTAGCCTTAATAAAAACACTACTCAATCTCATCCAGCTTTTATAACATAGGTCCATTGTTTCACATAGAATCACATCTCTAAACCAAGAGTGTAATATTATTGTTACATGGGAAGGTTATTTAGTGGCCAACTACTAATCAATCAATAGGTCCTTCAGACCAAAAGTTTCTTAGTGGTTTCTTCAGTCCTAAGGAAAGACAATATTGGTGGTTTCTTTGACCCTATATAAGCCACTACTGGATCACAAGAGGAGGAGAGCTCAATATGAAAAATATTGGAAGGTTCTTTAGCTGGAAAGGAACTGATAAATTAGTAGGTTCTTGATACCACAAGGTTCCCAATGGTTCTGAAGGGAAGCCACCTTAGGTGTTTTCTTTAGTCCCCATGCAACCACAAGAGGATGAGAGTTCAACATGGTAAGGATCATCAGCTGGATAAGCTACTGATGGGAAAAGAGATCACCTCTTTGGGTACTTCATCAGTGAGTCAAGCACCAGAGCTTTAGCCCCAAGCCAACTCCTAGTGGTTCTTCAAGCCTCATAAATACCCGAGTCTCTCTTCCCAATCTAGTAGTTTCATAAATCCACAAACTTTCCATTGGGTTCTCTAGTCCAAGGAAAACCACTCTTGGTGGTTTCACCAATCCTTGGAAAATCACTTCCCTCTATCCTCTACTAGAAAACCCTCTTAGCTTCTTTGGCATGTGTTTTCATCAGTATGAGTTCTCCCTCTATCAAAATTTTCCTTCCTCTTCGTGCAGAATTTCTTGCTTCCTTTTCCCCTTCATTGACTCTTCCCCTTCCAAATGGAAGAATGAATGTTCCTCTTGGTAACTCTTTCCCTTCATGACCCATTAAATGTTCCCAGGAGTATCTCGACCTCCCACTCATTTTCTGTTCCTTCTTTGTGAACCAAGGGTTCTCTCTCCTCAGTGCATGAGAATGTGTTTTTAGAATGCTCTCTCTTTCCAACTTGGCCATGATGGCTCTATCCATTTTAAGTGATCTATGTAGACCAAGAACCCAATAGGGTAGCCCATATGCCCATTAACTCTTTTCCTTTTATTGCTTGTAGTTTTTTCCAAACAAGAGAAAATTAATAACACAATCAACTCCATTAAAACCACCCATTCATCCAATGAATCAAATTTAAAACAATGAACTTACTCAAGGAATCTCCTTCCTCCATCAATGGAGTACATGTCCCATAAACCTTTATCTTATCCATTTTAATTTATAATTACAGGGAATTATTTACAATGATTACAAAGGGGAATTAAACCATAGGGGATGTCATAATCCCCACCCCCTAGAGGAACATCTTCCTCAATGTTCTCATTCTCAAACAAAAAATAAAAACATGCACTCTAATATCTTCAGGTTGTTTCTATTCATCTTGCAGCCTAGTCCATTCACCCAAACCAGGAATTTTTCATGCCTTGCCACATCACGGCACACAATTCTCAATGAGACTCATAATAAAATAATTCCAATAAAATTGAATCATGCCTCATTAACAACTTCCAAGCTTAGGTAACCCACATTCTAGGTTTTCTACCTATATATATTGCAAATGATAACATCTCATGTCCTTTAACCAAGGATCCAATTTATGGCTAATAGACTTGTGGTCATAGCCTTATGCATTTGCATCAAATAAATATAAACCAACATTCTTCCATAAGAATCACTCCTGACAAAACTTGTCAGTCAGAATGGAATTCATGTATGTATATGAACATAAGCATGAGGGTGAAAATGTGAATCTATGCTAAACTTTTGTGAGAATTGCTCCCGAAAAAATTGTGATAACACCTTTTCGGCCAAACTAAACTATTTTTTAGCTGAACTAGTTCTTTTTTAGTTAGACAGTCAAATTTAAATTTCAGCCAAAATTTTGGACGTTTAGATTAACGCAAACCTCAAAAACCATGCAACATAATTTTGGTCGGTGGGGAAAATATCATCATTAGGTTTTTCAGCTGATTTGTTTTTTGGGTGACAAGTTTTTTGGTAAAAAAATTTTTTGGCCGAAGATGGTTTTTGGCCAAAATTTTATATGTGTGTGTGTGTGGGTTGGGGAGCATGAGCCCGTTGCACAATTTTCGCACTATTTTTCTCTGATATTATGTTTCAGCATTGTTGTGTTCGTTCGCGTGTTTTGGAATTTTTGGGGTAGGTATGAATTTTTGTTGTTGCACTGGAGGAATATTTGCACATTCACTTTCATAAATATGGGTAATTATATCTTGTGTTTTCGTATGGTTTTCTTGTAACTGCTGATTTTTTGTTTTTTGTTTTTGTAGGTTGGGCACTAGAGGAGTTCTTGCACCTCGTCGGTGCTAGAGGAATTCATCAGCGCTGGAGGAATTCGGTCAGGCACCTCATCTTCCTATCAATCTGACCACTCAACAATAAAAAAATTAGGTACTTTATGTTCCATTTTTGTAGATAAAAAATTGTGTTTTCGTATTGTTTTGTTGCCACTATTTTTTTTGGATTTTGCAGGTTTGTTGGGTGCTAGAGGAGTTCTTGCATCTCATCAATGCTGGAGGAATTCGTCATATCTAGAGATTCCTCTGTTGGGAGCCTCATCCTCGTGTCAACATGACCACACAACAACAAGAAACCAAGTACTTTATGTTCTAGGTTTGTAGATAAAAAAATTGTTGTTGTGATGTAGGATTTTTCACAGGTTCACTTTCAAAAATCTTGCTAATTATTTGTTTTTTTCATATTTTTTTCTTGCAACTGTTGACTTTTTTTTTTGTTTTTTATTTTTCCTTACTACAATGAAACTGCATCCTAAGACCTACTCAGAAAATTCCAAATTTAATCTAGACAAAATAAGAACTATCAATAAATTCGAGACTCTTCCACAGAACTATCCTCAACTCGACAAGTGACAAAATTTAGGAAGGTTGAGAAAATTGCACTAGAATAAAAATATGATCCACGTAATAAAATTTAGAGGATAAGTTGTAATTTGAAAGCCACCCTTTTTTATCAAGAATACAAATATATATATTTGATTATCAGATAAAACATATACAAAAGTTGACATATTGACCCAAAATTGACCTAAAAAGAGAAGCCCAGAGAAAATAAACAATCTCCAAATCTATCCTCCAACACAGTGTAATATTCAATCACTTAGATTATATATTTATTGGTTACAAGGCTTTACCAGATTGAGTTAGACATATATTATGTTTTCCACTGTAAATCATCATAATACATTTTCATTAAAAACTAATAGACGATAATAGTGACAACAAAATAAACCTTTTTCATTTCATGGCTCAGTAGGTTGGTATGCATCATTATTCCTCTCCCTTGTTGTATTTAGGCCTTATGACACCTTTATTTAGAAAAAAAGTGGCCTTACAACACCTTCTCCCATTATATTTTTACCAAACCATTCAGGAACCACTATTTCATTTCCTTAGTTCCTGCCTACCTATCTTTCTTGCTCAGTTTTAGTTAGATCGAGAGCTCCACTATATGGATATTTCTTATTTACACAGTTCCTTAATACATTTAGGAAAAAATTTAGTTCCAAAACAAACAAGAAAGTATCTAATCTATTAGTTCCAATGAAATATACCTGGGCGATTTTCTTTCCCCTTAAAGAAATCCAAGAACTTGATGTTCCTACGATTCATAGTCAGGCCCTCCTTAGATAAATTTTCTTAGCCACCCTCAATAATATTAACAAGCCTAATATCCATACCAAAAAATTCACAGAAGAAATACAATGATCATAAGCACTTATTTAATTTAGTTTAGGTGCTTAAGGAAAGCCAAAGTAAGATGATTTCCATGTTGGTATAAGGTTGGAGATTGCAACAATTTCTCTTTAACATAATTCTCAATTTATGCTTCTATACAATTATGTATTAATTTCAATTCCTTTTTCACAATAGAAATTTTCTTATTCTCTTTTTCTCTTGGAATTTTAATAAGATTTCTATCTCAACTAGTAACATCATACAACTTACATCATTCATAACATATCCTCCAATCATGGAACAATAATCATGACCAAGAAAGACTACATATACAACTGGGAGATCTATTATTACAGATAGTTCATGCTATACTAATTCATGGTGATGAAGTTATCCATGCACATAAGTATTTGATCTCTCCATAAGTAAGGACTTTTCTTGAGTCAATAATTTAAATAACTTCCTCGACCTGATAGTAACTAGTACATCCCAATCCAAGGGATTCCTTGATTTAAAGTGGTAAGATATTATTTGTGGTTCCATTATCAACCGTACAATTATAAAGTACAAAATCATGGTTTTCAAGAGAAAGATAAAAAGGAGGTAATTGTGCTCATACCCTTGGTGGAAAATAATTTTATCTTTGTTGGCTTCTAGCCAAACATTAGGGGAATTTTGAGGTCTAATATGGGCCTCCAAATGAAGTTATAAAATAGTAGTGGAAATAATAAACTTAGATTAAATAATGTCATCAAACTTTAGAGGGAAAAAAGAAAAAACTACTTTTTCAACTCTTATTTACAACTTATCTCCCTATGGTTTTACTCAAATTTTGAGCGAGAACTCTCCTTGGATGCATAATTTGATTCCTCATCCAAGGAGAACCCATGTTGCATACATTTCATGGACCTTGCTACACGAAAAATGAGAAATATATGAAAAATGTGATTGCAATCACGTTTTTTCATGTATTTCTCATTTTTCGTGTAGCAGGGTCCATTGAAGGTATGCAACATGAGTACCCTTTAGATAAGGAATTAAAGTTTTCATCCGATGAGTACTCCCACTTGAAATTTGAGTCAAACATTAGGGAGATAAGTTGAAAATACGAGTTGAAAAAGTAGTTTTATTATTTTAATATTTTTTAATCTTTTTACTTTTGTACTCCAAAAATGGTGAACCATCCCCCATGGTTGAATTCATCATCTTGAATCCTATTGGTTCTCATAAAGTTTATTTTGGTTGTACATTTTTCTTAGGAGGCCAATTTTAGACCTCAAAATCCGCCTAATGGTTGCTTCAATCCTCAAGTTTGATGAAATTGAAATCTTCTATTTTCTAAAATCTTAAGAAAGTTTTCCCTTTGTTGAGGAATCTTAACCACCACAAGAAATAGAAGAGTAGTTTGAAAATTTATAATTTCATCGGCTATATTATAAGATATCTTCAATGTTCCATTTTTCTTATTATTTATTGGTTGTGAAGCGACTTGTTGAGATGTTTATTTTGGAGTATTGTTAATTGTCTTGACTTTATCATATTGATTTCTTGGTTTGAATTTATTTGCTTGAGCTCTTGTTAGGATCATTTTTTCTTGATTTTCTTCATAATATTTAGGTTCAATGAAATATCCTTAAGCAAATGACTACATATTTTCTTTTGATTGTATAGATTTTAAGATATAAGGATCCTAAATCTTATCATGTATTTGGCCTTTTATATATTCTTCAATCTACTTGAATGTATCTTCATGGGAATTTTCTTCTAATATTCTTCAAGTATGAAAATAATTAGATTTAGCTTCCCCTCCTAGTCCACTCAGTGCCATTGAATTGAAGCAAATAGTGATAGTGATATAAAATGAAATAAGTGAATTGAATTTAAAATAAGGATTTGGTAATAGGTACAAACATAGATTAAACAATGCTACATATGCATATAAAAATCCAAAATTTTAGTTGGAAACATGGATTTTCTGACTTACGAAATATACAAGTCAACTCAACATTGTGATATTATTCCTGGAATTATCCCATTCCAGATCGAGCAACCAAGCACCCATCACTAGATCTCTCTCTTCGTTCTTAAATGATAAGGGAGGCCCTATTGGTAGCACCCAACATTTCCTCCTGGTTCACTCAATTCCAACCATTCCCTAGAGGATCTTCTTAAACTCTGCATTGAGACCTTCATTGTGATTGATGATGATGATGATAACCCCTCCACTTCTACTTCCAGTGAAAAATAGTGGCTTCCTTCTTTTTCTTAGGTCCTCATTGTATTACCTTCTTATTTTACCAATTTTTTTCCCTACATCTAAGATTTTCATTTGGCACTACCACATTGTTATTTTGACTTGTGTACTTTCTAGTCTCAAGGACCCTTTTGGTCACTTGTGAAGATAAAAAGAAATATATTTCTAATATTTTCTACATGTTTAACATTATCTTGTCATAATCTTCGTAGTATATTCATATGTTCATAATAACTTCCAACATGCTTATTACATCAAAACCTTATTCATACAAGAAGCACTTTCTTCTCAATTTCACCCCAATTTTGCCCAATGCCACAAGAATACTTTAATAAATGATTTGATAAAGGATGATGTTACTACCTAAGTCTCTTGAAATCCTACATCCCTTGGTAGGAAAGCATGAAAACCAACACTTGGAAATATAGAGAAATAAATATGCTTAAGGAGAGGAGCTCATTTTCTAGAGAAGAAAAAGAAAATTATGTTTTTGAAGATTCAAGAGTAGGTAAAATTATGTAATTAGTAGCTTTCCATGTCGGTGAAACTGAAGTCTTTCTAATACCCCCACCAAGGTTTAAGTCTCTCTAATGAGACACTTATTTTCATTCTTGTGCTCGTGTTAGTTGTACACTAGTACTTGCAATAGCAGTTGGGGACAGGTGCAAGTCTTAGTCATCTTTGGTAGAATATATACCCCTCACCCTAGACCTCTTTGCCAAAGGATTCCAACTAGAATGTTGTTAGTTATATTCACTCCTAAATGGAGAGTTAGGCATGCTAGATGCATTGTGATAAGTTGAAGCCAGTCAAGAACCAAAAAAAAAAAATTGAGTCCCTTTCATTCAACGAGATTACAATTTCAATATGAATTATCAGTTACCTCCTAGTTCTCCAACTCCAGGTGGATCATCATTTGAATGATGTTAAATAGCACATTAATGAACCAAATATTGTGCAAAAAATAAAAATAAAAATAAATAAATAAATAAATAGGAATAACAAATATTGTTCCATTAAAGAGAAAAAGAATATCGTACTATAGGATTGATTCGATGATTCTCCATAGAAATGGGAACAAAAACCCATGCAGTATGTCCCATATTAGAATTCAAGGCCCTTACAAGTGATCTCGAGATCAAAAATAGGCTAAAAAATGAAATTGATTGCAATATCCCAAAATCAGCATCAAGTCGTAGTGTGCGTCATCCTGATTCCAGTGACACTTGAATCACCTCAATCTAACATTGCATGAAGCACTTATGATGTCCTGAAGTTTCTAACCAACAACAAAGTAAATTGTGTATGGGTTGACTGGGAAATCTATACTGCTGACATCATGTTGATGTCAGCATGACAACTGGGCGTACAGAGGGCCAATCAAATCTCACCATGTGGCGCTCTGTAAAAGGATGAATTGGCACCATTTGATTGGTTCATGAAGTTTTGGTGGCCCAATAGAAGTTCGCCACATGGCCCAATCAAAGGACACCACATGGCACCTCCACATTGGTCAAAATTTTATGTTTAGTCCCGAAGGCATCGGTGGGGTTCGACCGCATGACCTACGACATACAAAATCCATGCCTTACTGGAACACCTGCACTTTGGTTCTTAACCCATTAGGGTCATAGGTTATATTTAAAGTGGTATGGTTTTCACATTGGGGGGAAGATGTTGGGAATTAGCCCTAGCCAGTTGTCATAAAATAGTCCATAAGACCAGTGGTAGAGGAAATTTTTAGGGGGCGGGGACCAACACCAACCCTTGGCCATGATTATCGCCACACAACCTTAGCAGAGATTTGTCGGAGGGTGCTATCAAAGTGCGATGGTGATTCATACCTAGCCGCTGGTGTTATGGGATTCCACTGGACTAAACATGGAGCCATGTCCAAATGGTGGCAATTAAGTCCTAGCATCGAGTCACGTGTCTCGCATGTAACAAACAACGAACATGAAGGGATCTTAGGTGGACGGGGCAAGTAGTTGGCCCTGGACCCTAGCCACATTTCCTGATATGACCATGTGCAATGGAGGAGGAGCCAGCATCAGGGGGGCCAAACCATTGGCCCTATCCCCTGGACTTATGGGTGCTTCTTGTGGCCTTATTTTTGCACATAGGGGTTATTGGGCAATTTAAGGAGGGGAAAAATTGCGCCTTTTGTAGGAAAATTAGGAGGTTTGGCCAAATGGTAGGATAGATAGCAGAGATTAGCTTGGAGAAGCATAATTTGCTTAATTTTTAACCTTTTTGAGCTCAATAAGAGGCTATATGGGGGTTTTTGAGCATCTTGAACTCATTGGCAACCTTAGTTCTTTTATTTGAGCACTTAATGAAGGACTTTTTTAGATTCAAGTCCTTTAGTGGAAGAGACAATCAGAGTTTTGAAGTCGTGTGAAGGCATTTTGAGCATGAAGGAATCTTAGTCAGAGGTTTTCCAACCTTCTAATTTCATATGCAATGATTGTTACTTCAATAGAGCAACTCTTTTTAGTCTTTTCTCACTATGTGTTCATGAGAGAAGCCCCTTTCAGTAATTCAATGTGGAATTATTGTATGTTTTTTGTGCTTGGATTTCTGGTGGAGTACAAGGACCTGATGCGTGAGTCCTTTTTATGTTGACATTTTCATGACTTGTTGTAGGGAATCATATTTTTGGAGTGAGAATTCTTTATATGAGAATGTTTCTTTGTAGGAGAAACAAGCCACTCTAATGTCAACAATTTATGTGTAATCGTTTGCAACTGAAATCAATAGATTGGTCTAGTTGTTGGAGTAAGCCCAAAGATGTAACCCAGGAGGGGTGAACTATGTCATCAAATGTTGGTTTCTTCTCTCCATGTTTGTCATTTTGAGTTGCATGTGAATGTGTTATTTTTCAATTTCATGTGAAAACTTAAAATCACCAATTTGAAGAGGTTGTGAAACTTGTTTATATTTAAAGAGAAATTTTGTTTACTTTCAAAGCATCAGAGGTCGGTCAGTTTTTGAGAGAAGAAGTTCTCCTCCATTTCTAGATCAAGTGGTATCAAAGTCGATTCTGGCTAAGTTTCAAGTATGGGCAAGAAATTAAATCATGAAAGACTCCAAGAGTTGGAGTAGATTATTTTCTCTCTTCAAATGGAGAATGTTGAGCTAAGGAGATTGCTTGAAATTGCAGAGGAGGAGAAAAGGAAATGTGCCTACAGTTGCAACATGTCATGGAGGAAAAAAATGGTGAAAGTTCCATTCCAAAAGTAACAAGTAATCCCTCCAAGATGAAGCCAATTTGTGGGCATAGTCCAAACATAGGATATGGAACTTATGTTGCGAATGATGCTTGTAAGTTTTGTCAGCATCTAAAAGATTCTCCTTATGTGCATGTTGGTAAAAGTGGGCGGCTTGAGTAATCATATACTTCCTGTTATGAAACCAACTCAAGAAAAGATAGAAAAGATAGATCAACGCCTTAGAATTCAGCCTCTTCAAGGGGGCAACCTCCTTTACATTACATAAATGAACAATTCTTGGATGCTTCAAATGACAAAACCTCCTTTCTATATATAGGAGTCTAAGGAGTCACAATATAATCCAGCCGACCTAACAATAATAATATAAAGCCACAAAAATAACAATAGAGGGATTCTATGGGGCACAGTAATAACAATATGGGGGCAATAGGGGCACAACAATATTAATAAGGGGTATAACTACAATAGTAATGGGGTAATCACTAGTATTATGGGGACCCAACATGCCCCTCTCCTTCAAAAAAGTGTTGTCCTCAACGCTTGAGTAGTTCTGGATACTTCTGCATAAAATTCTCATCCTCCCATGTGGAATCTTCAGCGGATAAGTTCTTCCACTTGATAAGATACTCTGAAATTGATTGATTTCGTAGTTGTCAAGTTCTTGTTTCTGTGACTGCTTTCGGTTCCAATATAGTTTTTCCTTCCTCATCAAGTTCTGGCAATATTGTTTGAACTGGGAGCTTGTCGCCTATAACCTTCTTTAAACATGAAACATGGAAAACTGGGTGCAATCGAGAAGCTGCACGAAGCTCCAATTTGTATGCCATAGTACCAATCTTTTGCAACACCTTGTACAGACCATAATACTTTGGTGATAATTTATTATCCTTCTTAGCTTGCTTGAGGGACATTTGCTTATATGGTTGTAGCCGTAGGAATACCCAATCACCTACATCAAAACTACTTTCACTGCGATGTTGATCTGCCTGTTGTTTCATTCTATTCTGTGCCAACATGAGGTTATCCTTTAAGAGTTGGAGGACTTGTTGTTGATGTTCAATGTGATGTTACACTGCCTGAACCTTAGAATTTTCTCTTAAATATGATGTGATGGATGGTGGTTGATACCCATAAAGTGCCATAAATGGGGTCATTTTTGTTGCTGTATGGAAGGTAGTGTTATACCACCATTTAGCCAGAGGCAACCATTTGACCCATTGTGTCTGTTTATCAGATACAAAGCAACGAAGATATCCTTCCAAACATTTGTTTACTATCTCAGTTTTCCCATCAGATTGAGGATGATAAGATGAGCTATGAGCTAACTGAGTACCAAGACAAGAAAATAATTCTGTCCAAAAATTTCCAGTGAAAATGGGATCTCTGTCACTTACAACAATCTTTGGGTTTCCATGTAGCTTTTGAATTGTTTCCATAAATGCAGTAGAAACTGTACTGGCTTTAAATGGATGTGATAATGCACAAAAGTGTGCATACTTGGTAAGTCTGTCAACTACCACCATGATGACACTCTTTCCCTCAGACCTGGGTAAACCTGTGATAAAATCCATTGAAACCTCCTCCCAACGTTGGCTTGGAATGGATAAAGGTTGTAATAGACCCGGTGTCTTAATTGTTTCAACTTTATTTTGTTGGCAAACCAAACATTCCGCCACAAACTTTTGAATATCTGATTTAAGGCCATCCCAAAAAAATTCCTTCTTAACCCTGTGGTAAGTTTTTAAAAATCCTGAGTGCCCTCCTAAGGGAGAAGTGTGCAATTCCATAAGAATCTTTTGTTTTAGCTGGGAATTCTTACAGAGGTATAAGTGATCTTTGTACCATAACGAATCATTTTTCCAGCTAAATGTATCAGACATACTGGAATCTTGTTGTAACTTTCGAAAAAGTGTCCACACTTCTTCGTCATTCTTCCACTCCTCCCTTGCTTCATTTATCTAATCTGGTTGGATAATAGAAATGGTGCACAAAAATGCTTCCAAATCCTCATCCTTTCTTGAGAGTGCATCTGCCACCACATTTTGCTTCCCTTTTTTGTAGATGATTTCAAAGTCATAACCCAACATCTTTGTGACCCACTTTTGTTTCTCTTCAGTGGATAATCTTTGTTCTAAAAAGTATTTAAGGCTATCATGATCCGTTTTTACCTTGAAGTGTCTTCCCATTAGGTAGGGTCGCCATTTCTTAAGTGCATGGAGTATTGCCAACATTTCCTTCTCATAAATAGCTTTGCTTAAAAACTTTCCCTTGATTGGACAACTTTCAAAAGAAATGGGTCTTTCATCTTGCATTAGAACAGCACCAATTCCATTTCCTGAAGCATCACATTCCACAATAAAGGTTTTTGTGAAGTCCAGTGTAGCTAAGACCGGTGCTTGGCACATTTCCTCTTTAAGATGTTCAAAGGCCTTTGTTGCTTCCAGAGTCCATGAAAATGCATCTTTCTTCAATAATGTTGTTAGAGGTGCTACTATTCTCCCATAATTCTTAACAAACTTGCGATAATACCCTGTCAACCCGAGAAATCCTCGCAGATGCATTATGGATGTGGGGATTTTCCATTCCTTAATGGCTTTAATTTTGCTAAGGTCTACCTTAACTCCTTCATGAGATACAATATGACCCAGATATTCCACCTCCTGGACTCCGAAGAAACATTTGGATATTTTTGCATATAATTGTTTCTCCTCCAATAGTTGTAGCACCCTGTCAACATGTTCAAGATGATCCTTCCAAGACTTACTGTAGATTAGTATATCATCAAAAAATACTAACATAAATTTTCTAAGGAATGGTTTGAAAATTGAATTCATCAAACCTTGAAATGTTGAAAGTGCATTGGTAAGGGAAAAAGGCATGACCAAAAATTCATAATGACCCTCATGAGTTCTAAATGCTATTTTCGGAATGTCTTCAATCTTCATTCTGATTTGATGATATCCTGAACGAAGATCCAACTTGGTGAAGTAAATTGATCCATGCAATTCATCCAGTAATTCATCAATGACAGGAATGGGGAACTTATCTTTAATAGTGAGCTTGTTGAGCTCCCTATAATCTGGACACAAGCGCCATGATCCATCCTTCTTGTGCACCAATAATACTGGAGTAGAGAAAGAACTTTGACTCGGTTGAATTATACCAGCCTCTAGCATTTCTGCAACCATACGTTCAATTTCACTCTTTTGGACATAGGGATATCTATACGGCCTGATGTTTGGAGGAAAACTTCCTGGAATCAGATGAATAGCATGATCATGATCACGCATAGGTGAGAGACCTTTGGGAGTCTCAAATACCTTGGAATGATTGTCCAGGACTTTTTGGAGATCTCGAGAAATAGATGATTCCGATGTCGAAACATCTAGCGAACATAATTGTGCAATTACACCTCTTTGCTCCTTTTTTAGAAGCTTTGTCATACCATCAGAGCTGATTATCTTTCCTGGTTTCCCTGCAATACCCCTTAATTCAACTTCCTTTCCTTCCATAGAAAATTTGATGAAAAGTTCTTGAAAATTAAAAGCTATTGTACCCAAGGATTGTAGCCATTGGACTCCTAGTACAACATCAGCACCTCCCATTGGAATGGAAAGCATTGGGCTAGTCAATACATATTCTCCCATGGATAGCTTGATATTATGGCACTTTCCAGAGCAATTTATTTTTCCTCCATTTGCAATCATTACTTGACACTCTGGTGCTGGATATAGGAAGCAATTCAATTCTTTTGCTACCTTACAATGAATAAAATTGTGGGTGCTTCCTGAATCAATCAACACTATGACCTTTTTCTTCTTGATTTGTCCTTCTATCTTGATGGTTTGAGGAGTGGTAATTCCCACCAATGCATTACAAGATATGGTCGGATTTATTTGTTCTTCATCTAGGCTTTGTTCCTGGAGTATATCCTCTTCTTTTGACCTTTCTTGCTCATTTTCTTCTTCCTCTTCACAATCTATGTAGAATAATTTTTTCTCAGCACACTTATGACCTTTAGTGTATTTGCTATCACAACTGTAACAAAGCCCTTTTTCTCTTTTTTCTTCCAATTGTTGTGGTGTCAACCTTATAGGTTGTGGAAGACTAGGGGCAACAACACTTCCGTCTTTATAGTTGTGAGTGGTATGCTTCCTGGTTGCCATAATTTTGCTTTCCATTTTTTTTGCTAACTTGAATGCCTTCTCTAATGAATCAGGTTCCCAAAGGTGAACATCATGTTGGATATTATCCTTTAAATACCCTATGAACACATCAATCCTATGCTCCTCTATAATATCTTTTACCCTTATGTTCAATTTTTGGAACTCCTCAATGTGCTCCATTATTGAACCCTTTTGTTTGAGACTTATCAATTGGCTAAAAAAAGTGTTGTTTTTTGTATCCTCATAATGTGCTATCAATTCTTCCGTAAAAATTGCCCAAGTGATAATTTTTTTACGAGAGCAAAGCCATTGATACCATACAAACTGATTTGGTTCCAAATATAAAGTTGTCATATGTACCTTTTGTGTGTTTTGCACATTATTGAGATCGAAGAATTGCTCCATCTGTAATATCCGTGTTGTGGGATCCTTGCCATCAAACTTCCTCATATCAATTTTTTGAATATGGTGGGTCTTCGATCCAACATTAGAGTCTATGGAATCATGATTAACATTTCTTTTGTTCTCATCATGAGTTTCCTTTACTACCCTTTCACCATTAGTGACCCTTTCTTGTAGCAACTTCTTCAATTCTTCCATGTCTATCTTCAAATCTATCTTCAGATCATCCATATTAGCTTCTACGCCTTTCTTTAAACCATCCATCTTAGCTTCTACATCTTTCCTTAAACCATCCATCTTAGATTCTGTTCCTTTTTGTGCAAGTGACACTTGTTGCACTTAGTCTCGTAATTTTGCTATATCATGTTGCATTTCTTCCTCTTCTTCATAAGTCATGCTAGAGCTTTTAGGTTTCTTAATAGGTGTTTGCATTTTCTTTCCTCAGGGCATCAATTACCGATAATAATGCTTTACTATTCCCTTTGAATTCCTTCAAACCAAGCTTACACAAAAATTTAAAAAAAAACTACACACCTTTTTTCACTTTGTAGAAGCCTGATATTGAATCTGATGTATCTCTGTAATTTCGAATCATCCAGTTCTGAAATTGTGATCTATAGTAGCCTTCTATGTCCTCTTTCCAATGCCACTAGTTTGATCCAAATTGGATTCTCCAAGAAAGAGTTATGCACAATCTCCCATAGTGACCTGATTGTAGACTAGTTCAGTAGAGCGAACTTGTATGAGGTGCCACGTGTCACTGTTTTGACCTTTGACTCTGGAAAATATATACAAGAAAACTACAGTCCGTCCTCTTTCTGTACCTTCTTGCGAAATTTCAATCTAATGCTCAGAAAGAAAGTTATGAAGATCTCCCCAGGTCACCTGTTTGGAATGTAATTCAGGAGTCTGCAAAAAGACCAACTTTCTTAGATCATATCTCTGCAAATATAGTGCGAAAAGATCTGAAATTTGGACCCAAGGTTCAGTGTGATTTGTTCTCAAATGGGTTTTTTTTTAAACTTCTGAAACGTCGCAGGAAAAAAGTTATAGCGAAAATTCCACGATGACCTGTTTGGAGCAGTGAAACCATAGAATCCAAAGCTTTGATACCAAATGTTATGAAACCAGCTCAAGAAAAGATAGAAAAGATTGATCAACGCCTTAGAATTCAGCCTCTTCGAGGGGGAAACCTCCTTTACATTACATAAATGAACAATTCTTGGATGCTTCAAATGACAAAACCTCCTTTCTATATATAGGAGTCTAAGGAGTCACAATATAATCCAGCTGACCTAACAATAATAATATAAAGCCACAAAAATAACAATAGAGGGATTCTATGGGGCACAGTAATAACAATATGGGGGCAATAGGGGCACAGCAATATTAATAAGGGGTATAACTACAATAGTAATGGGGTAATCACTAGTATTATGGGGACCCAAAACTTCCTCATTAACATATGAAACATAAAATATGGGTGACAAATCAGAGGAGGTACTTAGCATCTCTAGTTCTACTCCTTCTGTTTATGTTGATAACACATATTTTTTCAGCTTTTGAAAAGCATACCAAAGGAATAGTATGAATTTTTTAACTCAAATGGGTTATGAAGGAAGAGGTCTCAGAATAAATGGCCAAGGTATTACTAATCCCATTGAGGTGAAGGAATTAACACGATATCAAGGATTAGGTTATGGTCATGGAGAAATTAGAGAGTGATCTAAAGTTGTTGAGGCAAAGAAATCATCAAGTGATGATATGTCACACCATGATTGTAGTGATAATGGACAATTGTCTCCAAATAAAGATGAATGTTTCAAAGGACATACAAAGTCCAGTTGCGGAGTACTAAAAAAGGTCTGTTTTTGATGATTATTTCAGTATCTTTTCAGTAGAACTTGCAAACCTTTTTGCATCATGAACTTGGAAAATGATAAACAATTATAACAAAACATGTGAGATTAATATGCAAGACTAAAACGTTGACAATCGTCATTTCCTTATGCAGGAAGGAATGAAAACGAGAAGTTGCCATTCCAAAAGAAAGGACAAGGATGGGTTAACCATTGTCCCTTTGACGGGAGACCGAATGCAAACAAGGACAATAAAATCAAAGCGAATCAACCCAGAAAAGGAGGTGGAGATATCAGCCCGACACAATAGAGAAAAGAAGTGACTAAGGACTAACGGTTCGGCGAATCCCTGTTTTATCTATTTTTTCACTTAGACATCCCCGTCATCACCCTTATAAAAGGGACAACATTGTTAAGATCGGAAGGAAGAGACTTAGACATGATTATGCTTTTATATAATTTCTTTTAAGATCAAAACTTTGATCGTCGAGTCTCGATAAGAACTGGTTTATTGTAATTCTGCTTTATTCATTAGTACAAACATGGTTATTGCTTCATCTCTGAGTCTAGATTAACTTCAAGCGGTGTACCCCTGGAGGCTAAGGGCCCGGCCTTGGAGGACACTTGCTTCGGTATTATTACGTTGGTTTATGCGTGGTTTGCCTATCGTCGTTATTTGGTAATCTGATGTGTTTTATAAGTTTACATCACATGCTCTGTTATGTTTAATTCATTAAGGTTTCTACAGACAGAACTATTGTATTGACTCTGCATCATATTACCGTTCTTTTCAAAGTTGATCTAATATTACGAGTCTTAACATAATACTGTTACTATTCCATTACAGAGTTTTTGTGCTCTGTACCTGTTCATTCACGTTACAGAATTCATCTTGGGAGTTATGTTCTTTACGATTGTTGGATTTATAAACAATGTTGTTCTATTTTGAAACGCAGTTGTATTCCTTCTAACTGAGATTGATACTTAGATCAGATTACTATTTAAGTGTGTTGTGTGCATATATGGTTTTCAAGTTGTTCCATAGTTCATCAGTAATCAATGTTGTTCCATTGGTGTGTGTTGTTTGATCTACCTTAAGAGTGAAAGATTGTTGTTTGATTACGGTTAATGCATTTGATTTGATAGATTAAGTTTGTTATTACTTGTGAGACTTAGTTGCTGTTCTATTTCTTAGCTGCTATCCTATTTCGGAATTGTTGTTCCATTGCAGACTTGCTGTTCGATTTCTTATTTGTTGATCCATTTTCTTATCTGTCGTTCCATTTCCTAGCATTTGTTATTTTGGTGTGGGAGACGATCTAAAGCTGTAGTAAGCATTGGCATTTACTGTCCGGCTCCCAGATCCACGATCTGTTCTCTGATTTCCTTTTCCACCAGTTTCCAAAGGGATGGCTTATTGCTACTGAACCCTTAACTGATAAGTTACTTAGTCTTTTGAGTGTGTGATTTACTCTTTTGAAGTAGTTAAGCTGTAGACAAGCATCCATTTACTCTTGTATTTCTGAACACTGTACTACTAGCATTACTCTGGCAAATGATAGCCTCAGATTGAGACACTCTTTGAAATAACAAAACGCTCCCAGATTGACATAGTAATGTGAGGTAATTAGAGGTGAAAGAGACCCTTTTTATAGCTCTACATTTTGGTGCCATTGCCGGGGAAAGAGTGTAGCCATTTGTTCTTTTTTTTTCAGAGTAGTGTACGAACCTACTAGGGAAGAGTTGGATTTTAAAAATGGAAGGTAAGAATCTACGTATGGAGCATATAAAATCCCTACTCCTCTGTCCGCTTTCCTAATAGATTTGTTGTTGTTTTGTTTGAATAGAATTTAGTAGTTAATTTGAGTGCATGACTAAGCAGAAAAAACCAGAAAAAAATACCAAACCTCTACCGAAGCCAGAAAAAGCTAAGGGGTCAGTGACCCTTGGCCGAACGACCTTCATAGACAAAATCTACAAGAAAGCAGAATCTCAGCCATCAATAGGACCCAGGAAAATCATTTCTAAATAGCCTACTAGTTCCCTTCAGGCCACAGGATCACTATATGTAGCCTTTGCTGAGGTGCATAGTCAAACTGAAGAGCAGGACTTTCAAGAAATTGAAAATTCTACTCCAAAACTATTGCAGGAAGGGAATTTCAGCAATCTTTGTGAAGGAGAAGGAGAAACAGGGGAAACTGAGGAACCAAAATCTCCTATTGGAACAACTCAGCCATTAAACAGCCCAGACAAGGGAAGTGCTACAAAAATCATTGTTGAAGAAACTTAATCTCCTCAGACATTAGGCACCTTCATTATCCCAGATAGAGGAAGTGTTATTAAAACTATTTCTGTTAAAGCCATTCCCTCTCAACCTAGAAATACCCTCCTAGATATCCCAGAAGGTTATTGGCATATATTCGACCCTATGGCTCAAAATCAGCCAAACACCCAAACCTCTACATTACAATACCCTATAGTGGATTCTACAGAAAATGCACCTATGAAAGCAATCCCTCTTCAACATATCCCTACATTTCACGGTCTTACATCAGAAGATCCGGATGCATTTTTATTTGAATTTGATGTGTTGTGCAGGGGATATGATTACACCATCGACCCCTAGAAATTGAAACTATTTCCCTCTACATTAAAAGGGGCTGCTTTAAGATGGTTTATGGGATTAGCTGGCGGGGTTATAAATAACTGGGATCAAATGAAAGAATCTTTTCTAAAAAAATATCAGGATTATTGTAGGTCTAGAGAACTAAAGGACGAAATATTCCAGATGACAGCTAGACCGAATGAAACATTAGAGGAGTATGTGGAACGTTTCCAGTATAATCTACAAAGATCTCCTTATGCATCACTACCTTTACCTGATAATGTGTGAAAAACAGCATTGATAAGGGGCATGAAGGAACAATGGATCGAAACATTAAACATTATGGGAAAAGAGGATATTTATCAAGAAAATTTTGCTGACATTATTGATTTATGTATCAGGAACTCGAGAGGTAGCACAAGAGTAAAACTGGCAGAACATGATCGGTTTGTAAGAGATAATAAAATTTCGACAGAAGGAGTAACACGTGTAGAAATTGGAAATTTATTAGAAAATTTTAAAACTAATATACTAGGGACACTGACTACACAACTTGATATTATGCAGGCCAAACAGAAGCAAATGGAGGCAGAACAAAATTTGGCGATCTTCTGTCCCCGATGCAGGAAAAAGCATAGCCACAAGGAGTGTCCACTAGATACAGTCCAAACATGCACCATCTGTACAAAAGATCACCTTACGGAGAGCTGTCCCTCACTTCCTGGATTGAAAGCGGTATATAAGGAAGCAGAAGAAGAGCCAGAATCGGTGTATTTGCTCAACCAGCGCCGTCAGTGGCAGTTGAGACAATCTGGTATGTTTCCAGACCCAACTTCTTCTTTTCAGCCTCCGCAGTATAATGCTCAACAATATAGTATGTGGCAAAGTCAATCCCAACCCCCGGTTCCAAACTGGTCACCAAAGTCGTTTCCTTCTTCAAACCCGTGGCTGAGTCAGGCAAGCCAATCCGGTTGGCCGAATTTTCCTTATACTCCACCATATTGGCAAGGTAACTCATATCCTCCACAATGGACTCCCCCTACTTCACAAAGTTCAGCTTGGCAGACAAACTGGCAGAGACCGATGCATCAGCCAGTAGGAACTATTCCGCTTCCTCAACCTACACTTCCAGCCTTACAACAAAATCCCCAGTCTAATCTGAGACCACAACTCCCAGCCCAACCCAAACCCAATCCAAATAACAAACTGGTCCAATCTCTCCAAATTATAGAAACACCAGAAATAGGAGCCGATCTGAGGGAGTGTAATGATCTTCAGTTAAGATTTGGGCGTATTATTGAAACTGAGGGAGATAAGACAGTTCAGATTGAAGATCAGTTACCCAGAGAACATCTGTCACAACAAGAGGATGTGAATAAACAACAAACTCATAATCAAGAAATGACATACTCCCCTCCGTTCCCAGAACGATTAGTCATACCTCGACCCATACAATATCCTGATTTTGACATTCTGGGAGAATTACAAAATCTGTACATAAAAATTCCATTCCTCCAAGCCATTCAAGACATCCTGAAATATGCAAAAACTATCAAAGAATTGTGCATAAAGAAACCAAGGAGGAATATACCAAATAATCCAAGAGTCCAAGTAGTCGGCACTTTATCTAACTTACTATCAGGGAAAGAAACACCCATTAAATATGAAGACCTGGGAAATCCAATTGTAACTGTCCAAATTTATGGTCAAACCCTGTCCAATGCCTTAGTTGATCTAGGAGCTGCAATTAATATCTTAACAACCACTACTTTCCAAAAGCTAGGCATTACATCTGTAGAACCCACCTCTACCTTGTTAGAATTGGCTGACCGATCTGTGGTTAGGCCGGAGGGTACTCTACATGATGTCGTGGTCTCTGTTGATTCCTGGGAATATCCAACCGATTTCCTGATAATAAATCCTAAAACCCGACTTGATGGACATCCACTAATTTTAGGTAGACCTTGGCTCGCCACTGCCGATGCTTATATTGGCTGCTGGCAAGGAAATATGACCATAACCAAAGGACCAAATATCAAGAATTTAGTTCTATATCCTCCAGCGCAGCCAAGTGTCACAATAATCAAAACTAATAAACACCCTGTATCATACCTTACTGATAACATTAGATCTCCATTAACTATACAAGAGGCACTTGATTTTAAAGACCAAACAGAAGATGATGCCATTAATAATTTCATTAGTCAAATTGAATCTAGATCCTGCACACAGTGTCACATAATAGAAGGAGCATTTGATAATGAATTAGAAGAAGATCCTCTGAAGGATACACATGATCAAACAATACCAGTTACTTCTGTTGCAAATAGTAAAATTGTGGAAATTGAACCACGGAAAACCTTAAATATTAATGCCAACCTCACACCTGAACAGGAAATGAAGCTCATCCATTTGTTAAGGAAATATAAAGAAGCATTTGCATGGGATTACCCTGATATGAAAGGAATTGACCCCCAATTATGTACACACCATATTTATATAGAAAAGGATGCCAAACCTATTCACCAACCTCAAAGGAGACTTAATCCTCATCTAAAAGATGTGGTAAAAGCTGAAATTCAAAAACTTTTAGATGTCAATTTTATCTATCCTATCTCTGATAGTAAATGGGTCTCTCCGCTTGTGGTGGTACCAAAAAAGAATGGGAAATGGAGAATCTGTGTGGACTACAGGGAGCTAAATAAAGAAACACAAAAAGACCACTTTCCTCTACCATTCATCGACCAAGTATTAGATACTTTAGTAGGAAAGAAATTCTTTTCTTTCCTGGATGGCTTCAGTGGATACAATCAGATTCAGATTGCCCCTGAAGACCAAGACAAAACTACTTTTACTTGTCCTTGGGGAACATTTGCCTACCGAGTTCTACCTTTTGGCTTATGCAATGCTCCTGCCACATTCCAAAGGGCTATCCTTAGCATTTTTGCAGATTTAATAAATGATGGACTTGAAGTATACATGGATGACTTTACACCATATGGAGATGATTTCGATCCAGCATTGGATACCCTAGAAAAAGTCCTACAACGCTGCATTGCTACCAGGCTTTGTTTAAGCCACAAAAAATGTTATATGATGATGACTGAAGGACTTATCCTAGGACACTATATTTCAGCAGCTGGCATTCAGGTAGACCTAGCCAAAATCCAAATACTTTTGCTCATTCCCACTCCAACCACTCAAAAAAAGGTACGCAGTTTTCTTGGATTTTCTGGTTATTATAGGTGATTTATAGAACATTATTTGCACATTGCTACACCTCTATATGCACTAATTGGTAACGTTGATTTTCTTTGGACAGAAAAATGTGAACGTGCTTTCAAGGATCTAAAGAAGCTCGTATCCACAGACCCAGTCCTTCGAGGACCAAATTGGGATTTTCCATTCTAGATATCATCTTATGCCTCAAATACAGCCATTGGAGCGGTCCTTGGGCAGGAGGAGGATAAAAAACCATATGCAATTTATTACATCAGCAAAAATTTATCCCCTGCTGAATTAAATTACACTGTTACTGAAAAATAATTCCCAGCTGTAATACATGCTATCAATAAGTTTAGACATTACATTATTGGATATCCTCTTATCTTGTATACAGATCATTCTGCCATAAAATATCTAGCAACTAAGCCTGTCACAAATGGCAGAATAACTAGATGGCTGATTTTATTGCAGGAATTTGATATCACAATCAAGGATCGACGTAGAAAAGAAAATCTTGTAGCTGATTTTCTCTCAAGAATTCCAAAACAAATCGCTGCAGCAGCAGTTGAAGATCAATTCCCGTACGAGCATCTGTTTGCTGTTGCTGTTCAAACACCCTGGTATGCTGATGTTGCCAATTACCTAGAAGTCGGTAAACTACTGAAACATCTAACCCCTAATGAGCGGAAACAGATTATTCAGAAGAGTGCTCGATTC
The DNA here is from genome assembly GCA_031772625.1 of Pinus tabuliformis. NCBI lineage: Eukaryota > Viridiplantae > Streptophyta > Pinopsida > Pinales > Pinaceae > Pinus > Pinus tabuliformis. The sequence continues at coordinate 775,884,147 of CM062815.1, forward strand.
TCGTGGATTGGGGGCTATTTGTTTCACACAGGTGCAGACATGCATATCAGGAGATGCGTTCGAGAAGATGAAATCTTTGACATTTTAAAAGCCTGTCATGATGGACCATGCGGTGGACATTTCGCTGAGCGTAGAACTGGACATAAAGTGCTGGAGATAGGGTATTATTGGCCCACGATTTTCAAAGATGCAAAGAAATTTGTCCAAGCCTGTGACAGTTGCCAGCGAGCAGGACGCCCTGGCCAGTGTGATGAGATGCCTCTGAAACCATAGTTAGTCATTGAACCATTCGAGCGATGGGCTCTTGATTTCATTGGACCAATTTACCGATCATCAAACCAGAAAACATATATTTTGGTGGCAACAGAATATTTCACCAAGTGGGTTGAAGCAGAAGCATTGCCTAGAGCTACATAGGACTCTGTTATACAGTTCCTGTTCCATCTATTTGTATGCTATGGCCTTCCAAAAGAAATAATTATAGACGGTGGACCACAGTTTGCTGGGAACAGAATAGCTGCAACACTCAACAACTATCATGTCCAGCATAAAATCACTACTCCATACCACCCACAAGCAAATGGACAGGTAGAAAGCAGCAATAAAATAATAGAAGCAATTCTAACGAAAACCATTGCGTCACAGAGACGTGATTGGGCTGCCAGATTACCTGAAGCACTGTAGGCTTACAGAACAACATGGAGAAGCACCATTGGTTACTCACCTTATCAATTAGTGTTTGGAAAACAACCCATTTTCCCCATAGAATTCGAAATCCAAACATTACAGACAACACAGGAAGTTGGCTTAGATCTAACCGAGGCACAGATTAATCGATTGCAGCAGATCAATGAGTTGGACGAAATTAGGCTCTCTGCACTTCAAAACACTGCCCTGATCCAACAGCAGTGAGCTAAATGGCATGATGCTCTCATTAAAAATAAAGTCTTCCACAAGGGAGACTGGGCTCTATTGTACGACTCCAGGTTTCAGGACTTCCCGGGGAAACTCCAGACTCGTTGATTGGGACCATATGAAATCCAGAAGGTACATGACAATGGGACCCTTACTCTAATCACTATTGCCGGTTCTGGATATGCCTTCAAGGCAAATGGCCACCGAGTGTTGGCACTATGATACATATGTTGTACTTGATGGCAACCCACTCATCTCAGAAAATAAATTATAGTGTAGAGAAAAGTTCACGCACTTATATGTAGAGAAAAGTTTATTTAATGTAGAGAAAAGTTCATGCACTTTTATGCAGAGAAAAGTTTATTTCATGTAGAGAAAAGTTCACGCACTTTTATGCAGAGAAAAGTTTATTTCATGTAGAGAAAAAGTTCACGCACTTTCATGCAAGGAAAAGTGCGTATATGTTGGAGAACTTACCTTTGGTCCATGGTAGATAGTCCTTGGTATTTGAACCTATGAGGAAAAGCGCGTATATGTTGGAGAACTTACCTTTGGTCCATGGTAGTTAGTCCTTGGTATTTGAACCTATGAGGAAAAGCGCGTATATGTTGGAGAACTTACCTTTGGTCCATGGTAGTTAGTCCTTGGTATTTGAATCTATGGTTTTGGACCATGGTACCTCGTCAAAAGTGTTGATCTCACGCAATTTCATGGTTGGTTCATGGTATTAGTCCGACAGTTTTGATCCTATGGTTTTGGCCCGTGGTATTGCATCCAAAAGTGTTGATCTCACGTACTTTCATGGTTGGTTCATGGTATTAGTCCAACAGTTTTTTGATCCTATGGTTTTGGCTCGTGGTATTGATCCATGATTTGAGGAAGAGCTTTCCTATATAAAGCAAAGGAGATCATTTGGCTTGTGTAGTTTTTGGGTTGAACATCTTATGGGAGCTAGATCTGAAATACTATGATCTCTTGGGAGTAATGTCTAGATCTAAATAAGGCGCAGTGCGGAGACGCCACAGAGGCACCACAGAAGGCGCAGTGCGGAGATGCCACAGAGGCGCCACAGAAGGCGCAGTGCGGAGACGCCACAGAAGGCGCAGTGCGGAGACGCCACAGAAGGCGCAGTGCGGAGGCGCCACAGAAGGTGCAGTGCGGAGATGCCACAGAGGCGCCACAGAAGGCGCAGTGCGGAGGCGCCATAGAAGGCGCAGTGCGGAGACGCCACAGAGGCGCCACAGAAGGCACAGTGCGGAGGCGCCACAGAACGCACAGTGCGGAGACACCACAGAGGCGCCACAGAAGGCGCAGTGCGGAGACGCCACAGAGGCGCCACAGAAGGCGCAGTGCAGAGGCGCCACAGAAGGCGCAGTGTGGAGACGCCACAGAGGCGCCATAGAAGGCGCAGTGCGGAGGCGCCACAGAAGGTGCAGTGCGGAGGCGCCACAGAAGGCGCAGTGCGGAGGCGCCACAGAAGGCGCAGTGCGGAGGCGCCACAGAACGCGCAGTGCAGAGACGCCACAGAGGCACCACAAAAGGCGCAGTGCGGAGGCGCCACAGAAGGCGTAGTGCGGAGGCGCCACAAAAGGCGCAGTGCGGAGACGCCACAGAGGCGCCACAGAAGGCGCAGTGCAGAGGCGCCACAGAAGGCGCAGTTCGGAGGCGCCACAGAAGGCGCAGGTGCGGTGGTCGCGGTGCCACAGAAGGCGCAGGTGCGGAGGTAGTACAGATATCCGCAGATCTATACCAGTGAAGTTGCGGTCCCTGCTTGAAATTTGTTTTAACTGCCTTTGACTATTCTGCAGGGTTTTGGGTGCATAACTGATGTTTGGTTACTGGTATTGAGTTCAGATAGCAGCATGATTAATGACTTATCTTTATGTACTAGATCTAGTTGATAACTCTCATAATATCATTGTATGTGTATGGATCTGGTGATTGGGTGATTCAGAAGATTGTTTGATTATGTGCTTCAATGTTGTTGTTGGGTCCAGGATGAAATGTAGCCTTTCAGATTATGTGTTGTGCTTCAGTGTATCGAGTATGAAAATTGATGAAATGTGGTACCTGGAGGAGAGAAGATTGTAGGCCGGCGCCTACGTACTAGTATCTAAGCTAGTACAAGAGCTAAAGGAAATCTTTGGAGCATTGTAGTAGGTAGTAGCCTGTGTACTAGTAAATGGATCGGCTAGTACAAGAGCAAAGGGGGTTGTAGCTCCCGTACTGGTATAAGACTGCACCAGTACAAATATTGTAAAAGGATTTTCTTATTAAGAAGAAGATTGAGATGACTTGCAGCAGGTGGTTTTCTCCCACATTGGGTTTCCACCTTATATCATGGTGTTCATGTGTGTGCCTTATGTGTGATGATCTATTCTATGTTACTGCATCTGTTAATTGATAATATGGTTGATAATGTTCTAATGCACTCATTGAAGATCAATTAACTTAATCATAAGAAGTTGTGGAAGTAGCATGTATGAATCTGATTATGGAAATGGAAAAAGTTTTATTAATGTGATAATACTGATTCACCCCCCCCTCTCAGTATTATTTCCAACAATTGGTATCAGAGCCAGGTCCTTTGATAGAAGCTTGATCGCTTGAAGGAGATCCGTGGAACAATGGGAAAGAAGCTTAAGAAGAAAGCATCTAAGAAAAAGAAGTCATCTCAGAAGAACTATGACAGTGGAAGAATCGATTGGGGATTATGCATAAGAAGCTCTTCAGATTCAAAATCATATTCAGAATCATTATCAGGTATGAATGTGTTATCCTCTGATGTTCCAGCTATATTTCCTTGTGAAAGAGATGGAAGTGATAGTGAAACTACTGAACTTGCTCTTATGGGTGAACAAGAAAGATATCAAATAGAGGCAGAATTTAAAAGGCTGACAGACAAAATTAGAGATCAACAAGATCTATTGAACAAAAGGGAATGTGACTTCAAAGAAGAAGCTACCAAACTAAAGGCCCAACTAGAAGAAAGAAACAAGGTAAGAAAACTACTCAAGGACAAGGAAGACCAATGTCAAAAATTGCAGCATGAAGTGACATCATTAAGAAAAGAAGTCAACGAAAGAAGCACAACCATCAAGAAACTCAAAGATAGATCCAGCTACTATGAAACTCTTGAAGCTACATTCCTCTCACTAAAGGGAGATCTTGAAGAATCAAAGAAGCAGAATGAAGATCTACATCAAGCAATTGAAAAACAAGACAACGAAGTCATCAGCTTAAAATCCCAGCTGGAATATGCCTTCCAAGTTCATCAAATGCAGCAGGATCTGAATGAAGAACAAGAAAAGGAGATTCTCAATCTAAGGGAACAAATGGAAGAAGGAAGAAAAGCTGAAGAAGATTTGAAAAAGCAATCTCTTGAAAAGGAAGAACAGCTTCAGGTTGAGGTAAATATCTTGAAAGGTAAAATAGAAGAAAAGGATAAGATTTTACGATTTCAAGATAGCTCTAAAGTCTTGGATGATATTCTTAGTAGTCAAAGGTCTCCTGCTATAAAGACTGGTCTTGGTTTCCATGAATCGGTTGAAGGTGAATCTAGTTCACAAGGTGAAGCAAGGAACTCTAAAGAGAAATCTAAAGTGATCAACAAAGAAATGAAAGATCCATCTCATCATCAACCAAGGAAAGAGATTCCTCAAAGAAAATCCTTTACTCCTCCTATGAATAATGTTGAATGCTATGTATGTCATAATCTTGGACATGTTGCAGCTAGATGTAGAAGAAGAAGAGTTCAAGACCATTATGCAGAAACGTCATCTCAATCAAGGTACTTTTATGGATATTGCTTTGTTTGCAATATGTTTGGTCACAAAGCTGCTGATTGTTACAGGAGGAATATGAAACATGTAAGATGTTATGCATGTGACAAGCTTGGACATATAGCTAAGGAATGCAGGAACAAAGTGTGGGCACCATATCAAAAGGAGAAAATGTCATCATCACGCTTGAAGATATGGAGGAAAAAGGAAGTACAGTCAGAAAAAGGCAGCACAGCACAACGTACAGACAAACTAGAATCAGAGGGAGCTGAAAGTACAAAACTTCAATGTCCTGAATCTCATATGAAAACTCCATGAAGGAAAGTCGCGTATATACGCGAGTTGGATACTGCACAATCACGTATATGATTGTTTGAAGAAAGGCAGTAAGAAAAGTGAAGTTGATCTATGAAGTATGATCTCTCAAGCATAAAATCAGATCTGAGTATCTGATAGATGGCACCAGTTTAGGGGGAGCATATGTTCTTAATGCATTGTTGGCATTATGATCCTTGGTGACAATGCTTATGATTCATCTTGCTATGGTTATGAGTTGTTCACATGGTCCTTGGATCAGATTTGTGGTTGATTCTCTAATGATGCTTGCATGGAGTCTTTATTGTTCTTGGCACATATATGGATGAGGATTGTTGGCTGGATTCATGATTGACTACTCAAAGTTGCATTGTTGGAGACATGATGATGATGAGATCTTACCTATATGATGATAGGTTGTTTCGTACATCTGTTGATTGATGCAGATGCTTCCATTTGATGACTCTTGGTTCATGTAGATCTAGATGGTTATGAATGAGTTGATGCAGACGTACCTTGCTGTTGATAGATACTATGAAGTAGATCATACAGTGTTGTTGCTGATGTTTATCTTAGGTGATTGGTCTTTATGTCTCTATTGTAGTTATCTCTTCAGGTCATGTAACGGCCTATGTTTCCCCACTATGCCTGGGATGAATGATGTTATCATATGTAAATTTTTGTATCACCATTGTGATGAATGTATGTATTGAGTCTTCTGGTGATAGGAAGGTCATTTATGATATATAGAGTCATGTTCTTCTTGTAGAACATCTTTTTGTAGACCTTGCTTACAGTCAGGGGGAGCTTGAGCATGAGCAACACTATATAGCAGAGCAGATATTTCAGCTTGTTCTCAGAAAGAGCATTATCAGATTGGAGCACCATGGCATATACAAAGGGGGAGTTCATTCAGAGACTTCAGCAGATCTAGTTTATAGTCAGGGGGAGCATGTTCTTAGGGGGAGCATAACCCTTTGCCCTTGATGTCAAAGGGGGAGAGTGATTGGTTGTTGTTGCCATCAAGTCCAAAGGGGGAGATTGTTGGCATTATGATACATATGTTGTACTTGATGGCAACCCACTCATCTCAGAAAATAAATTATAGTGTAGAGAAAAGTTCACGCACTTATATGCAGAGAAAAATTTATTTCATGTAGAGAAAAGTTCACGCACTTTTATGCAGAGAAAAGTTTATTTCAAGTAGAGAAAAAGTTCACGCACTTTCATGCAAGGAAAAGCGCGTATATGTTGGAGAACTTACCTTTGGTCCATGGTAGTTAGTCCTTGGTATTTGAACCTATGAGGAAAAGCGCGTATATGTTGGAGAACTTACCTTTGGTCCATGGTAGTTAGTCCTTGGTATTTGAACCTATGAGGAAAAGCGCGTATATGTTGGAGAACTTACCTTTGGTCCATGGTAGTTAGTCCCTGGTATTTGAACCTATGGTTTTGGACCATGGTACCTCGTCAAAAGTGTTGATCTCACGCAATTTCATGGTTGGTTCATGGTATTAGTCCGACAGTTTTGATCCTATGGTTTTGGCCCGTGGTATTGCATCCAAAAGTGTTGATCTCACGTACTTTCATGATTGGTTCATGGTATTAGTCCAACAGTTTTTTGATCCTATGGTTTTGGCTCGTGGTATTGATCCATGATTTGAGGAAGAGCTTGCCTATATAAAGCAAAGGAGATCATTTAGCTTGTGTAGTTTTTGGGTTGAACATCTTATGGGAGCTAGATCTGAAATACTATGATCTCTTGGGAGTAATGTCTAGATCTAAATAAGGCGCAGTGCGGAGACGCCACAGAGGTGCCACAGAAGGCGCAGTGTGGAGATGCCACAGAGGCGCCACAGAAGGCGCAGTGCGGAGACACCACAGAGGCGCCACAGAAGGCGCAGTGCGGAGGCGCCACAGAAGGCGCAGTGCGGAGACGCCACAGAGGCGCCACAGAAGGCATAGTGCGCAGGCGCCACAGAAGGCGCAGTGCGGAGACGCCACAGAAGGCGCAGTGCGGAGGCGCCACAGAAGGCGCAGTGCGGAGACGCCACAGAGGTGCCACAGAAGGCGCAGTGCGGAGACGCCACAGAGGCACCACAGAAGGCGCAGTGCAGAGGCGCCACAGAAGGCGCAGTGCGGAGACGCCACAGAGGCGCCACAGAAGGCGCAGTGCGGAGGCGCCACAGAAGGCGCAGTGCGGAGGCGCCACAGAAGGCGCAGTGCGGAGGCGCCACAGAAGGCGCAATGCGGAGACGCCACAGAGGCGCCACAGAAGGTGCAGTGCAGAGGCGCCACAGAAGGCGCAGTGCGGAGGCGCCACAGAAGGCGCAGGTGCGGTGGTCGCGGTGCCACAGAAGGCGCATGTGCGGAGGTAGTACAGATATCCGCAGATCTATACCAGTGAAGTTGCGGTCCCTGCTTGAAATTTGTTTTAACTGCCTTTGACTATTCTGCAGGGTTTTGGGTGCATAACTGATGTTTGGTTACTGGTATTGAGTTCAAATAGCAGCATGATTAATGACTTATCTTTATGTACTAGATCTGGTTGATAACTCTCATAATATCATTGTATGTGTATGGATTTGGTGATTGGGTGATTCAGAAGATTGTTTGATTATGTGCTTCAATGTTGTTGTTGGGTCCAGGATGAAACGTAGCCTTTCAGATTATGTGTTGTGCTTCAGTGTATCGAGTATGAAAATTGATGAAACGTGGTACCTGGAGGAGAGAAGATTGTAGGCCGGCGCCTACGTACTAGTATCTAAGCTAGTACAAGAGCTAAAGGAAATCTTTGGAGCATTGTAGCAGGTAGTAGCCTGCGTACTAGTAAATGGATCGGCTAGTACAAGAGCAAAGGGGGTTGTAGCTCCCGTACTGGTATAAGACTGCACCAGTACAAATATTGTAAAAGGATTTTCTTATTAAGAAGAAGATTGAGATGACTTGCAGCAGGTGGTTTTCTCCCGCATTGGGTTTCCACCTTATATCATTGTGTTCATGTGTGTGCCTTATGTGTGATGATCTATTCTATGTTACTGCATCTGTTAATTGATAATATGGTTGATAATGTTCTAATGCACTCATTGAAGATCAATTAACTTAATCATAAGAAGTTGTGGAAGTAGCATGTATGAATCTGATTATGGAAATGGAAAAAGTTTTATTAATGTGATAATACTGATTCACCCCCCCCCTCTCAGTATTATTTCCAACACCGAGTTTGTCTCTATTGCAAACCACTCACTCAGGATTCCTTCTGCCAGGAGTTATGCCGAGACTCTGATATGGTGATTTTGGGAGAGGAAGAGAAGTCTTCCTCACCTGTAATTCATTAATAAATTCATTTCTTTTTACAGTTTGTACATCAGTTCTTTTCTTGAATCATTTTTGTACATATTTTTGAATTAATGTTTTGCTGTCATGTTTTGCTGTTCCTTTTTCAAAAAGAACAGCATTTTCTTCTGGCTGTTCCTTTTTCAAAAGAGAAAATCCCTTTGGATCAGCCGTCATCTCGTTGTAATTTGGATCTTTTTCTTTATTTTTGCGTCTTCTGTTGTTCTTTTTCCAAAGGAACAACATTTTCTATTTTTGCTGTTCCTTTTCTAAGGGAATGGCATTTGTGTGTTTCTGCTGTTCCTTTTCCAATGGAACAACATTCTTGATTTTTGTTGTTCCTTTTCCAAAGGAACGACATTTACTTGTTTTGCTGTTCCTTTGGAAAAGGAACAACATTCTTGATTTCTGTTGTTCCTTTTTCAAAGGAACGGCATATCTGTGTCTTTTGTTGTTCCTTTTCCAAAGGAACAACATTTTCGATTTCCGTTGTTCCTTTTCCAAAGGAACGGCATTTTTCACGTTTTTTTGTTCCTTTTCCAAAGGAACAACATTTTTCATTTCTGCTGTTCCTTTTCCAAAGGAACGACATTTTTGCATCTTTTGCTATTCCTTTTTCAAAGGAACAACATTTTTGGTTGCTACTGTTCCTTTTTCAAAAGGAACGGCATTTCCGTGCGTTTTCTATTCCTCTTCCAAAGGAACAACATTTTTTATTTTTGTTGTTCCTTTTTCAAAATAACGGCATTGAAATGTTCTGTTGTTCCTTTTCAAAAGGAATAGCAGCTGTGTGTTCTGTCATTCCTTTTCCAAAGGAACGACATTTGCATTTTCTGCTATTTGAGGTCTCTTGTTGGCCCTTTTTCTAAAAGGAACACCACTTGCATGCTTTTTCTCTCCTTGTGAAACAGCTTGTTCCCTTTGCTGATCTAAATTGAGGATGTTTATTGTTCCTGTTCTTTCAAGTCTTTTAGAATACAACGACGCACTTATGCAATGGATACAAAATCACAACATACTGAAATGAGCCAATCATAAATCTCTATCTTTATAAGGCTCTACATTGGTAAGAGGACAAAAAGAAGGACACACTTATTTATCATCTTTTGCCGTCATTGTTCTACTAATTCTGCTATGATTGTTCATCTTTATCATGACGACCCCTTTTAATCCTCTTTGATTATTCTTTAGGAATAAGAGCAAAGGGTTTATATCTTCCTATTGAGATGTTAAGACTTCTTCCACCATTCCTACTCTTAAGGAGTGTTGAACCACCCCTCGTGTATAAATAAGGGAAAGTACTTTATGAAAAAAAAAGAAAAAAAGTAAACATGATTTATAAGTTGTCAAATGCAGGATAGGGGGTCTCATCAAGAGCCAGCCTACCATGATCATGAGGATGAAAGTGAAGTGGCATTCCCACTATGGCCATCACGAGCCGGCCTGACCACTTTTCACTCCTTCCTCGTGAATGACATTATGGTAAACTGGTCACCAAGCCAGCATAATGGTCTACATTTTGACATTACACAACATTCCCTAACCATACACAAAGGATCATGGTTTCGTGGGTGAAATAAACAACTCTGCCAAGGTTATGGACACCTGTCGACAACAGAGCACTGTTAATGGTATTGAAGTCACATTATTTACACCAATAGGTGAGTTATTAACACCCTTTTGTTTCTTATACCTTAGTAATTAATCATATATCATTCCCCAAATTATATAACGCATGTAAATTTATTATCACCAATCATGGTAGAGTAATTGAAAATGACTGCAGGAGATTTGGAAAGTACGAGAGATGTCCTATCCTTCCAGCCTTGCATCATATCACAGCAGCATCTTACGTAATAAGCGATCTAACTCTACGCCTCGATTTTGGTAATTCGCTGTTTTTGTAAACATGGCATATTGCCATACGCTGTTCCTTTATGACTCTGTTTCAGAGTAGGCGCTGCCCCTTTTTTGATGGCTGAGACAGATTATCACATTGCGGGGGGGGAGGTTAACCTCATTATTCCCTAGATTACGTGTCAGCTCACTATTCGGGAAAGTTGTGTACTAGGGTATGGAATGGCTCAACGGCATACTATTTTTATTTTTTCTACACAAATTGCTATTCATAAGCCATTTCTATGGTATACTCTGTTTTTTTTTAACAAGTCTTGCGTCTATTAGCCTCTCTGTGTTTCAACAGCACGAACAATTGTCGTTACATTGAGAGTTTACAATAAAACCATGGGAGGAAGATCGATTCGGAGGGAACCACAAGTGTTGACAGTCTCCGCTGCTGCCCGGGAAATCCTGGCAAGAGCAGGGTGGCTGACTTATCTCAACCGCTTGCAAGAGTCTAACGAGATGGTGGCAATTGAATTCCTGCAAAATTTGCAAGAGGATTACTCCACAGTGAGGGGGAGACATATAGCAGTCACTGATGACATAATCGCAGAAGTCTCGGGACTACCAGCCACCGGACCTGTATGGACGTTAAAAAAGGAGAGATTGCAGAAGATTATAGAAATCTTCCAGGACAAAGGCCAGAGCTTGGCAATTAAAGGAAAGGGAGTTCTACCAGCAACACTAGGAGAGCCCTAGGCAGAATTGGTAAGGAATGTTCAAAGCTACATCACCTATGAAGGCAGAAAAGACATGGTAAGACCACGACATCTTAAACTCTTAGCTGTACTAAAGAAGAAAAGCTCTGTAAATTTACTTGCATTTTTGAATTCGTTACTTCATGACGTTGCATGGAGCATGAAAAAGGCATAGCATGTAGAGTGAGTTGTTAGTCATCATGGGTTGATTCGGTTAATTGTCAGTCATAGCCTCACCCAACAACAGAGCAGCTGGGAAGAGCTAATTGCCATGATAGATGGGGGGTTGACAGCACCATCCCCAAAACGTAAGCATGCCACCAGTACACCAGAGCGTCCAGAAAAACGCAGAGAATTAGCAAAACAGAAACATGCCACCAGTACATCCGAGCGTCTAGAAAAACGCAAGGAATTGGCAAAGCGTAAACATGCCACCAGTACACCCGAACGGCCAGAAAAACGCAGGAAATCGATCCGATTAGCACGGATACAAGGGAGACTAGAGAAGCTCCAGGAAAACACCATTCGGCCGGTAGAAATTGAAGATGAGCAACATTCACGGCCTGAAGAAGAGGTCGAGCAATCTGAAGAAGAAGAAAAAGAAGAGGCCGAGCAATCAGAAGAAGGAGAAAAAGAAGAGGCCGAGCAATCCGAAGAAGAAGAAGAAAATGAAGAAGGGGCCGAGCATTCTGAAGAAGAAGCCAAGCAATTCGAGCAGGAGGAGGAAATGGAACAGTAGGAAGAAAGCCCATTGCAGGACCCAGTGGGAGAAGATGAATTGGACGAAGTTTTGGCCAATATGGGCGAATATGGCCAACCTTCCAGTCCATCAGACCTCCACGAAGAAAAGAAACCCTAGGAGGAAAATGCACCTGAAGAATCACATGCAAAGGAGGCAGAATAAGAGAATCTGCCTGTTCATGATAAAGAGATGATAGGAGATACTGAACAGGAACAACCCATTCCTAACCAGAAGACACCGGAAGAGATTCTGGAGGAAGCAGGGGCAGAAAGAGAACTCGCCCAAGAAATGGCAGAACCAGTTAGGGTTCCTGCCCTAGAACAGCCAAAGCAGAACAATGAAGAAACACCCCAGAAGGAAGATCTGGGGACTAGTCACAGTCCAGGCCACAATGAACAGCCTGTTGTTCCTTCTAAGGAAACTTTGCAAATCAAAGAACTGCGAAAGGAACAGCAGAAATTATTGAATATAATAGTCCAGCTCCACCAGCAGATTAGGATCCTGAAAGCAAGGAAAAGGGTAAAAAGGACTTCAGGAAGGAAAAAGGTGACCACTCCAGCAAAACCCAGCAAGGCAAAGGGGCGGAGGACCAGAATTCATCCTGCTGATCAAAACCCTGTCGAGAACCAACCTGCTGTTCCAAATGATGCTGAGGAACAGACTGTTGTTCCAATTGAAAAGGAACAACAACAAACTGTGATTCACGTTAAAATAGAAATGGATGACATGATGACCTGAACTTTCAGGAGTGATAAGGGTTCTGAACTCAAAGCAACGCAATAGGAAAGTTCAGGTAAAACTCCCGACCTCCACTGCTGCATGGAGAAGAGATCCAAAAATAGTAACCCTACGAAAGGGGTTGAAGCAAGCTCAACAAGAAGCAGAAAATCTTAGAGAGCAAACGGTCCCTCACGAAAAGTATGAAGAGCTACAGCAGCAGCTTAGGAACGTCAATCAATCTGAAAGCCAGGCTTTTGAAAGTTGGCAGAAGGAACAAGAGAAAGTCGCAAAGGTAACTCGTAGGCTAGATATCGTTATCAAGCAGATGGATACCTTGTGTTCTTTATACAATGACGTCTTAGGATGTAGAGTCCCTGCTAAGAATTATGCCCTGTTTCTACTGGAATGGTATTTGAAATTAAAAATAAAAGTTGTTAAAGTAGGTGCTCCCATACAAATTAACACTGTCAATGATTTTATAGATTGTTGTAAGCACTACGGGGTAAAAGTCCAGAGACTGTTGTGTGAGTTCTATTTACATAACCTTGTATTAGACCAGGAGACCAAGCTGAACCCTGGCCCTTTTGTTGGAGACATCCAATTGCAGGCATTCATCTCATTTGGGGTTAATCAAATTAAATGGCTTAAAGCCTATAATACTTTCCAGAGGCAAGAAAATGACTTAGATTTGTGGGTAAGGGCTGAGCCTAGGAACCCAGTACAATTGTGGAAAGCACATAGAAATCTTATGAATACTTAGGGTGTAATTGAAACATTAGGACCCATGCATGAGGCACTCATTCGACATGGATTAGAATACTTTCCTTCTATCAAAGACCTTGCCATTGATGCAGCTAAATTTCGGTATCAAATCTCTAATCCAAATATCCAGCTCAAGGAACCGTTTAAGTATGAGAATTTTAAATTAGCTGCCAACTGCTTACACCTCTATGGCGAAATCATTTTGAGGGCAGGGCCATCCTAGTTATGATATAGGTTCCAGAGTCCAATTATTTGGCACCCTACACCCAGATACCAAGCCCTGTATGAGATGCCCGAGGGTCAGACAGGCCATTTCTTTGACTACCTAGTTACTCATCATGGCTGTAGGCCTCCACATGAGATTCGATCTCCAGCCTATTCTCTCGCTACCTTGCATGTCAACTACAACGCTTTCATGAGGGCATGAAACAGGGTAACCAAGGGGGTGTGTGGAGTGCTAAAAAAGGAATGTTTTTGATGATTATTTTAGTATCTTTTCAGTAGAACTTGCAAACCTTTTTGCATCATGAACTCGGAAAATGATAAACAATTATAACAAAACATGTGAGATTAATATGCAAGACTAAAACGCTGACAATCGTCATTTCCTTATGTAGGAAGGAGTGAAAATGAGAAGTTTCCATTCCAAAGGAAAGCACAAGGACGGGTTAACCATTGTCCCTTTGATGGGAGACCGAATGCAAACAAGGCTAAGCAAATCAAAGTGAATTAGCCCAGAAAAGGAGGTGGAGATATCAGCCTGGCGCAGGAGAGAAAAGAAGTGATTGAGGACTAATGGTTCAGAGAATCCCTCAGGATCCTTGATCCTGAGGGATCGCTGTTTTGTCTATTTTTGCACTTAGACATCTCCGTCGTCACCCTTATAAAAAGGGATAGCACTGTTAAGATTGGAAGGAAGATACTTAGACATGATTATGCTTTTATATAATTTCTTTTAAGATCAAAACTTTGATCATCGAGTCTCGATAAGAACTAGTTTATTGTAATTCTTCTTTATGCATTAATACAAACGTGGTTATTGCTTCATCTCTGAGTCTGGATTAACTTCAAGCGGTGTACCCCTGAAGGCTAAGGGCCCAGCCCTGGAGGACACTTGCTCTTGTATTATTACGTTGGTTTATGCATGGTTTGCCTATCGTCGTTATTTGGTAATCTGATGTGTTTTATAAGTTTACATCACATGCTCTATTATGTTTAATTCATTAAGGTTTCTACAGACAGAACTATTGTATTGACTCTGCATCATATTACCTTTCTTTTCAGAGTTGATCTAATATTACTAGTCTTAACAGAATATTGTCACTATTCCATTACAGAGTTTTTGTGTTGTGCACCTGTTCATTCACGTTACAGAATTCATCTTGGGAGTTATGTTCTTTACGATTGTTGGATTTATAAACAATGCTGTTCTATTTTGAAACGCAGTCGTATTCCTTCTAATTGAGATTGATACTTAGATCAAATTACTATTTAAGTGTGTTGTGTGCGTATATGGTTTTCAAGCGTTGTTCCATAGTTCATCAGTAATTAGTGTTGTTCCATTGGTGTGTGCTGTTCGATCTACCTTAAGAGTGAAAGATTTCCATTTGATTACGATTAATGCATTTGATTTGATAGATTAAGTTTGTTATTGCTTGTGAGACTTAGTTGTTCTTCTATTTCTTAGCCGCTATCCTATTTCGGAATTGTTGTTCCATTACAAACTTGTTGTTCGATTTCTTATTTGCTGATCCATTTTCTTATATGCCGTTCCATTTCCTGGCATTTGTTATTTTGGTGTGGGAGATGATCTAAGGCTGTAGTGAGCATTGGCATTTACTGTCCGGCTCCCAGATCTATGATCTGTTCTCTGATTTCCTTTTCCATCAGTTTCCAAAGGGATGGCTTATTGCTACTGAACCCTTGACTGATAAGTTACTTAGTCTTTTGAGTGTGATTTATTCTTTTGAAGTAGTTAAGCTGTAGACAAGCATCCATTTACTCTTGTATTTCTGAACACTGTACTACTAGCATTACTCTGGCAAATGATAGCCTCAGACTGAGACACTCTTTGAAATAACAAAACACTCCCGGATTGACATATTAATGTGAGGTAATTAGAGGTGAAAGAGACCCTTTTTATAGCTCTACACCAGTCCTCATCATCAAAGTCATAGCCCAAAGAATAGGTATAAGTGTCATAGGGATTTTAAAAATGTTGGTGATTTTGATTATTTATGGGACATGTTTCCTTGCACATTTTGTGATGAAGATGACCATTGTGTGGCCAATTGTGAACAATGTATGGTGATGGTGTTACAAAACATTTTTTCACTGTCCCTATACTCCCATCCACAATCCTAGAGGACCTCTACAGTGTACCTGACATGCTTTCCTATCATGAAGAAAATCCCAATGTGTCCCTCTTTATGAGCAGAACAATTTCCTTTTGCATCATTTCCTAGAAATCTTATGTTTATCTCAGTTTACAAAACCAAAACTAATGACCCATGTCCTCCTCACGCTGATATGAAGGGATTACAACTGTTCCTAGTGCCGATCATATTGACTAAGCCCTTTCTCAATCACGCTGATCCTCTTTTGGAATTTCTTTTAAATATGGAGCCGAAGCTTCCAGCTCTAGAAGCTTCATAACAAAAGTCTGGTAAATACTTAGACCAGATGGAGTCGAGGAGGTCAGTTTGGGCTCCTTTCCCCTATTAGGATAGAACAAATCCAAGAGATAAAGCCTTCTCCAATGAGAAGAGGAACCATCTCCCATCCATCCAAGCTATATAAACCTCTCTTTTTCCCAAGCACAAGATAGCTTTTAGTTCTAATTAAGTTCTGGTTGAAGTTTTGATTTTGGAGTAGTCAACAAGCTACCATATTTTGTAGCTTTCTAGTTTGTGTTTAAGGGAGAATTGTGAGTTTGGTTTGGTGTGAAGACTAAAGGGAAGAGCCTTGAGACTACCATTGTTGATGCTATCCATGAGATGCTAGCAGAAGTCTGTGGGAACCCGATATGTCGAAGGAGAACAACAACGTCAAGACATCGGTTGTAATCTCTTCTTGAACTAATATAGATACAACTATTGATTGATTTACTACATGAAATGTCATCCCAAAGTTTATGGATTAATTTTTCTTAACATGTTAAGTAGGTTGAATGAAATTTGTATGTTATCACATTTGTTGTTTGTTGTTGTTTACCTGTTTCAGGTGTTTGAAGGAAGGAAACGGAAAATAGCTGCAGCGAGGAAGCAAGATCATCACCAAGTGGAATAGCATACTATGAGCTAGGCCCTCTTATCTGATCTAGCTTAAGGAGATATTCCATAGATTGTTTCTTTGTGGCTAGACCCACTCTCTTAGGCTAGACGAATTGTTTGTGTCCGCACTGAGAATTTATCCGCACCACAAATTGGCGACTTCACTGGGGAGCCAATCCTTTTGTTTGATTGATTGTCATTTTATGGTTTTGTGTGAACTTTTCTAGTATCACCATTTCCCTTTAGTGTTCCCTACTTTGCCTATTTTATTGCTCCGAGCCTAAAATTTATAGTGGCAAGTTTAGTCTTTGCCTTTGAAAATTTTAATTTTTTGCCTCGAATCCTCAGTCAGCACGTTTATTTTTTTGACAGTCACGTCAATCAGCGCGAGTTTCTCAAAAACAGTCGCGTCAACCCCATTTTGGCGCACGTTGTCAATTAGGTAGTCGCAGTGTTTCCTATAGGTGAATATCAGGGTTTACCCTATATCATATCCAGTGTGTCTTTCCCTCCTAATTTCTGTCTCTCAGATTGTTGTGACTGTGTTCTCCCTAACTGGAAAGCTTCATTAGCTTGGTTTGTGTGCTTGTTTGGTTTAGCCCACCTTCTAATGTGTTAAGTCTAGCCCTGTGTGAAGTTATTTTTTATTTTTTCTTTAAATCCCTTGATCAACGCTACTTGTAGCCTGGCCAGTCGCGTCGATCAACCCATCAACACAAGTTTTAGTCTGGTCAGTCTTGCCAGTCATGGGGATCGGTGCTAGTTGTCAGTTAGGCAGTCATGGCAGTCTCTAAGTTAACAAAAAAATCAAAATTTCTCCCATTCTAGTGCTAGTGTGTCTTGACCCTCAGACTCTCTTCTTCCACCTGTTAGCTACCTATGCCAATAGGTTTCATTTTTCATGATTGGCAGGGGAAGTGCCAATATGATCTACTTTGGTGATGCAAAGATCTCATATTTTTGGGGAAAACACACATCTACAGTTGGTTGATGCTGTCCTACTTCTGAATGGGTGATCCAACAGTCTAAGCTGGGTCATGCCATGTTTCAATTTTTTGTTGTAGACTAGAGAAAGAAATCTGTCCAAACTGTTCAATCTTGGCAAATAAGTAGTTAGGTAGAGAATGAAGGTTCCCAACTGTTTAATCTGGGGCCTTGGAAGTAATAAGGCTAGCCGTAGATAGAGAATCAAAAGGAAATGCCAAAGGAAAAGAAAAAGGCACATGAGGGTTTGCCAGTCCAAGTGCTCCCTCCTTGAAGTAACAAAAAATGCTAGGCAATAGAATGGGTAGGTAGATGGGGTTGCAGAAGCATGATTTCTTTCATATCACTTGCCTGAGCAAAGGAAACACATGGCGGCCAGTGCAGATCTTCCTATTCAGTAGTTTTTGTAGCAACAAAATCAAGCATGTCTAACTTCCCAATCATCCCCCATCAAACTCCTTGCTAACATCCCTCTATCACCTTGGTTCATGAGAGAAATCAAACCCATTTGTTGATCCTTGTTGTATAGAAGAGCCACATTTCTTGTGTAAAAATCTTTTCATTTTGATCTACTCTCCTAACTAAGTTTGTTTCCTAAAAAACTTAGTCTTTGCTTCCTCTTTTCTATATCTCTCATCCAATACTAACTACTAACTCTATTTATACTTAACTCCCTATGTTCCCCTTTCCCTATTACTATATCACTATTGTGTATAAAACCCAAAAATATGTATATATCCCTCCCCTTTGGCATTATAGCCATATCTTCGAATACTGGGAAACCATGCAGAAACAAAGCCTTGTTGTATATGCTTTGTTTAGAGTCGGGGATTAAACTAACTCTTGGTTGGTTTAATAACCTAAACCCTACCCTTATCCCCTTACAACCCCTTCACAATGCTTTATCCGCGCTATTTGCAAAAACATTGTTAAAACCCACTTTTGCCGCTTATCCAAAGTTTTGTTACAATGCGCATTTCACGAAAAACAAAAGAAATTATTAAAATAATGCCGCCGGGTCCCGCCGTATTGTCCTATCACCTTTGCAACCCGTCGTCCGTCGAATCTGGGCCCTCCCATCCGACGGCTTATATCAATATCGGGCCGCCCCCGATGTCCCAACGATAGCACCCGAAAAATGTCAAAGGGTGACGTCAGGGCTCGGCCACGCGTCGCTCCCAGGTTGTATCGGGAGGCCGCCTGCCAAAACCGCTCCCGTACCATAAGCGGTCCGATGGAACCACTTACCGCTTTGGTTTACCGCCTGCCCACGTCATGCCAAGTCGACCCCACATCAGTGCCTAGCCCGCCATTGCTCCACTCTGTCCGCCACCTCATCAGTTCCCGTGGACCACTCACGGACTGCCATGTCACCTTTCCGTACCCGACCCCACCCGATGACGTCATGTTGACGTCATCCAAAAACGCGCCAAAGCCCAAAATTTCCAATATTTTCGCCAAAAATCGCGTTTTTTCGCATTTGTTCACCAAAAGACTATTGTGCTCCTGCATGAAATTTAACGACGTTCTCACCGCCAACCTGCAGAAATTGATTTTAGAGACCGTGGGCACCCTCAATTCGCCTGCATTACCACCATTGCCCGAGTTTACCAGGTATTTATCAAAGCTTCCCCTCCACGCCTGGTTTTTCCCATAGTTCTCTGAGCAAATTAGGAAAAGGAAAAAACATTGTAAGTTCAGCAAATCTTCAGGAACCATTGGCTTTTCTCCACACTGTAAGCCCAATTTTACTTGCAGAAGTCCCCATTGTGTCCAATCTCCACAAGTTTACAGTCTGTTTGCACATTCCCAAGCTAAAACCTTTGCTACACAAGTCCACCAGGAAAACAGCTCTTAAGTCCCAGCATTTTCTCATTAAACCTTTTTCAGGAGCATTTCAACTTGTTTTCACCATAATTCACCCTGTTCCCCCTGCAAATTGCCTTGCTTCTGCAAAATTCATTGCTCTGTATCGCTGTGCCCAGAAAAACAAGTTCAAATACAATTCAAAGTACCAATTGACCATGGAGACACCAGTGGCATTGAACATTCCACCTTTAAATGCCCCACACAGAGAGCTAGAATGGCAGGCCCTGGCTGACAGAGATTACCAGATGGCAGAAGTACTCTCACTGGACACCAAATATAATATTCATGTACTCAATGAGCTGAAAGCCAAGCACCTCAGTGGAACTGATATTCTAGGGATTTGGGACTCCAATTTGCCCATTTTCAATCTTCCTCAAGTCAATGTCCTCCCAGATTTGATAAACAGATGCAGTGCCAACTATGACCCCTGTCAGAGAGCTGTCCTCAATTCCTCAGGCTCAGTGTTGTTCCATGTCACCCCTGAGGCCATAAATGAAATGCTACACTTTCATACTACAAAGCCATTGACTCCTCTGTCCATAATGCACTTAATAGACCAAGGAGGCAAGCTGTCCAGTGCCCAAATCATAAAGATTAATCAGCTATTCATTGAACCAGGCTCTGAAACTGTGAGGACTCCTCCCATTGGAAATGTATATCTCAATGAGTTGGGCAAAATGCTTGTGGATATGATCAGCTATGTCCTGGGATACAGAACATCGGAGGATGTTGATGAAACCATTCTGGCCATGATGTCCATCTTCTCCCCTAGAAAGCCTCCTGCTGTTCACTATGATTATGCTACCTACATTGCCAATAAGATTCATGAGCAATTGATGAATCTAGAGAGGGAAAGGATATTTAGATACACTTCTTACATCTATCACTTGTTCCTATTCTATCAGCCTGATAGCTTCCCTATTACTCTCAAGAAGTTTGATGCTCAGGGAAACCCAAGGTCTGTGGTATTTTGGTCTTCAATCTTTCATCATACATCTTATTCACCATACAGCTACTGTGAGTTCATAGACCTTTTTATCCATCCAGCCATGTCCTTGCTGTTGAGTGCCCCTCCTTCAAGATTGACAGATGAGATGCAAAGAATCCTCCAGCTCTCAAAGGCCTACAGCATTGGGGATTGGTACTTTTACCAACACCATACAGTAATCATAATATATGGTTGTGAGTTAGCCCCATATAGGCTACCAAGATATGTCCCTATGAGACTCTTTGCCTTAGAGTATTTCAGACAGTTTGGAAATGCAGACATGGTCCATTTCCACAGCAAAAATAAGAAGGTACAACTCAAACTCAGGAACCAGCTAGGCCCATTTGTTTATAATAAAAGAGAAGAGGCATGGCAAGAAGCAGACAAGATCCTAAAGTGCCTCGAGTTGCAGACCAGTTTTCTCTAGATACCCTATGATCCCAATCATTTCATTAGTCTTAGAAGGGTTAAATATAAGTTGGCTAGCTATGATCATGTCAGGTTGCCTCATATTGAAAAATATGCAAATCTATTAAGATGGAAAGAGGGCACTCTAGAAGAGGCAAGTACTAAAGAGGAAATAGCACTAAAAGAAGCCAAGAAACTTGAAAAGGAAGCTGACTTAGAACATTGTGGGCAGGTTTTTTCTCTTCCTCATATTCAACTTGGAACAGCTGCCTCATCCTCCACAGCCCCCCATCAGGCAGCTCAAACTACTCCTCAAGTAGCCAGCACAGGTAAAGGAAAAGAGATGGAGCAGGAGCGGCCACTCCCAACAGCAGAACATCAGAAAGAGCAGCCTAAACAACAAGAAGAAATGGCTGAGGCCCCAATATCTACAGAGCAACAGGCTCAGGAAAGTGTGCCTCCAAGGCAGGAAATAGTAGTGGATGCCTCGGTGCTCCAAACTCCCTTAAATGAAGAGAGAACCAGGAAGAGGGATAGAGAGCAGGAAACTCCCCTCACTACATCAACAAGTCAACAAGAGGAGAAAAGGAAAAGATTAAATCCTCTTTCTGAAGAAGAGATGCCTATTGGGCCATTCATGGGTATGGGCCCCCCTAGCATGGAAGCATCTGCCAGTTCCTACCAACAGGAACAAGAAAGAACACTTGGAGGAGAGGTCAGCTCCTCAAGCCAGCAAAAAAGGGCAGAATCAAGCATAAAATAGCAATTCATTGACATTAAGAAGAGGAATGAGCCAGTTAGACTCCAGCTATACAATCATTTACTCAAAATGGCTCCCACAAACCAGCAGAGGCTTATGTCAGCATATGACATAACAGAGGGGAAGATGACTATGAGTCATTTCATGCCTACTATGCTGCAGCCACAGTCAGCTGCAGATTACATAAGAACCAACCTTGAGGTACTTGCAAAGGACATCCACCCAATGGACCAGATAGAGCTTCATAAGCAAACGGGTGAGATGGTCTATTCAACTCTTGCAGACAAGACCTTCCTTGCACACAAATTGCAAAATAGCCTCCATAATACCACTGCCCAATTAGAATTGGAGAAGGCCTCTTCTCAAGGCAAAGACAACAGGATTAGGTCTTTGGAGGATATTATTATAGAGCTTGGGCATGACCCAAGTGATCCCAAAGTTGTGCAGGCATTACTAAAGGAAAAAGAGGCAGATATAGCAGCTTTGAGGAAGATGGTCAAGATTCCAGCAACCCTTCACCCTCAAACAGAAGATGTTGCTCAGCAGAGGAAGGACCAAGATGTAGCAGCCATGCTGCTAACACTACACAAACAGTTGGTAGAGACAGAAGGGAGATTGGTAACAACAGAGGCTGCATTGCAGGCAGCCCTGAAGCAGGAAGAAGGAGGCCAGACATCTCAGCCCCCTCAGCCAGTGATTAACCTTGAGGAACTTCCTCAAATTATCAGTCCTCCCACAGAACAAGCAGCTAGGACAGGCCATTCAACATCAGCACCAGCAACAACATCAGGATAGGCACCCAGCCTTGATATGCAGAAGATGATGAAAGAGATTGAAGCTTTAGAAGCACAGATGGCAGAACTGAATTAGACTAAAGAAAAATTGGCCACAGTTAATGAAAAATATGATAAATCCAAGTAAAGTGTAGCTGAAAGAACAAGGGAAGTAAGAGCTCTTGAGAAGAAGATAAAAGAACTGGAGAAAGAGCTCTGTCTTGACAAGGTTGTGGCTGAGATAAAGAAAGTCTTGTGGGCCAACATTGATCAATCAATAATAGATCAATGGCAATATATAGAAACCATTCATGAGCACATAGATCTCATAGGCAGGGCCCACAAGGAAAGTCAAAGAGCAAGGGCATCTCTAGGCAATATGCCTGAGATAGCCAACAGGATGATCAATGTCCTGAACAACCGCACAGGCCCTCAACTGGCAACCATGGGAATCCCCAACAGAACTGACACCATCTTACTGGTGAAGAGGGTCCTCACTTTGAGAAATCTGGTGCAAACATTGGATAGAAGGTGCCAGGAAATGCAGACAGAGGTGAACAAGTTCACAGAGAAATTCACAACATTGCATAACAGAGGCCTTCCCAGCCTACTAAATAGTGCAGGTAGGTTGTTGTCCCATGAAAATTATGCCAAAAGGGTAAATACATTTGCTACAAATCAGATCACTGCAGGATCAAGTACCCCAGAGGAAACAGGGCCTGCATCTGGGCAGAGTCTCTATGACAGAGTAGAGAACTTGTTTTTTATCATGAATGAGATTAGACATCTGTTTGAGGTGCCTCCCAATTACTACAAATATACTGAGGTAGATGAAACATTAGGCACAGTTTTGAGACATCAGTTGCCTACTCAAGAATGGTGGACAAGCATGATACATGTTGGAAATAATACTGAGAGGGGGGGTGAATCAGTATTATCTAGCAATTTAATGAATCTTCCTTATTTGATCTTTGAATTATTTTTGCATGTCAGTATCATAAAATAATGAGCATGAACAAGGAAAACAGATAGTCACACCGAAGAACACAAGATGTAAGGTGGAAACCCAATGTGGGTGAAAACCACCTGCTGCAATATGTCTCTATCTTCTTTCAAATTAGAAACTCCTTTTACAATGATTTTGTACTGGTGCAGTCCTTTGCCAGTACGCAGGCTGCAACCTGCAGAGAGCTACAACTCTCTCTCATTTTCTAGTCTTCTCCTGGAAGGGAGCTACAACCCCCTACTTCTTTTCATAAAGCATCAAATGATCATCAAGTATATAACAGTTACAGTCCACTACAGTTATCAGATCAGCAATAACAGAACTAACCCATAACACCTTATCAATAGAGAAATTCAATCAACAGAACATCTTAAGACAGAGACGCAGTTTTCCCTTCTGTGGCCTGCGTCGCGACGCAATTCACCTTCTGCTATACTGCGTGCCCACGCACTGTTCCTTGAACTGCACTGCGTCCTGTTGCTGCAGGGACGCACCCAGAAATGCTATCGCGCCGCGTCCTTTTGCTTCAGGGACGCACCCAGAAATGCTATCGCGCCGCGTCCTTTTGCTTCAGGGACGCACCTGAACCTTAGTCGCTCTGCGTCCCCACGCAGATCTCCAGTTACTGCACTGCATCCCGGACGCACCTGAACTTGGTCTGCCCTGTGTCCCCACGCAGGTCTCCTGTTACTGCGCTGCGTCCCCACGCAGCTTTTCTGATAAACACCTGCGACCTTCTTATTAGGGCTGAATAGACAGTTCACTAGAGAGGCACAGATACTCAGATCTGATCCACGCTTCCGGCCCAATCTGCATCTGTATAAGCATGAAGGGTAAGATCTGTATCTCTAGGATACCATAAGCCATAATTTTGAGTCCCTTGAAGATATTTGAAAATTCTCTTCACTGCCTGAAGATGAGTCTCCTTCGGATTTGCCTGAAATCTTCCAACCATTCCAACTGCATGCATGATGTCCGGTCGGGTACCTGTCAAATAAAGTAAACTTCCAATCATAGATCTATAGGTTGGTTGATGTACTGTTGTAGATTCATCATTTGCACTGACTACATCCTGTGACCATGGGTGTACATACTGGTTTTGCATCTTCCATGCCATATTTCTTCAAAATCTGTTTGAGATACTTGGTTTGAGATAAAAAGATTCCTCCTTCCTTTTGTTGGATTTGCAAACCAAGGAAATATGTCAGTTCTCCTAGCAAGGACATTTCAAATTCTTTCTGCATGACCAAGGCAAAGCTTTGACTCATAGCTTCTTCATTGCTGCCAAAAATAATGTCATCTACATACACAACAAGTATTAGCAATTTGTCATTTTCAACTTTTATATAAAGATTGCTATCTGCTGAACCTTTTGAAAAACCTTGTTGATGAAGATATTTGTCCAAGCGGTAGTACCAAGCCCTTGGAGCTTGTTTGAGGCCATAGAGGGCCTTTTTCAATCTGCATACAAGGTTTGGATCATTTCCAAGAATGAACCCATCTGGTTGTTCAATGTATACTTCTTCTTCCAAGTCTCCATTCAGAAAGGCTGATTTTACGTCCATTTGAAATACTTTGAAGTTTTGAAAACTTGAGAGAGCAAGAAACATTCGGATGGCCTCAAGTCTTGCAACAGGAGCAAAGGTTTCTTCAAAGTCTATTCCTTCTTGCTGCGCATACCCTTTACAAACAAGTCTGGCTTTGTTTCTAATTACTTCTCCATTTTCATTCAATTTGTTTTTGAAGACCCATTTTGTCCCGATAACATTCTTATCTTTTGGTCTAGGAACCAGCTCCCAAGTGTTGTTCTTTTCGATCTGCTCAAGTTCTTCATCCATTGCTTTCACCCAACATTCATCTTTGCATGCCTCTTTCACATTTTGTGGTTCAGTTGAGGAGAGTAATGCCAAATAACTTGAAGCTTCTGCAACTGTTCTTCTAGTTTGTACACCTGCTTCTTTCTGTCCCATAATCTGAGATTCTGGATGGTTCTTCTGAACATATCTGGATGGAGTCTTTTCTTCTATTCTTGTTTGCTCCTCTGGTTCTTCTTGAGGTTCTTCTTGAGATTCTTCTTCTTCATCATTCTGTTTTTGAGGGTAGCCTTCATCTTCTTCGATGTCTTCACGATGTACTTGCTTAGGAATGTATCCCTTCTCATCAACCACTACATCAATGCTGTCAACAATTCTGCCAATTCTTTTATTGTAGCATTTGTATGCTTTGCTATATGGAGAGTAACCAAGAAGAATGCCTTCATCTTCTCTAGGTTCAAGTTTGCCAAGCTGCTAATCAGTATTCTTGATATAGCATTTGCTCCCAAAGATTTTGAAGTGCTTTACCGAAGGAGTCCTACCACTCCAAAGCTCATGAGGAGTTTGAGTGCTGTTCACCCGGACATTTGTTTTGTTGAGAATAACAACTGCAGCATGTGCAGCTTCACCCCAGAAAGTTGCGGGAGTTCCTGATTCATCAAGCATAGCACGAGCCATTTGTTGGATTGTTCTGTTCATTCTTTCCACAACTCCATTTTGCTGGGGAGTTCTTGCTGTAGAGAATTCTCTTCTTATCCCATGTTCTTCACATAAATCGAAAAATTCATTTGAAGTAAATTCCCCACCTCTGTTGGATCTGAGGCACTTAATTTTGTGACCTGATTCATTTTCAACCAAGGCTTTGAAGGATTTGAATTTTTCGAATGCTTCATCTTTGTGCTTCATAAGTCCTAACCAGACAAACCTGGAGAAATCGTCAATGAATAATATCAAGTATTCTTCTCCTCGAGGTGTCCTTTTTCTGAAGGGACCGCATGTATCTGTATGTACTAGCTCAAGAGGCATGCTAGCTGATCCTTCTTTCTCTGGAAAGTTAGTTCTGGTTTGTTTTCCAAACTGACATGATTTGCATATGGTGTTGTCAGGAATTTTGATATCTGGAAGATCGCGAACTGCCTGATATTTGCATGCTTTCCTTATTTGTGAGAAGCTTAGATGTCCCAACCTTCGATGCCATAACCAGTGCTCTTCATCCTTGCTCAGATAGCATTGTTGTTGTCCTTCTTCGAATATGTACAGATTATTTGGAGTTCTTTTGCCTTTGAGCACTGTTTTACCTGTATCAAGATCACGAACAAGACATCCATTCGATCTGAATATAACTTCGGTTCTTTGATCACACATCTGACTGACACTTAGAAGATTATGCTTCAATCCATCAACATACAAAACATTTCCAGCCTTGACCTTTTCTTTTAACTGAGCAATGCCTTTTCCTTTTATAGTTGCGGGAGTATCATTTCCAAAAGAGAATTTCTTTCCCTTTTCTAAAGTAGAATAAGATTCAAGTTTTTCTTTATCACCTGTCATATGCTTCGAACATCCACTGTCAATGTACCATAGATTTTCCTATCCCTCTGCATAAAAAGCTATCCCGCATCTTTCTGTTTGAGGTTCCTTTATTCTCCATGTTTTGGTGCTTGAGGCTTGTTCCTTTTTCTGCTGAAACCTGCTCCTGCATTCAGAGTCTTCATGACCAAAATTATTGCAAATAGAACATTCAACTTCATTTTCAAGAACCGAAAAGTTGTTATAGGTCCTTTTTGTAATCCCTGTCATACTTCTTTGTTTTTGAGCTTCCCTAGTCATGATCGTTTTATATGCAACACATTGAGCTGCTTTGTGACCAAAGTTATGGCAAGAAAAGCATTGTCCATTGAAGAAACTTCTGCGGTTATCGAATCTACCAGCCAATTGATTGTAATTTCTATTTTCATCTATTCTTGAACCAAATTGAGAAGATTTTACCTGTGGCTGGTTGTAGCTTTTGTTCACCCTTAAGATGGATTGCCCCTGCTTTACCTGATGATCTTCATTGTTCTTTTGCCCATTTCTTCTTGCCGCATCAAGATAACTCTTTGAGGTGGATGCTTGAGAGGTTTCTCCATTATAGCCCAGACCTGTCTTATTTAGAGGAGACCACTGCACATTGATAATCTCATCCAAAGTTTCAGATCCTTTGACAAACTTAAGATTAATAGCTTTTGTTTTCTCAATCTCTTTTCTAAGACCAACGATTTCACCTTCTAGTTTTTCAAGATGTTTTTCTTTTTCATCAATTTGAAATTGTAGAGTATCAATGATCACATTCTTTTCTTCTATACATCTCTTGAGTCTAGTAATTTCCTCATAAAGGTTATCCACATCTACAACATCCATATAATCATCATCTTCAAATGCCATTAACAACTTATATTCATTACCTCGTTCATCTTCATCACTGTTCGATAGACCATCACTATCTTCATGGGTGTAGTAGCTTTTCTTATTTGCACTTTGTTTCTTGTTCCATCTAGCAGGTTCCTTTCCTTTATCCTTATAAGGACATTTTGCAGCATAATGACCTACTCTTCCACAAGCAAAGCATTTAAAAGGTAACTTACCTCTGAATCTTCCAGAACCCCTTTGAAGATTTCTGACAAAATTTGATTCTTCTTCCTCTTCTTCTGGGACGTGGCTTGCTTCATAATAATCTTCTTTACCTGATGCCTTGAAAGCAGCTTCTCTTCTGTCTGATGGACCTCCCTTTCTCATTTCATAAGCCGTTAGAATTCCATGTAGCTGAGACATAGTGAGAATTCGTAGATTTTCCTTTTCTTCTATTGCGGATACTTTAGATTCAAACTTGGGGGACAATGATCTTAGAACCTTTTCAACCACTATAGCCTCTTTTATTTCTTCATCCAAATTTTTCATACAATTAACAATCTCATCTACCCGAAGAAAATAATTAACCACACTTTCATCATTATACATCTTGAGAGTCTCATACTGAATCCTGAGAGTTTGAAGTTTAGCACGCTTTACCTGTTCATTTCCTTCATAGCTCGTGATAATTTTGTCCCATATCTCTTTTGCGGATTTGTAGTGCATTACCTTCATGAATTCTGTTTGGGATATACATCCTAATAGAGTACTGACTGCTTTCGCATTTGTTTCATACTTCTTCTTCTCAGCTGCATCTGTAGGAGTAGCTGAAGGAAAAGCGTAGCCTGTTTCTACAATGTCCCAAACTTCTGTACCAAGAGATTGAAGATATGCAGTAACTCTTACCTTCCAATAATTGAAGTTTGTCCCATCAAAAACCGGTGGCCTGATTGATGCTTCTCTCTCGTAGTTGCTCATGATGAACGATCTACCTTCAAGTGATTAAGCTTCTCTGAAGGACCTGCTCTGATACCAATTGTTGGAAATAATACTGAGAGGGGGGGTGAATCAGTATTATCTAGCAATTTAATAAATCTTCCTTATTTGATCTTTGAATTATTTTTGCATGTCAGTATCATAAAATAATGAGCATGAACAAGGAAAACAGATAGTCACACCAAAGAACACAAGATGTAAGGTGGAAACCCAATGTGGGTGAAAACCACCTGCTGCAATATGTCTCTATCTTCTTTCAAATTAGAAACTCCTTTTACAATGATTTTGTACTGGTGCAGTCCTTTGCCAGTACGCAGGCTGCAACCTGTAGAGAGCTACAACTCTCTCTCGTTTTCCAGTCTTCTCCTGGAAGGGAGCTACAACCCCCTACTTCTTTTCATAAAGCATCAAATGATCATCAAGTATATAACAGTTACAGTCCACTACAGTTATCAGATCAGCAATAACAGAACTAACCCAGAACACCTTATCAACAGAGAAATTCAATCAACAGAACATCTTAAGACAGAGACGCAGTTTTCCCTTCTGTGGCCTGCGTCACAACGCAATTCACCTTCTGCTATACTGCGTGCCCACGCACTGTTCCTTGAACTGCACTGCGTCCTGTTGCTGCAGGGACGCACCCAGAAATGCTATCGTGCCGCGTCCTTTTGCTTCAGGGATGCAAACAGAAATGCTATCGCGTCGCGTCCTTTTGCTTCAGGGACGCACCTGAACCTTAGTCGCTCTGCGTCCCCACGCAGATCTCCAGTTACTGCACTGCGTCCCGGACGCACCTGAACTTGGTCTGCCCTGCGTCCCCACGCAGGTCTCCTGTTACTGCGCTGCGTCCCCACGCAGCTTTTCTGATAAACACCTGCGACCTTCTGATTAGGGCTGAATAGACAGTTCACTAGAGAGGCACAGATACTCAGATCTGATCATGCGCTCGAAAGATCACCCTTCACAGATTCACCTTCAACTTCCTTTTCATATAGATCAAGCTTTTAAGACCATAACCCAATATTTCAGATCTAAAGATATTCAATTGCAAAAGATACTTAGCCAAGTGATCTCCTTTGCTTTATATAGGCAAGCTCCTCCTCAAATCATGGAACAATACCACGAGCCGACACCATAATAACACAATACCGTCGGCTAGATACCAGGAGTAAAACACAAGAAACCCCCACGTGTGCTTTTCTCTGCCTTGAAATGTGTGCACTGGGTGGACGCACCTCCTGAACGGCTGGACTGCGTCTCTGGATGCGGCTGCAACATGGTTTGCCTGCGGGTACACACTTTCTGTAAGGTGTACCTGCGTACCCCTTATTTCCTTCAATATTTGATAGCTGATCATCAACCTCTGCTGCTGACTTGAAGTACAGTGATTTGTCACCTGAATCGGTTGCCATCAAGGACAACACTTTAGCCATAATGCCAACAATACAGACATTGCTGTGAGCAAACATATTTTTCACCAAATTTTTGTACATCAAATTATAACTCATCATGTTCAGAAAATTGATACAATCAGTATGACTGGAGAGGAGTGGACAGAGCCAACTCAGCAGACAAATTTGGCCACTAAAGCAACACCGCAGATGAAAATGACAGGGCTGTGAAAGCTACAGCACGACAGAGCAATAAAGGCGTATTATTCAGAATCAATGCAAAGCATCCTGCAGAGCCAGTTGCCCTCAAAGTCAAGAACTTCTGACAAACAGCAAATAGCTGTTATGTATTCATTAAAGTAGCTTTTAATTTTGTAAAAATATCTTTGAAAGTTGGTAAGAGCAGTTATTGTGCAATAACTCAGAACTAAGATATTTTTTGTGATATTTTTGTATATATGCACCCCCGCGCTGTTTATTGGGGGTTGTTGTTACTCATTTGTTCAAGAGAACTCGGCTATAATTCCTCTGGAAGTGATAATACAAAGGAGCTGTTGGTTTCCAGGAGATATGTTTGGCTCGGATGTGCTGTGATGAAATTACTGATTGCTGCAAGATTCTCGTGTTATGGCGTGATACAATAAGTGTTTTCTAACTGTATTTATGCTCATCTCTTCTATAATCTGTTTGTGAATGTATGGTGTTTAATCTTGGTAGAAAGGTAAAAGACTAGTTCAGGATTTGTCTATTAGAGACACCCTAAACTCAATCCTTACTACTAAATATGTTTTCTTCAAGGTTAGTTGCAACTGTGGAATTCTTAAATGCTCCCAATTGCTCTAGTCACATGATAAGTCTTTATTCAGTAATTCTTGTTGCTGCTGAGTAGGATTTGTTCTTCATCTCGTATTGCACTGTGAAAGAACTCTTAATTGCCTTTCCTGGTGTAATTTATACTGTTTTCTTTGCTAAAAATCAAAATTTGTATCATGAATACCCATCTAGCCTTGCAGTGAACCTTTCTTTATCACAGACATCAAAACCTACTTATTTCTGGACTCCACATGCCCAATGGATTGAACTCTCCTTCATATTTGCGTGCCCTTCTTTGAACATCATTCTGCAACCAAAATTCAAACACAATCCTATCTCCTCAAAAACAAAGTTAAAACTGAAAGAGAGAGCCCTCTCTGATTACAGGTAGGCTAGAGCCTGTAATTCAAAGCTTGGTTAGTGGTTACCCCGGCCGTATTCCCTCAGGAGTCAAAGGGAACAACCTGGGTGTTAACATAAATGGCGACTCAACTGGGGACCAGAATGAATTTCATAACCCCCTGTCTGCTTCTTAATACTATAGATAAAGCCTGAGTGACAGCTAGACAGCCTTGGAAACTACCTCTGCTTTGCATTTGCAGGAGTATATAAAAGCTGCCTCAGTCAATCTTTATTCAGTCTTAAGTTCCATACAGTTGTGCTATACCTGATCAGTCCTTGTCAAATATCACTATCTTCTTAGAAAATTCTCCTAAAGAAAATCACAGAAACTGGCTCCTAAGAAGAAAACTCGCTATACAAGATCTAACCCAGATCCTGACCCATCACCTGAGTTCCAAAATCCAAACTTGATTTCAAGAATCCTTAAGAGACACAAATCAGAAGGGACTTTATCAGATTCAAGTTCTGAAGCAGGATGTCAAACTAATATTCCAACCCCTGCTAAGGTTTCTCTACATCCTCATACCACCGTTCTACAGTCTCCTAGTTCTTCATCCACTTCACAAAGTATCCTTTCAACCCCTCCAATAATGAAAAATACCCTTCTCATTCCCTTTCCTCCCCTTGTCCCATTCGTTCCTGTTATCCCTATTGTCCCACCAAACATGGCTAATAGATATGCTCCACTGCAGTTACCTGCCAATCCGGGGCCTATGCCTCAAGATTACCAAAGCAAGATTTCATATTTTGATGGTACTGGATCTTATCCAGCCCTTCAACATACTAAGAAAATGCAGGACTGTTTTGAAAATTATGAGATAGATGATGATGGGGTTAGAATGAAAATTTTTGTGCAAAGCCTAACAGGAGATGTAAGATCATGGTTTAGGTCACTCCCAACAAACTCCATAGCTGACCCTGAAGCCCTGTATCAAACCTTTATCAACAGATGGGAGAAGAAAAAGGATCCACTTCACATTTTATCTGAATACAATACTATCAAAAGAGGTCCCCAAGAAACTGTCTTGGACTATTGTGCTCGGTTCAACAATGTCTACAATGCTATTCCCCAAAATCTCAGACCCCCACCTGATCTAGCTCTATACACCTTTCCCGATGGGTTTGATTCAGATATGGCATACCAATTAAGAGAAAGGGCTCCCCGAACTTTAGCTGAGATGCAAGACATAGCAGTTAGTGTAGAAGCCAACCTGATAGCTAGGAGAAATAGGACCAGAACTGAAAGGAAGACCACCTTCAAAGAAGAGCCTTCAGGCTGGGATCAAAAACTAGATGCGATAATCATCGGTATGCATAGGTTAGGTGACAGAGTAGAATCAGTTGAGAGGAAGTCATCATGGGAAGCATCACATAATAATCCTATCAGGAATCCCAATTTTAGAAGAAATCAAAATCCTAATGTTGGCAAGGCCAACCCTGAACCAGAAATTAGAACTCCATTCCAAGAAAACTATGCTAAAGCATCCACTTCTAAAGAGCAAATAGATGATACCCACATCAATTTGATGGGCCTCAACAATGATCAGCAAGTCTTTCTGAGTCAAGAAGATCATGAAGATGAAGACATCAAGCAGTTCCAAACCAAGTCAGGTGAATCATTTGATTTTAAACAAGGTTATGACACAGCTGTTTTTGAAGTTCATAAGCAATACAAATTAAGAAGCAGAACTATAAATGTGACACAGCCTGAGAAAACAAAGGATAGCCTGCAGCCTAAGAAAGATATTGCACAGAGCCTATTAACAAAACTGATTCAATTACAAATGAAGTAACAGTTGAAGAGGTAACCGAACCGTTTCCCTCAAATCAAGAAACAATGGTTACACCTCCTCTACAGCACAATCCAAGCAACACTTTCCAAAAGGTGAGTAAAAAAGACAAACCTCAAGACCAAATTGAGAGTCAAGAAGAAACCGCTAAGAACTCAATTAAGAGAGAAAAGGTTGTTAACCAAAACACCAAGATCTAATCTGAAAAACCTTTTGACTTGGAAGCTGAAATTGGTAAATTGAAAATAGCCATTCCTCTTTCAGAGCTAGCCAAGCATAACATTTACAAACAACAAATCAAGAAGTCCCTTCAACTGACTCATAATAAAGATGATGTCAATGTGTTGGATGACACCCCAGAACTACTTTTCGGTCCAGAGGTTGATGGAAAGATAGCAGTTACTGGAATCCTACCTTTTTATGTCAGCTTGCATGTTCATGATAAGATATTACACAATGCAATGTTTGATTCAGGCGCCTCTCATAACCTGATGCCTAAGTCAGTAATGGAAAGATTGAATCTAGACATCACAAGACCATATAAGGACCTATTTTCATTTGACTCCAGCCAAGTTAAGTGTTTAGGCTTGATAAAGGATCTATGTGTGTCCCTTGTCCAGTACCCAAATAAAACAATTTTAATGGATGTGGTAGTTGCTGACATTCCACCCAAATATGGAATGTTGTTATCAAGATCATGGGGGGCTAAACTCCAAGGTTCCCTACAATTGGACATGTCATATGCCACTATCTCTGTCTTTGGCCAGCCAAAGAGGCTATACAGAGAATCACTCATGAAATACATGGTGAGCAGCGAAGAAAAACCTCAAAATTTCCCTATATATGCAGTCCATTCTGACATGGATTCTTTCATTCTGTTCAATGATGATATAAGTCCAATGAGTGATGACAAATCTATCATACTTGAACAAGATCTGCATATGAGTGAGCAATCAAGTTCCCAAGAAATCAAGATTGAGAAATCAATTGATGAGACAGTTCTAGAAGACAAACCAGTTGAAAGACAAGATCTCCAGCTTATAATCCCAAGTCGTAGAGAAGCTGTTAAGTCTCCCCTAAATCAAGAAATTCTTTGGTTCCTTGAGTTTGATGGATCAGTCAACAAATTAGGGGCAGGAGCTGGAGTGTGGATTCATAACAAACAAAGCAATCATGCAGAAGGTCGAGCCTATAGGCTTAATTTCAGATGTACTAACAATATGGCAGAGTATGAGGCTCTTCTGCTAGGCCTCAAACTGGTAAAATCCTTACAGGCCACAAAAGTTTCAATCATGGGAGACTCAGACCTAATTATTCAACAAGTGAAAGGCAATTTTGTCACCAATGACAAAAGACTAAGATCATACAGATCTGCTGCTATTGAAATGCTTAAGGCTTTCACTGAATTTCAGATGACCAAAATACGTAGGACCCAGAACCTTCATGCACATAGTTTAGCTACATTTGCCAGTACATGCAAATTGCCTTTTGAACCCAACCATTGTTTTACAACTGATATAAAACACAGACCTTCTGTCCCAAACAATGTCAAAGATTGGCAAGTGTTTGAGGATGACACAGAGATAAATAGTTCCTTGACCTTGCAGCATGCATTTTCAGGTTTGAACATTGATGTTGATTCTGTGAAGGACACACAACCACTGAGTGAACAGGACCAAACAGCTATATCACTCAAAACAGCAAATCAAATACTCTATCCAACAACCTTTGACAATGAAAATATGCAAGAACTTAAACAATTGTATTTTGATGAAATAGCTGGTGCAGAGGCTGAAGTCATACAGCTAAAAGACAATTTTCTACCAACAGGCCTAACTCCATTGGAGGACATTTTTGACTCAAATGATGTTCCTAGAAAACCAAAAATGCAACCCCTTAATGCTGCCATTGAAGAATGCAACATTGGAACTACTGAAAAACCCAAGATAATAAAATTATCTGCATCTTTACCTCCTGACCAGAAGCCCAAATACATTGACCTCTTTAAAGAGTTCCAAGATGTGTTTGCATGGAGTTATGATGATTTGAAATCCTATGACACCTCTGTTATTCAACACACCATCCCTCTCAAGCCTAATCAAAATCCATTCAAGCAAAACTTGAGAAGAATTAATCCTATGCTTCCCCCTTCAATTGAGAAAGAGGTACAAAAAATGTTTAAAGCTGGTATCATAGCACCAATTAGGTTTTCGGACTGGATTTCAAATTTGGTCCCCACAAGAAAGAAAACAGGGGAGATTAGGCTTTGTGTCGATCTAAGGAATTTGAATCAAGTATCCCTTAAAGACAATTATCCCTTACCAAAAATGGATCACATTCTCCAAAGAGTGGTAGGGGCTTCAAGAATCTCATTACTTGATGGATTTTCAGGTTTCAATCAGATCCTAGTCCACCCTGATGATCAAGATAAAACAGCATTCATAACCCCATGGGGGACTTTCAAATATGTTAAAATGCCTTTTGGGTTGAAAAATGCAGGAGCTACATTTCAAAGAGCAATGGATATTGCTTTTTCTAAAGAGATACACGATTTCCTTGTTATTTACTTAGATGACCTCACACCTTTCTCAAAATCTAACCAAGAACATCTGAAACGTTTGAGACAGATATTCATAACATGTAGGAAATATGGGATTTCCTTAAATCCTAAGAAGTCTCTATTTGGTTTGGAAGAAGGTAAGCTGTTGGGTCATATCATTTCAAAGGATGGCATTAGAATTGACCCAGACAGAATACAGGCCATCTTGCAAATGCCCCATCCAAGAAATATAAAAGAATTACAAGCCTTCTTGGGAAAGATCAACTTTCTAAGGAGATTTATCCCAAACTTAGCAGAATTGATCAGATTACTAAACAACATGCTAAAAAAGGATTCAAAAGTGAAGTGGACAGTAGAAGCAAATCAAGCTTTTGAAGGTATTAAATTGGCCCTCACTCAAACCCCAGTCTTAACAAACCCTCGATTTGACAGAGAATTTATCATCTTCTCTTTTGCCTCCCAACATACCATTACTGCTGTCTTATTGCAGAAAGATGATCAAGGGAATGAAAAACCTATTGCTTTTTTTAGTAGAGCCCTTAGAGATGCACCTCTGAAATATCAGATCATGGAAAAGCAAGCTTATGCTTTGGTCAAAGCCATCAAAGACTTTAGGATTTACATCCTATACTCCCATGTCATTGCTTATGTACCAAATCCCATTGTAAAAGACATACTGACTCAAGAAAACTTAGAGGGAAGAATAGGAAAATGGATTGCTAACATTTTAGAATTTGACATTGAAATAAGACCTACAAAACTGATAAAGGGGCAAGGTTTGGCTAAATTGATGTCTGAAACAAACTTCCAAGCCTTGGACATTAACCAACTGGACAATGAACCGGAGCTGGCAACTCCAAAGATCAATGTAGCCTTTGAACAATCCCTGTGGTACTCTGATATCTGTTATATATTGCAAAACCTGTGTGCTCCCCCAGGATTGTCCAGAACCAAATCTAGATTTCTAAAAATGAAAGCTTCAAGATTTTGTGTTGTAGATGGCAAGTTACTATGGAAAAATCATGAAGGTATACTGCTGAATTGTTTAAATATGGATGAGACTAACAATGTTATGAAAGAATTTCATGCAGGTGATTGTGGTGGACATTTGTACTGGAAGTCCACTGTGGATAAGATATTAAGGGCATGTTACTATTGGCCCACTCTGTTCTTTGATGTTAAAAATTTCACCACTTCATGTCACAAGTGTCAAGTGTTTGAGGGAAAAAGAAAGTTACTACCACTACCCTTAAAACCTATTGCAACAGAAAGACCCTTTCAGCAATGGGGCTTGGATTTCATTGGGGAAATTCATCCTTCATCTTCAGGCCAACATAAATGGATTCTAACAACCACAGATTACTTTACTAAATGGATTGAGGCTGTTCCATGCAGACAAGCAAATGATTCTACTATCATTCAGTTCCTTGAAACTAATATTCTTTCCAGATTTGGTTGTCCTGACAAGATAATAACAGACAATGCTGCTGCTTTTAGATCCAAGAAGATGGTGAACTTTTTCCACAAATTCCACATTACTTTGGGCCATTCTACTACATACTATCCTCAAGGCAACGGTTTAGTTGAATCATCTAACAAAAGTCTTATCAACATCATTAAGAAGATACTGGAAGAGAATAAGAAAAATTGGCACAAGAAGCTTGTAAATGCCTTGTGGGCAGACAGGCTAACAACCAAAAGATCTATTGGGGTCAGCCCATATGAGTTGGTTTATGGAATGGAAGCCAAATTCCCTTCATCACTAGGGGTCCCTGTCATGAAGCTACTTCAAGAAAGTCAAGCTGAACCAAATGACATGCAAAGAAGAATCAATCAGATTATCTGTTTACAGCAAACTACAGATCAAGTGTACAGCAGAGTTCAGGTCCTACAAGAGAAACTGAAAAAAGCTTTTGATAGAAGAACCAAGGCTGAAGATTTCTTCATTGGGGATAAAGTGCTTAAATGGGATTCAAGAAGAGAAGACAAGGGAAAGCATGGCAAATTTGACTCCCTTTGGAGGGGGCCCTTTGTAATTCAAGCAGTGCAAGGAAATAACACTTATTTCTTGAAGAATTTGGATGGCACTGCAGCTGAAGAGGGCCCTGTAAATGGCCGGATGTTAAAACACTACTTTGATTACTTTCCATGTATGTAGCATGGCTCTGCCCTGTACATTACCAGTTATATATAGTACTTTCTATCAGCATTTAGATAGTTCAGTTTAAGAAGTTTTGTAAATAAGCAGGAAAAGGCTTTATTTCAGAAGTTCCACAATGGTGACAGTTTCCAGTTTTGAAATCCAAAGAGAAAACTTTCAAGTTTTGATGAGAAGTCAAGGGCCAAGGCATTCTGACCTGTTGTTCTTGGTCTTTCAAGTAGAAAAACCATCCCCAAGTGGAGCCACTGTTAGCTACCTATGCCAATAGGTTTCATTTTTCATGATTGGCAGGGGAAGGGCCAATATGATCTACTTTGGTGATGCAAAGATCTCATATTTTTGGGGAAAACACATATCTACAATTGGTTGATGCTGTCCTACTTCTGAATGGGTGATCCAACAGTCTAAGCTGGGTCATGCCATGTTTCAATTTTTTGTTGTAGACTAGAGAAAGAAATCTATCCAAACTGTTCAATCTTGGCAGATAAGTAGTTAGGTAGAGAATGAAGGTTCCCAACTGTTTAATCTGGGGCCTTGGAAGTAATAAGGCTAGCTGTAGATAGAGAATCAAAAGGAAATGCCAAAGGAAAAGAAAAAGGCACATGAGGGTTTGCCAGTCCAAGTGCACCCTCCTTGAAGTAACAAAAAATGCTAGGCAATAGAATGGGTAGGTAGATGGGGTTGCAGAAGCATGATTTCTTTCATATCACTGGCCTGAGTAAAGGAAACACATGGTGGCCAGTGCAGATCTTCCTATTCAGTAGTTTTTGTAGCAACAAAATCAAGCATGTCTAACTTCCCAATCATCCCCCATCAAACTCCTTACTAACATCCCTCTATCACCTTGGTTCATGAGAGAAATCAAACCCATTGTTGATCCTTGTTGTATAGAAGAGCCACATTTCTTGTGTAAAAATCTTTTCATTTTGATCTACTCTCCTAACTAAGTTTGTTTCCTAAAAAACTTAGTCTTTGCTTCCTCTTTTCTATATCTCTCATCCAATACTAACTACTAACTCTATTTATACTTAACTCCCTATGTTCCCCTTTCCCTATTACTATATCACTATTGTGTATAAAACCCAAAAATATGTATATATCCCTCCCCTTTGGCATTATAGCCATATGTTCGAATACTGGGAAACCATGCAGAAACAAAGCCTTGTTGTATATGGTTTGTTTAGAGTCGGGGATTAAACTAACTCCTGGTTGGTTTAATAACCTAAACCCTACCCTTATCCCCTTACAATCCCTTCACAATGCTTTACCCGCGCTATTTGCAAAAACATTGTTAAAACCCACTTTTGCCGCCTATCCAAAGTTTTTTGTTACAATGCGCATTTCACAAAAAACAAAAGAAATTATTAAAATAATGCCGCCGGGTCCCGCCGTATTGTCCTATCACCTTTGCAACCCGTCGTCCGTCGGATCTGGGCCCTGCCATCCGACGGCTTATATCAATATCGAGCCGCCCCCGATGTCCGAACGATAGCACCCGAAAAATGTCAGAGGGTGACGTCAGGGCTCGGCCACGCGTCGCTCCCAGGTTGTATCGAGAGGCCGCCTGCCAAAACCGCTCCCGTACCATAAGCGGTCCGATGGAACCACTTACCACTTTGGTCTACCGCCTGCCCACGTCATGCCAAGTCGACCCCGCATCAGTGCCTAGCCCGCCATTGCTCCACTCTGTCCGCCACCTCATCAGTTCCCGTGGACAACTCACGAACCGCCACGTCACCTTTCCGTACTCGACCCCACCCGAAGACGTCATGCTGACATCATCCAAAAACGCGCCAAAGCCCAAAATTTCAAATATTTTCACCAAAAATCGAGTTTTTTTGCATTTGTTCACCAAAAGACTATTGTGCTCCTGCATGAAATTTAACGACGTTCTCACCGCCAACCTGCAGAAATTGATTTTAGAGACCATGGGCGCCCTCAATTTGCCTGCATTGCCACCATTGCCTGAGTTTACCAGGTATTTATCAAAGCTTCCCCTCCGCGCCTGGTTTTTCCCATAGTTCTCTGAGCAAATTAGGAAAAGGAAAAAACACTGTAAGTTCAACAAATCTTCAGGAACCATTGGTTTTTCTCCACACTGTAAGCCCAATTTTACTTGCAGAAGTCCCCATTATGTCCAATCTCAACAAGTTTATAGTCTGTTTGCACATTCGCAAGCTAAAACCTTTGCTACACAAGTCCACCGGGAAAACAGCTCTTAAGTCCCAGCATTTGCTCATTAAACCTTTTTCAGGAGCATTTCAACTTGTTTTCACCATAATTCACCCTGTTCCCCCTGCAAATTGCCTTGCTTCTGCAAAATTCATTGCTCTGTATCGCTGTGCCCAGAGAAACAAGTTCAAATAAAATTCAAATTACCAATTGACCATGGAAACTCCAGTGGCATTGAACATTGCACCTCTAAATGCCCCACACAGAGAGCTAGAATGGCAGGCCCTCGCTGATAGAGATTACCAGATGGCAGAAGTACTCTCACTGGACACCAAATATAATATTCATGTACTCAATGAGTTGAAAGCCAAGCACCTCAGTGGAACAGATATTCTAGGGATTTGGGACTCCAATTTGCCCATTTTCAATCTTCCTCAAGTCAATGTCCTCCCAGATTTGATACACAGATGCAGTGCCAACTATGACCCCTGTCAGAGAGTTGTCCTCAATTCCTCAGGCTCAGTGTTGTTCCATGTCACCCCTGAGGCCATAAATGAAATGCTACACTTTCATACTACAAAGCCATTGACTCCTCTGTCCATAATGCACTTAATAGACCAAGGAGGCAAGCTGTCCAATGCCCAAATCATAAAGATTAATCAGCTATTCATTGAACCAGGCTCTGAAACTGTGAGGACTCCTCCCATTGGAAATGTATATCTCAATGAGTTGGGCAAAATGCTTGTGGATATGATCAGCTATGTCTTGGGATACAGAACATCTGAGGATGTTGATGAAACCATTCTGGCCATGATGTCCATCTTCTCCCCTGGAAAGCCTCCTTCTGTTCACTATGATTATGCTACCTACATTGCCAATAAGATTCATGAGCAATTGATGAATCTAGAGAGGGAAAGGATATTTAGATACACTTCTTACATATATCACTTGTTCCTATTCTATCAGCCTGATAGCTTCCCTATTACTCTCAAGAAGTTTGATGCTCAGGTAAACCCAAGGTCTGTGGTATTTTGGTCTTCAATCTTTCATCATACATCTTATTCACCATACAGCTACTGTGAGTTCATAGACCTTTTTATCCATCCAGCCATGTCCTTGCTGTTGAGTGCCCCTCCTCCAAGATTGACAGATGAGATGCAAAGAATCCTCCAACTCTCAAAGGCCTACAGCATTGGGGATTGGTACTTTTACCAACACCATACAGTAATCAGAATATATGGTTGTGAGTTAGCCCCATATAGGCTACCAAGATATGTCCCTATGAGACTCTTTGCCTTAGAGTATTTTAGACAGTTTGGAAATGCAGACATGGTCCATTTCCACAGCAAAAATAAGAAGGTACAACTCAAAGTCAGGAACTAGCTAGGCCCATTTGTTTATAATAAAAGAGAAGAGGCATGGCAAGAAGCAGACAAGATCCTAAAGTGCCTCGAGTTACAGACCAGTTTCCTCTGGATACCCTATGATCCCAATCATTTCATTAGTCTTAGAAGGGTTAAATATAAGTTGGCTAGCTATGATCATGTCAGGTTGCCTCATATTGAAAAATATGCAAATCTATTAAGATGGAAAGAGGGCACTCTAGAAGAGGCAAGTACTAAAGAGGAAATAGCACTAAAAGAAGCCAAGAAACTTGAAAAGGAAGCTGACTTGGAACATTGTGGGCAGGTTTTTTCTCTTCCTCATATTCAACTTGGAGCAGCTGCCTCATCCTCCACATCCCCCCATCAGGCAACTCAAACTACTCCTCAAGCAGCCAGCACAGGTAAAGGAAAAGAGATGGAGCAGGAGCAGCCACTCCCAATAGCAAAACAACAGAAAGAGCAGCCTAAACAGCAAGAATAAATGGCTGAGGCCCCAATATCTACAGAGCAACAGGCTCAGAAAAGTGTGCCTCCAAGGCAGGAAACAGTAGTGGATGCCTCGGTGCTCCAAACTCCCTTAAATGAAGAGAGAACCAGGAAGAGGGATAGAGAGCAGG
This sequence comes from Pinus tabuliformis, assembly GCA_031772625.1. Classification (NCBI taxonomy): domain Eukaryota; kingdom Viridiplantae; phylum Streptophyta; class Pinopsida; order Pinales; family Pinaceae; genus Pinus; species Pinus tabuliformis. The sequence goes on from CM062815.1 coordinate 775,925,871, forward strand.
AAACTCCCCTCACTACATCAACAAGTCAACAAGGGGAGAAAAGGCAAAGATTAAATCCTCTTTCTGAAGAAGAGATGCCTATTGGGCCATCCATGGGTATGGGCCCCCCTAGCATGGAAGCATCTGCCAGTTCCTACCAACAGGAACAAGAAAGAACACTTGGAGGAGAGGTCAGCTCCTCAAGCCAGCAAAATAGGGCAGAATCAAGCATAAAACAGCAATTCATTGACATTAAGAAGAGGAATGAGCCAGTTAGACTCCAGCTATACAATCATTTACTCAAAATGGCTCCCACAAACCAGCAGAGGCTTATGTCAGCATATGACATAACAGAGGGGAAGATGACTATGAGTCATTTCATGCCTACTATGCTGCAGCCACAGTCAGCTGCAGATTACATAAGAACCAACCTTGAGGTACTTGCAAAGGACATCCACCCAATGGACCAAATAGAGCTTCATAAGCAAACGGGTGAGATGATCTATTCAACTCTTGTAGACAAGACCTTCCTTGCACACAAATTGCAAAATAGCCTGCATAATACCACTGCCCAATTAGAATTGGAGAAGGCCTCTTCTCAAGCCAAAGACAACAGGATTAGGTCTTTGGAGGATATTATTATAGAGCTTGGGCATGACCCAAGTGATCCCAAAGCCGTGCAGGCATTACTAAAGGAAAAAGAGGCAGATATAGTAGCTTTGAGGAAGATGGTCAAGATTCCAGCAACCCTTCACCCTTAAACAGAAGATGTTGCTCAGCAGAGGAAGGACCAAGATGTAGCAGCCATGCTGCTAACACTACACAAACAGTTGGTAGAGACAGAAGGGAGATTGGTAACAACAGAGGCTAAATTGCAGGCAGCCCTGAAGTAGAAAGAAGGAGGCCAGACATCTCAGCCCCCTCAGCCAGTGATTAACCTTGAGGAACCTCCTCAAATTATCAGTCCTCCCACAGAACAAGCAGCTGGGACAGGCCCTTCAACATCAGCACCAGCAACAACATCAGGACAGGCACCCAGCCTTGATATGCAGAAGATGATGAAAGAGATTGAAGCTTTAGAAGCACAGATGGCAGAACTGAATCAGACTAAAGAAAAATTGGCCACAGTTAATGAAAAATATGGTAAATCCAAGCAAAGTGTAGTTGAAAGAACAAGGGAAGTAAGAGCTCTTGAGAAGAAGATAAAAGAACTGGAGAAAGAGCTCTGTCTTGACAAGGTTGTGGCTGAGATCAAGAAAGTCTTGTGGGCCAACATTGGTCAATCAATAACAGATCAATGGCAATATATAGAAACCATTCATGAGCACATAGATCTCATAGGCAGGGCCCACAAGGAAAGTCAAAGAGCAAGGGCATCTCTAGGCAATATGCCTGAGATAGCCAACATGATGATCAATGTCCTGAACAACCGCACAGGCCCTCAACTGGCAACCATGGGAATCCCCAACAGAACTGACACCATCTTACTGGTGAAGAGGGTCCTCACTTTGAGAAATCTGGTGCAAACAATGGATAGAAGGTGCCAGGAAATGCAGACAGAGGTGAACAAGTTCACAGAGAAATTCACAGCATTGCATAACAGAGGCCTTCCCAGCCTACTAAATAGTGCAGGTAGGTTGTTGTCCCATGAAAATTATGCCAAAAGGGTAAATACATTTGCTACAAATCAGATCACTGCAGGATCACGTATCCCAGAGGAAACAGGGCCTGCATCTGGGCAGAGTCTCTATGACAGAGTAGAGAACTTGTTTTTTATCATGAATGAGATTAGACATCTGTTTGAGGTGCCTCCCAATTACTACAAATATACTAAGGCAGATGAAACATTAGGCACAATTTTGAGACATCAGTTGCCTACTCAGGAATGGTGGACAAGCATGATACAGACATTGCTGTGAGCAAACATATTTTTCACCAAATTTGTGTACATCAAATTATAACTCATCATGTTCAGAAAATTGATACAATCAGTATGACTGGAGAGGAGTGGACAGAGCCAACTCAGCAGACAAATTTGGCCACTAAAGCAACACCAATAGATGCAAATGACAGGGTTGTGAAAGCTACAGCACGACAGAGCAATAAAGGCGTATTATTCAGAATCAATGCAAAGCATCCTGCAGAGCCAGTTGCCCTCAAAGTCAAGAACTTCTGACAAACAACAAACAGCTGTTATGTATTCATTAAAGTAGCTTTTAATTTTGTAAAAATATCTTTGAAAGTTGGTAAGAGCAGTTATTGTGCAATAACTCAGAACTAAGATATTTTTTGTGATATTTTTGTATATATGCACCCCCGCACTGTGTATTGGGGGTTGTTGTTACTCATTTGTTCAAGAGAACTTGGCTGTAATTCCTCTGGAAGTGATAATACAAAGGAGCTATTGGTTTCCAGGAGATATGTTTGGCTCGGATGTGTTGTGATGAAATTACTGACTTCTGCAAGATTCTCGTGTTATGGCGTGATACAATAAGTGTTTTCTAACTGTATTTATGCTTATCTCTTCTATAATCTGTTTGTGAATGTATGGTGTTTAATCTTGGTAGAAAGGTAAAAGACTAGTTCAGGATTTGTCTATTAGAGACACACTAAACTCAACCCTTACTACTAAATATGTTTTCTTCAAGGTTAGTTGCAACTGTGGAATTCTTAAATGCTCCCAATTGCTCTAGTCACATGATAAGTCTTTATTCAGTAATTCTCGTTGCTGCTGAGTAGGATTTGTTCTTCATCTCGTATTGCACTATGAAAGAACTCTTAATTGCCTTTCCTGGTGTAATTCATACTGTTTTCTTTGCTAAAAATCAAAGTTTGTATCATGAATACCCATCTAGCCTTGCAGTGAACCTTTCTTTATCACAGACATCAAAACCTACTTGTTTCTGGACTCCACATGCCCAATGGATTGAACTCTCCTTCATATTTGCGTGCCCTTCTTTGAACATCAGTCTGCAACCAAAATTCAAACACAATCCTATCTCATAGCTAGCCTAAATCCTCAAAAACAAAGTTAAAACTGAAAGAGAGAGCCCTCTCTGATTACAGGTAGGCTAGAGCCTGTAATCCAAAGCTTGGTTAGTGGTTACCCCGGCTGTATTCCCTCAGGAGTCAAAGGGAACAACCTGCGTGTTAACACCACCTAGAAGTGACTAGGATGCTTTGTTTGTTGTTTTTGATTGATTGATTGGCTTGAAGTTTCATTGCTTGATTTTTTGAGTTTTTTGGATGGTTTTAATGACCCTAGGGCATCTAGGTCAATCACCATTCATTTGTTTATTTACTCATTATGTCAAGTTTATGATTTTATGCTTCATTTAATCCATCTTTTAGTCGTGATATCTTCATTACTTCATTTTCAATCGAATGAGTGAAAGAGTCTCATTTGTTCTCTTATTTCGAGTGTCTCTTTTCTCGTTCCGAGTATATATTACATTGCTTTCTTTGTTGATTGAAGCATTTAAGTGTTTGGTTTGTTCGATTCAGGGAAGAAGTTGCTTTTAGTTCAATTTATCATGCTTTGGATTTGATCGATGCTTGTTTGTTCGGAATTGTGAAAATGTTCATTTAATTTCTTCATGTGAAAGATTCATTTTTCATTTTATGAAAATAAGAACATCATTCTAGTTTACTTAAGAAAAAATATTGCATTAGTAGCATCATTAAGAAGCTATAACTGCATCATCACAAACATTGGAAATGAAATGAAACTTCTTTTGTTGTTAAGGGAAGATTAAGTGCATTTAAGACATGTATTAGCGAAAGTTTTCATTGTTTGATTGTTGCATTGATTGTGTGCTCTCTATCCCTCAATCAGTGTTAATTTTCATCAAAGAGAGATCTCTTTTCTCATATAGCTGCATGTAGGATTTTTGTCAGATGACAGCGGTAGGGCCTTGCAATTGAAACCTAATTCAAGATCAACCGTTAAAATCTATTGGATTAACCTAAGGAAGCATTTAAACTTAACACTTATATTTATAGGTCTAGGCTAGAGATGTGTTCCGGCATCTTTAAACCTAGCAGTTGTCGTTCGCTTCAGCACTAGATAGCACTAGTATGGACTTGTTCTCCTTGTACTATCATGTATATAAAGGGAGACCCCACTAGGTTGTAATCCTTTATCCGTAGGAAGCCAAGTCTTTCGCCTTGTAAATGTGATACACCAAACACAACATTTGTGGAGATTGCCTACCCGTACTTCTTGGTTGGTCGGGAGGTATTTTTGAGTTCTCGATTGCCTGGTACTCCTTTTACCTAGATTATCCCGAGTAGTCATTTTGGTCTTTTTTACTCTTTAAATTTAAAAGATCTTCGAGCACTTGTCCTTTCAAGCTCGTTAACTCCGAAAGCAACTAGAGTCATCTTTCGTCCTTTCCTCGACTCTTAAAATGTGAAAAGGCAAAGTTTTGTTTCAGTGTCTTAAAATTAACTACCCACGAAATATTCCTAGTTAAAGTTATATTCATTAGTGATTCTTTAGGGTCGTTTCCAATGGAAACATTTCCAGAGTCGACTAGTCAAGGATTCCCCTCGGATGGGAATCTTGGTCCTTTTCCTTCTTTTGGAAATGTTGGTGCTCCTTATATGGTAGCATTGTCCCTCACTGGTTTAACCATTGATTTACCTATTTGGTTTTTTTCGACCTCAGTGGTCCCAAGCATCCCGACTCTTGTCCAAACGTCTCCATTTGAATCACGTCACGATGATTCTAAGGTTGACACCTCACCTTCTTCCCCCATTTCTTCACCCTCCTCTTCTACTTCGCCCGGTGAAAGTTTCAAATATAGTAACTAGGAGGCTAAGAAGAAGAAGAAGAAGTCAAATAAGTGAGAGGCCAACCGTGTAGCTATTGCTCTAAATGCATTTCCTGTCAACAAACCTTTCGATCCTACAGAAAAGGTAAAATTCCCTTGCAGGCTATGTAAGGGTGACCATCTCCTTCTAGATTGTCCTAGCATTCCCAGAGTCTTAGAGGTATGGTCTCAAAATCTGGATCAACCTTTGGAGATCATTTCGATGCTACTCCCTTGGTTAGTGATAGTTAGAAGAAAGGGAAGATTAGATTCCCCTGTAGGATATGTGAAGGAGATCATCTTCTTCACCTTTGTCCTTTTATGGATAAAGCTTCCAAAGTTTTGGAAAACCTTGCAGCTCCTATTATTTATCAGAGGCTTTATTCTGACCATCTCCTGGTTGGTAAAGAGATTGACTTGGATTCATCTCTTGTCCATCCTGCTCTTCCTGAGCATGACTCTCTTGTGTCTATTCTCGATTGACCATTGGTTGAAAAAAGTGTCGACTTGGCTCTGCCTTCAATTGCTCACTATGTTCCCAATGAGAGTAGTGATCTTACTACTCATGTTCTTCTCATCTCCTTAGATTATCATGAATCGAAGAGTGACCCTCCCATCCCAGTTGTTCAGGAGATTCCTTCTCCTTTTCCTACAAAGCATGGGTCCAATCATATGATACCCCCACTAAGTAGTTATGTCATCTCTTTTGATTGGAGTAAATTGACTACTTTCCGCCTCCCATCTTATGTGCCTTTCCAGATCATAGTACCAGCCTATAATATGGTAGTACATGGCACTATATTAGATGAAGGCACATATCTTAGCATCATGTCTTCAGCTACTTGGAAAGCTTTGGGTTCCCACAGCTTGTTCCTGTCACTCAAAATCTGTTAGCTTTCAGCAGAGGAACCAGTCAACCCTTAGGGGTCCTTCCAAAGTTCCCTATTACTTTGGGAGGGAAGACTGTCTATATAAATGTGATTGTAGTCAAAGGTCCCCTAGATTTCAATCTTCTCCTTAGACGCCATGTCATGGGAGCTCTTGTTTCTTCACTTTTCCGTGAGGTTTGTTTTCTGCAGGAAGGGATAATTGTGACTATTGATCAATTGCCATTCATTGGTCACTAGTTGCCTCCTTTACAACCATCATCCCCTATCATCTCTTGTTTTCAAGAAGTACCTTCCCCGCCATAGGTCAATTATGTGGCTACCCATTCTATCTCCACATTTGCTGATGATCACACAGATGGTATAGTACATTATTTACTGGGGGCATTAGAACCTGATCTGTCTATGGTACCAATTGACATGTATTCCTCCCAGAGCGTGGTTCTTCCATCTAGTGAAGACATCTTAGGATCCATGTTCTTGTATGGTTCACGAACAAATGTGATGAGGATATTTCCTGGTCTTGTGTCAACCTCGTTAAAAAATGAAACAAAGGGTCTGAGCATAGTTCCTTGTCTTATGTCAAGCTCGTTAAACAATGAAACAAGGGTCATGAGCATAGTTCTTTCGCTTGTATCAAGCTCGTTAAAAAATGAAACAATGGTCTCGAGGATAGTTCTTTTGCTGTGTCAACCTCATTAAAAAATGAAGCAACTCCCTTTTCGAAATCGAGTCTTTGATTAAGATCTCGTAACATCCCCATTGAGTCTTTCCAAGATATCAAAAGTGAACCTTCATTCCATCCACTTAGTTGACTGAAATGAAGCTTGAGGACATGTACCTCGATTGAGTCATTATGCTGGGGGCATGAAAACTTATAGCAAGCATAGTTTTTGGTTTCAAGCTTGTGTAAACATGAAACTGAATCCAAGTAGAGTTCTCCATGGTTCAAGCTTGTGTAAGAAATGAACCAATGCCCAATTTACATCTTGTGATTGACATTTTTATCAACTAGTTTATGCTAGATAAGCCTTAGTTGTTTCATTCCATTGCCACCATCTCTTTGGCCGATTATATGCTTTCACTTGGTTGTTTTTCCTTTCTTGAGAGACCACAATGATGAGTGGTTTTATTAGCCAACCTCTTGACCATTTCATGTTTTGAGTAGTTCCAACATTGTCAGAACCAGTTTCTACCCTTTATACCACTCGTTCCTCTAGTATGAGTCACCTTTAAGCTATTTTATGACTCGTAAAAGATGAAAATATTGCCAAGTATTTTTTCCCTTTTTGACTCGTTAATGAGAATAAAATGGGGGGCCTTCTTTTTAGCTCTTTTCCGACTCTTTAAACATGAAAAGATTGCCGAACTCTTGCCTTTTTGAACTCATTAAAGGCTATGAAGCATCGTCCGCCTAGTATACCTTTACCCCTTTTTCAAGCTGGGATGCACTATTTACGAAAAAGGTACTCCTTGACTAAAATGGTCAAGTGGTTCTCTCAAGTATCATTTTCTACCTTTTCAGGCTCGAGAGACACAAATGTACAAAAAGGGACCATGTGGAGTTTTTCTTTTCTGTGTCTTTTTCAAACTCTCTAAGCATGAAAAAGATACAAAGTTACACCTTTGTTGGACTCGTTAAAGCATTAAACGACATCAGATTCATCACCATGATGAATGTGAGCTTCTCCATCCTAGGGCTCATTAAACTTACTAGGTTAGATTCGTCTGAAGGATGAACTTACAGTGCAAGCATATGCTATCCCCTTCAAGCTTGTGATAAAAACTAATTTTGGTACCTACCAGAAATGGTGGAGGGATATTTGGAAATTCGGTCAGTCGTGTTCGTAGCTCACTCTTGAACATGACATTTTTTGCTTCGTGTTGGGTTGGGATATCCTCCTTTTTATCATTGACCTTCCTGGGTTTGGTCGTTCATTTTTTCCTTCCATTTGATCTCTGCCATGTCATCATGACCACCGATCCCATGGATCCGAAAGCTGCCAAACTCTGGAATTGTGTTGCTAATATGTTCAAGATTTAGTCCCTCTACAATTACACTTACTCCTGATTATCTGGACCATCTGAAATCATTTGCATCCCTTTGTCATGTGTTGATGATGTGGGATACATCATGGCCCTCCTTTGACATAGTCACTTCCTATCGACTTCAGCTCATTATCCAAGAACCTGGCTGAGAGACTCTCTTCTAGTACCTTAGAGCTTGCATGCCATAACAACAAGTTCTTCGCAATCGATGACAACTTCACATCATTGGATTTTGATCGGGTGATTTCACGAGTGTTCAACTTTAGTTCTTTTATTTGCATTCCGTGAATTGTGTTGCTCGTAACTTGAGGAAAATTGTCATTATTTGTGGCTTCTCTCATGTTTGTTAACAGTTCACATCATTAACTAGTAATCAAGAGATTTTATAGCATGTTTGACGTCAATACAACATTCACATGTTAGAATTTGTACTTTGATCGGGTCATTTGGAGCGCAAGACCCTGGGCTAAGATTACACAAGTCCAAGTTGCAAGGTGATGTGACATGGTCATGATGATATACATGTCACATTTCGATGGATGGCTCCAACCATACCATGAGTTATTATATGTGATCCTTCTCATTATTGGGTGGCTGCGACCATACCTCGGTTTCATTATGATCCTTTATGCTAGATGGTTGCACCCATGCCTTGGATCCATGTACATGATCATTCTCTAGATGGTTGTGTCCATACCACGATTAATGTATTATTATTCATAGTTTTCAGTCATATATATGTATCTATGCTTGCTTGCAGGTTTTTCGATGATGGACTCCAGTTCCCCACTTCCACTTGTAAAGCATTTCACCCCACTCTAGCTCAACCTTCACGCTTTAGGGGGCATATGTTACATAGAATTTTGTCACTGTCCCTATACTCCCTGTCCATGATCCTGGAGGACCTCTACAGTGTAACCAACATTATTTCCTATAATGAAGAAACTCCCATTGTGTCCCTCTTCATGAGCAGAACAATTCCCTTTTGCATCATTTCCCAGAAATCTTCTGTTTATACCAGTTTACAAGACCAACGCTAATGACCCGTGTCCTCCTCGTGCCGATAGGCAGGGATTACAATTGTCGCTAGCATCGAGCGGATCGAATGAGCCCTTTCTCAGTCATGCCAATCCTCTTTTGGAAAGTTTTTTAAATATGGAGCCGAAGCTTCCAACTCTAGAAGCTTCGTAATGGAATTATGGTAAATGGTTAGGCCGGATGGAGTTGAGCAAGTTAGTTTGGGCTCCTTTCCCCTATCTGGATGGAACAAATCCAAGAGATAAGGCCTTCTCCCATGAGAAGAGGAACCATCTCCCATCCATCCAAACTATATAAACCTCTCTTTTTCCCAAGCGCAAGCTAGCTTTTACTACTAATTAAGTTCTAGCTGAAGTTTTGATTTTGGAGTAGTCAGCAAGCTACCCATAGTTTGTAGCTTTCTAGATTGTGTTTAAGGGAGAATTCTGAGTTTGGTTTGGTGTGAATACTAAAGGGAAGAGCCTTGAGACTACCATTATTGAGGCTATCCATGAGATGCTAGCAGAAGTGTGTGGAAACCCAGATATGTCGGAGAAGAATAACAACGTCAAGACATCGGTTGTATTATCTTCTTGAACTAATATAGATACAACTATCAATTGATTTCCTACATGAAATGCCATCCCACATGTTTATGGCTTAATGTTTCTTGACCTATTAGGTAGGCTGAATGCAATTTGTATGTTATCACATTTGTTGTTTGTTGTTGTTTACTTGTTTCAGGTTTTCGAAGGAAGGAAACGGAAAATAATTGGAGTGAGGAAGCAAGATCGTCACCAAGAAGAATAGTGTACTAAGGGGTACGCCCTCTTATTTGATTCTATCTTAAGGAGATCTTCCATAGATTATTTATTTGTGGCTAGACCCACTCTCTTGGGCTAGAGGAATTGTTTGTGTTCACACTTAGAATTTACTTGCATCACAATGGTCAAGAGAATGGAACAAATCCTTGGAACAAAGCATGAGGAATCTCTCACTGTTATAAATATTTCCTTGTCGATGGGTAAGAAAAATATTTTTTGTGCCCGTTGTAACATGAATGGGCACCATGTTCAAAAGTGTTGGAAACTTCATCTAGAACTTCATCCCAATAAGGAAAAATAAGACATGTGATCCCTTGTAAGGAAAATGATAGGTGTTTTGGGAATTGGATAACCCAGTGTTCCCAGTGTGTTTCGTGACATGTGCTTAACTGTCTCTTAAGGATTCATTAACTCCGGTGATACATCTGTTTACTAACACCTACGAGTTTTGGTGTAACCACAATTGCGATTCCAACAAGTGGTATCAAAGCCAAAGGTCTTGAGTTGGAATTACACCCGGCTCGTGTTGGGGGGAGATTGTTGGGAATTGTATAATCGAGCACTCCACATGTGTTTCATGACATGTGCTTAACTCTCTCTTGAGGATCCATTAACTCTAGCGGTGCATCGGTTTACCAACACTTGCGGGTTTTGGTGTAACAAAAATCGTGATTTAAACAAGGTGGAAACATGGAAATTGATGTAGTTCCTAAAGAATCCTTCAAAGCAGAGTAGGTGCAAAAAGAGAACCCATAAGCTTGGGATAGGAAAAGGATGGTACACTATGTTCTACAACTTTCTGTCATTGTAAAATTGTAAATACTTATTGTATATTCCCATTTGGGTACTTTGTAAAGTGAAGTCATGTTCAATCACTTATATGCAACAAGTGTCTTTTCTTTGACATGTCCTGTTATTTTGGCTTGATGATGAATCCAATTATTTGAGGACTTTTTGGGATGAGAATTTGTATTTCGTCTAGTATGTCTACAATTGTGTCAAGCACTCACTGATACAAGCATTTCGAGATGAAGCATGTTTTTGAATTTAATATTTGATAAAGATTGTGCAGAAGATGACCATGATTATGTGGACAAAGCCAAGTATTTCATTGAACAAATGCAACCAGTGTAGTTAAGAGTACAAGTGCATCTTGAGGACAGTAAAACAAAGTATGAATCAGTGCATGGCAAGAATTGAGCTACTTTTGATTTCCACATGGAAGATCAATTTTGTCTTTAGCAAAGAGGCACTTTAAGATGAAGTTTTTCTAAGACAAATAAAGAGATTGTTCAGATTCCATCAACCAAACTTTTTTCTCCTACATGTTTAGAAAAAGTGTGGCTCAATTCTTGATGGGAAGATAAGGAATTCATGTAGAGGCAAGGTGGAGTACCTTTATTGGAGCTTGAAGGCACCATGTTAAACAGAGCAGAAAGGATTGAGATTGGGAAAGTTAATGAGAATTTTCCTCACTTATTTACCGATAATCCAAAAGTTCCTAGAGGGGAAGTATGATCCGGAGATCAAAAATAGGCTCAAAAATTAAAGTGCTAAGAATCTCTCGAAACTAGTGTCAAGTTGTAGTGTTTGTCATCTTGATTCTAATGATTCTTGAATCGCTTCAATTTTATGTCGTATGAAGAAGTTATAACAATCTGAAAATTTCAACCAATAGTAAAAAACATTGCAAATTAGTTAGCTAGGTTGTTGACTTGGCAGTCCGTACTACTGACATCAGCATTGCAATTGGGCATATGGAAGGCCAATCAAGGCCTACCATGTTTCACTACATATAGGGATCAATTGGCATCATTTGATTCATTTGTGCAGTTTTTGTTTCCCAATAGATGGAAGCCACATGGCCCAATCACAGGCTGCCATTTGGCACCTCCATATTGGTCAAAATTTTATGTTTAGTCCCAAAGGCCTTGGCATGGTTCAATCGCATGACCTGCCGCACACAAACTCCATGCCTTACCAACACGCCCACACTTTCGTTATTAACCCATTAGGGTCACAGGTAATATTTAAAGTGGTATTGTTTTCGTATTGGGTACCTGGCCCCCTGGTCATAACATCGTTCACAGGACTGGAGGCGGAGGAAATTCAGAGGGGATGGGGACTAACCCCATCCCTTGGTCATGATTATGACCACATGACCCTGGCGGAGGCTTGTTGAAGGGTGGTACTAGAGCAGGGTAGGGATTCAGCCCTAGCCCTTTATGTTACGGGACTCCACAAAACTAGATGTGAAGCCAAGTCTAAGGGGTGGTAGTTAAGGCCTAGCTCCCAGTGATGTGGCCCGAGCATAACCGACGACGAACAATAAGGGAGCTTAGGTGGTGGAGGTGGGTAGTTGGCCACGACCCCCGAACAAATTTCCAAATATGGCCACACTCGATGGAAGAGTATCCAATGCCAGTGAAGGTAGATAGTTGGCCCTAGCCCACGGCCTTATGGGTGCTCCATGTGGCCCTATTTTTACACATAGGGGTTATTGGGAAATTTAAGGAGGAAAAAAATTACCCCTTTTGTGGTAGGAATCACGATGGTCCCAGGAAAATTTGTCATTCAACGGACTGTATAAAGGGAAAATTTTCAGGACAATTAGGAGGTTTGGCCAAATGGCAAGACAAATAGGAGACCTTAGCTCGTAGAAGCATAACTTGCTCAAATTTTAACTTTTTTGAGCTCAAGAAGAGCCTATACGAGGGTTTTTTAGCACCTTGAACTTGTTGGCAACCTCAATTTTCTGATTTTAGCACTTTATGAAGTAATTTTTGTAGGTTCAAATCTCTTAGTGCCAGACATAATCAGAGAATTGAAGCAGTGTGAAGGCATTTTTAGCATGTAGAAAGCCTAGTCATAGGTTTTCCAGCCTTCTGATTTCATCTGCAGTAGTCGTTACTTTTATAGAGCAGATCATTTTAGTATTTTCTCATTATGTGTTCATGAGAGAAGAAGCCCTTTTCATTACTTCAATATCGAATTGTTGTATGTTTTTTGTGCTTGGATTTCAGGTGGAGTACAAGGACCTTATGTGTGAATCCTTTTTATGTTGACATTTTCATGACTTGCTATAGGGAGTCATATTTTTGGAGTGAGAATTATTTGTAGGAAAATGTTTATTTATAGGATAAACAAGCCACTCTACTGTCAACAATTTGTATGTACTCATTTTCCACTAAAATCAATAGAGTATTCTAGCATTTGGAGTAGGCCCAAGAGGGGTGAACTCCGTCATCAAATGTTAGTTTCTTCTCTCCATGTTTGTAATTTTGATTTGCATGTGAATGTGTTTGTTTTCAAGTTCATGTGAAAAATTAAACTCACCATTTGAAGGGGTAGTGAAACATGTTTACCTTTAAAGACCCATTTTTTTTACTTACAAAGCATCAGAGGATGGTTAGTTATTGAGAGGATAAGTTCTCCTCCAATTTCCATATCAACGATAGAGCCAATAAATTTAAAACCATGAATCTGAACCTCACTACTAATAAGATATTATTTCATGCCAAAAATTATGAATGCAAAAGCATCATCACATAGAGATCTCAAGGTCACTGAAAACAGAAGAGCTGAGAGTGCACTCAGTGTTGCTAAAAGGAAAAGAAAAAAATTTGTTAAGTAAATTTAAACCAGGCATTCAAATCCTTTATATGTATGTCCAATATAAAGCCTCGTATTTTCTCGACTAATAAAATTCATTTGGATCTAAATTTATGTACATGACAACCTTCATTCATGTCTCCTGGACATAATAATAGTGATAATCAAGTGCGCTAATATTTTTACTCATTGCTCATATCTAATATTCCATGATTCACCATGCCAAAATGTTTCGGTCAAATTTTCAAACAAGCTCTTGGTTGATAAGAGTTGTTTCCAGATTTCATATTTCATTATTGGCATCCAAACATTGTACTTATAGTAGCTAGGTACCTTGAGATACTTTGTAATATCATGATATTGATAGGGACCCTAATTTCCAAAGTTCAAGCTAATAAATTCAAGCCAATATTTATAGTAATATACAATTAAATAAGTGCATTGAATTTAAAATCGGGATTTGGTAATAGGTATAAGCATTGATTAAAAAATGGCACAAATTCATAGAAAAATCCAAATTTTTTGTTTGTAACAAGGATTTTATGACTTACGAAATATACAAGTCACATAAGCATTGTGATATTGTGTTATACAACTAGCTCACAAAATAGAAGAAAACATACATCAACAACTTAAAAATTATCCTCTTCGAGGGGGGAACCTCCTTTACATTACATAAATGAATAATTCTTGGATGATACAAATGACAAGGCCTCCTTGGTATATATAGGAGTGTAAGCGGTCATAATATAATCAGATCCTACATATTAATAATAACAATAGTGGGCTTCTATGGGGCACAAAAATAACAATATGGAGGCTACATGGGCACACAAATAACAATAGGGGGCTACACTAACAATAACAATAAGGGGGCTACACTAGTATTATAGGGACTTAACATGACCCTCTCCTTCAAAAAGGTGTTGTCCTCAACACTTGAGTAGTTATGGATGCTTGTATATAAAATTCGCATCCTCCCATGTGGAATCTTTAGCAGGTAAGTTCTTCCACTTAACAAGATAATCTGAAATTGATCGAACACGTAGATATCGGGTTCTCATTTCCATGACTACTTCTGGATCCAATATGATTTATCCTTATTCATCAAGTTTTGGCAATACTGTTTGAACTGGAAACTTGGCATCGATAATCTTATTTAAGCATGAAACATGGAGAACCAGGTGTACTCGAGAAGATGCAGGAAACTTCAATTTATATGCCATAATACAAATCTTTTGAAGCACCTTGTAAGGACCATAGCACTTGGGTGATAATTTATTATCATTCTTAGCTTGCTTGAGGGAATTTTTTTTTTTTTTTTAACCTGTAACCTCAGCAACAGTTCTAGCAGCACAAAGGGACAGATTAGCAGATTTACTCCACAGAGGTCGAGGACTGACCCGACAAATGGTAAACGAGGGGTCCACTGGGACCCCAACCTTCAAGCAGGTCGTCATGCAAAAGCAGAAAACGTTAGAAGGGTTTAAAATCAATGGCTCTGGAGACCGTAAGGATGGCAGCGGCAGCAGAGGAGAAAGGACACAGCCGCTGCAGAAAGAGACAAGAAAAAACCCCCCGATGAAGGGCAAAGCCAATAATGAACAGGAGACAGAGGGTAAAAGACCGGAAGCAGAACAAAGGAACACAGTACCAATAACAGCCCACAATGAAGGCGGGAAAGAAAATGGTAAAGAGCCGCAAACACAAGCGGAAGAGGAGCAAGCAAAGACAGACAACCCCGGCTCCAAACAGCCAACTCAAGGGGCTTGCAAACCAAAGAAAAAGGAAACCCTCCGAGTAGTCTTCTCAGATCCAGATATTCAGGCCTATAGAGACCACATGATGGAGCACGCAGTTATCTGCAAATTTATGGGACTATGGCCAACAGAACGCACTCTCTGCCAATGGATAAAACAGCACTGGAAGCCAAAAGGGGACGTTAAACTCCACCTTGGAGCTAAAGGCTTCTTCACGGTTGTCTTCACAAACCTAGAAGACAAGGACAGAATCTTCGACGGCGGCCCTTACTTCTTTGCCTCCGCTGGACTCTATATGAGGCCATGGAAGGCAAACTTTGTACCTGAACAAGAGACATTCACACAAGTTCCAGTGTGGATCAGGCTATTTTCACTACCCATAGACTATTGGGGACTGGCAACGCTCAAGCAGATTGGAGACCGGCTCGGAACCTTCATCAAGGCTTCTGAAGCCACAGTGCAACGAAGATATACCTCCTGTGCGCGCATTTGTGTTGAGATGGACGTCTCGGGGGCCCTGCATGAAGGTCTGTGGCTGGAATTCAGAGATGAAGACTACTATCAGGCCATCGACTACGAACAGATCCCCTTCCGTTGCAGAAAGTGCCATGAGCACGGACACCTAGTCAGAGAGTGCCCTCTCAACAAAACAGGGGAAGAACACAAACAAGAACAAGCAACAAAGAATAAAGAGGCTTTCACAAGGCCAAAACTACGACAGAGAGCCAACAGGAAACGAACACACAGAGCAGAGACAGGACATGGTATCATCACTAACACCTTCAGCATCCTGGAAACGGACACAGACTCAGAAGGCACTAACAGAGACACAAAACGCATTGAAGCACCAGACAACAAGACAGAACATACTATTCAGGATGGGGAGGAAAATACACTCAGAACAGAAGTGCAAATGCAAGAGCACGAAGAGGTACATGATGAAGACACTGATATGTTAACCAGCGATGGGGGAAGCGAGGATCTAGAGCTCAATGCAATCCTAGAAAAAGAAGGAGTCAACCTACCAGCTCTGGAAAAAAGCTGGAAAACCCAAGGGCTAGACAACATACCTGAAGAAGAAATCAGGAAAATCAGTGATCTCTTCATAGAAAGACAAAAAGTGGAAATCGAAAGGCAAAACAGAAGATTAGGCATCGCAAAAGGTACAAGTAAGCAATCAAAACTCATAGCTCTCAACCCTACAGGCCGAAAGCCAAATAAAAGAAGAGGCAGAAGAACCAGCGGAGAGGTATTGCATGACCTAGGGGTTCTAATGATTAATTCTGGGAAAATGAAGGCTCTTCATGCCTTCCAGACCTACCAATGAGTCTTTTAGTTACCAATGAAGGTCATCTCATGGAATGCAAGAGGGCTAAACAGCCAAGCTAAGCAGAGACTACTCAAGAGAAAGTTCCAACAGGAAAAGCCAGATATCATGTTCATCCAGGAGACCAAATGTGCCACCAACCAAATAGAGATCATCAGCAAGAGACTTGGTAAACCAATCAAATATATAGAGGTAGCCAGTCACGGATGGGAAGGAGGCATAGCTACATTTTGGGACACCCGAGCAATAAACATCATCTCAATGGAGGCTGCACGCTCGTTTATTGCCACTGAAGTTCAAATAACAGGTAACTCTGATACCTACCTATGCATTAATGTCTATGGCCCGCAAAGACTAGAGGACAAATTTTCTTTTCTTAATTCTCTTATGAATTTAAAGTTAAGATACCCCACCTCTAAGATCATCATGGGGGGAGACTTTAACATGATAACATCCCTGCTGGAGAAGAAGGGAGGTCTCAGAAAGCTCAACAAAGATTCAGAGCTATTTGTTGATTTTATAGAAGCTGCAAAGCTCGTAGACATCCTCCCCAAAAATGGTTCCTACACATGGAACAATAGAAGAGGAGGAGACAATAGGATCGCCTCCCGGCTGGATCGATTTCTGATTTCGGAAAGTATCCTACTCGGAGGAGCCACTGTGGATTCTGATATCCTCCCCAGTGGAGGATCGGATCACTGGCCCATAGCTTTGGAAGCAGCCATTCTTGGCACCCCCAGAAACAAGCCATTCCGATTTGAAAAGTTTTGGTTAACTCATCCCGACTTCCCAAATCTGCTGAAGGAATGGTGGCACGAACCATTGGATCTAACAGGTACCAAAATGTTCAAGTTTCAAAGCAAGCTAAAACACATCAAACACAGAATCAAAGAATGGAACACTGAAAAGTTTGGAAACATCTTCCAGGAAAAGAACATTATTGAAGGAAAGTTAAATCAAATTCATACAGAATGGGCTTCCGGGACCTACAAAGAAGACTCAAAAGAATAGGAGAAGGTTCTGATGCAGCAATGGCAACTTCGCTGCCAACAGGAAGAAACTTTGTGGAAACAAAAATCAAGGATCCATTGGCTGAAGGAGGGAGAGAAAAATACAAAATTCTTCCACAGATCAACTATGGACTACAGGGGAGCAAACAAAATCCTTAGGCTCAAAAATGAAACAGGGGAAATCCTTCAAAACCACAAGGACATATCAACGCTGCTCACTAGGCACTTTCAGCACATAGCTAAGGAAACGCAAGAAGATAGATCCGAGGCCATAGAGGAACTAACTAAAGCAATACCACGCACCATAACCTCAGAGCAAAACTCTGCACTGCTCAGAAAAGTTTCAATGGAGGAAGTGGAGGAAGCGGTCAAAAGCATGCCAATGGATAAAGCACCGGGACCGGATGGCTTTACAATCAACTTCTACAAAGCTTGCTGGTCAACCATCAAAACAGAGGTTTGGGAAATTGTCGAAGACTCAAGACGCTCAGGTTCTATTCTCAAATCCCTGAACGCCACTTTCATAGCGCTTATCCCCAAGGAAGAAGAAGCCAATTCCCCTAACAAGTTTCGGCCTATAGCCCTCTGCAATGTGATATACAAAATCATTTCTAAAGTCATTGCAAATAGACTTAAGCCTGTTCTTCCTAACCTTATCTCAGAAGAACAATCAGGGTATGTGGAAGGCAGGCAGATTCTAGACAATATCCTCTTAGCTCAGGAGATGATTCACACCCTGCAGACAAGGAAACTTCCAGGTATGCTAATGCAACTAGACCTCTCAAAAGCATTTGACAAAGTAAACTGGAATTACTTGGAGGCCATTCTAAAGGCCTTCGGCTTTGACTCGCAATGGATCAAATGGATCCTCGCTCTAATCAAGTCTTCCAACTTTTCCATCCTAGTAAACGGATCCCCCTCTGCTCCATTCTCCCCCTCCCGTGGTATTCGTCAAGGAGACCCTCTCTCCCCCTTCCTTTTTGTAATCCTCATGGAAGGGCTCAGTAGGCTCATTCACAAAGCAAGAAAGGAGAGAAAGCTTTCTGGCCTACGCCCTTTCCCCTCCATTCCTGCCACTACGCACCAGCAATTTGTTGACGACACAATGTTACATGGCTCTCCTACTGTCAAAGAGGCTACGGCCTTCAAAAGTATCCTCCATCTCTTTAGTAAAGCTTCAGGTATGGAGATAAACCAGGCCAAATCGACTATATTCTTCTTCAACACTCATCCTGCCATCCAGATCCATCTTTCCAATATCTTGGGGTTTCGAAAAAGCTCTCTCCCTTCTAAGTATCTGGGAGCCCCTCTCACCACCAAGCCTTGGCAAAAAATTCACTGGGAAAACATCTTAGCAAAACTGGAGAAAAAATGCAAGCATTGGACTCACAGGGCGCTTAACCTAGCAGGGAGACTTGTCCTAACCAAAGCTGTTCTGCAGGCCATTCCGCAGTATTTGCTTTCCATCATGCCGGCCCCTAGCGGCATCATGCAGAAGATTAGAAACATCCAACGATCCTTTCTATGGAGTGGTAATGCGGAAAAAAGAAAATGGGCACTAGTGGCCTGGAGCAAGCTTTGCACCTCGAAAGCAGCTGGAGGTTTAAACTTAATTGACCCCCATATCGTCAACAAGACATGTGGAGCCAAGTTATGGTGGCGTTGGCTGAAGGAAATCAACCTACCATGGGCCAGACACTGGAAGGAGAAATACACTCCCCACTACAACAATCAGGACCTAATCAGGATACAAGAAACTCCGGAGGGCTCTCCAATATGGAACTTAGCCAGAAGAAACCGCAACTTAATTCAGGACCATAGCTTTTGGGAGATCCGCAACGGAGAAACTGCCCTCTTTTGGGAAGATGCTTGGCAGCAGCTTCCAAAACTGGAACAACCAGAGCTAGAAGAGTTCAAAACAGATTGCCAGAACAGGGGAAAATTCACAGTCCACCACTACTGGAACCCTAACAGCTGCGACCAGGAATGGAGGGAATGGGCTGTCCAGGATGAGGAGAACCCAATTGAAGAAAATAACAGCACAAAAAACCTCCTGAAAGGCCTAAATAACCGCACTATCAGGAAGACCACAGAAAACGACATCCTGAGATGGGGTATGAAAGGCAGCGGGAACTTCACTCTCAAAGAAGCCAGAGAGCAACTTGAACTCTCGGAGCAACTGGAGGCGACTCAGTGGAGCAGCAAGGTTTGGGACGCCACATTTTGGCCTAAAATAAAAACCTTCTTATGGCTCCTCATGAGCAGGAAAACCCTCACGTGGGAGAACTTGCGCAGAAAAGGTTTCGAAGGCCCCTCCATTTGCCCCATGTGCAAACAGGCAGAAGAAACCATGAACCACCTTTTCAACTCCTGCAACTGGGCCGATCAATTATGGCAAAGAATGGAAACTACATTGAAGCAAACAAACAGAGACAGGGAATCCATACACAATACCATCATGCACTGGCCTACCAATTACTCCAACAACACAAGAATCAACAACATATGGAAAATTCTACCAGGCTTCATCACTTGGACCCTCTGGAAAGAAAGAAATCGCAGAATTTTTCAGGATGAGCATAGAAGCATAGAATACCTGCATAGCATCTTAATCCAAAACATGCGCCAACTAATCCTAGTGAAATGCAAGGCAGATCCTGACAATCATCCTTCGGCCGAGGACCAACGAATACTGGAAGCCTTCAACCTGCTCAATGCTCCTCAACCGGGTTCATCCGGACAACAGCAACACTTCAACACAGAACCAAAGAGCTGGAGGCCACCACCGGAAGGGTTTTTAAAACTAAACTTTGACGGTGCCTCGAGAGGCAATCCCGGCCAAGCAGGGATTGGAGGAGTCATCAGAAATCATGAAGGAGACATACTCTACATTTACAGCAAAGCTCTGGGGGAAGGCACCAATAATGAAATGGAGTTTGCAGCGCTGGAAAAAGGGTTGAGGATCCTCCAAACTAATCAAACAGGCAAGGCAGTAATTGAAGGAGACTCAGAGGTGGCCATTAATGTAGCCAGGAGAATCCAGGGAGGAACGCCGGCTAGCAAAGTAACCAAACATTGGCGACTGTCCAAAGTCACAGACAACATTGCCAAAATGATCGGGGCAATGAAAGGACTCATCTTTCATGCAGTAAGGCGTAATGCCAATGCGGTCGCTGACCACTTGGCTAATCATGGGATTGAACACCCCAACGAAATATGGGACAGCTGTTGGCAGCAGGTCGACAACCCGCAGTTAAAGAGCAAGTGCATCCAGCTCTCACAATTGGATATGGTGACGACAGTGGAGCCCGTCCGGAGGGTCGAATAGACCTTCTCCATAATGGCATGAACAGGCTGACTAGGCGTATACCATTTATTCCAAGCAGCATGCGAAGGACATACAGGATGAGGGCAACCATGAAAGCAGCAGGTGACAAAGATTTGGGCAGGGCCATAATCTGGGGTGATATGAGCCGCCGAATCATTACAACGAACAGGGACACATGGCACATTTTGGGGCATGCAGGGCGCGGCGACCGTAGGAGGGCTCAATTATCCCAAATCCCAAACAAAAATCCTTCACGTCGCAATAATGGTGATCAGACGTGCAAGTTGCACAAATTTATCCGATCACTCGCCGGAAACCTCCCCGATTTTGATTATATAATCACTCTCAATTACCCAACGACAGACATTGTTTCTGTGGATAGCATTCTCGTCCCTCCTCTTTCTGCAATTAACGATCGAGATTCTGCTAGGCAAGAAAGCAGCACTATGGCTGGGGAGACTAGCCGCAATCAATCTGCCAACAAAGATTTGCAGCAGGCCAGGGAGATGTTCGAGAGGCGAACCTCGCAGCGAAACAAGCGCAGAATTATTGATTTAGAGGCCACGGTCAAGGATGAGGAAATCAAACTCTCTGATCAGCAAATCGAAAACGAGGTCGACTGGATCCAGGACCCGGGAACTCCCAGCACCCGGGCCACTCAGTTCGTAAGAACTCAGGCAGAAGCTTGGCGAATGAAGACCCTCCTTGCCAAAGCCATGGACGTCCAGGGGGAGCACGCGGATCAGCTGCGTAAACTCAAGCAGTTTGCTGAAACTATTGCGCATGATCACATGGCAGTGGTGGAAAGCAGCGAGTTCAAACTGAGTGCAATCCAACAACAAGTCGACACCATGACGAAGAAACTCACTGTGCTGATCAAGATTCTGCAGCAATTCATTGGGAAAGACAACAAGCCAGCCGACGAGCAGAAGACTGAACCTTCAGGTGACCAGCAGGGTGCCTCTTCCAGGCCTGGGCAAAGCTACATGGCAAAACCCAACCCGGTTCTGGAAATGTTCAAACGCCTCTGATTCGGCAGTCCTTCTGGCCTCCCCTGCTCTTCTCTTCTCGGCGGGTTCTATGTCTTCGTTCCAGGTTTCTTTTGTCTTTGTCTACTGTCCACTCGTGCTTACTGCCGCCCTGCGTGGTGTGCATGCTCTCAGTCTTCAGTTATATAGTTTTTTCCAGTCCTCTGTCATTTTAGACTCTTCTGATATCATGGGGCAAGGCCTGCAGTTCAGCGGCCAGTAATCTGCTTCTGCAGAATTTTGTACTATATTTTTGTTAATATAAAGCTTACTTACACAAAAAAAAAGAGGGAAATTTTTTTATATTTTTGTAGCCGTAAAAATATCTAGTCACCTACATCAAAACTTATTTAACTGTAATGTTGATTTGCCTGTTGTTTCATTCGATTATGCGACAGACTGAGGTTATCCTTTAAGAGTTGGAGAACTTGTTGTTGATACTCTATGTTATATTCCAATGCTTCAACCTTAGAATTTTCTCTTAAAGATGAAGTGGTGGATGGTGAATGATATCCATAAAGTGCCATAAATAGGGTCATTTTTGCTACAGTATGGAATGAAGTGTTATACCGCCATTCAGCCAGAGGTAACCACTTGATCCATTGTGTTTGTTTATCATATACAAATAAATGAAGATATCCTTCCAAACATTTGTTCACTATCTCATTTTTCCCATCATATTGTGGATGATAAGATGAACTATGAGCTAATTCAGTATGAAGACAAGAAAATAATTTCACCCAAACAATTCCAGTGAAAATGGGATCTTTATCACTTATAATAATCTTTAGGATTCCATGTAGATTTTTAATTGTGTTGATAAATGCAGTAGCAATTGTACCATCTTTAAAAGAATGAGATAATGCAAAAAAGTGTGCATACTTGGTAAGTCTATCAACTACCACCATGATGACACTCTTTCCTTAGACTTGGTAAACCTGTGATAAAATCCATTGAGACCTCCTCCCAATGCCGACGTGGAATGGTTACAGGTTATAATAGACCTGGGGTATTAATTGTCTCAACTTTATTTTGTTGGCAAAGCAAACATTTTGCCACAAACTTCTAAATATCAAATTTAAGGCCATCCCAAAAAAAATCCTTCTTGACCCTATGGTAAGTTTTTAAAAATCTCAAATGCCCTCCTTAGGGGTAGATGTGCAATTCCATAAGAATATTTTGTTTGAGTTGTGAATTCTTACAAAGATATAAGAGATCTTTCTCCCATAACGAATCATTTTTCCAGAGAAATGTATCAAACATACCGGGATCTCGCTGCAACTTTTGAATGAGTGTCCACACCTCTTCATCATCTCTCCATCCCTTGCATCAGTTATCCATTCAGGATGTATAGTATAAATGGCATAGAGCAATGCTTCCACATTCTCATCCTTTCACAAGAGTGCACTTGCAACAACATTTTGCTTCCCTTTTTTGTAGATGATTTCAAATTCATAACCTAATATCTTTGTGACCCATTTTTGTTTCTCTTCTAAAGATAATATTTTTTTATAAAAATTATTTAAGACTATCGTGATCATTTTCTTTTATCTCAAAGTGTCTTCCCATTAGGTAAGGTCGTCATTTCTATAGTGCATGTAGTATTCCCAACATTTCCTTCTCATAAATAGGTTTGTGTAAATAATTTCCCTAATTTCCCTTGATTGAATTACTTTCAAAAGAAATGTGTCTTCCTTCTTACATTAAAATGACACCAATTCCATTTCCTAAGGCATCACATTCCCCAATAAATGTTTTTGTGAAGTTTGTTGTAGCTAAGGTTGATGCTTGGCACATTACCTCTTTAAGATGTTCAAAGAACTTAGTTGCTTCTGGAGTCCTCGAAAATGGATCATTCTTTAGTAATGTTGTTAGAGGCGATGTTATTCTCCCATACTTCTTAACAAACTTGTGATAACACCCTATCAACCTGAGAAATCCTTGAAGATGTTTTACGGTTGTGGGGATTTTCCATTCCTTAATGGCTTTAATTTTGTTAGGGTCTACTTTAACACCCTCATGAGACACAATATGACCTGAATATTCCACCTCTTGTAATCTGAAGAAAAATTTGGAGATTTTTGCATATAATTGTTTCTCCTCCAATACTTTGAGCACCCTATCAACATCTTGAACATGATCCTTCCAAGACTTGATGTAGATTAGTATATCATTAAAAAATACTAACACAAAATTTCTAAGAAAAGGTTTGAAAATGGAGTTCATCAAACATTGAAATTTGGAACATGCATTAGTAAGGCCAAAAGGCATGACCAAAAAATCATAATGGCCTTCAAGTTTTTTCAAAATTACTTTAGACTTCATTCTAATTTGATGATATCCTAAAAAAAATCGAACTTGGTGAAGTAAATAGCTCCATGTAATTCATCCAACAATTCATCAATGACAAGAATGGGAAATTTATCTTTAATAGTGAGCTCGTTGAGTTCCCTATAATCCAAAGACATACACCATGATCCTTCCTTCTTGTGCACTAATACTACTGGAGCAAAGAAAAAAGTTTGAATAGGTTGAATTATACCGACCTCTAGCATTTCTGCAACCATACGTTCAATTTCACGCTTTTGGGCATAAGGATATATGTAAGGCCTAATATTTGGAGGAAAACTTCCTGGAATCAAATAAGTATCATGATCATGATCACGAATAGGTGATAGGCCTTTGGGAGTCTCAAATACCTTGGAATAATTGTCTAAGACTTTTTGGAGATATTAAGAAATAGATGGTTTCAATGTTTAAACCTCGGGTGAGCATAATTGTGAAATTACCCCTCGTTGTTCTTTATTTATAAGTTTTGTCATGCCATTATATTTTATTTTCTTTCCTGGTTTCCCGATGATACCCCTTAATTCAACTTCCTTTCCTTCCCAAAAAAAATCAAGAAAATATCTTGAAAATTAAATTTTATTTTCCCCAAAGATTGTAACCATTGGACTCCTAGTACAACATAAACACCACCCATTGGAATGGAAATCATTAGACTATTAAATACACATTCCCCCCATGGTTATCTTGATATTATGGCACTTTCCAGAGTAATATATAATTCCTCCATTTGCAACCATCACTTGACACTCTAGTGTTGGATATAGGAAGCAATTCAATTACATGGCTATCTTACAATGAATAAAATTATGCATACTACCTAAATCCATCATCATTATTACCTTTTTATTCTTGATATGTCCTTCTATATTGAGATATTGGGGAGTGGTAATTCCTACCAATGCATTACAAGATATGGTCGTGTTCATTTATTCTTTCTCTAGGGTTGGTTCTTGGTATACATCCTCTTCTTTTGAAGTTTCTTGTTCCTTTTATTCCTCCTCTTCACAATCTATGTAAAATAATTTCTTGTCATCACATTTATGACCTTTAGTGTATTTCCTATCACAACTGTAACAAAGCCATTTTCTCCTTTTTTTCCAATTGTTGTGGTGTTAACCTTGTAGGTTGTGGAAGGCTAAGAGTAATAACACTTCCATCTTTATAGTTATCAATGGTATACTTCCTTGTTGCCATAATTTTGCTTTCAATTTTCCTTGCCACCCTGAATGCCTTCTCCAATGAATTAGGTTCCCAAACGCTCATGTTGGATGTTATCCATTAATGTCCCTATGAAGACATCCATTCTATGCTCCTCTGGAATATCATTTAGCCTGATATTCAATTTTTAGAAGTCCTCAATGTGCTCTTCCATTGAACCCTTTTGTTTGAGATTTATTATTTGGCCAAAGAATGTGTTTCTCTTTGTATCCTCATAATGTGCTATCATTTCCTCTTTAAAAATCAACCAAATTACAAGTGGTTTACAAGAACAAAGCCATCGATACCATACAAATTGATTGGGTTCTAAATATAAAGTTGCAATGTGTACCTTTTATGTGTGTAGCACATTATGGAGATCAAAATATAGCTCCATTTGTAGTATCCATGTTACTAGATCCTTTCCATCAAACTTTCTCATATCGATATTTGGCATATGGTGGGTCTTCAATCCAAATTTAGAGTCTTTGAAATCGTGATTAACATTCCTTTTTTTCTCATCATGACTTTCATCTAATACCTTTTCACTATTAGAAAGCATCTCTTGTTGCAACTTTGTCAAACCGTCCCTCAAACCTTCCATGTCCACTTTTAATCCATCATTCAAACTATTGTCACCCTCTAAAAAATTTGTCTTCAGCTATTTAAGAGGTGCAATAGGGTAGAAATGTTTGCAGCCATCTTCCAACCTGTAGGAGTGCTCAAAGATAAATCAGCCCCCTTCCATTGGATAGTTCCTAAAACTAGATTTCCAATGGTATATGGAAGTCCAAAAAAGAACACGTGGAGTAGAAGATATGGCCTATGTAAGTTGGGGGTTTTGTCGCCTTTGGAAAGAGGGAAGCAGAAGTCCGATATCGAAGATCGACGATCATGGAAATAGGTAGCATGCATCCCAGAGGTTCTAGCGACATGGAATATCAACAACCGCAAATATCAAGGGACTAGTAGCGGGGAAAAGCGAGTCAATGATCAATGATCATCGATATCGCAAATCAAAAATCGGAGGATCAAGCAGCATCGCAAATCGGCGATCCCATGAATTTAGTCCAATCGCAAGTCAGAAATTAGCGACCTTTAAATGACCACTATAAGGAAATTGCAGGAAAAAGAGCTCCGACAATTCAAATCACTGGGAATGCCTCGAAAAATGTAACAAAAGAAATCAGCGAAATCCAAGATCAGAGGGGGTTTTTCCTCTCTCCTCCAACTGGATGCGTGGCCCAATAAGATTGATTCTGATAAGGACCACATGGCAGTTAATGTCATATTGACATGATATTACGGTGGACACGTGGCATGAAGATCTGACATTTTCAAGGTCCTATGGGGGCGTATATGGGTGACACGTGTCACCAATCAGGAAGCACCACATGGGAGTAATGACTCACACATCAAAGATCGGGGATCGTCGCTCGCAGCGTGTTGTGCATCAAAAGGAAATCTTCGATTGAAAAACTTCGATCGGAGGGTTTTGATATGAGAGTTTATCTTTGGTTGCAGGTGGAGCTAAGGAACCAAGTGCTGAGCAGCTATAGGTCATCGGCAATCGGTCATCGCAAGTTCTAAAGGGTAAAACACAAGGCAAGGATAAGAAATCACTAGTATACCAAGCTCCAATATTTGGCTGGCCCGCGGTCTAGAGGAACCAAAAGGAAAGGGACACAGAGAAATTTATAAAGGGAAAGGGACCCCTAGACAGGAATCTAAAGGCTCTAGAGCCTTAGGGCTAAGCACCTGGTCATAGCCCCTGGTCATAGGAAGGGAATAACAGAAAGGGGCTAAACAAAGAGGGCCCCAAATTCTAGATCTCGACTGTCTTGCAAAGTTTTTAGTGTGAAGAATCCATACTGGAAAAGTCCCAGATATTAAGCTATGGCTATTTTATAAGGCATTTATGTCTCTCATAGCATCATACAGGGATTCTGAAGGGATGGATGGGTTAGCAGCGATGGCATTAAAAGAAGACATGGAGTAGTTCAGAGTTGGCATGGGTTAACCCTGTGGAACCCCTTGTAACAAGAAACCAGGGTCAACACTGTCAGGGGGAATGAATTTGACTGCACCTTGGGCACATCTGTAGTGAGTAAATGAAAGTGAGGGGGCTCAGGATGATTTAATGACTCAGTATGGATCTCCATGCAGTGGGGAGATGAAGTACCACCTAAATGACCTCTATTTTTGCACCATGGCATGAAATTGATAATTGATCACTCCTAACTCTAGAGGATGAGCGATTCAAGAAGTAAAGGCGAAAGCAATGAGAACCAGCTAAGTACTAGAGGAGGAAGATCATGACCAAGGAGTGGGTTGATAAAAGGCGATCACAAGGATGGGAATGGAGATATTTTGTCGTAGATTTCATCTATTTTTTCCCTTGTTATATTATTATGTACTTTGTCACAATTTAATGAAATGATCAAATCTATTGTAATCATTTTTTGGTAACAGAGCCATCCCATGTTGAGGCAATTAATCGTTCAGAGAGCTGCATCTTGGCTGAGATAATTATTGTAACTGTTGCTCAAAGCTCCCATCTCCTTATAAATAGAGAGAAGTAACACTTAAGAAAGGCTTAGAAATTTGGGAAATACTACTCTTATACAGGACCTTTCCTATTTTCATAAATGCCTACTTGAAACTTGTTGTGTTTTGGTTTTCCTAAAGAGATTGATACAAATTTTATGGTGATTCTAATGGATTTGGATTGCAATATGCTATTTTCCCTCTGTCTTTCATATATGTTTATAATTCTTCACAGATTGTATGTTATAGTAGTAGCTAGTTGTATTTCCCTCTAGACACAGATTTATTTAAATCAAAGCATTGATGGTTACTGCCTATTTCAAAGTGGAAATAGAGTCTTTAAAAAATGCTCAATGCTTCCCATCATTTCACAATGTCCCCTCTCTCTCTTTTCTCTCTGAGTCTTGATATATATGATTCTTGTGTCTAAGCTATATATGATGGATTCCTTCCCTGCTATCCTCCCCCATTACATATGTTTTAAC
Organism: Pinus tabuliformis; assembly: GCA_031772625.1. Lineage (NCBI taxonomy): Eukaryota > Viridiplantae > Streptophyta > Pinopsida > Pinales > Pinaceae > Pinus > Pinus tabuliformis. Next base: position 775,954,084 of record CM062815.1, read on the forward strand.
AACTAAATCACTGCAAGCTCTGGGTCTTATTTGGCCACCTTAAATCAAATATTATTTCCTAAGTACTCCTGTGTATCAACTACTTTCTATTTGGTATCTTTATGAATGATTCTGAATCAAACCCATTTGAATTTATGTGACAAACAAAAGTGTTCCAAGTCGTTTCTACAAATATGTCTAACACTCTGTCTAATATTTCCTACGCACTAGTCTACAATCAACCCAGAGGATGTCTCTAGGAGGATGTCTATATCCCCTGAAGCATTTTTTCTACAAGTGTTATAATTAGCCACAACATATTTTTGGCGCAGTTGTCAGGGAAGGAATTGTGAAATACTTTCCCCTAGGTACAAAAAATCATTACATTCCCCTTGTTAGGTGAGTGAGGGAAGTGTGGGTTGAAGAGTTCTCACCTTAGCGACTCCACTATCTGTATTTTTATTTCTCATTATGGCTCCTAAAAGGCCCCATACCGGTGCAAATCCCTCTCAACAAAAATCGTTATGCAGTTCAAAAAAGGTTGCAATTCATTTTTCTGAATATTCTCATAGATCTCTAGTATATCTTCCTGAAAGTGTTCCACCCCTTAGTGTAGCCTCCCTAGAGGACAAAGAGAAAGTTGAGTAGATAAAAAATAAACCCCAAGGAAACCCTACCCACAATGTGAACAGTCCCTTATTCAATTGTTAGTTAGTTGTCATACCATTGGTACTACCTCAAGCTCTTCCAGGAATTCAAGCATCCCTTATCCAAATTGTTGTCCCAGGCTTCTTGCTAGACAAGTATGCTCCCTTAAACCTGCCTCAACCTCCACATGCCATGCCTAAGGACAAGCTCAAGCTCCTGTCGAGGTATAATGAGGAATTTGATGTAACAACACAAAGACACAGAAATTTTATGTGCCTTTGGAGAGAGTCAAAATGTTGAACATCAGGATGTAGTGTTGAGGTTTTTTTTCCAATCTCTAGATGGGGAGGTTAGGAAATGGTTCAAGTCCCTGTCAAATGTTTCCATAAACACTTGGGAAGAAATGGAGAATTCCTTTTGCAAAGATGGGGTAAGAAGAGAGACCATGGGTACATCCTCACTGAGTTCAATGCTATCAAGAAGAAATCTAGTGAGGACGTCTCAGACTTCATTAAGAGACTTAATAAGCTATAAAATAATCTACCTACTGAAATAAAACCTCCACTGGTTGCTACTCGAGTGGTTTTTGATGGGGCATTTGATTTAGATTCTATTTTTACTCTTAGAGAAAGGAGGTCTCTGACCTTATATCAAATCCAAACCGATGTCCTGGAAGTAGGGGCAAACTATATCTCCACAGGGAAGTCAAGAAGAAGAACCAAATTGGAGAGAAGAAAAAGGGAAAAGAGGAGGTAGCTTCCACAAGTGGAAGAGAATTTCAAGATCAGAAGATAGAAGAAATAGATAAATTGACAAAAATATTATCTAATAAACAGAAAAATATGGTGCTGGAGAATAAAAGCCTTAAGAGAGAGAACTTCCCAGCTGCCAATCGAGGTTACAAGCCCCAATATAGAAGGCCTCCCCTACAACTGATGCAAAGGGAGAGGAAAGAGAAACAAGACCATATTCATCCTCCATTGTATATAAAAGTCAATCTAGAGGAACTGTCACTAGAACCAAGTAATTTTCAGGGGAAATTGTACTCCTCTTTCTTAGAGCAGGGACAATAACTCAAGGCATATGAATATGAGGAGGAACTAGAGGCCACATTGAATGGTGATGATATCGATGGCTACTGTAAGTAGTTCATTGACTTCATGCAAGCTCAGCTACATAAGAAGTACGATCTCCAATCATCCAAAAAGATATTGAGATCACCATATTAGAAAAAAGGTACTTCCTCCTAGGAGCCGCCTAAGTCTGTTGATCAGGGGAAGGGACATGTAGACCCAATTATCTCAAGGAAAAAAGAGTCCTCCAAACAAAACAACCATCAACTTGAAGTTATTAAAAGAGGTAAGTCACCTCCCACCACTAAACCTATGCATGAAAAAGAAAAAGAGTCTATAGAAACTATCACTGGAGAAAAAAGGTCATACACTCTTTACCCTCTATAAAGAGCTTGAAAAAGTCAAGATACTAGTCCCATTGTCCGAGCTCTTGCAGCAACCCACTTACAAGGCCCAAGTCTCTCAGTTTATGTTTCCTTCCAGTTCAATTCAGCCTCTTGATAGCCTAAACTTGCAGGAAGAAAGGCCTATGGTAGTCTTTGGACCTCATGTTGAGGATCAAGACCCTTCCACCCCACCTTTCTATGTAACTCTGGTAGTACACGACCTCCTGTTTCACATTTTCATGTTAGATGTCAGAGATTCTCATAATTTGATGCCATTATCCATAATGGAGAAGCTAGTTCTAGAGATAAACATGCCTTATAAGGATCTCTATTCCTTTGACTCTAAGAGCGGCAGGTACTAGGTGACGGATGATCAAGGACATGGTGGTTAATTTGGCCTAGATTCCAGCAAAAAGCATGGTAATGGATATTGTAGTTGCTATCATCCCAACAAGGTTTGGTATGCTTCTGTCCAGGTCTTGGGGATCTAATATTTGACAGTCCATCAAGTTGGATATGACTTATTCTACCATTCCTATCTTTGGTGGGGAGGAAAGGAGGTTGTACAGGGAGTTCAGATTCATCAAAATAGTCACCAGAGTTGATTGTTTAGACAATGCTCATGTGTATACAATAGAAACATACATATCTTACTTCATGCTAGAAGAAGATGAATTCATCCTAGAAGAAACACAGATACAGCCTGTAGTCCAATTGGATAGGAAACTCAAAGAATGTAGCAAGGTGTGGAAGCTATATTTTGATGGGGAAAATTCAAAAGAAGGAAATGGAGCAAGAGTATTGTTGATATCTCCAGAAGATAACTTAATTCCTCTATCTTTCAAATTAGATTTTGATGCCACCAACAATGTGGCACAGTATGAGGCACTTCCACTGGGCCTACAAGAAGAAAAGAATCTAAATATTGGCTGCTTGGCAGTATTTGGAGATTCTGAAGTGATAGTAAAGAAGATCAAAGACCAATGCCAAACCAAACACCCCCAGCTAAGGGCCTACTAAAAATAAGGTTTAGGACTTGATCGACAATGTCTTTTTAGCTTTCAATATACAATTCCTGCCAAGAGAAGGAAATCGAATAGATGATTCTTAAGCTATTGCTTCCAGCAACTTCAAGCTGCCACAGAATCCTCTTCTCAGATATGAAATTGAAGTCATATATAGACCCTTAGTGTCGGACAATGTGAAACACTGACAAGTATTTGAGGATGTTGAGCATATTAAGCATTTCATGGAGGTCATCAGGTAATTCTCAAACTCTATGATTGATCGTGAAGAGGAAGAAATAATAGAAGAGAAGCCAACTACATGGGAGGAAAGAATTGATGGGCAAGAGGTTTTGGAGTTGAAGGGAAACACCATTCCACGAGGTCTAGTTCCTTTGGAAAGGATATTCAAACCAAACAACGTAGCCTCAAAGCTTGCTAAACAGGGATCTGAGGAACACATGAAGGACTGCAATATAATATTAGAGGATGAACCATGATTGATCAAGTTATCAACCAAGATCCCCCATCACTATAAACAAAGGTACTTAAATCTCCTTAAATATTATAAATATGTTTTTTCTTTGTCTGATGATCACTTGAAAACCTTTGATGTAATTATTATGCAACATAAGATTCCCCTAAAGAATGATGATAAGCCCTATAAGAAAAAACTCAGGCAGATCAATCCACTGCTCCTCTCATCCATCAAGAAGGAAGTAAAGAAGTTGCCTCAAGCTAAGATCATTGTTCCCCTAAGTTACTTAGAATGGGTTGAAAATTTAGTTCATGTGAGGAAGAAGAGTGGAGAAATCAGGTTGTGTGTGGACTTCAGGAACCTGAACAAAGCTTCTTTGAAGGAAAACTACCCATTTCCTAAAATGGACCACATTTTACAGAAGGTACTTGGCTCTACTAGGATGTCAATGATGGATGGCTTTTCAGGATATAACCAAGTGGTAGTGCAACTTGAAGATCAAAAGGAAATTGCATTCATCAGTCCTTGGGGGACTCTCATGTATGCAAGGATGTCATTCATCTTAGTAAATGCAACAACAACATTCCAGAGGGCAATGTACATAGCATTTATGGGAGAGAAAGATATTTTTTTGGTGGTATACCTAGATGACATCACTGTTTTCTCCAAAACAGATGAAGAACACATTGAACACCTGAAGCTTACCTTTGAAAAGTGCAGAAAGCATGGGTTGTCCCTGAACCCCAAGAAATCCTAGTTCACTTTGAGCGAAGGCAAGCTGTTGGGGCACATAGTAATGCAGGAAGGGGTGAGGATCGATCCAAATAAGGTGGAGGCTATCAGTCATATTTCCCTTCCAATGAATAAGAAAGAGTTCCAAATATTCTTAGGGACGATTAATTTCTTGAGAAGATTTGTGCCTAACTACGCAAAAATGGTGAAAGGCATTATTGAAATGTTGAAAAAGGAGAATGAGGTAAGGTAGCACCCAGATTCCCAAGAATCCTTCTCTCGAACCAAAATATCTTTTGTAGAGGCTCTGGTGCTAGTTATCCCAGACTATTCAAGGCCATTTTATATATTTTATTTTTCCTCCCCCCATATCGTAGTTGTTGCATTGCTTCATAAAAATGAAGAAGGCCACAAGTAGCCCATAGCGTTCTTCAGGTGTTGTGGGATACTGAACTAAAGTATAATATACTGGAGAATCAGGCATATTCTCTAGTCAAATATCTGAAGGCTTTCAGGGTCTATGTGTTTCACTTGAGCATCATGGCATATGTCCCAACAATGACGGTGAAGGACATCCTGGTACAAGGGGTAAGTGGATTACAAAAATCCAGGAGTACGACATGGAGGTAACACCACTAAGCTCATTAAGGGACAAGGATTGGACAAAATCCTATGCATTGGGGATCAATTTATTAACAGAAGAGTTCGAAGAGGGGACATAGCCCATGATCAAGACTGCAGTCTAAAAGATTCATACCAAATATGAAACCTTGACCTGGTATTGAAATGTAATCCATTATTTACTATTTTTTATATTCCCAACAAAGGTGGAAAAATCCAAGTACAGGGCATTGAGGGCTCAAGCCCAGAAGTTTGTCATATCTAATGGGAAACTCTACTAGAGAGACCTGGTGGGAGTTTTGTTGTTGTGAATGGTTGAAACAAAAACTCAAAGAGTGATGGATGAGTCCCATAGTGGCATTTGTGGAGGGAACTACATCTGAAAGACCACTGTGCATAACATACTGAAAGCAAGGTTCTATTAACCCATACTATGCGAAGATGTTCATTCGTATGTTAGGTCCTATCAGCAGTGCCAAGTGTTTGATGAAAAGCAAAAAAAAATCTGCACTCCCCTTGATCTCTGTTATTGTACAATAACCCTTCAGACAATGCGGACTAGACTTCATCGGAGAAATACATCCCCCTTCCAGTGGCCAACACAAGTGGATCCTTAGTCCCATAGATTATTTCACCAAATGGGTAGAGGAAGTCCCAACCAAAAATGAAATTGACATGGTGGTTATGAAATTCCTCGAGGAGAATATCTTGGCTAGGTTTTTTTGTCCTATGAAGATTGTGACCAATAACACCCAAGATTTTAAGTATGCAAAGTTTAACAAATTTTGTCAGAAATATAGCATCGCAGTCTCCCACTCCACTACTTACTATCCCCAAGGCAATGGGTTGGTTGATTCTTCAAGGAAAACAATGGTGAGAACCCTAAAGAAGAAAATTGTAGAAATTCAAAGGAATTGGGATTCTCAACTAAAATTCGTAGTATGGATAAACATGGTCACTCCAGAAAGATCCACAAGTAAATCCACTTTTGAGTTGGTTTATGGAAAATCTATTGTATTCCGTATTAAGCTTGCCATGCTAGTGGCTAAGATGTTACAATATGCAGAAGAAGAACCCAACTCCTTAACTAGAAGGATACATCAATTGGTGGAGCTCCAGAAGACCTAAGAACAGGTAAATCGTAGGTTGGACAACTACCAGCAAAAAATGAAGTCCGTTTTTTATGAAAAGGCCAAATACAGACCTCTTCAACCAGGAAAATATAGTTTTAAGGTGGGATGCAAGGAGAGAAGATAAAGGGAAACATGAAAAATTTGACCCCTTATGGATTGGACCCTTCAAGATTGATGAGATAAAGGGAAACAATGCTTTCTTACTAGAAAAGTTGGAGGGTGAAATACTTGAGCTGCCTATGAATGGAAAATTTCTCAAACTGTACTTCTAGCACTAAAGGGTCTATCTCTTACCCACTGTACATACCCATGAGACACTATAAAAATCAGTAACACTTCCAATCCTTTACATTTATGTTTTTTTTATATATACTTCAATAAAATAACCCCATGCCCAATGGATAGAAGGCCACTAGTCTACAGGTTCTTAGCACCTTGCCAACAAGGCACTATCCCCAGGTGGAGCTAATGTTGTCACCCTCTTCAAAATTTTGCTTAAGCTGTTCAAGAGGTACAATAGAGCAGAAATGTTTTCAGCTATGCTCTAAGCCATATGATTGCTGAAAGCTAAATTTCCCCCTTCCATTAGAGAGTGCCCGAAATAAGCTTTCCAATGGAAAATGGAAGTCCAAAAATGGACTTTAGAGTAGAAGATATGGACTATTGAAGTTGGGGGTTTTTTCGCCTATGGAAAGAGGGAAGTAGAGGTCTGATATCGGTGATTGGTGACCAGGGAATCAGGCAGTGTGTCATATGAGAGGTTCCAATGACATGGCATATTGGTGATCACAAATTATCAAGGGACCAACAACATGGAAAAGTGAGTTAGTGATCAGCGATCACCGATATCGCAAATCGCAAATTGGAGGATCAAGCAGCATCGCACATCGGTGATTGGAGATCTGATGTCGCAAATCGCACATCGACGTTCCCATGAGTTTGGGCCAGTCGCAAGTCAAAAATTAGTGACCTTTAAATGACCAATATAAGGAAATTGCGGGAAAAAGGGCTCCAACGGCACAAATCACCATGAATTCCTCTAAAAATGTAACAAAGGATATCAGCAAAAAACCAAGGTCATGCAGGGATTTTTCTCTCTCCTCCAACTGGACACATTGTGCAATAAGATTGGTGCCGATAGGGACCACATGGCGGTTAACATCATCTTGATGTGATAGTAGGACAAACACATGGCATGCAGATCCAACATTTTCACGGTCATATGGGAGCGTATATCAGTGACAATTGCACCAATTAGGATGCACCACATGGCAGTAATGACATCACACATTGGAGATCAACGATCGTCGCTCGCAGAGTGTTGTGCATCAAAAGGAAATTATTGATTGTGAACCTTCAATTGGGAGGTTCTGATATGGGAGTTAGCCTATGGTTGCAGGAGGAGGTGAGGAACCAAGTGCTAAGAAACTATAGGTGATCGACGATAAAAAATTCTAAAGGGTGCAACGAGAGGCAAGGATAAGAAATCACATCTATACCAAGGTCCGATATTTTCTTGGCCCACGATCTAGAGAAACCAAAGGGAAACAGACACAGAGAACTTTCTTAGAGGAAAGGGGTCCCCACACAGGAATTTGAAGGCTCTAGTGCCTTAGGGATAAGCACCTGATCATATCCTGCGGTCATAGCAAGGGAATAATAGAAAGGGGTTAAACAAATAGGGCTAGAGATCCAGGATCTCACCCGTCTTGCAATGTTTTCAATGTGAAGAGCCCATACTAGAAAAGTCACAGATATTACACTATGGCTATTTTAGAAGGCATTTATGGCTCTGATAGCATCATACAGGGAGTCTGAAGGGAAATATGGGTTACCAATTGTGACATTAAACAAATACGTAGAGAATTTGAGAGTTGGCATGGGTTAACCCTGTGGAACCCCTTGTAACAAGAAACCAAGGTCAACACTGTCAGGGGGAATGAATTCGACTGCACCTTGCACATCTGTAGTGAGTAAATGAAAGTGAGGGTGCTTAGGAGGATTTAATGACTCAGTATGGAGCTCCATGCAGTGGGGAGATGAAGCATTGCCCGGATGGCCTTTGTTTTTGCACCATGGCATGTAATCGATAGTCAATCACTGTCACCTCTAGAAGATGAGTGATTCAAGTATTAAGGGAGAAAGCAATGGGAACCAACCAATTACCACAGGAGGAAGATCATGATCAAGTAGTGGGTTGATAAAAGGCAATCGCAGGTCTAAGCATGGAGATATTTTGTTGTATATTTCATCTAGTTTTTCCCTTGTTTTATTATTATGTACTCTTTCACAATTTAATGAAATGATCAAATCTATTGTAATAATTTTTGGGTAACAGAACCATCCCATGCTGAGACAGCTAGCCAGTCTGAGAACTGAAGCTAGGCTGAGATATTTATTGTAACTTTTGTCCAAAGCTCTCCTTTCCTTATAAATAAAGGCAAGCAACACTTAATACAGGTTCAGAAGTTTGGGAAAGACTACTCTTCTACGGGACTTTTCTTATTTTCATAAAGGCCTACTTGAAGCTTGTTGTGTTCTAGTTTTTCTGAAGAGATTAATACAAAGTTTATGGTGATTCCAATAGACTTAGATTGCAGTATGTTCTTTTCCCTCTGTCTTTCATATATATTTATAATTCTTAATAGATTGCATGTTACAATAGCAGCTAGTTGTATTTCCCTCTAGACACATATTCATTTAAATCAAAGCATTGATGGTTAATGCATGCTTCAAAGTGAAAATCGAGCCTTTAAAAAGTGCTCCATGCATCTCAGCGTTTCACAGGGTCCCCTCTCTCTCTTTCTCTCTAATTCTTGATAAATAGGATTCTTGTGCCTAAGCTCTATATGATGAATTACTTCCCTACTATCCTCCCCCATTACATATGTTTTAACAACTAAATCACTACAAGCTTTGGGCCTTATTTCACCATGTGATCTGAATCGGATCCATAAATGACTGTCAAAGAACCATGATTGAATCAAGTCGAACAAATCCTTGAAGAATCTAAAACAGCAATTGAAAACACCCTGAACCAGTGGCCATGGCAGCCGGCATGGAACGACGAGGACCTCGGTCAAAGTGCGTTGACTCAGGCCCATGGAGACTGCACGGGATGCCAAAATAACCCCTGGGAGCCCCAGATCGGGAAAAGGAGCTGATTTTCGATGCACGATTAGTGGCATCGCTGGGTGAATAGGGCCAAAATGGGAAAGCCTGAGCACCTGGTTGCGTTGGGGGGACCAGAGGACTGCAGGCGGAGAAACGAAAAGCACCAACGTACGAAGGTGGGACCCACGACCTTGCAACCAGTGGTTTTGATCGGGGAGCCCTTGAACGGTAAGAGGTTTTGGACAGGAGCGAAGCGATCCCACTCAGCGAGCGACGCATGGCGGCGGAGGAGAGAGAAAAACCGCTGTTGATCGCACGTTATCAGTCGAGCAAGTCAACCGCACTCGACGTGCGTATGACGTGGGATCTTGAGGAGCCCAGATCGGATGGCTGAGATTGCACCTGATAGAAAGAAGAGGAATCAACATGGAATTAAGCCGCGTTCTAAAGGAATTTGGAATCTGTTTGACTGCCATGGTGGAGAAAGAACGTATCCACAACATAACCGAAGAAACAAATCGACGAGAAGGCTGGCGTTGTTCCGATGGGGACACGTGGTTACTTCCTGAGCGTTCATGCTGACACCGAACATGGAACTCCAAGCATGCAGATGGTAGGCAAATCGACGTAGGTGGGAGAGGAACCAAACAGGAATAGAGATCGAATGGCTAAAGCCATGAACAAAGACAGTCGAATTAAGAAGGGGAGGAATAGAGAGGAGTCCAAGTGACAAGAGAGACAGTGAACAGTGAACCCTAAAAGGAGGATTGAACACAGAGAACAATAAAGCCAAGCAGAGGAGACAAAGGGCCGAGCTGACCACAGGCAGCATCGAGCACCAGAGAGCTTGAAGATTCAAGCCTTTCCCTAGAGAAATCTGTCAGGACTGAGCATCACATTTGGCTCTTTCCACTGTAGACCAAGGGTCACAGAGATGGTAGGAAGAAAAAGAGTCTATGAACTCCCTGTGGCTTGGGGAATCCAAGAACCACCCTATCAAGCAAAATCTACTTCAGGAGAACTCACATTGAGTCCCTGTATTGTAATTTCTCTATTGTAAGACACAATAAAACAAGGCCACCACTGAAGCTAGACCGGAGACGTAGCCCTGGAGAATAGGGGTGAACTCCTTATTAAAAACTGTTTGTGTCTTTGTGTTGCTTACTGTATTTCTCTATTGTCTTTCCACTTATTTTTTGTGTATTAGCAATCTAATCACTTCGTTGCTTAAATAACACAGAATACACACCATCACATGAGTCTATAATACCTTTTGTTTAATAAATCTTTGATTGAGGTCACTCATAGGGTGATTATCATATCAAGTGGTATCAGAGCTCTAGGCCGTAAGGCTAGACAAGCTTGTGTTGGTTTAGTTGTGAATGCTCACTAGATCAAAGCTCAAATTAGGAGAAGGAGAGTTGGTGGAAACTAATCCTGAAATTGGGAGAGTCTATTCTCGGAAGACAATGTCAGAAGAAGGTTCTATAGGGCGAGACCCTCAATTCATAGAAAGTTTCCTAGCTATAAAGTCTATGGTAGAAGAAATGTATAGGGACTTTAGAAAGCATAGGGATGAAGATTCATCAGGCTCTAAACAAGATAAATAGGAACATGAGTCTCATTGCCATGACCACTCCAAAGGAAAGGGGAAAGAGGAAAGCTTTCTCACATCTCCTAATAGCCATGTGCATAATAAGAAAGCATCTTTGATTAAACTAGATGTTAAATTTGATTTGCCTGTATATGATGGAGAGCTAAATGCCGAAAAGTTGGACAATTGGATTAGACAAATTGATGTGTATTGCAAAGTACAGAACATAGACTCAGACAAGAGTAAGATTTAGCTGGCAAGCCTACGCCTAGGAGGCACTGCCTTGGTTTTGTGGGAAGGCAGAACCCAAGCTGATATGAAGAGGCATGGTAAGACCATCTCTATCTGGAGTGAATTTGTTGCTGCAATCAAAAAGCAGTTCTATCCATTGACCTACATGCAACAAGCCATGATGAGTTGGAAAACTCTTTGGCAGTTGAAAGGGCAAAGTGTGCAAGGGTATACTCAAGAGTTCAGAAAGAGAGCATTGATGTTGGGTATCTCATTAGACTCACCGGAGACTATTTTGAAGTACATTGGTGGTCTACATAGCTACATGAGGCATACCATCCTCATGTTTAATCCCACTAGTATAGATGAGGTATTTGTACAAGCTACTCATCTAGAAGCCAAAGGAAAGAATGGAAATCCAGAAGTTCGTGAACCATCCCAACCCGCTGTAAGCAAGAGCAAGGAGAAAAGAAAGAAAAAGTGGAAAGCAAGGACGGCTAACACTGCACAAAAAGGCAAAGCTTCATGCACTCACTGTAAAATGGAGGGGCATGATGATGAGCACTGTTGGATTCTACATCCAGAGCTGAGACCTAAGAAGTCTGAGGGCAAGAAGAAGAAGACTGCTACAACTATTCAGAAAGATTTGGGGTCAGACTCAGGAGATGAAACAATCATTGTAGCCACAGGTATAAAAGGTAAGAATTATGAAGCATCTACTAGTAATTCTGCTCAATCTGTTGTTGATGAAGAACATGAGAGAAAAAGGCATGAGCTTTTCCATATTCAAGTTGTTTCCAAAAATCAAAAGATTGATACTTTGTTTGATAGTGGCTCACAAGTAAATCTAATTTCTGAAGCAATTGTAAAGAAATTGGGATTAGAAACTACACCTCATAAGAAACCATACCCATTAGGATGGTTGAATGATAAAGCACAACTACAAGTGACTAGACTGTTGTGGGGAAAAATGCTTATGCAGGACGATCCTATCCACCTAAGGTGTGACAGTGCCTTAGCAACAAACAGAGACAGCTATTCTAATATTTCTTCCTTTATGAATTAAGAATGAAGAGAGATAGATGGACTAACCGGTGTCTTCCGTTTGTCCCTCGATCCGGTCTCTCTTCTCTTTGGGTGTTCACAGCTACTTGCCTTCTTGCTCGCCCAGCTTCAACGGGTTCATACGAGATCACAAGAGAACAGCTACTTGCCTTCTCGCTAGCCTAGCTTCAACAGATTCCTGCAAGATCACAAGAGAATAGCTACTTGCGACAAGAGAAGAACACTACACAAAGACAGATATTCACATTCATAACTAGTTCAGGATTAGAAATGAACTAAACATACTAATGCAATCATACATCAAGAATACATCAGCATATAGGAAAAACCAAGATAGCTTTATTGATGAATAACAAGGTTCAGGAAGAGATACAACCCAGAGGGCTCCAATCCAGCATCTCCTTCCCAGCAAATGGAATTCCTATCTTCACCCCCTTTCAAAGCATTAAGCACCCAATGATTCCAGTCTCAAACCAACAGCAATTCTTTGCAATAACAAAATTCCAGCCTCCAGATCTCATGGAGGAGAGATCCATATATAGATGTTTGGAGAGAGGATGAGTCAGCTTGAGATCTGACTAGTGTCCTCTCCCTCTGTCAGTTCTTGATTCCACTTGGAGGTTCTTGCTTCCACTTGGAGATTTGGAACCTCTTACTCATCACCAGTCGAATTCCCTGAGGCAAGTGTCATTTTGGAAGATTCCTGGGTTTTGACACCTTGAGAAATGAGCCTGCCACATGTCCACTCTCGTTCAGCGCAGGTAGCCAGTGTTCCCTTTGACATTCAACGCAGGTAGCCAGTGTTGGCTTTGACATTCAGCGCAAACAGCTAGTGTAGCCACTAAAATGATCCTGAATTGACTTGTTTTTGAGCAGTTTCTGGTGGAGAACTTCTGTGAATTGCTGTGGTTTGTTAGCCTTGTTCCTCTAGGGGTAGGAACAACATGTTTAGGGACTTTGGATCCCTTAGATTATGGACATTTCATGCTCAATGCTGTAAGGCACAAAAATGTCTATAACAGTTGCCCCCTAAAGTATGAGGCTATTTATCGGGCGAAATGCTTTATTAGGGGGATCCGAAGTTCATCCAATGCTGAGAGGAGACCTGTAATAAGATACAATACAATACATTATTTTTCATACTGCTTTCATGATTTAGCTGAGGCGGGCATTCCCATGCTCAGCTTTATAAATTCATTTTTCTGTACATAGAACAGACAATCGTCTGATGGTAGACTGATCATTTTGATGAAATTATCATCCTTTGAGTAGGATGATTATCTGCTGCAATGATGTACATGTCAATGTCTTTATCTTTCCTGAATATATATCGCAGCCCGGATGGATGAAACTATATCCGGGGTCTTCAGACTCGTTCGATCTTCACTCTAAGTACAAGTTGATCCATGTGAGAAATGTTCTGAAGTCGAACATGGAAAGACATCTCTTGATTATCGGTCAATGATGTAAACCGTTAACAAGCGCGAGAGGAATCACCGATAGTGATAATGACCCTCAAGGTACTGCAGTACAATTCACGTGGTGTGAATAAAGGACTTGGCGTCGAACACCACGCAAAATCTTTCGGTCGAAGGTCATTGATGTATAGCTGTCGCCGGAAGTGAGAAACTTGCCATTGAGGCATGCAAGCTTCAAAGTACTGAAGGGGTTGTTCCTAGATCAACTTCTTGGATAATGAGCTGATGTCGACAAGAAGTGATCCGTCAAGGAGGGCCTTAATGAATCCCACATCAGTGACACGGAACGGAGCTAATGATTTTAATGGAGGTGAAAACGATCTGTGACATATGATTCAGGGTGGCGGTCATGAAAGGATGAAGGATAATGTATGGCAGTGGATGGGACACGGTTGACTTTTCTGAACGACTTCTCTTGAACATATGGCGACACTGATGCGATGGATTGGTAGCATTACCCCAAATATGGATGGTATGGCGAGACCATGGATGTGACCGGTGAATGAAACAACCCAACCCGATTGAGGTACGGAGGAAAAGTGTCATGTTCAAGAGCGACTTGCTACCATCAAAGTTTTCTTTAGTTTCTCCCAATTTTTCCCCAGTCATTTCTAACTAGTACCTCTTTATTTTTGTCAAGCTTGAGGAGGATAACATATGCTTGTTCTATAACCTGCCCTTCGGGCAAGCCCATTGCTATGTTTTAACGAGCCTAGCGATAGTGAAACTCGTTCTTGTCTAAAGACAAGTTTGTCGCTATTTAATGATTTTAACGAGTCTAACGACAAAGACAACTCAGTCCCTTTTCATTTTTAGAGAGTCTGAAAAGGTACGTAAAGTTAACCCAAAAGTCCTTTTTTGTCATCTAGTCCCTTAAGTCCGAAAAAGTATAAAACAATACAGAAGGGATGAGTTTTCGATAGTTTTAACGAGCCGAACAAAACAAGCGCTCGATCTTTTTGTGCAATAATCCCTCAAGTCCAAAAAGATTAAAATCTAGAGGAGGGATAGCTCTTCCTGTCCCTTTAACGAGCTGGAAGGCCAAGGACTCGGCAATCTTTTCATATTTTGTGAGTCAGTTGAAAAGAGCTTAAAGAAGACTCGTCTTTTGAGGAACGAGTGATAAACAGGGTTAGCAGCTGATTCCAGGTACAGGTTGGAATTTTCCAATCATAGCAGTGTCACAAGGATGGCTAGGTGAAATCACTCTTCGCAGCTGTTCCTCAAAACGGGTAAACAATCATATGGAGGTGAACGATCGGCCAATGGAAAAGTGGAGGTGACGGTGCAAACACGACCAAGGCTTTAATGGCTGATGATATTTCATCCACAGTGGTTATTTACTGGGTAGTTCATTTTTTAACGAGCTTAAACACAGATTGAAACACTTGCTCGATCTTATGTTTATTTTTTAACGAGCATGAACTATGTGCTAAAACTGCTCGGATCTTGCGTTTATTTTTTAACGAGCATGAACTGTGTGCTAAAACTGCTCGAATCTTGCGTTTATTTTTTAACGAGCATGAACTGTGTGCTAAAACTGCTCGATATTATATGGTTAAATTTGTGATTTTTACCATGACTAGCTTTGCCCTTTTCAAAGATAGTACTGTATCCTCAATTGCTGCATCAAACTAGTTAGAAATGAATAACATTTTCTTGAAAATGAGATTAGAACCCTACTATTTTTCTTTGAACTACGTAAAAAGCCATTAAAAGGTGTTTTTACCTCTCATTTTACCATTTCATTTGAACTTGGTTTGTTGGAGCTTTGGAGGTGCCTCTTCCCCCTTGATTTTCATCAGCTGATTCTGGGAGATTCTGCGGACGATTTTCGGCGCCGTCTGGACCAGGTAGGAGCTAAACCCTAGCTCTTTCTTTTCATGGTTTCCTTTTTCCATTCTGTGCCTGTTTTCCTGTTCTCCTGAGCCCCTGGGGTTTTGTTAGGGCGCTCTGCCATCAATGCAGGCAGTCCATTCGAAACCTGCGTTGAATGTCAAGCTGCATGAAGGCAGTTTGACCTTCAATGCAGGTGGGACACTAGCTAGTTGCGTTGAGCATAGAAAAACAGTTCTGTTGCACAATTTTTGATGAAAATTTTGCCAGTTTCTCATCAAATCCAGGATCTTACTCTTTCTCTTGTTTGTTTTGCAGGGACTTTTGAGCAAAATGACCCTCACATGGCGAGAACGAGAACATGAAGAAGAGGACATGATTGCCCTCCATGACCCTGTCACGGTGAACACGCTGCGGAACTGTGGCCTGCTGAAGTTCTTCCGTATCTCTAGTATGAGAGCACAGATCTCCTTACTGCAGTATATGCTTGATGCTTGGGATCCTATCAACCAAGTATTTCAGATCAGGAGCAAATCCATCCCTTTGACTGTGGTAGACATTTACTTCTTGACTTTGTCGAGGTGGGGTGCCCCCATTTCTTTGTCAGGTTCGGCCCGAGGGAATGACTCTGTGAGAGATTATGTCTGCCAGTATTGCAGGGAGGGATCCCAGCCGAGTAGAGACGGCAAGGTTGTTATCCGTGAGATTACTGACAGGTCTCTCAGGTCCATTCTGTATACTATTGGTAGGATGGCCGGTAGCGCATCTCTTCATGTTGCCAACAGATCTTATGTACAGCACGCCTTGGAGTGTCTCCAACCGAAAATATTCAACTGGTGTGATGCAGTACTTCTTCAGATGAAAATTTAGTTGAACAAGGTAAAGGACGGGAAGCTGAAGAACTTTGGATTTGGTTCTATTCTGACTGCCTTTGCCTTGGAGAAAATACCACTGATGCAACCTCAGTATATCGCACTCGACTTGCCTTCTCCTACCGAGCCACGCATGCAGAGATGGGTTGATCACATGTCTAGGCATGCTAGTCAATCTCAGATTTCTTTCACTGATACCTTCTTCAGGTGGTTCGAGCGTCAGGAGATGGTCTATTCCAAGTATCCATACGTTGGTATGGATTTCCGAGGTGATCCGGACTTGGTACTGCCGGATGGTGAACAGTGGGGCGCTATTGGTAAAATCTTCGACCATATTACTATTTACTGTTCTTATTTATAATGTCCTTGTGCTTTATTCTATCAAGACTTTAATCAAACTCATGTGTGCATGCAGATGTTGGTCCTGTTCATCCAGCAATTCGCCCGAGAGTGCCAGTCATTGCCCCAGCAGGGGAGACTGCTGGGAGGGTTATTCTCCGCGATCTTGACGTGACCGAGACCCTTACAGTTGTGCAGGAGCAGGTTGAGAGCCTTACTCTCGGCATTCCCGATGTGAGGATTGATGAGTTACCTTTACAGTTGCAGCGGCATACTACTGGTGTGCCTAGACGATGGACTCGTCTCTTGCGCATGATTGCACAGGCCGTGACGTGCTATCATGAGCATCACTAGGCTAGGCTGCCCCCTAGCATTTTTGAGTTTTTTGGTCATGGGACCAATTTTGTCTTGGTTACAGAACATTATATGTAAACGATAAACAGCTTATATATATATATATATATATATATATATATATATATATATATATATATATATATATATATATATATATATATATATGATTTTCGGGGTTTATTTCGGTTGAGTTATATGATCCATATGTACAACATTCATGATGTGTCTCTTTTTACAAATGTCGCAAATGTCTATCTAACACATAGTTTGCTAATAAGTCGGTTAATGTGTTTAAGTTTCTGGAAATATGCTGGTATTCGATCCCCAGCAGAGTCGCCAATTTGTTGTGGGGAAAAATGCCTATGCAGGACGATCCTATCCACCTAAGGTGTGACAGTGCCTTAGCAACAAACAGAGACAGCTATTCTAATATTTCTTCCTTTATGAATTAAGAATGAAGAGAGATAGATGGACTAACCGGTGTCTTCCGTTTGTCCCTCGATCCAGTCTCTCTTCTCTTTGGGTGTTCATAGCTACTTGCCTTCTTGCTCGCCCAGCTTCAACGGGTTCATACGAGATCACAAGAGAACAGCTACTTGCCTTCTCGCTAGCCCAGCTTCAACAGATTCCTGCAAGATCACAAGAGAACAACTACTTGCGACAAGAGAAGAACACTACACAAAGACAGATATTCACATTCATAACTAGTTCAGGATTAGAAATGAACTAAACATACTAATGCAATCGTACATCAAGAATACATCAGCATATAGGAAAAACCAAGATAGCTTTATTGATGAATAACAAGGTTCAGGAAGAGATACAACCCAGAGGGCTCCAATCCAACATCTCCTTCCCAGCAAATGGAATTCCTATCTTCACCCCCTTTCAAAGCATTAAGCACCCAATGATTCCAGTCTCAAACCAACAGCAATTCTTTGCAATAACAAAATTCCAGCCTCCAGATCTCATGGAGGAGAGATCCATATATAGATGTTTGGAGAGAGGATGAGTCAGCTTGAGATCTGACTAGTGTCCTCTCCCTCTGTCAGTTCTTGATTCCACTTGGAGGTTCTTGCTTCCACTTGGAGATTTGGAACCTCTTACTCATCACCAGTCGAATTCCCTGAGGCAAGTGTCATTTTGGAAGCTTCCTGGGTTTTGACACCTTGAGAAATGAGCCTGCCACATGTCCACTCTCGTTCAGCGCAGGTAGCCAGTGTTCCCTTTGACATTCAACGCAGGTAGCCAGTGTTGGATTTGACATTCAGCGCAAACAGCTAGTGTAGCCACTGAAATGATCCTGAATTGACTTGTTTTTGAGCAGTTTCTGGTGGAGAACTTCTGTGAATTGCTGTGGTTTGTTAGCCTTGTTCCTCTAGGGGTAGGAACAACATGTTTAGGGACTTTGAATCCCTTAGATTATGGACATTTCATGCTCAATGCTGTAAGGCACAAAAATGTCTATAACATAGACAATGCAAACTCAAGTTTTTTTTTGGGTAAGCATTTGTAGATGAGGTTGAGTTAGATGTAATTCCTTTGGATATATGTGGAATTGTTTTAGGAAGTCCTTACTTGTATGATAGAAAGGATATTTTCTATAGAGCTGAGAACAAGTATCTACTTGTTAAAGATGGAATCGAATACTTTGTAAGAGCTCATAAGCTCAAGAATAATTATACTCTCATAAACTCAGGACAGATGAAAAGAATGATAAATTCATGCAAACAATTCTTACTAATGGTTGTAAAGGAAAGGAAAACTGATAAAACCAATGTATTTGGGGGTTGTAATTCTGATCAGCAAGTTGATATAGAAAAGATTGTTTCCGAGTCTGATGTCTTGTTTCAGGAACGTAAAGGTCTGCCACCCAAAAATGGAATAGTACATGATATTGTTTTGCAGCAAGATGTTCCTTTGCCTAACATTGGGATGTACAGGTTATCTGCTTTAGAGAATGCTGAAATCAAAAGGCAGGTGTAGGAGTTGCTCCAAAAAGGGTTCATCAGGCCTAGCACATCACCATGTGGGTCACCAATCATTTTGGTGAGAAAGAAAGATGGCTCGTGGAGAATGTGCATTGACTACCAAGCACTGAATAAAATAACAATAAAAAATCGTTATCCCCTTCCTCGTATAGATGATATTTTAGATCAATTGAAGGAAGATGTTTATTTCACCAAGCTGGATTTTCACAATGGATACCATTAAGTCAGAGTTGCAGAGAAGATGCATGGAAAACTGCTTTCAAAACAAAGCAGGGATTGTATGAATGGCTGGTTATGCCTTTTGGCCTAACTAATGCTCCTGCTACTTTCATGAGATTAATGAATGATGTACTCAGACCTTTTCTTGATTATTTTGATATTGTGTATCTGGATGACATTCTGATTTTTAGTAAAACGTGGGAAGAAAATTTCAATCATGTTAAGCAGATATTAGATGTTTTGAGAAGAGAAAAACTTTATGTTAAACTCTCCAAATGTGAATTTGGAAAAACCTCTCTAAATTATCTGGGTCATATAGTAGGGGGAGGTGAATTGAAAATAGATCCCTCTAAAGTGGCAGTCGTCATAAACTGGCCTAAACCCAAGTCTGCTACAGAAGTGAGAAGCTTCTTAGGAGTAGCACAGTATTGGAGGAAGTTCATTTCAAATTTTTCCTCAATTGCAGCTCCCTTACATGCTTTGACAAGATTGAACAAGGTGTTTCAGTGGGGAGGCAAACAGCAGAAAGCCTTCAACACCTTGAAAGAAAAGATTAGTACAGCACCTATATTAGCATTGCCAGATCTACAAAGACCATTTGAGATCCAAACTGATGCCAGTGACTATGCCATGGGAGCAGTGTTGACACAGCACGGTAAACCCATATGTTATCATTCTGAGACTTTTAATCCTGCAGTAGTTAACTATCCTACATATGATAAGGAATTGTATGCATTAGTTCAGAGTGTGAAAAAGTGGAAACATTACTTAATGGGCAAAGAAACAGTAATACATACTGATCATCGGCCACTTCAATACCTACACTCCCAAACTAAATTGCAGCAATCAAGACATTATAGATGGATGGGTTTTCTACAACAGTTTCATTTAGTCATCAGATATAAAAAGGGCACACACAACAAGGTTGCAAACATGTTATCTAGACCCATTATAAATGCATCTACCATACTTAAGCATAATTCTGTGCTGCATGAAAGCTACATAGAACAGTATGCTCAGGACATGGACTTTAAAGATGTATATGCAACTTTGAGTCAAGGCAAAAGAGTAGAAGAATTGGACTATCATGTGAAGGACCGACTCTTATATCATTGTGGGGAACTCTGCATTCTACAAAATGAGAGAGCAAAGATAATTAGGGAAGCACACACTTATTTGATATCAGGTCACTTTGTGGTAAGTAAAACAGTTGCACAGCTGCAAAGGTTCTACTATTGGCCGAGAATGAATGAGACAGTTTCTAGATATGTAAAGGGGTGTGCTATGTGTGCTAAAAGAAAGCCCAATAATAGAAAACTGGGCTTATACACTCCATTACCAGTTCCTTCTCACCCTTGGGAAAGCATTTCCATGGATTTCATGGGAGGACTGCCTAAATCTAGGAAAGGTCATGATTATCTATATGTTGTTGTGGATAGGTTCAGCAAAATGTGTATTTTGATACCCTATAGTAAATAGATTACAGTTGAACAAACTGCAAAATTATTCTTTGAACATATATGGGTTCATTTTGGATTACCCACTTCTATTATATCTGATCGAGACACCCGATTTGTGGGAAAGTTTTGGTCCAGTCTGTGGGAAATAATGGACACCAAATTAAAGAAAAGCACAGCTTTTCATCCACAAACAGATGGCCAAACAGAAGTAGTTAACATGACAGTGATCCAGTTACTGAGAGGATATTGCAGCAAACATCCTAAGCTTTGGGATGAGCACTTGTGCTATGTGTAGCATGCTTATAATATAGCCAAACACTCTTCTACACATAGATCTCCTTTTGAGACATGCTTTGGTTTCGTACCAAGGTCTCCTTTGGATTTTGTCTTTGGTAAAGATACCATGGTTAATAGACACAGTGATGTGGACAAGGCAACTAGGTTCATTGAACAGATCCAGGAGATCCACCAGGCAGTACAGGAACAGCTGGAAAAGAGCCAGGCCAAGTATAAGGCTAGGCATGATAAGCATCGGATGGAGCATAGTTTTCAAGTTGGAGACCAAGTCTGGTTGTATATAAGCAAGGACAGGATGCAAGGTGAAGGTAAAAAGCTAAAACCTATCAGGTATGGACCCTTCAAGATACTTGAGAGGATTGGGGAAAATGATTTTCACCTTGAACTACCAGCTTACATGCACATCTACTCAGTTGTGAAAGCAGATTGGTTGAGGTTGTTTGAGCCTTCAATGATTGAGGACCCCAAAGAGCAGAGTCAATTACCTTCTGTTGATGACCTGCTACCTGAATATCTTAAAAAGTTACAGGAAGACACAGTGCTGGACAGGAAGGTAAGGACGACGCACAGTGGACAAGTGGAGTACCTCAAGATTGGGATTAAACGTTCGAAGCCAAGCAATGTGAAGTGGATTGAGATTGGACAAGTGAGACAGCAGTTTCCTCACTTAGACGATGCTTGAAGAAAACCAACCTTTGGTGGTCCAAAAGCTTTTTTAGTAGGGAGGTCGTGATCCGAATTGGATCCATAAATGACTGTCAAAGAACCATGACTAAATCAGGTCGAACAAATCCTTGAAGAATCTAAAACAGCAATCGAAAACACCCTAAACCAATGGCCATGGCAGCCGGCGTGGAACGACGAGGACCTTGGTCAAAGCGTGCTGACCGAGGCCCATGGAGACTGCGCAGGATACCAAAATAGCTCCTGGGAGCCCCGGATCGAGAAAAGGAGCTGAATTTCGATTAATTGTGCATCGCTAGGCGAACAGGGCCAAAAGGGAAAGCCTGAGCACCCGGTCGTGTGGGGGGACCAGAGGACCGCAGGCAGAGAAACGAAAAGCGCCAACGTACGAAGGTGGGACCCACAACCTAGAAACCGATGATTTTGATCGGGGCGCCCTTGAACGATAAGAGGTTTTGGACAGGAGCGGAGCGATCCCACTTACCAAGTGACGCGTGGCGGCAAAGGAGAGAGAAAAACCATCCTTGATCGCGCGTTATCAGTCGAGCAAGTCAAACGCGCTCGACGTGCGTATGATGTTGGATCTTAAGGAGACCAAATTAGACGGTTGAGATTACGCCCAATAGAAAGAAGCGGAATCAACATTGAATTAAGCTGCGTTCTAAAGGGATTTGGAATCCATTTGACCACCACGGTGGAGAAAGAACGTATCCATGACATAGCCAAAGAAATGAATCAACAAGCAGGCTAGCGCTATTCTGATGGGGACACGAGGCTACTTCCGAGCATTCATGCTGACGCTGAATAGGGAACTCCAAGCACACAGGCGGTAGGCAAATCGACGTAGTTGGGAGAGGAACCGAACAGGCATAGAGATCGAATGGCTAAAGCCATGAACAGAGACAGTCAAATTAAGAAGAGGAGGAATAGAGAGGAGTCCAAGCAACATGAGAGATAGTGAACAGTGAACCCTGAGAGGAGGATTGAATGCAAAGAACAGTAAAGCCAAGCAAAGGAGACAGAGGGCCGAACTGACCACAGGCAGTGTCGAACACCAGAGAACTTGAAGATTCAAGCCTTTCCCTAGAGGAATCTGTCCGATCTGAGCATCACATTTGGCTCTTTCCACTGTAGACCAAGGGTCACAGAGCTGGTAGGAAGAAAAAGAGTCTGTGAACTCCGAGTGGCTTGGGGAATCCAAGAACCACCCTATCAAGCAAAATCTGCTTCAGGAGAACTCACATTGAGTCCCTGTATTGTAATTTCTCTGTTGTAAGACACAATAAAACAAGGCCACCACTGAAGCTGGACCGGAGACGTAGCCCTGGAGAATATGGTGAACTCCTTATTAAAAATTGTTTGTGTCTTTGTGTTGCTTACTGTATTTCTCTATTGTCTTTCCACTTATTTTCTTTGTATTGGCAATCTAATCGATCCGTTGCTTAAATAACACAGAACACACACCATCACATGAGTCTGTAATACCTTTTGTTTAATAAATCTTTAACTGAGGTCACTCATAGGGTGATTATCAGATCACCATGTTAAATCAAATATTATTTCCTAAATACTCTTGTGTATAAACTTCTTTCTATTTGGTATCTTTATGAATGATTCTGAATCAAACCCATTTGAATTTCTGTGACAAAAAAATGTGCTACAAGTCTTTTCTACAAATTTTTCCAACACTCTATCTAAGATGTCCTAGGCATTGGTCTACAATCAACCCAAAGGTTGTCTCTAGGAGGTTTTTTATATTGCCTGAAGCACTGCTACTACAGGTGTTAGAATTGGCCACAACACAAACCTTCCATCCCTACTTTTAATTCATCCTTCAAACCTTCCATGTCTAATTTTAAACCATTCTTGAAACCATCCATCTAAGCTTCCATTTAATTTTTGGTTACTCTACATGAGAACGAAATTTGTTGCACTTGGTCTCGTAATTTTGATATATCATGTTGCATTTCTTCCTCTTCTTCATCTGTTATATTAGGGATTTATGGTTTCTTACTAGGTGTTTCCATTTTCTTGCTTCGAATAATTTTGGAATCAAACAATGATATTTATGCTTCACTATGCCCCTTGAATCACTTCAAACTAATTTTTCAAACACAACTTATTCAAAATTTAAAAAATACACAACTTTTTCTTGCTTTGTAGGAGCTCGATATTGAAACTATTGTAGCTCTATAATTTCATATCTCTAAGGTATTAAATTTCATCCTGTGGTAGCCATATGAGTTTTCTTTCCAACCCCACAAGTCAGGTTGAGATTAGAGTCTTCAAGAAAGAGTTATTCCCAATATCCCACTATTATAGACTCATTCAATAGAGAAAAATTGTATAGAATGACATGTGTCACTGTTTTCACCTTTGGTTCTGAAAATTATACACAATAAACTAAATTTCGTGCACTTTTAGTCAAATTTTAAAAAATTCAAATACAATTCTCAGAGAGAAAGTTATGATGATTTTCCCTAGGTCACCTATTTGCAACTAAATTATTGAGCCTTCAAAAACCCTAACTTCCTTAGATCAAACCTCTGAAAAATATAGCGAATCAAGATCTGAAATTCATACATGACATTCACCAAGGTTTCATCTCTATGTGGTACAAATTTCAGCTTCAGAAGCCTCATAGAAAAAATGTTATAGCAAAAATTCCTAGATGACTTGTTTGAAGAACCTGTTTGAAGAAGTGAAACCTTAGAATCCAAAGCTCTGATAGAAAATGTTATGCAACCAGCTCACAAAATAGAAGATAAGATAGATCAATGAATTAAAACTTATCCTCTTCAAGGGGGAAACATACTTTACATTACATAAATGAATAATTCTTGGATGATACAAAAGATAAGACATCCTTGGTATATATAGGAGTCTAAGGGATCACAATATAATCAGAGCCTACACAACGATAATAACAATAGTGGGCTTCTATGGGGCACAACAATAAAAATATGGGTGCTACATGGGAAAAATGATAATAGTGGGGGCTACACTAATAATACAAGTAATGGGGCCAAATTAGTATTATAGGGACCTGACATATTATGCCTAGAATTATCCCACTTCATAT
Source organism: Pinus tabuliformis (assembly GCA_031772625.1). NCBI lineage: Eukaryota > Viridiplantae > Streptophyta > Pinopsida > Pinales > Pinaceae > Pinus > Pinus tabuliformis. The sequence continues at coordinate 775,978,757 of CM062815.1, forward strand.
TTGGCAGTTAAGTGCCCACCACTAGATTTCTCTCTTTAATATTAGATGTTAGGGGAGGGCTTGTTGGTAGCACCTAACATTCCCTCCTAGTCCACTCAGTGCCAGTGAATTGAAAAAAGTAGTGATAGTAATATACAATGAAATAAGTGCATTGAATTTAAAACAAGGATTTGGCAAGAGGTACAAACATTGATTAAACAATGGTACATATGCATATCAAAATCCAATATTTTTGTTAGCAACATGGCTTTTACAACTTACGAAATATACAATTCAACTCTTGTGCTTGGAATTATCCCATTCCAGATTAGGCAGTCAAGCACCCATCACTATATTTATCTCTTCAATCTTAAATGATAGGGGAGGCCCTGGTTGTAGCACCCAACTTTCCCCCCTAGTCCACTCAGTGCCATCCTTTCCCTAGAGGATATTCTTAGACTCTACATTGGGACCTTCATTGTGATTGATGATGATGATCATATACCCTCCACTTCTACCTTGAGTGCAAAACAATGGCTTCCTTCTCTTATAATTATCTTCCTCTTGCACAGTGATATATTTATCTTGGGTCCTCATCGGTATTGCCTTCTAAGTTTACCCCCTTTTTTTCTACATATAGGGTTTTCATTTGGGACTACCACATTTTTTTTTACTTATGTACTTTCTAGTATCATTGACCCTTTTTGGTCACTTGTGAAGATAAAAAAAAAAAATCTCTTTCTAATATCTTCTGCATGTTTAACACTAACTTGTCATAATATTCATAGTATAGTCTTATATTCATATTAATTGCCAACATGATTATTATAGCAAAAATATATTTATACAAGAAGCACTTTCTTCTCAAGTTCACCCCAGTTTCCCCCAATACCATAAGAATCCTTCAATAAATACTACAGAAAATGATAAAGGACGATGTTACAACTGGTGTGTCTTAGGCATCCTACATCCCTTGGTAGGAAGGCCTGAAAACCAACACTTGGAAAGCTAGAGAAATAAAAATTCTTAAGGAGAGGAGCTCCTTTGCTAGAGAAGAACAAAAACTTTTGTTTTTGAAGATGAAGACCAAGCATTTATGAGATCCAATAGTAGGTAAAATTATGTCAACAATAGCTTTCCAATTCAATGAAAATGGGGTCTTGTTAATACCCCCACCAAGGTTTAATTATGTCCAATGAGACGCTTGTTCTTGTGCTTTTGATCATGTTAGTTGTACACCTGTACGTGAAATAGAAATTGGGGGTAGGTGCACATCATGGGAATCATTGGTAGAATATGTACCCCTCACCCTAAACCTCTTCGCCAAAGGATTCTAGATGGAATGTTGTTGGTTTCATTCACTCCTAAATGGAGAGTTAGGCATGCTAGACGCATTGCGATAAGTGGAAGACAATAAAAAACAAGCAAACAAAAAATTGTTGAGTCCCTTTCACTCAACCAATTACAAATTGAATATGAATTATAAGATACCTCCTAGTTCTCCAACTCCAGGTGGATCATCATACAATTTAATCATTTGAATGAAGTTAAATAGCACATTAATGAACAAGATACTTTGCAGAAAAAAAGACAAAAAAATTGTTCCATTAAAAGGAAAAAGAATATGTGTAATAGAATATTGGTTCAATGATGCTCCATAGAAACAAGAACAACAACCCTTGCAGTATGTCCCATAGTAGAATTCAAGGCCCTTACAAGAGAGCCATTAACTATAAAACCCTGAAACTGTACCTCATAATTGCTAAGAAATTCTTTCATCAAAGCAATTATGAATGCAAAAGCATTATCACATAAGAGATTTCAAGTTCACCGAAGACATATGAACTAAGAGTGCAGGAAGTGTTGTTGAAAGAAAAAGAAACATGTTTTCCAGGTTAATTTAAACCAAATAATCAACTCCTTTATATCCATCTCCAATATAAAGCCTTCTATTTTCTTAACTAATAAAATTCATTTGGATCTAAACTTAGGTACATTAAAACCTTCATTCAGGTCTCCTGGACATAGCCATAGTGGATAATAACATGCTCTATTATTTTTACTCATTCCTCATATGTAATATTCCGTGATGGACCATGCCAAAAAATTTGGTCAGTTTGTCAAAAGTAACTTCCTAGAGCAAAATCCACACACACAAGCTCTTGGTTGATAAGAGTTGTTTTCCACATTTCATCTTTCATTATTGGCATCCAAACATAATACTTATAATAGCTAGGCACCTTCAGGTACTTTGTAATCTCATGATAGGGTGATCCAGGTGGATGTTGGTGGCCACCTGATCTGAATTCGATCCATAAAGACTAATCAGAAGAACCATAGTTGTACCAGGTCGGAACAAACTTCAAAGAATTTAGAGAGCGATCAAAAACACCTCTAAACCAGTGGCAGTTGGTAGCCAGCATGGAACAACGAGGACCTTGGTCAAAGCACGCTGACTGAGGCCCATGGAGACTGCGCGGGAGGTGAAATTATCCCCTGGGAGGCCCGGATCGGGAAACAGTGGGAGTTTTTGATGCGCATCATTGGGCGAAAACTCTCAAAATGGGGGAAGCCTTGAGCACTTGGTCACATGAGAGCCGGGAAAACCGTGGGAAAAAGGCTAAAGGCAAAGGCGAGACCTGTGCTCCAAAAACTGGCAGTATTGATCAGAGGCATCCCTGGGCAGTAAGCAGTTTTGGCAAAAACAGAGTGATTCCACCCAACGCCCGACGTGTGGCAGGCAGAGGAGAGAGAAAACTGCTGCTCATCGCGCACTAATGGTTGAGCAAGTCAACCGCGCGAAATGAGCGGATGGCATTGGAACTGGGGGCTCCATATCTAACGGTTGAGATCGCACCCAATGGAGAAGATGGAATTGACGAGGGATTAAGCTACAATATGAAAGAATTTGAAGTCTGAATTGACCACCAAGGTGGCAAATGACGCATTCTGTAATGTAACTGAAGAAACGAATCGACGAGGCAAGCTAGCGCAGTTCGCAGGACGACAAGTGGCCGCTCCCTATGAGTTTGATGATGACGTCGAGATAGGGAACTCCAAGTGCAGCTGTAGCAGGCGATCTGATGGAATTGGAAGAGAAATTGAACAGCCATGAGCTCGAGTGGCTTTAAAGCCATGAACAGAGAACAGAAAGGACACCCAAAGAGAAACATTGAAGACATAAGATAGAGAAGAGAAGAACCAATGAAGAAAAAAACAGAAAAAAGATAAAGGGTCGAGCTGACCAAAGGCCATGTCGAGAACCAAAGAGCTTGAGAGATTCGAGCCATCCCTGAGAGAATCTGTCAGACCAGAGAGGTCAAAGAGATGGCAAGGAAAAGAGTCTGTGTACTCTAGTGGCTTGGGGAATCCAAGAACCACTCTGCCAAGCCAATCTGTTTCAGGAGACTCATATTGAGCTCCTTCATTGTAATTCTCTACTTCAAGACATAATAAAAGAAGGTCACCACTGAGAGCTGGACTGGAGATGTAGCCTTGGAGGATAGGGTGAACTCCTTATTAATTTCTTATGTTCTTGTATTTGCTTACTGTATTTCTCTGTTGTCTCCCTTTTCAAGTGTCTATGTATATGCAATCTGATCGATCCGTTGCTTAAATAACATAGACACACACACACCAACACATGATTCTGTAATACCTTCATTTAATAAATCTTTAACTGAGGTCACTCGTAGGGTGATAATTAGATCAAGTGGTATCAGAGCTTTAGGTTGTAAGGTTAGACAAGTTTGTGTTGGTTTAGATATTGAATGCTCACTAGATCAAATCTCAAATTAGGAGGAGAGTTGGTCGAAACTAATCCTAAGATTGGGAGAGTCTATCCTCGGAAGACAATGTCAGAGGAAGGTTCTTTGGGGCCAGACCCTCAATTCATAGAAAGTTTCCTAGCTATAAAGTCTATGGTAGAAGAAATGTATAGGGACTTTAGAAAGCATAAGGATGAATATTCATGAGGTTCTAAACAAGACAAAGAAGAAGATGAGTCTCATTCCCATGACCACTCAAAAGGAAAAGGGAAAGAGGAAAACTTTCTCACACCTCCTAATAGCCCTGTGCATAATAAGAAAGCATCTTTGATCAAGCTAGATGTTAAATTTGACTTGCCTATATATGATGGAGAGTTAAATGTTGAAAAGTTGGACAATTGGATTAGACAAATTAATGTGTATTGCAGAGTACAGAACATCGATTCAGACAAGAGCAAAATTCAGTTAGCAAGCCTACACCTAGGAGGCACTACCTTGGTTTGGTGGGAAGGCGGAACCAAAGCTAACATGAAAAGACATGGTAATACTATCTTAGTCTGGAGTGACTTTGTTTCTGCAGTCAAGAAGCAGTTCTATCCATTGGCCTACATGCAATAAGCCATGATGAGTTGGCAAACTCTTCGACGGTTGAAAGAGAAAAGTGTGCAAGGGTATACTCAAGAATTTAGAAAGAGAGCATTGATTCTAGGGATCTCATTAGACTCACCAGAGACTATTTTGAAGTAAATTGGTGGTCTACACAACTACATGAGGCATACCATCCTCATGTTTAATCCCACTAGTATAGATGAGGTATCTGTACAAGCTACTCATCTAGAAGCTAGAGGAAAGAATGGAAATCCAAAAGTTGGGGGACCATCCCAACCCACTGCAAGAAAGAGAAAGGAGAAAAGAAAGCAGAAGTGGAAAGCAAGGAAGGCTAACACTGCACAGAAAAGCAAAGCTTCATGCACTCACTGTAAAAAGGATCGGCATGATGATGAGCATTGTTCGATTCTGCATCTAGAGCTGAGACCTAAGAAGTCTGAGGGCAAGAAGAAGAAGATTGTTGCAGCTATTCAGAAAGAGTTGGGGTCAAAATCAGGAGATGAAACAATTATTGCAGCCACAGGTATAAAAGTTAAGAATTTTGAAGCATCTACTAGTAATTCTACTCAATCTATTATTGATGAAGAACATGAGAGAAAAAGACATGAGCTTTTCCATATTCGAGTTGTTTCCAAACATCAAAAGATTGATACTTTGTTTGATATTGGCTCACAAGTAAATTTGATTTCTAAAGCAATTGTAAAGAAATTGGGATTAGCAACTACACCTCACAAGAAACCATACCCCTTAGGATGGTTGAATGATAAAGCATAACTACAAGTGACTAGATAGTGCAAACTCAAGTTTTCTTTTGGGTCAGAATTTGTAGATGAGGTTGAGTTAGACATAATTCCTTTGGATATATGTGGAATTGTTCTAGGAAGTCCTTACTTGTATGATAGAAAAGCTATTTTCTATAGAGCTGAGAACAAGTATCTACTTGTTAAAGATGGAATCGAATACTTTGTAAGAGCTCATAAGCTCAAGAATAATTATACTCTCATAAACTCAGGGGCAGATGAAAAGAATGACAAATTCATGCATACAATTCTTACTAATGGTTGTAAAGGAAAAGAAACCTGATCAAACCAATGTATTTGAGGGCTGTAATGCTAAGCAGAAAGCTAATATAGAAAAGATTGTTTCAAAGTATGATGTCTTGTTTCAAGAACCTAAAGGTCTGCCACCCAAAAAGGAAATAGTACATGATATTATTTTGCAACAAGATGCTCCATTGCTTAACATTGGAATGTATAGGTTGTCTACTTTAAAGAATGCTGAAATTAAGAAGCAGGTGCAGGAGTTTCTCAAGAATGGGTTCATCAGGCCTATCACATCACCATGTGGGTCACCAATCATTTTGGTGAGAAAGAAAGATGGCTCGTGGAGAATGTGCATTGACTACCGAGCACTGAATAAGATAACAATAAAAAATTGTTATCCGCTTCCTTGCATAGATGATCTTTTAGATCAATTGAAGAAAGTTGTTTATTTCACCAAGCTGGACTTGCACAATGGATACCATCAGGTCAGAGTTGCAGAAAAAGATGCATGGAAGACTGCTTTCAAAACAAAGCAAGGATTGTATGAGTGGCTAGTTATGCCTTTTGGCTTGACCAATGCTCTTGCTACTTTCATGAGATTAATGAATGATGTACTTAGACCTTTTCTTGATGATTTTGTTATTGTGTATCTAGATGACATTCTGATTTTTAGTAAAATGTGGGAAGAACACTTAAATCATGTTAAGCAGACATTAGATGTTTTGAAAAGAGAAAAACTTTATGTTAAACTTTCAAAATGTGAATTTGGCAAAACATCTCTAAATTATTTGGGTCATATAGTAGGGGCTGGTGAACTGAAAATAGATCCCTCTAAAGTGGCAGTCACTGTAAACTGGCCTAAACCCAAGTCTGCTACAGAAGTAAGAAGCTTCTTAGGAGCAGCACAATATTGGAGGAAGTTCATTTCTAACTTTTCCTCAATTGTAGCTCCCTTACATGCTTTAACAGGAATGAAAAAGGTGTTTCAGTGGGGAGGCAAACATCAGAAAGCCTTCGAAACCTTGAAGGAAAAGATTAGTACAACACCTGTACTAGCACTACCTGATCTACAAAGACCATTTGAGATCCAAACAAATGCTAGTGACTATGCCATGGGAGCAGTGTTGACACAGCATGGTAAACCCATATGTTATCATTCTGAGATTTTTAATCCTGCAGTAGTTAACTATCCTACATATGATAAAGAATTGCATGCATTAGTTCAGAGTGTGAAAAAGTGGAAACATTACTTAATGGGCAAAGAGACAGTAATACATATTGATCATCACCCACTTCAATATCTACACTCCCAATCTAAATTGCAACAATCAAGGCACTACATATGGATGGGTTTTCTACAATAGTTTCATTTAGTCATCAGATATAAAAAGGGCATACATAACAAAGTTGCAGACATGTTATCTAGACCCATTATAAATGCATCTACTATACTTAAGCATAATTCTATACTACATGAAAGCTGCATTGAACAACATGCTCAAGATATAGACTTTAAATATGTATATGCAACTTTGAATCAAGGAAAAAGGGTAGAATAATTGGATTATCATGTGAAGGACCGACTCTTATATCATTGTGGGAAACTCCGCATTCCACAAACCGAGAGATAAAGATAATCAGAGAGGCACACACTTCTCTAATATCAGGTCACTTTGGGGTAAGTAAAACAGTTGCACAACTATAAAGATTTTGTTATTGACCAAAAATGAGGGAAACAATTTCTAGATATGTAAGAGGGTGTACTGTGTGTGCTAAAAGCAAGCCCAGCAATAGAAAACTAGGCTTGTACACTCCATTACTAGTTCCTTCTCACCCTTTGGAAAGTGTTTCCATGGATTTTGTTGGGGGACTGCCTAAGTCTAGGAAACGTCATGATTAACTGTATGTGGTTGTGGATAGGTTCAGCAAAATGTGCATTTTGATACCTTGTAATAAGCAGATTACAACTGAACAAACTGCCAAACTATTCATTGAACATGTATGGGTTCATTTTGGGTTACCCACTTCTATTGTACCTGATTGAGAAACCCAATTTGTGGGGAAGTTTTGGTCAAGTCTGTGGAAGATGATGGACACCCAACTGAAGAAAAGCACAGCTTTTCATCCACAAACCGATGGCCAGACAGAAGTAGTTAACTAGACAGTGATCCGGCTACTTAGAGGATATTGTAGCAAACATCCTAAGCTTTGGGATGAACACTTGTGTTATGTGGAGCACGCTTACAATAGAGCAAAACATTCTTCTACACAGAGATCTCCTTTTGAGACCTGTTTTGGTTTCACACCAAGGTCACCTTTGGATTTTGTCTTTGGTAAAGATACCATAGTTGATGGACATAGTGATGTGGACAAGGCAACTAGGTTCATTGAATAGATCCACGAGATCCACCAAGCAGTACAAGAATAGCTGGAGAAGAGCCAAGCCAGATACAAGGCTAGGCATGACATCGGATGGAGCATATTTTTCAAGTTGGAGACTAGGTCTGGCTATATATCAGCAAGAACAGGATGCAAGGTGAAGGTAAGAAGCTAAAGCCTATCAGGTATGGACCCTTCAAAATACTTGAGAAGATTGGTGAAAATTCTTTTCGCCTTGATCTACCATCTTACATGCACATCTACTCAGTCATAAATGTAGATTGCATGAGATTGTTTGAACCTTCAATGATTGAGGATCCTAAAGAGCAGAGTCAATTACCTTCTCTTGATGACTTGCTACCTGAATATCTTAATGAATTGTAGGAAGACACAATGCTGGACAGGAAGGTGAGGACAATGCGCAGAGGAGATGTTGAGTACCTCAGAATTGGACTCAAAGGTTCGAAGCCGAGCAGTGCAAAATGGATTGAGATTGGACAAGTGAGACAGCAGTACCCTCACTTAGTTGATGCTTGAAAGACAACCAACTTTTGGTGGTCCAAAAAATTTTCAGTGGGAAGGTCGTGATCCGAATTGGATCCATAAAGACTAATCGGAAGAACCATGGCTGTATCAGGTTGGGACAGACTTCAAAGAATTTAGACAACGATCAAAAACACCTCTAAACTAGTGGTAGTTGGCAGCCAACATGGAACGATGAGGACCTCGGTCAAAGCGCATTGATAGAGGCCCATGGAGACTGTGCGGGAGGAAAAATTAGCCCTTGGGAGGCCCAAATCGGAAAACAGAGGGATTTTTTGATTACCACTAATCGCGCATTGCTGGGTGAAAACCCTCAAAATGGGGGAAGCCCTGAGCACTCGGTCACATGAGAGCCGGGAAAACCATGGGAAAAAGGATAAAGGCAAAGGCGAGACCCACGCTCCAAAAACCGACGGTATTGATCAGAGGCATCCCTGGGCGGTAAGCAGTTTCAGTGAAAACGGAGCGATTCCACCCAACACCCGACGCGTGGCAGGCGGAGGAGAGAGAAAACCACCGCTCATCGTGTGCTAATGGTCGAGCAAGTCAACCGTGCGAAATGAGCGGATGGCGTTGGATCTGGGGGCTCCAGATCTAATGGCTGAGATCACGCCCGATGGAGAAGACGGAATTGACAGGGGATTAAGCTGTGATATGAAATAATTTGAAGTCCGAATTGACCGCCAAGGTGGCAAATGACTCATTCCGTAATGTAACTAAAGAAATGAACTGACGAGGCAAGCTAACGCAATTCGCATGAGGACAAGTGGCCGCTCCTTGTGAGTCTGATGATGACACCGAGACAGAGAACTCCAAGTGCAACTGTAGCAAGCGATCCGACGGAGTTGGAAGAGGAATCGAACAGCCATGAGCTCAAGTGGCTTTAAAGCCATGAACAGAGAACAGAAAGGACACCCAAAGAGGAACACTGAAGACAGAAGATAGAGAAGAGAAGAACCAGTGAATCAAAAGGCAGAAAAAGACAGAGGTCTGAGCTAACCAAAGGCAACGTCGAGCACCAAAGAGCTTCAGAGATTCAAGCCATCCCTGAGAGAATCTCTCAGACCAAAGAGGTCAAAGAGCTGACAAGGAAAAGAGTCTGTTTACTCTAGTGGCTTGGGGAATCCATGAACCACTCTGCCAAGCCAATCTATTTCAGGAGACTCATATTCAGCTCCTTCATTGTAATTCTCTGCTTCAAAACACAATAAAAGAAGGTCATCACTGAGAGCTAGACTGGAGATGTAGCCCTGGAGGATAGGGTGAACTCCTTATTAATTTCTTGTGTTCGTATATTTGCTTACTATATTTCTCTGTTGTCTCCCTTTTCAAGTGTCTATGTATATGCAATCTAACTGATCCATTGCTTAAATATCATAGACACACACACACCAGCACATGAGTCTGTAATACCTTCATTTAATAAATCTTTAGTTAAGGTCACTCGTAGGGTGATTATCAGATCAACACCCGCCTATTCCACTGGGACCCCCACCATTGTCTATTTTGGTTTCCTTAATTGTAACACAATTTACTATTTTTGGCTATTTTTCGAGTCTCGAACTTCCGTAGCCGTTTTTTGGCCTTAAAGAACATTTTTTGGGAAAACCAAGGCCAAATTGGGCCATATCAAAATGTTGGCCACTCGAAAGTTGTAGTCCTCGGATAGATATTTCTAATGAGGTATTGTGCATGTCAAACGAAGATCATATGCCAAAGTTATGACCCCAATAAGTTGATGTACAAATTTACCCAAACGAGGCCCATAGTTTGGCGCTTCATCTCCTAGAGTTAGGTTTTTGGAAGTTTGTGATTTTCCATAGTTTCTCAATTATAAATAAGCCATTGAGCCTCATTGTAACACAGTTCAGAGGCATGTAGCCGCCTCATCTCTTCTGAGAGATAAGCTACCATCACCCGAGCTAGTCTTATTTCTATTCTATTTGTAAGCATATTTTAGTATTTGATATATTATGAAATGAAGTGTTATTTCTATTGCATCTTTGTATTTATGGTTATATCTGTAAATTGTTGTGTTCATGTATAATTTGGATCATAGGGACCCTAATTTCCAATGTTAAAGCTAATAGTGATAGTAATATACAATTAAATAAGTGCAATGAATTTAAAATAAGTATTTTCTAATAGGTATAAACATAGATTAAAAATTTGTACAAATGCGTAGAAAAATCCAAAATCTCAGTTGGCAACATGGATTTAATGATTTATGAAATATACAAGTCACTTCAACATCGTGATCTTATGCCTGGAATTATCCCATTCTAGATTGGACAGTCAACCACCCATCACTAGATTTCTCTCTTCAGTTCATATGTTAGGGGAGGCCCTATTAGTAGCACCCAACTTTCCCTTCTAGTCCACTCAATGCCAGTGAATTCGAGAAAATAGTGACAGTAATATACAATGAAATAAATGCATTATATTTAAAATAAGTATTTGGTAATAGCTACAAACATCGATTAAACAATGGTACACATGCATAGAAAAATCCAAAATTTTAGTTGGAAACATGCAGGGAAAATTTTAAGAACCCCCCCTAAATTTATAAATATAATAAATGGGCGAATCTCCATGGTATATAGGAAAAATGGAAGGCGAATTTTTCAATAATATAATATGTATATATAATTTTTTGGCGAATCTCTCACCAGGCATGGCGAATATTTTACTCAATTATAAAATCTTGTAAGATCTTGGCGAGTCTTTCACTAAATAATAAAACTTTGTAAAGTCCTAGTGAATCTTAGCATAGGCTACATGCTGGTTTAATTCCCCCATTTAAATAGGATACATTCCAGGTGAATACCATGGGTCAATACCATGTGCCATTTTGGTGAATACCATGGGTCAATACCATGTGCCATTTTTATTTTTATTAATTCTAATATTAGGGTTAATAATGGTTTTTTGCATGGTATTAATAACAATCTAGTCCATGGTATTTGTCCCATAGTATTTTGGCCATAGGTTTCACCTAAATATAACCCATTTTTTGAGTGTTCGTAAATATAAGGTGACTTATGTAGTAAATATAAAAAAATGTTTTATTTGTTTACCATACCTCTTTTACCATACCTCTTTTACAAATATGGTATTTGGCCCATAGGATTCACTTAAATAAAACGTCTTTCTTGAGCCTTCATAAATAGAACGAGGGTTATGGACTAAATATAAAAAGAGGTTTTATTTATTTACGATACGTCTAGTTTATTTATATTTTTATTTATTTACAATACCTTTTGAGTAAGTATAAAAAGACATTTTATTTATTTACCATACCTCCACTTATATTTTAATTTGTTTACACCCTTACATGTATATAAGGTGACTTATGGAGTAAATATAAAAAATGTTTTATTTATTTACCATACCTCTCATTTATTTATATTTTTATTAATTTACCATACTTCTTTTATAAATATGGTATTTGGCCCATAGGATTCACTTAAATAAAACCTATTCTTGAAAATGGGCGAATAGATTCACTTAAATAAAACCTATTCTTGAAAATGGGCGAATGGAAGGTTGTAAGTCCTAATTTCAAGGGCTAAATTTACCTTTTTTACCCTCTCCCTTGAAATAAGGTGGGCTATTTGAGGTGATTTGTAAAAATGTAATATGATACAAAATATCCGCCCACTAAAAATTTAAAACCCCTTAATTTCGCCAAAGGGCGAACATTCGCCCCTAAAATTATCCTTGGAAACATGGCTTTTATGACTTATGAAGTATAAAATCACCTCAACATTTTGATCTTGTCCCTAGAATTATCCCATTCTCGATCGGGCAGTCAAGCATCCATCACTAGATTTCTCTCTTCAGTCTTAGATGTTAGGGGAGTCCATGTTGGTAGCACCCAACTTCCCTCTTGGTCCACTTAGTGCCAGCCATTCCCTAGAGGGTCTTCTTAGAATCTACATTAGGACCTTCATTATGATCGATGATGATGATGACGATAGCCCCTCCATTTCTAATTCTAGTGCAAAAGATTGGCTTCCTTCTCTTATAATTATCTTCCTCTTGCATAGTGATATATTTATCTTGGGTCCTCATTGGTATTACCTTCTAAGTTTACCCTCTCTTTTTTGTCTACGTCTAGGATTTGCCTTTGGTACTACCACATTGTTATTTTTACTTGTGTATTTTCTAGTCTCATTGACCCTTTTTAGTCACTTGTGACGATAAAAAAAAAAAACTTATCTTTCTAATATCTTTTGCATGTTTAACATTATCTTTTCATAATCTTCATATTAAATTCATATATTCATAATAACTACCAACATGCTTATTACAATGAAAATCTATTCATACAAGAAGCACTTTCTTCTCAAGTTCACCCCAATTTCCCCCAATGCCACAAGAATCCTTAAATACTTGAAATTTTGATAAAGTACAATTTTACAACCCGAGTCTCTCGACATCCCACATCCCTTGGTTGGAGAGGATGAAAACCAACACTTGGAAAGTCAAAAAAATAAATATGATCAAGGAGAGGAGCTCCTTTTCTCGAGAAGAACAACAACTTGTGTTTTTGAAGATGAAGTCTCGACATTTTTTAGATTCAAGAGTAGGTAAAATTTTGTCAACAATAGTTTTCCAAGTCAGAAAAAGCGAGTTTGTGTTAATACCCCCACCAAGGTTTATGTTTCTCCAATGAGACACGTGTTCTTATACTTGTGCTCATGTTAGTTGTACACCAGTACTTGCAATAATGGTTGGGGGCAAGTACAAGTCTTAATACCCCTCACCCTATACCTCTTTGCCAAAGGATTCCAACTGGAATGTTGTTGGTTGCATTCAATTTATTAGATGTTGGTGCATAAAGAAATGTACTAGAATATGGAATTTAAATTTTTTACAACCTTTTATTAGCATTGTGATAGTTTTTGGTAAGCTTTTCAACTAGAAAGAAAGAAGAAAGTTGTTGAATATGGGAAGTACTTTGTCAGTTATTTTTGTTGATTATCAATCATGATATGCATGTGTTTTCTAAACTTAAATTTCTTATACTGTAAAGTTTGTAATTCGTTCCATGAATTTCGCATCATTGCCAACTGGTCAATGCTTGGTTCCAATTTTGACAAGCATATATTGTGTGTTTAGATTGTTCGACGAGTGAAGAAAATTAATCATTTATTAAACCAATATCTAAGTGACTTGCAAGGGCCGCGATTATAACAAGCATGTAGAATGAAAGTGATATCTAGCTTTTGCATATGTTTCATATCTTGGGTCCTTGGGTAACCTGAAACCCTATACCCTAGGTCTAAAACTGTAAAATACTAAGAAAAAATTTATACTTGAAACCTTAGACCCTCCCATTTCTTATTATGCTCCCCCTTCCATCTTTTGGCAGCATAACCATATTCTATAAGAAAAAAGATATGATAATTTTATTAATGTCCAACAAATGACCACAATAATAGGTCAATAAGACTCAAGAATACATTCGGTGTAAGTACAGGAGACTAAAAATTGTGAAAACATCTATCCTATTGTTACTCTATCAAAAGTTGAAAAGAGTAATAGAAAAAATGCTAAGTATCTAGCTATATAGGATGAGAACAATTAACTACATAAACAACTACTCTATCAAAGGCTAGAAAGAGTAATAAAAAAAAATACCAAGTCTCTAGCTAAATATAACAAGGAGATGATTAAGTACAGAAGCAACCTTAAAGCATAGTTTGGCCATGGATAGCCATATCTGTAATCGCTAGTAAGACCATGAATAAATAATAACAATAAAATAGATACATCTAGATAGTGTAAAGAAATGGATTAAAAAGAAAACAAAAAGGGTGGCATCATGGCATGGAGAGAAATTATATGGAAGGCTTTAATAACAGCTTACCGCAACATTGAAAATTACTCAGCTAGGTTGATAGGTAAATGGGGGCAGCTCCATTGATTAGGTGTATATGTATGCAAACAGACTATCACATAATCTCATTCACCATCTTCATTCAATAAATTTTCACTATCTTGCAAATGTTTATGACAGGGATCAACATGAACTATGGGATACCACATGGAAAAATGCATAATAGTTAGGTTTGGTAGGTGATTGGGAAGTGGAGTGGAATGATAAAAAATGATATTTAGTCGAGGACATGATAATACTGAGGCATCAAAATTATTCCCTATCTTGAACCCCAAACAAAAAAGGAGAAAAGTCTCTCTGATTACAAAACAACGATCCAATTACTAGAAGGCATAAGGTTGGTCAGGTGTGAGCAGTATTACATCATGTGGACAACTAAAATTTGACCATATTTATTATGGGACATTTTTCTCATCAAAATTCATCACTAATGCATGGTGTATTCTTTCATATAGAGGGATATATCTCTCCCTTAGACACTTGTTCAATCCCCATAGAGGGTACCACTCTTCTCACATCACTTAGGTCAAACTTCGTTGATTCCTTCCCATGTTACAAAGCACCAAGTTGTCTTATTGATAAGTGTGAGAGGAGGTTGAATTAGGCATGTAATGGATGATTAACAACATGAAAGAACTGGAGGGTGGATGATGATATATTAAAGTAACAGTGGTTATGGAATATTGAGAAAGTGATCAAGTGTACATGAACTAAAAGGAATGTTTTTATACATAAGCATGTTACAAGGCAGAAGAAATGAATGATGATGAAGTAGGAGAAGCCATTGATCATGTGATTGATTTTTTCTATTGCAATCCTTGTAGTGAGAGTAAGTTTGAGCTAAGTAACACCCACTTGAACTTGTATTTTGTTTCTTCTTGTGGGTTGCATGCTGAAATATAAATCAAAATAGATAAGGCTTTAGATTAATGGAATGGGAAACGCTAAGGTGTTGTTATCGCTCAATGCATTGCCACTAGAAATAGAGTACCATCACACAAAGGCCATATTTGCAAACCCAATTGCATACATTTTGAAGATATATAAGGAAGCTATCGAATGTGGAATTTGAAAGATATGTCCTTCAAAATCCAATCCATCCAAAAGGGTTGTCATCTAAAATATCAATTGTTGTTATGGAAAATTAGAGAGAAACAACATTTAGATTGTTATACATATTAGTGGTATAAAAGGGTTTTTTTGGTTCTGTCATTATAAGTGGAACACAAGATTTTGGTATATCAGGTTCAGTAATCCTCATAAAGGAGTTGTAGTCTTAGAAGCTAGTATCCAAAGAGATGCATTGGAATTTGAAGAGCCTAGAAATGGTTGGGATCTGATTAGGTCAATTAGGACCTTATTGTTAGATAGATAGAAAATTGTTTTAATCCCCTCCATTGTAGGAATAAAAACATCCAAAAAAGGATTTCATAAATGGGGTTATATGTGTTGAAGATTCAAGCAATTGGTTCTTATAGAGAACATTTGGTCATCCATAAAGGCTCCAAGCAAAATACAATGAATATTTTATTCAACTTTGCAAGATCACTTTTGGTGATAGTTTTTTCAAAGCAAGTCTAGATGCCAAGGGGCCTATCTGGAAAAATTGGAAATAGTCCTAAATGACATCCTTCTTTAAGTACAGGACCAAATAATTTTGTAATAAGATCCAACCTTTTTTTTTCGCTTGCACAGAGGCTCAATAGAAGATGGTTTTTCTAGGACAAGGAAATCAAGTGAATTCAAATATGTTAGGGAAACTGGAAGCCTACTCTTTCTTTAAATTCATGGTGTTGGGGTGGTTGATTCTCAAGAAGAGCATCGTATAAAAAGTTGGACTTCGGTATACAAGAATTTTGGATGGATTTTGCATGACCTAAAAATAAAAATCACTCAAGCATCTTTTATGGAAATGGAAGATATAAAGGGCTCAAAACAATTCTAGATGTCATGGTGCTTATTTGAAAATGTTTGGAAATAGTCCTACAAGAAATCCTTCTTTGAGTACAGGATCAAAGGACCTTATGATAAGACCCATTCCTTGATTTTACATTTGTAGAGGGTTAATAGAAGATGGTTTGACTAGGACAAGGAAATCAAGTGAATTCAAAGATTTCAGGGAAACTGGAAGGCAACCCTTTTATTAAAGCCATGGTGATTGGGTGGATGATTCTCAAGAATACCCTAGCACATAAAGACAGATAGACTTCAGCATACAAGAATTTTATATGGTTGTTACATGACCTAAAAGGCATCTTTCATGGAATTTCAAGATAGGTCAAACATTCGTCTCAGGGGGGAAGCTCAAATGGTTAATATAATAATGTGAAATTGATGAAACTTGAAACACTGGTTCAAATCCCCACTATTGTGACCCGGGCGATAGGGAGAGGGCATATTGTAGCCCCCAAAGGTTTACTGGTAGTTATGTGTCAGGAGAGCTGCTAGGTTCCTCTGGGACATTACAAAAACAAATATATAGGTCAAACCTTCTAGAAAAATATTTTTTCAAATTGTCACATTATATTCATTCCTCCTCTTCACTAGAATTTGGCCATTTAATGGAGACAACTATTGAGGAATATTAACAATATTTTCTGGACAGTGAGGATGGAAAGAGACTCATCACTCTACTTATATTTTGTTCTTTGGGCAATATTTCTAACAAGAAATGCAACCCTTTTCCAAGACAAATCTGTCCCACCAACCATGGTCTTATATAAAGCGATGCAGGAGCATCCGAGCACTCTTCATTAAAAGAGGAATCCAAAGCTGAGAAGGAGGAGACGTGGACAAACGTGCAAACCAGGAGGCAAATTCTGTTAAAACAGGGCTAAAATGATGGAATGGATAAAGTCTCTAGAAGACTTATTTAATGTAATTTAATTTGCCATGTATGTGTATAGAGAGATTTAGGGGTTTATTGAGTGATTGTGGGAGAAATTCGTGGATCGTAAACGATCCCTCCCTTTTGTAATTTCTTATATAAGAGTGTTTGAGTAAGGAGGTGAGGGATATAGAGCAACAAATAGAAATTTGTGTAAACAGGGTGTGGATTCAATGCAGTCAAGAGGGGAAAGTGTGACTAAGGCTGAAATGCCTTAGAATGTAATCAATTTCTGTATAACATAAATCGGCGTGCGTGTGCGAATTCCGTGTATTTGTGTACTTATGCCTTTTGAAGTTATATTATGTATATATGCATTGTTGAGTTAATTTCCGTGTTAACGGGTTTATTGATCGACCATCGATCATTGTGAGGATTGATGGCAATCCAAAGTTAAACAAGTCAATTGTTGTGTGAAGTGTCGAGTAGAAATGGCATAGTCAATTAAGTGTTGATGCAAATTCCATCATATGCAAAGAAGTGCAAAAGAAGAGTCGTCGGATCACTGAAAGCAGTTTTGCAATAGGAAAGCTATTCATCAGGCAGCCTAAGGGCTTATCGATTGTGAGGTTAGAAGTGCATGAATTCTTGATCTAGGGCTGAAGTCCCACACTCATTCTTCACCATTGATTCCATTTTCAACGTAATGTGCCACAGTCAATAGCAAGGGTTTGGCCTGTTATTAAACCTTGTGTTAATTGAAGTTCCGCGAGCCATAGATTCTGAAAACCTCTGTCATCAGGCATTAATCTCAAGTCTGGACCTGAATTTTTATAAATTGGAGTTTATAAGTCCTATTGGCTCTGAAAGGGTGGCTAAATGTCGTGCAATTTTCTTGTGCGATGTTGCGACAACAATCAGATCAAGAACCAGATCGATGATGGAGATTTAATCACAAATCACACTTGGTAAAAGAGTTTGGGTCTGCGATAAACCCAGATTGGTGATATTGCGACGAGCCGAGATTTGCGATGAACTATGGACTATCAGATCAAAGGGTTTATCAAACCGCGGAGGTTAACTCTCACATTTCGCAGCAATCAAGTGATGGCGGATTGTGAAAACTGCGATGTGTGATTAATCGATAATGCAATGAAGCATCGACCGTTGGATCGTGAAGCTAATCAATGGTGGTGATTGAAGAATAGTGGAAAGGCTTGGGAAAGGGTGGACCCAAGAATTTTATGGATGGGGGTTTATTCTATTTGAGATTCGGCCTTAGGCATTCATGGTTGGGTTTCCATGTATTTCTGTGTATTTGCGCCGACTATTGTTGTCCCGGGTTTTAAGGCAACAATGCTAATTAACGCTTCCGATAGAAACATGGGCCCATAACACATATGTCCACGATCGATATTTCGGAAATGAAAGGAATATTGCTTTAGCGCAATTTCTCTTTTCATCAAGTGGTATCAGAGCAGGTTAAGGTTTTCCTATGTAAAAGAGATTTCGTGTAGAAGAAGGAGTGCAAGTAGAAAGAGAAGGAGGTACAGTTGTGTTAAAGCTTGGTGATTTGGCGATTTTATGGTCTTTACTATTGTACAGATAGCGACAGCAGAAGGTGAAAAGACTTGCAACAACCTAGAGAACCAGAAGGGTACCGAAAGACTAAGCTCAAAGGAGAAAGCTTGGTGAGGTGTCATGTAGTAGAGAAGACTGTTACTACAGAGGTTTGGTTGCAGCTCACAGAAGTTCATGAAGGCAGTTCCACTGACGAAGTGGGTAGAATTGCTATGGGATTAAGGAGAAGCATATGACCAGGAGGTCTTAATTTTTTTGCCTTGGGAGTCTGATGCAGGAGCATCTGAGCACTCTTCATCAAAAGAGGAATCCAAAGCTGAGAAGGAGGAGACTTGGACAAACGTGCAAACCAGGAGGCAAATTCTGTTAAAACAGGGCTAAAATGATGGAATGGATAAAGTCTTTAGAAGACTTATTTAATGTAATTTAATCTGCCATGTATGCGTATAGAGAGATTTAGGGGTTTGTTGAGTGATTGTGGGAGAAATTCATGGATCATAAGCGATCCCTCCCTTTTGTAACTTATTATATAAGAGATTCTATGTAAGGATGTGAGGGATATAGAGCGATAGATAGAGATTTGTGTAAACAGGGTGTGGATTCAATGTAGTCGAGAGGGGAAAGTGTGACTAAGGGTGAAATGCCTTAGAATGTAATCAAGTTATGTATAATATAAATCGAGGTGCGTGTGAGAATTCCGTGTATCTATGTATATATGCGTTGTTGAGTTAATTTCTATGTTTACGGGTTTATTGATCGACCATCGATCACTATGAGGATTGATGGCAATCTGAAGTTAAACAAGTCAATTGTTGTGTGAAGTGTCAAGTAGAAATGGTAGAGTTAATTAAGTGTTGATGCAGATTCCATCATATGTGAAGAAGTGAAGAAGAAGAGCCGTCGGATCATTGAAAGCAGTTTTCCAATAGGAAAGTGGTTCATCAAGCAGCCTAAGGGCTTATCAACTGCGGGGTTAGAAGTGCATGAATTCTTGATCTAGGATTAAAGTCCCAAACTCATTCTTCACCGTTGATTCCATTTTCAACGTAATGTGCCACGATCAATAATGGGGGTTTGGCCTGTTATTAAACCTTGTGTTAATCAAAGTCCCACAAGCCATAGATTCTGAAAACCTCTGTCATCAGTCATTAATCTCAAGTCCAGAACTGAAATGTTATAAATTGGAGTTTATAAGTCCTATCAGATCTGAAAGGGTGGCTAAACGTCGCACAACTTTCTCGTGTGGTTGCAACAACCATCGAATCAAGAACTAGATCGACAGTGGAGATTTAATCACAAATCACATTCGGTAAAAGAGTTTGGGTCTGCGATAAACCCAGATTTGCGATATTGTGACAAGCCGAGATTTGTGATGGACTATGGACTATCAGATCAAAGGGTTGATCAAACAACAAAGGTTAACTCTCGCATTCCACAGGAATCAAGTGCTTGCGGATTGCGAAAACTTCATGTGTGATGAACCGAGAATGCGATGAAGCATTGACCATTGGATCGTGAAGTTGATCAACCGATGTGATTGAAGAATAAGGGAAAGGCTTGGGAAAGAGAAAACCCAAGAAGTTTATGGATGCGGGTTTATTCTATTTAAGATCTGACCTTAGGCATTCATGGTCGAGTTTCCATGTATTTCTGAGTATTTGCGCTGACTATTGTTGTCCGAGGTTTTAAGGCAATAGCGCCAATTAATGCTTCTGATAGAAATGTGGGCCCATAACCCACAAGTCCACGATCGATATTTTGGAAATGAAAGGGATATTGCTTTAGCGAAATTTCTCCTTTCATCATAAAGCTCAAGAAGCATGGAAGTTCTACTTAGAAGTGAGAAAACCAAGATAGGAAAGAGAGAATTCTAACGTGGATATTGATAAATCTATAACTTATGGATTTTTCAATGGGGCCTCTCAAGCAAATCCAAGCCATAGTCAAGAAGAAGGTTTTCTATTAGTGTGGTACATGAAGAGGTTTTATATTCCAATAATGATGTTGATGTACATGTTTCCAAGTTTATGATGACATTAGCACTGGAAGAACATTTGGGTCAGCTATAATTTTTTAGGGATTGCAAACGACTCATCTATTGGATGGAGGGATATATTCAAGCCTCAAATCTAAACTTGCAAGGTTTTGATCATAAGGGCTAAATCTGAACACTACTTTTCACTCATTTGCATGATATCTTGTGCTCAGAGAACACAATCAATCATGCATTAAGCCTCACGACCCTTTACATATTGATAGGTGGAGAGAATGGGTTAAATAAGTTCTTCCCCTCGAGATGGATTTACAATTAACTATACTTTTTAAGAGCTTGGCATAATGAATTTATTACTAGAAATCAAGATTCTTTGAATGGATGTGTGATCTTCGCAATAATTCCCCTAGTTGATGTTGGACAAGTTATCCTAGCTCCATAACAGCAATGCCCCCATTCATGGGTGACATTTCAAGAGGTATCTTATTAATTCAAGGAATGTAAAAATGATATGATATTTACATCGGGAAGATAAATAATGGTAAGAAAATAACTACAACTGAAAAATAAATATGAGGCATGTACCTATTGGATTAACCTAGCTGCCATATGTAGAATTCCTGCAGAAACTCTCATAGATCTAGAATTCTAGTTAAATTAAACACGGGTAATTTTCTGATATTCAAGAGAGGAGAGAAAGAATTTGCTCCATAAAATCAATGTATTAAATTAATGAACTATAGTAATACATGAGCATCAAAACCTCTAATCCCAAAGAGAGGTGGTTATATAGAAATTGGTGAATCTAGAAAACTAGGAAAAAACTAGTAAAAAACTAGAAAAGGCTAAGAAAAGCTAAAGGGAGGCCTAAAATAGAAACAATGACTCAAGACAACCTATGCCAACTATCAGCCATGAAGAAAGCATGAGGAGAGGCACATTTCCCAAGGAAGGCAACTTTAAAAGATGCTAAAACGGTATGGGGGACCAAATCCCTTGATTTAAGGGGGAATCTTCATGGGGGGCACCAATCCTCAAATAACTCAAGTGGATGAGGTGTGGTTATGTGTGAACATGCACTTAGATGTCTAAATGGTTTAGGAAAGTGGTTGGATGAATATTTCCATAATATTAAGCCTTTAAAGGAAAAAAACAAGGGAAAGTTGGTCCACTGAGCTAGTTTACCAAAAACCAAGTGTGAACATGATTTTTAGTGCATGTGGCTAAGTCAAGGATACTTAGGCAAAAAATTAAATGTAGTTGTTAGGATTGTATTCCAACACACCCCCTTCATCCTAATTCACTTATCTAAACTGAGTCCCAGCCAAGATGCCATGTTAGGTACACGATTACAATAAATAAAAGATCCTCATAAAATGAAGAAATATGGAAAACCTCATGGGAACCCCTCCCCGCCCCCACAAAAGAGGAAAAAAGGGCTAAGTGGCAAGAAGAGCCTACTTAATTGTCTCCACCACTCCAAGCATAGCTCTCAGTTCTGAAAATTTATTTTCAGTGAAAGACTTCGTGAAGATATCTGCAACCTGCTGCTCAGTGGGGTAGTACTGCAGTGATATGATTCGGTCACGGATCAACTCACAGATGTAATGCATGTGAATCTCGATGTGCTTGGTCCTCTGCCTCTGAGCTAGATCAATCGATATCTGAATGGACCCCTGATTGTCACAAAATATGATATTCAGAAGTGGATACTGAATACCAAACTCGAAGAGAAGCCCCTGCAACCAAACAACTTGTGTAGCTGCATTCACTGCACCTCTATACTCTACCTCGGATGTAGATAAAACAATCATGGATTGCTTCTTGATAGACCACAAAAAAGGCCCTAAACCATAGCTAATAATGTAACCAGAGGTGGACTTGCGGTCTGTACCATCACCAGCTCCATCAGCATTCCTCCATTCCTTGGCCTGCACCCAGTGTTCAATGTGGACCGCCTTCGGCCATACTTTCCACCATTGCTAGACACATCTGACATTGCAGAACAGCTCAAACCCACAGAATTAAATCCAGATTGCATGGAACAAGCTGCAACTGATCGGATCATGGACACACAGATCAAGAACACTCGCCAACAGAATATCCAACTGTATTGAGTTGTCAAAGCAGGCCAACTCCTTCAGCATGGCAAGTGGCTCACCAGGGAACAAGTTCAGCAAAAGTTTCCTCATCTCATGGAGGAGCTCAACGCAATGGGGACCATTGCTTCCTAAGGGGGGAGGAATGATCCAGGTGGATATTGGTGGCCACCTGCCAAGTCCACCTAGACCCCCACCATTGTCTTTCTCAGCATTTTCAGTTTCCTTAATTATAGCACAACTTACTATTTTTAGCAGTTTTTCGGGTCCTGAACTTCCGGAGCCGTTTTGAGGCCCTAAACGAAGTTTTTTGTGGAATCCGAGGGCAACATTCCATGGACTAATGTTGCCCGTTCCAACAATGTTAGTGCTCGGATAGATCTTTCTAACGAGATATTGTACGCGTCAAACGGAGATCGTATGCCAAAGTTACGACCCCGGGAAGTTGATGTACCAATTTACCCCAAACGGGGCCCACAGTTTGGCGTTTCATCTCCTAGGGTTAGGTTTTGGAATGTTAAGGGTTTTCCATTGTTTCTCAACAATAAATAGGCCTTCGAACCTCATTGTAACACAGTTCAGAGGCATGTAGCCACCACATCTCTTCTCAGAGATAAGCTACCATCGCCCTAGCTGGTCTATTTCCATTTCTGGTTGTAAGCATATTTCAGTATTTTCCATTAATGAAATGAAGTATTATTTCCGCTGCATCTTTGTGTATATGGTTATCTCTGTAATTTGTTGCATTCCTGTTTAAATCCGGATCAGTGGTATCAGAGCGGTCTGCTTTTTCTCTGTTTTTCTTTGCATGTGCCCAACAAGGTCGGGATATAAGGAGTTAGGGCTTGAACTGGTTGAACCTTTGCAAGACCAGCCTCGCAAATCCCGACGGCCTCCCATGGCGGATGAGAAGAAAGACGAGGGGGCAGGAGATCCCATCAAAATCTTGCTCGTTGAAGCCCTCGAGCGACAACGGAACGCGATGATGGACAGCTTTGCCCAGATCCTTCAGCGGCTACCCAGAAGCGACGCATCGGCTTCCAGCAGCTACTCTGGAAACGCCACACCCTTTAAGGTACAAGTTAATTTTGAAATCCCCATATTCGAGGGTCAGATAGGCGCAGAAGCCGTAGATAAATGGTTAAATCTGCTAGAGGGTTATTTTTCTATTCATGAATTTTCGAGTCGGGAAAAGATTGTTTTTGCTCTTCTCAAAGCAGCTCCCCACGTCAAGGACTGGTGGGAAACCTACTGCGAGCAGAAGGATGAAAGTACTGGCTCACTATTTTCAGCCGCACCCACCTGGAATTCATTCCGGGATGCCATCAAGGAGCAGTACTACCCTGTTGGAAGCTATGAGGATGAATACATAAAGTGGACCACGCTGCGGCAAGGAAGGGACCAAGACGTGCCGGAGTTCACCAATCTTTTCCATACCCTTCGCACAAAGTTGGGTATCAAGGATTCGGAGCAACATTTGATACTCAAATACCGTGGCTGCCTGCACAAGTACATCCAGGAAGAAATACAATTCCTGAACATCTCCTCGCTCGGTGCAGTATACCGATATGCCGTCAAGGTCGAGCAGAAGTTTAAACAAAAGAAGCGAGACTTTGGATCTGCGAATCCAAAGCAGGGGAAAGGTGCCCCTAAACCACAGAAGAAAGGACAAAGCCAAGGCAGGACAGCCCAAGACAACCAGCCGAAGCTGCAAGCAAAGAACAGCGCCACGAAGCCGAGAAAGGACACTGGAAAATGGTGTGAGTTCCATAAGAGCTCCACTCACAACACAAGTGAGTGTCGGGCCAAGCAGTCACTGGTGGCTGAGCTAAAGGTTTCAGAATCAGATGCATGTTCCGACTCTGAGTCAGAACCCGATAAGGGGAATGAAAAAGGGAAGCAGATCATTGATGCGGATCCCAACGCCACTGTTGCTTCCGCCAAGATCAGAAAAATGAACCCGGAGATCCAGAGGAGGAGGAGCGTCTCTTCCACTCCCAGATGTGGGTAAAGGGCTCCCCGATACAGTTCATTGTTGATAGCGGGAGTCAAAAGAACCTCATTTCGACAGAGGTCATGAAGCGGTTGGGCTTACCGACCACAGAACATCCACAACCATACACCATTGGGTGGCTTCACCAAGGACGAGATCTTCGCGTGAGCCAGCAGTGTCACCTTCCATACAACATCAAGCCCTTCACGGATGAGGTATTGTGTGACATTGCTCCCCTTGAAGTTTGTGATGTATTACTAGGACAACCATACTTGTGGAAGCGACATGCTGTGTATGAATCAAGGCCCCGTGCTATTATTATTACATTGGGAAATAAGTTGTACAGGATACCAGAGGTAGCACCACCTACCGCCATCTCTTTGATTTCTGCAAAACAATGCAGTAAGATCATTTCCAAAACCAGAAAATTTGTTTTCCTGATGATACGCCCTCAAGGAAAGAAGAAGACAATGGCCGCGGCATCCAAACGGGGTCCCTCTGCACGACAACTACAGATGGACAAGGTTGTGGAGGAGTACGAGGACATCTTCACCTCCCCTGCAGGGGTTCCTCTGCACTGTCAAGTCAAGCACTCCATCGATCTGACCCCAGGTGCGTCGCTACCCAATGGACCAATTTATCGGCGCTCTGTTCTGGAGAACAATGAAATCAAGAGGCAGATTCAGGAGCTCCTGCAGAAAGGTCACATCCGTCCGAGTTCATCGCCTTGTGGGAGCCCGATCGTGTTGGTACAGAAGAAGGATGGGACGTGGAGACTCTGTATTGACTATCGGGCGCTGAACAAGATCACTGTCCGTAATAGGTACCCGATCCTGCAGATTGATGACCTCCTAGACCAACTAAAGGGGGCGAAATATTTCAGCAAGATCGATCTGAAGTCAGGATATCACCAGGTACCAATCGAACCATCTGATGTGTGGAAGACTGCCTTCAAATCCAAGGAGGGCCTTTTCGAATGGTTGGTTATGCTTTTCGGATTGACGAATGCTCCTGCAACCTTCATGAGGCTAATGGATGACATCTTGCGGCCATTCACCAACTCCTTTGTAGTAGTATACTTGGATGACATTCTGATCTTTAGCCAGAGTTGGGAAGAGCACCTCCACCACATCCGACAGGTTCTCCAAACACTGCGGCAACACAAGCTATGTGCCAATTTGGAGAAATGCACTTTTGGCATGACCCAGGTTCAGTATCTGGGATACATCATTGATGAACAGGGGGTGCATGTCGATCCAGCCAAGATCCAAGTCATTCGGGATTGGCCCTCTCCAACCACTCTAACAGAGCTCCGCAGCTTTCTAGGTCTTGCCAACTTCTACCACAGGTTTGTGTTGGGGTTTTCTCATATTTCTTGGCCCTTGAGTCAAGTCACCAAGGGAGGGGCGAAAGCAAAATTCTTTTGGTCTGAATCCCAACAGAAGGCATTCATGGAGTTGAAGGATCGCCTCTGCACGGCACCAGTGCTCGCGTTACCAGATTTACAACAACCATTTGAGGTCGAGACAGATGCCTCTGACTATGCTATTGGGGCAGTCCTTACTCAACATGGACATCCAGTGGCATATCATAGTGAAACACTTTCGGAAACAGTCCGGAAGTACCCCACTTATGATAAAGAGATGTATTCCATTGTACAGGCCTGCCGACATTGGAAGCATTACATTTTGGGGAAGGAAACGGCCATCCACACAGACCACCGACCCCTGCAGTTCATACAGACCCAAGGGAAATTGCAGAATGATCGCCATCAGAAGTGGTCTACATACCTGCAACAGTTCCACTTGAATATCAAGTATAAGAAGGGCAGCACCAATAATGTTGCAGATTGCCTCAGTCGACCACCGATCATGGCGTTAACCACTGTGCTCAACTCTTGTGGGCACGAGACTTCTGATTGGCCACTTCTCTACAAAAGCGACCCAGAATTCGGCCACACATACCAGACACTCTTGGAGGGTCGGCATGTTCCAGATTTTCACCTCCAGGATGCCCTATTATGCCACCTCGGTCACCTTTGTGTTCCTTCAAGCGAGCGTGCCAAGATGATTTGGGAAGCACACTACAGTCGGGCTGCTGGGCATTTCGGGGTTGAGAAAATAGTGGCAGTACTGCAAAATTATTTCTATTGGCCGAATCTTCGACAGGATGTTGGGAAGTACATCAGATCATGTACTGCCTGTGCCATTGCCAAATCGACCATTAAGAAACACGGCCTCTATACCCCGTTGCCTACCCCTAGTCGACCTTGGGAATCCATCTCCATGGATTACATGTCAGGCCTTCCTTCCACTAAGCATGGAAATGACTATGTTTTTGTGGTCGTCGACAGGTTCTCGAAGGTGGCCATTATGGTGGCCTGCAAGAAGAATATCACAGCAGAAGCCACTGCTAAACTCTTCTTTGAACTTGTGTGGGTGCACTATGGGATCCCACAGTCTATCATCTCAAATCGGGACAGTCGGTTTCTCAGCACATTTTGGTCCAGTCTCTGGTCAATGTTGGACACCAAACTCACGAAGTCCACAGCCTTCCATCCTCAAACTGATGGCCAGACAGAGGTTGTCAACAGGATGATTGTGCACATTCTGCGCATGTATAACTCAAAGCATCCACGCACATGGGACGAGAGCCTCCCCTATGTTCATCACAGCTACAACCGAGCTCTTCACAGCTCCACTGGCCATAGTCCTTTTCAGGTGGGTTTGGGATTCCAGCCACTATGACCCATTGATGTGGCCATGCCACTTGCAGCTACTCACATAAATTCAGCTCATGTCCAGTCCGAAACAGATAAGGCCACCAGCTTCATTGAGCGCATCCAACATATTCGCCAGCAGGTCCATGACATTCTTGAGAAATCAAATGCCAAGTACAAGAAGCGACATGATCAACATCGGGTGCCACACAAGTTTCAGGTGGGCGACAAAGTCTGGTTGCATTTGCAAAAGGAATGCCTTACTGGAGCCTATCGGAAATTGAGACCACTCCAATATGGTCCTTACACCATTACTAAGGCT
The DNA here is from genome assembly GCA_031772625.1 of Pinus tabuliformis. Classification (NCBI taxonomy): domain Eukaryota; kingdom Viridiplantae; phylum Streptophyta; class Pinopsida; order Pinales; family Pinaceae; genus Pinus; species Pinus tabuliformis. The sequence continues at coordinate 776,006,516 of CM062815.1, forward strand.
ATGGGAGACAATGCATTTGAGCTTAGCATTCCTCCATTCCTTGGCCTGCACCCAGTGTTCAATGTGGACCGCCTTCGGCCATACTTTCCACCATTGCTAGACACATCCGACATTGCAGAACAGCTCAAACCCACAGAATTAAATCCAGATTGCATGGAACAAGCTGCAACTGATCGGATCATGGACACACAAATCAAGAACACTCGCCAACAGAATATCCAACTGTATCGAGTTGTCAAAGCAGGCCAACTCCTTCAGCAGGGCAAGTGGCTCACCAGGGAACAAGTTCAGCAAAAGTTTCCTCATCTCATGGAGGAGCTCAACGCAATGGGGACCATTGCTTCCTAAGGGGGGAGGAATGATCCAGGTGGATATTGGTGGCCATCTGCCAAGTCCACCTGGACCCCCACCATTGTCTTTCTCAGCATTTTCAGTTTCCTTAATTATAGCACAACTTACTATTTTTAGCAGTTTTTCGGGTCCTGAACTTCCGGAGCCGTTTTGAGGCCCTAAACGACGTTTTTTGGGGAATCCCGGGGCAACATCGGTCCATTCCATTCCAACAATGGTAGTGCTCGGATAGATCTTTCTAATGAGCTATTGTACGCGTCAAACGGAGATCGTATGCCAAAGTTACGACCCCGGGAAGTTGATGTACCAATTTACCCCAAACGGGGCCCACAATTTGGCGTTTCATCTCCTAGGGTTAGGTTTTGGAATGTTAAGGGTTTTCCATTGTTTCTCAACAATAAATAGGCCTTCGAGCCTCATTGTAACACAGTTCAGAGGCATGTAGCCACCACATCTCTTCTCAGAGATAAGCTACCATCGCCCTAGCTGGTCTATTTCCATTTCTGGTTGTAAGCATATTTCAGTATTTTCCATTAATGAAATGAAGTATTATTTCCGCAGCATCTTTGTGTATATGGTTATCTCTGTAATTTGTTGCGTTCCTGTTTAAATCCGGATCATTCGAACTCCTCATCAGTGGCAACAAGCAGTTCCTTGGTAGGGTCTACTGAAAAATCATCCGGTGATTCTTCTTCAAACTTCACACTTCGAGCTACAAGGAACTTTTCATTGCAACAGTCTAGAAATCTATATCCTTTGACACTGTCATGATATCAAACAAAGATACATTCAACACTTTGAGCCTCCAAATCCTTCCTCTTATCTATCAGAATGTGATCCCATGCTCATGAACCAAAAATGCAAAAGTGTGACACTTTCGGTTTCCTACCGGTCCAACATTCAAATGGAGTGGTGCCTTTGAGTGCTTTGTGAGGAATAAAGTTCTGAATGTATGTTGCACAATTAATAGCTTCAGCCCATAGCTTAGGAGCTAATGATTTGGACTGTAGCATACAATTGGCCATCTCTTTTAACGACTGGTTTTCCTCTCTGTGAAACCATTGTGCTATGGTGTATATGGCAATATGTGTTGTAGTTGTATACTTGCATCAATACAAATTTGCTGCACATATTTGTTGACATACTCCACCCCGTTATCAGTACGGAGTATCTTAATCTTACACGTAGACTCATTCTCAGAAAGTGCTTTAAATTACATAAGGCATTCAAATACTTCTGATTTTAATTTCAGAAAAAATACCCAAGTAAAGCGAGAGAAATCATCTATGAAGTTGAGTACATATCGAGCCTTACTGATTGAAGGCTACGGGAATGGGCCCGTGATGTCACTGTGAATCAGCCCAAGAGGTGAAGAAGCTCTTTGTGCCTTCCCTTTGTCAAAATTTTGCTCTGGATGCTTGCCAAGAATGCATCCTTGACATACACCGCTTGTGAATTTAATAGCGGGAAATCCTTCTACCATGTTTTCCTTGCTGAGTTGATGCAAGTACTTATAGTTTAGATGGCCAAATATTTCATGCCATAACCTACTGATATCATTAGATTGTGACAGAAATACAGTGCTAATAGATTTAGGAACAAAGTGGGAGAAGAAATACAAACGAGAACCGTGATCTGCAATTCCATGTGCAAGCTGTGAGCCCGTGGAAATGTTGGTAATCACTGCGGAGTCCGGAGTGAACTCCACCTTCCTTCTAGAGCCAGAATGAGTGATTTGATATATCAAGAGAATATTTGTGGATAGTGAGGGAACATGAAGCACATTTGTGAAGCAGCCCCCTTCAAGGTCTACAATTCCTTCTCCACACACCTTTGCAGGTGTGGCATCTCCCAAGTAAATTGGGGATTTGGTGCTTTCTTCGATGGAGGAAAATTCATGTTTTGATGCATCCATATGGTTTGATGCACCTGAATCGAGGATCCAAGATGATGGAGTGGATTTGATAGCCATTAAAGCATGACCATCTCATTCTCTCCCTCTCCCATCTCCCGTTCTGTTATCATCCTTCTTCCTTGCATTCTCAGGCACGGTGAGATTGTGTTGTTGTAATTGCTTAGCCATCTCATTGATTGTTTTCCTCATGCAATTTTCTTCAGGATGAAAACCTTTAGAATAGTAGCTACAAAGTGTTCTTTCCTTCTTCTTCTTAACCTTAGGCAAAGAAGACCTCTCTGAAGATTGTACGGGTCTCTCCTTCTTTGATTCATTAAATTTACCCTTCCCTTTGTGCTTGTCTCCTCCACTGCTCTTTGGAGCATCAGTAGCCGCAAGTGCTTGGTTCTTTGAACGATTGATGGCACCCATTTGGACTAACTTAGCTTGTTGTTGAGTCAATCCTGCAATGAAGTCATTCAATGGAGGCATTTTCAATTTTTCCTGAGTCAATTTAGATGCTTGAAAAGATGATACAAATACGGAATATTCAGGGCCTAATTTCAAGAGAATCGCAAGGATGAGTTGATCTTCCTCATTCTTGACTCCACGTGCATCAAGTTCAATGAGGATGGATTTAAACTTGGTGAAGTATTCTTGCAGGTTGCTGAAATGAGTTGGAATGAGGGATATGAGTTCATTCTCTAGTTGATGCACTCTCATTTCATACTACTTGCCGAATAGTCCTTCCAATGTGGTCCAGACCGCATCGGGAGTAGCGGCTCTGCTAACATGAAAGATGAGTTCTCTGCAAATTGATAGGAATATCAGCCCAATTGCTTCATCTAATTTATTGAAATACTTGATCTTCTCCAATACAGAAGTCGGTTCAGTCTCCATTCCCATTGTTACCCTATAAAGCCCTTTGCTTCGAAGGAGCAAAGTGATCTCTGTCTTCCATTCGAAGTAATTGAAAGGATTTAGAACAAGTTTTGTGGGCTGAGAGAGATGATCCATTGCTGCTTTTTGTGCCTCCTGATGATCTGTACCTACAAATAAACCATCTACACTCCACTAGATTCGAGCTAGCTTCGATACCATGTAGAATTCCTGTTGAAACTCCGATAGATCTAGAATTCTAGTTAAATTAAACACAAGTAATTTGCTAATATTCAAGAAAGGAGAGAGAATTTTCTCCATAAAATAAATGTATTAAATTAATGAACAATAGTAATACATGAGCAACCACACCTCTAATCACAAAGAGAGGTGGTTATATAGAAATTGTCGAATCTAGAAAACTAGGAAAAAAACTAGTAAAAAACTAGAAAAGGCTAAGAAAAGCTAAAGGGAGGCCTAAAATTTCAACAATGACTCAAGACAACCTATGCCAACTATCAGCCATGAGGAAAGCATGAGGAGGGGTGCATTTCCCAAGGAAGGCAACTTTAAAACATGCTAAAATGGTCCGGGGGACCAAATCCCTTGATTTAAGGGGGAATCTTCATGTGGGGCACCAATCCTCAAATAACTCAAGTGGATGAGGTGTGGTTAGGTGTGAACATGCACTTAGATGTCTAAATGGTTTAGGAAAGTGGTTGGACCAATATTTCCATAATATTAAGCCTTTAAAGGAAAAAAACAAGGGAAAGTTGGTCCACCGAGCTAGTTTACCAAAAACCAAGTGTGAACATGACTTTTAGTGCATGTAGCTAAGTCAAGGATACTTAGGCTAAAAAATAAATGTATATGTTAGGATTATATTCCAACACCATAACCTTCATGTTTGACCACTTCCTCAAATGCAGGAGCTACATTTTCAGGCACAACATACCAATTTCTTGAAGCACCCATGTGTAGATAACTCAGATTGTGCATATAATAGTCCTCTACATGCCAAGAAAACCAACTAAAAAACATTGGAATGCAAACCATTGGTGAAGTAATGATGTGCACTTCGTCGGGAATACAATGGAGAAATGACCCTTGTGATCATGAGGCAATCCGCGTATTCCAAGCAGTGTTTGAGAGGTTTAAACATGAATTATAAGAGCCCTACTTTTTCCTGTGTTTCCTTTGGTAATGTTATTTTCTCTCCTATAGCACAAATGATATTGGTAAATATTTCTCATTGGGTTCCCCAAAGGAAATTTTATGGATATCATTGGCATACTCTACGATAATAGGCTTATCGGTAGTTTCCCTTCAGAACAACATTTCTACCACTTAGTAGGGTCCCTTGAGGATTTGATTCTAGATCTTGCAAACATCTTCACCTTGGCCTCAAATTGTTCTAGTGTGTAGGTCTCCCCACTCTCTCATATTGATTTTTGCACCATAGTCTGCAGAGGGCCTCCTCTTGTTTTATTAGGACTCCATCGAATTTTTTGTTGGTGAGTAATGGATTTCGCAAGATTGGTGCCTATGCTCAACTAATTTCCACATATTTCTGAGCATTGGACCCCTAGGCATTTGGTGGTGCTCCTGAAACAACAGGACCAACTTTAACATTTCTATATTTGTTGCTAGGTAATTGCCCCAAATAACAAATCATATTTTCAATGACAACCCTCATGGGTGCCTTATGTATTGGAGGAGTTATCTTGCAAATGTCATAATAGATATCTTCATTCTCTATCTTCAAAATGCACTCAATTAGGTCAGAAAATTTAGCTTCCCTGTGAAAGCACTTTGGTCCCAACGAAAATGCCTTTAGCCATGGAAACACCTCAACAATACTATTATCTATTCTATTTTATATTTTAGCATGGTGTTTTCTGTCTACGTGATGTTCTTGGTTCCAAGTATTAGGGCTCATGTGTACAACCTTCAGAAATATATTTCACCCTAAAAATTCAAAGAGGGATTTGATCGAAGCCAAAATTCATTCATCCAAATGCAGATTTTTTTAAAAACGAAGTGCAACCCCACAACAAGAGACCCAAGACAAATTCAACTGGTTGTTACTTCCCTCAAACTTACTCTCACTACAGGGTTGCAATAGAAGAAACCCAACACACCATCATTTCCTGATCAACTTCATCATTAACTTCTTCATGTTGTATGTGTTCCTATTAACCCTAAAAACTCTTCTATATCAGTTTCAAACTATCTTTCTCTTTCTTTTTCTTTTTTCCTTTTTTCATTTTTTTTGAAAAAATATTATTGTAAAACTATAATCTATACTTTATATTATATAAAAATATTATAATTTTAGCATTATATAGGGATCTATACACCCTTTAAGTGGTGATTAAATCCATCCACCTAAATTTTGAGACATTTGTAGTGTTAAAATTTAGAGACAAAGGGGTCTCTAAATCTATCTGTAGTGTTTAAAAATTAGTGAAATGTAACATTTCAGTATCGAAATTGCAATTTTCTATTTCCAAAGTGATACAATAAAAAGTAACTAGCATAAATGACTAATTCCTATATTTGTCGTATTTTTTAATTGGTCATATTTTTATTCTTGACCTATAGTAGTCATTTACGTTAATCATTGTTAATTTTTCTAGTTATTATCTAGTCATATATATTAGTCCTAGACTAAATTAGTCATTTAAGTTATTCAATTAGTAGGGTCACTTATTATTTAGTCATATATTTTATCCCTACACTAAATTAGTCATTTAAGTTAGTCATTTTTAGTTGGGTCACCTAAAATTGCTCAAATTTAGTAGTAATTGACTTGAAATAATTTCGATGACTAGATTTTGTTGTCACGTAGTCACTAATCTCTCTTTTTGTACTAGTGTAAGAAAAGAGAAAAAAAAATAAAAGAAAAAAATTATTTGTTCCATATATCTCTCTTTGATGAATTCAAGTTCTCTCCATCCTTTTCAAGCAACAAGAACAACTTAGCACAAAAAGAAAAAAGGTTGATCAAAAACCTATTCAAAGAAAGTCAAACTTGTCCTTTTGCCTCCTTTTCTCAGATTCGTGAACAAGACCATGGCCATTTCAATTCCTCACCCTCATCCATTTCCAACATCCACCCATCATTCTCAAGCCTTTCCCATTCATTTTCCTCATTGTCCTAAAGTGCTACATGAAGTTTCTATTTTGCTACAAGAGTGTCAAAATACACTGAGTAGAAAATTATTTTTACCATATATAAAAAAATATTCATCCTTTTGCTAAGTTATTTCATGGGAAGATGCATAAGTATGATTTTAACATGCTCGAGAAATTTCAGCAAATTCTTGTGCATACATTTCAAGAAATTGGCCTCCATCACCTACAACTAGTTTTCATTTTTATCAAGATTCGTGCATCAGTCAACAAGGATTTTTTATGGGGAGATGCATAAGGATGATGTAAACATGCTAAAAAAACTTCATTTCAATCCAATCTACCATTTTAGGTATATGGATAAAATGATTCTGCTACAGGAGTGTTCTAGAATTGCTGCAAGAGTGACCAAAATTGCTACGATTGTGATTGGCATAGAGAGAGGGATAATATCATATGTTTTCCTTGGAGGAATGAAAAAATAACTCTACCACACCCCCATCATCTATCCTCCACACCATTTAGTCACTTTTCTATCCAAAAATTCATCTATGTTGATGAAAAAAACCCCATTTTCACCCCTTCTTCCACATTTTTCACCACCACTGAAACTTCTAGTCCCAACCCATGAGCTCACCATTAATTATCAGAGGTTTTGAATGCATTTCATGACTATTATTTTGATCTTGGAGGGGTTTGTGTGACTACTACAGAAAAAAATCCAATCTTGTAACAACCTTCACCAACCCTACAGAACCAGAACCGGAGACACTTGACAGAACCAAAGTGAAGACTTAGCCATCATGAAGCATTTAAGAACCATCTTTGTGATCTTGGGAAACCTCAAAACTCTTGAGGAGATACTAGAGGGTCATCGTTATTCTCTGACATTATCATATTGATCCACTATTTAAAGAACTTGCATCAAAAAATTTCACTTAGTGACATACCTATAAAAAAAATACAAAAATATTTTTTTTCAAGCTAAGTCCAGAGCATGAAGGAGCAAGCATGGAAAATGGCACCTCCAAACAGATAACATACCAACCACTACTTCTGAAGTAACACTCATACATCAAGACAACAAGAGACCATCAGGTAGGCACATGTATGCAATAATCTTCACCTCTTCTCTCGTGCGTTTTATGGTTATGCTGACGGTGTTGGACCTGCCAATATGTCAAGGGATCTCCCTGGTAAGAAGACCCAACTAGACCTCATACCATTTGGAGTAGGAGTCCTTGCAGTGGCTGGTAAAGTTATGCCTTGACTGAGATAGCATGCAGAGGTAAAAAAGATATCCTTGTGTTGGTTTGTGACTCTTGAACTACCCTCATGACTCTTTACATTACATATGACTATTTGTATTCCACTAATGACACTTGGAATTTCACTTTACATCATGTTTACAAAAATGATACATTTTCCACATATACCCATGCTAGACAAAATTGGCTTAAGTCAGCTAGACAAGACAACACTAAGACTCGGACGGCTGTGGAAATACTAGCTCATCAACCTTCTCTCCGTGATCCTCAATGATGAGCTAATGCCATGCTTGATAGTGCGCAATGGTGTCCATGTATTCTTTGACGAAGCCCTTATGGAAATCAACTTTTGCCTCCATTACTTCTAGGTACATTGATTTGGAACCTCCTTCCAACTCATCTTGTAACATGTGCACCTTAGTCCTTAGCAAGGTCAGACCTGCGATGTACATCTACATGTTATCTGCGATGACCTGAAAATCTGCATTGGTGGTCATGAGCATCGACTGATCAAACTATGCATAGAGCTCTAGCCTAATTTGGTTCTTCTCTTTTCCCTCAGTGAGCGTACCAATTGATGGGGTGCCATACTTTCTCACCACGACATCTAAATTCTTGTATAACCATGCATACAAAGCCTCAATAATAGTGATGAGAGGTGGGAGTTTCTCATAGTTCTAGATATGACTCCAGATGCATGCTTTGTCCAAATCCACCTGTGGCTTCATCATCTTGTGAAAATGAAGTGGGGCTCCCTTGTACCTCATTATCCATGTCTATACATGACCAACTCCAGCATGTAATTCTGTGAGCGTTCACGCTATCTTGGTGCAGCGCTACTGATAACCATGTAGTTGTACAACTACCTTGTACATAGTGACGAACCTGTCATACAATATTCGCATGACTATCTCAAGAGTTAATACTTCAACAAGTATGGCCATCTTCACTCTGCTCTGGTGGATCCTCTTGATTATTCCTCTCTTTGCTTCACTGGTTGCAACTCCTTAGCCATGCACTCATTTTCTGCTATCAAGAACCTAACACTCAAGATTGTGGCTTTGGCATAAGCCTTTGTAGCATCGACCAAGGTGGCTAGATGTCTCTGTACATCTAACACAATCACCCATTCTTCCAAGTGCACAAGTGATGCATTCTCATCTGGGGTGCATGTTGTACGTGCTTGTACAACTATGTGTTGCGACTCATCAAAGGCTATGTTGTACATCTTCTTTCCCATATGGTCCTCAAGGAGAATGGTATCCCCTTGTTCACTTGTGACTTGCTCTGCTGTTGGAGTTGCTGAAACCTGTGGAGTGACCTCAGTTACTTTTGGCATGAGGTCAGAATCCTGATCCTACTCTGGCTACTCCACCTCCATGTCCATCTGTTCTACTATCTATTTATCCTATAGTGCAAGTTCATGTTCCTGCGACTGCTCACCCTATTCCTCGTCTACTATTGGTTCTAATTCTTCAACCTATATTGGTGTAGTTTTTTATTTCTGTGTGCCTTCCACTTCCTCCTATTCATGTTCCTATTCACGCTCATGATGTGCTTTCTTCTCTCTTCCACATAGCTCCTGTTCTTCCTTGAGCTTATGTTAGACTTCCTGCAACATCCTCTTAGTATCTTCTAACCTTTTCTTCTCTCTCTTTCTCCTCCCTATCCTCATGCCGCGCTAACGCCTCTTCGCATCTATCTCCAAAGCTACATTTTCCATAAGTGGGTCCTCCTTAAACTTGTAGCTTTGCTCCATCTCTGTGGCTTCGGTAATCTTCCTCTTGACTTTGTCTTGCATAGATTTGCTACTTGTAGTTGTTGTTGTTGCTTCTCCCTCTGGTGCCTTGTGTGCTACTAGCCACTCCATTGCAATGTTGATCGGTTCATTGAGGCTATAGGAGTTGTAACAATATTTCCATGGGTCTTCCTCTAGCCAATGAGACGCATCGTGGATCCAAGGATAGTACACTCTTGAATAGTGGTCCCTTCATAAACCATGTGGTTCATACGGATTGAAACTCCTCGTGCCGAACTTAAAATTATTGAAGTCTTCCACTTTGACATCTGCTTCTTTCAAAATCCCAGGAATACAACCCAATTTTCACAGGAAGCGTCGGCCATGGTGGCTTCTTCTTCCTGTGCATTCCTGCTGACAACCCTTTCTAGATGTGGTATGTAACCTCCTACATGACTAACTTGTCCATGTAAAACCTCGGCAACACATGTGGAGCTTTCTCCACGTTGTACATCCTGATGATGGTTCCCTTAGTTGAGGTGTACCAACTTGCAATGTTTAGCAATGCCACCATTGCTACCTAGGACATGAAGGGCAGATCTTGTTAAAATATCATCATGTACAGAGGGGTGATGAAATGGTCACATATTCTAGCCATGACTCCTCAGTAGTTGCAATCTAAGAGCAACTTTCAAAATATGTTCACAATACTCTCTGAAGGTGTCCATACTCAACCCATGCCAGGAAATTGTTGACAGGCACAAATTGCATCGAGTAGTTATGCAAACATGAAGAACTTTACTTGTTGATCCTTGGGTGGACTTCAAGCATTAGATAGATCCACTTTCAACTAGAGAGCCAACATGTCAAACCAATTGAATGGTTTTCCTTCACTTGCCATCTGATCCAACATAGCAACCCAACTTTGTGGGAAGGTATATGTACTCCCTTTGCCATACAAGTTCCATGAAAAGATGACCAAGAATTTATATGCCTTCCTCAATGTCTTCGTCCTGTATATATGGTTGGGTTTCATCTTGAACTTTGCTGGCTCCTTTACGCAATGCTTCAAGATGTCTCTTGTGTTTGTGCCATTGAGAGTGTAGAATGGTGCATCCACCCTGCTTGTTAGGAATGGAAAATGATATATCTCTTGATAATCCTCCATCCTGATGGAAGCAAGCCTTACTCCACTAACAATCCAGTCGATCACATATGTGCAAGGGAACACAGGAAACCTGCATACAACCTTGTATAGTCCTGACTTATGGTTGTTCACATAGACTTGTCGATCCTCCATATTCTCCTCAAAGTTGCCTAAGAAGATGGTATTGATGTCTTTCCATTTGATCTTGATGTCCTTCTCGATGAATAGGTGTGTGTCTCTGTACAAGGGCAAGCTCATAGACCCATGTTCAACCACTTCCCCAATACTGGTTTCAAATATATCTTTTGATCCATCTCTCTTGGAGGCCATGATACTTGTACTACTAAGAAGCTGCTCAAAAACATGTGGTACCTAGAGACAAAGAAGACACTCATGGTGAGATAATTTCAGCTAAAAACATCAAACAACTTCGAGAAAACTTCAAGAAACAAACTGGTGATTGATGGGCAAGATTGCGTAGCACTAACTTTAGGAAGTTGGGAGACTGGCAGATAGAGTTGCGCATTGCACAATCCCAGCTACCAGTGAGGCTGATTGTTGCCTGGATCTGTGCAATGCACAGTCTAGAGAGGTAGACTGCTGACTAAAACTACAGAATGTGCAAAACAGTCAGGCCAGGTTACTGGTCGGAACTGCGCATTGCACAATTCCAGTGGGCAGGACTAGAAACTGCCTCCCAGAATTGCACAAAGCATAGGTTGGAGATCGTGTGGGAAGCCTCTGCATAATTTTTGGAGCAAGGTAGAGCCTTGACTGCCAAGAATGCACATAACTTGCTACAAGACAAAGCATCGAGGCCGAGACAACCCGGATCTGCCCAATGGCAACCCGAAAACATGAAGGAGTGAATGTGTGTGCGAATCTAGTGAAGATATAAGTGCAATGAACATGTAGGTGATTCAAGTGAGTGCAGAAATCAGTTAAACGACAAAATCAAGAAGCTCATGGAGCGAATCGCCAAAACGGCGACTGTGAGTGTAGAAACAATGTTATGTGTGTGACACTAAGGAAATATAATGAAAAACTTGAAACAACACTTATACAAGCTAAAACACACTGAAACACAAGTGGTCATTCAATAAAACCAAGGAAGCAACGCTCATACAAGCCGAAAACTAAAAAGCGACATAAAAAGTGACAAAAGGCGTGAAAAGCAAAACTTACCTGGAAAAGTTACGTCGACTGTGCTGAAGGTTCCTAGATGCCTTGGGAATGCTAGAGCTCCAAGATCAAATGTGAAGAATGAGTTCTAAGGCATCGTTTAAATAGATTTGATGAAATAAGGATTTATGACGCACTTGTTACCAATCTAGGAAAAAGCGACACTCGCTGGGAAGTTTCTAAAAACGGTTTTGCATGTAACTCATGCTACTAAAAATAGATCACTAAAATCTAGGGATGATTTTTCTCTTTTTTCTTTTTTTTCTTTTTAGAGAAAAGATGCCCGACATACAAGGAAGGATTGCACAGTTCTGGAGAGAACCGGACAACCTTCCGACACATGTGACGGACAATCAATGAGGAAAAACTTCTGCATTGTTTCTAGAATGAGAGGCCTTCGCTCACTGGCTAGCTCTATGCAATTTTCTAGAGCAATGATGTTGGGCTGCTCTACGTATTTCCAGAGAGCAGTGTATTTGGACAGTTCTACGCAATTCTATAGAACAATGCAGCTGAATTGGGATTCTCTGCACATTTCTTGGATGCAGTGCAGCTGGGCCAGTTTTTGCGCAATTCTAGATGGCAGTACAGCTGGTTCAAAATGCACAATTCTCCAAAGTAGTGTCGGCTGGCCTGCTCCCTGCAATTTCCAGAGTAAGGCTTCCTAGCCTACTTTGCATAATTTCTTAGTGCAGGATAGCTTTTGAGCTACTCTATGCATTTTTGGAGGGGAAGACAACTTTCCCTCCAGATTTGCATAGTTTTTCCCAACATTCGATTGACCAAATGTGAACCAAGTGCTGGGTGTGCTTATGGTTTACCAACGGGACAAGTGAGTTGAACACAAGCTATGAAACAATAGATGAACTCAAATAAACACAAGTACCTGATCAATGTAGGATAACTGTGATGATTTCGAGGAGGGAAGCTCTAAAATGAAGAGAAGGAAAAATTTTGAAGGGTGGTTATAGCCGCAACAATATTGATGACGCACTGGTAGAACTCCACCTCTTTGTATGGACCTTGCTCATGAAAAGTGAGTCTAACTCCTCTGAAAGTATTGTTCGATTCTTCGATCATCATGACTTCAACACTATGCTTGAGTTAAATGTATAGTCCCTTACCATTCTCTTGATCAGTCAACACACATTCCAAGCCAATTCAAGTCATTTTTTTTTATTAGCGATGAAAAGTATATTGGTATGCAAGTAATAAATATTTTAGAGTCTTGTTTTCATATTTGGTGTTGCTCCATTGTGAGCAGGCTTGGACAATACCCTGACGGAGTCATGCAGGGACACAAGCATCGCTCTCCTACTAACAAGCCTAGTCAATACCCCGACGGAGTGACTTGCATCACCTCTCCTTGCAGGAAGCCTTTCTCTTCTTTCACCTTATATATATATATATATATATATATATATATATATATATATATATATATATATATATATATATATCATTTTTTCATTTTTTAATGAACTGTGCATAGGCACTTATTTATTTTAGAGACAGAAGAGGGATCTCGACTTATTGAGAGAAGAAGAGGTTGTCCCTTTAGAGAAGTATTTTATGTATACCTCTGACACTACTTGTTAAGGTTTTCCCCCTCACCTTACTTTACTTGACTGAGCTGACAAGGGTTAACCTAAAGAACCGATTAGAGTAGGTGGTACTAGTTAACGTGCAAGCATTTTGTTTTCACCAAGACTCACTTGAACATAACATATTTTCCATCAGGGTATCATCGACTGAAGATAACAAGTTCTTTGATAAAGAGAGAGGACAACCGAAAACCAAGTGTTGATAGTAGTACAAGTCCTCTTCTACTTTACTTTGCTTGTCTCGAGAGCCACAGATGGTTTCATGCCAAACTAAACCTATGGGTGAAAAACAAGCAATCAAACAGAAAGAAAAGGAAAGAAGTAAATGAAAGCAAAGCAAGAAAACAAAGTAAGCAAAAAAGAAATGTAAACAAAGTAAACAAATATAGCATGTAAACCAAGAAAAACAAGAAAGAAAACACTACTCCTAATCCTAAGCTAAACAGTGCATGGGCCAGCTCACACGAAGTGATATTTCTAATGCAGTGATCAACGCATTAGTTGACCCATGTTGGTGAAGGTGTGGTTTACAAGAATGATAAATGTGTAAACCAACAAACATGAAAGATATAACAATGAATACCAACATGCTTTGAGTTTAAAAATATCCACAAAAAAGAAAAGAATAAAGGCATAAGATAAGCATTCTACAAGCATATCATGGTCATGCTTCACACTATGTGCAAATGAAAAACATGTACACTCTTTTGATCATGACAAATGAGAAAACATGAGAAAGAAAGGTAACTTACACTTAGTAAGAGTTCTTGCTTTGTATGATTCCTCCAATGCATGAGCGATGGGATCATATGATTCAGGTGGAGAATGTGAATTTTGTAAACTATATTGATCTTCAATGCAAACAGGTGAGTGATCAGGAGCCTTGGGTGTTTCAACATATTTCCGATCTAGAGTGGAGTCAACCTCAAGACAGCAAGGACCTAACATAACCATCAACTTGGGTTGAAGTGCCTCGACAACTTGTGGGGTTTCCACTTCATCAATAGGTAGATCATCGAACACATGTGCTTTATAAAGATCAACAATGAATGGATCATCATCGTGATCGAGTGAAGGAGGAAAGAGATCACGACAACCACAACCAGAAAATTTGATATGTTCACTGACATCCTCATGATCTGATGAATCATAAAGAGGGGTTGATTCGAAGAAAGAATTTTCACCCTCTGCATTCTCTAAAAATATAGATGAAATATTGAGTGGATTTGTAAACCTAGATGTGTCCTCTCCACTATGAAATGACAGACACACATCTAGTGTATTTTGTGAATGATTGGGAGTAGATGCATCCAAAAATGTATTCTCATAGAGAAAATAAACAATGGCAGAATAACCAAAGATGTCAGGGAAAAGCAGATGAGGTGCAGACAGAAGGCGGTCATCCTTCACCATGGGTTTTTCTTCATCTTCCCACACATACTCATCATAAATTATGGCACAACTTGGCTACTCGACACCAACTCCGTTGACAACTTGATCCTCATGAACAACAAGTGTGGAGTCCAAAATGGGAGAAAACAACACTGTACAATCCAGAGGATCAACAGAATGTGAGGATGGAGGTTGAGGAAACAAGTCCACATGACAACCAACAGTCTTGCCAACGAAATCTGTAGAGAGATCAAGAGAAGGTGGGGTGGGAGGATGTGACAATTCAACAGATAGATGGGCACCTTCTCCCACCTCACACTGCGGGGCCAGAGCTATTTGAGAGATGACGGAGGATCATCACTTGTGATAGCGACCGTGTCTGCCTTGGATTTAGTAGCTCTAACACTGAGGAATGCTAGGGTCAGTTTGAATGATTCTAAGATATTTTGATTCTCATATACATGAAGAAGACACTGACATCTTTCATTGAGAAATTCTCAATCAATTTCATCCTCTGGGAATTAACATGCAAGATTACGAAAGCAATACCAAAATTGTGCCAGAAATGTTGACGGTGCTAGACCCGCCAACATGTCAGGGGATCTCCCAGTAAGAAGTCCCAACTAGACCTCAAACCGTTGGGAGTAGGAGTCCTAGCAGTGGATGGTAAAGTTATCCTTTGACTGTGATAGCATGCAGAGGTAAACAAGATATTGTTAGGCCCCTATAATACTAGTGATTCCCCCATTACTATTGTCATTGTATCCCTTGTTGTTATTATTGTGCCCCTATTGTCCCCATATTTTTATTAGTATGCCCCATAGAAACCCACTATTGTTATTTTTGTGCCCTTATGTTATTACTGTTATGTCAACTTGATTATATTGTGACCCCTTAGACTCCTATATATAGAAAGGAGGTTTAGTCATTTGAATCATCCAAGAATTGTTCATTTGTGTAATTTAAAGGAGGTTGCCCCCTCGAAGAGGCTGAATTCTAAGGTGTTGATCTATCTTTTCTATCTTTTTGTGAGTTGGTTTCCTAACATTTGGTATCAGAGCTTTGGATTCTAGGGTTTTGCTGCTCCAAATAGGTCATCGTGGAATTTTCGCTATAACTTGTTTTCTACAAGATTTCAAAAGCTAAAAAAAAAACCCATTTGGACCGAAAATGGTCTGAACTTTGGGTCCAAATTTCAGAGCTTGTTTTGCTATATTTACGGAGATATGAACTGAGGAAGTTAGGGTTTTTGTAGACTCCCGAATTACATTCCAAACCAGTGACCTGGGGAAAATCATCATAACTTTTTTTTTGAGCATCAGATTGAAATTTCATCAGAAGTTTCAAAAATAGGACGGCCAATAGTTTTTTGTGTATCAGTTTCAGATACTAAGGTCGAAACAGTGACACGTGGCACGTCGAACAAGTTCACTCTACTGAACTAGTTTATAATCAAGTCACCGTAGGATATTTGGCATAACTCTTCGTTGGAGAATCCAATATTGATCACATTTGTGAGGTTATAAAGAGTACTCAGAGGGCTACCACAGGATGAGATTTCAGATATTCGAGATCCATAGTTACAAAGATACAACAGATTCAATATCGAGCTCTTACAAAGTGAAAAAAAAAAAGGTGTGCATTTTTTTTTAAATTTTGCATAAGATTGGTTTGAAAAAATATTTTGCAGGAATTCAAAGGGAATAGTGAAGAATTATTAGCATTAATTAATGGCCCAAAGAAAGAAAATGGAAACACCTAGTAACCAACATGAAAGCTCTAGCATGACTCGTGAAGAAGAGAAAGAAATGCAACATGATATATCAAAATTGCAAGACCAAGTACAACAAATTTCATTCTCACTAAAGGTAAATGAAGGGAATATGAATGGCATGGAAGATAATATGAATGGCATGCAAGTTAAGATGGAAGCTAAGATGGATGGAATGGAATCTAAGATGAATGGCATGGACGATAAAATGGAAGAATTGAAGATAAATTTGAATAAGTTGCTACAAGAAATGGTCACTAATGGTGAAAAGGTAGTAAAGGAAACTCATGATGAGAACAAAAGAAATGTTAATCATGATTTCATAGACTACAATGTTGGATTGCAAACCCACCATGTTCCAAAAATCAATATGAGGAAGTTTGATGGCAAGGATCCCGGAACATGGATACTACAGATGGAGCAATTTTTCGATCTCCATAATGTGCAAAACACACAAAAGGTATGTATTACAACTTTATATTTGGAGCCAAATTAGTTTGGATGGTATCTGGTGGGCTCCAGTATTGCAGCAATAATGCTGCAACTCCTGGGACTCCCTTCTTTACTTTTATCAACCCGGTAGTTCATAACATACTTGGAAGCGACGGTGCTGTATGCACAAGTACTAGCTCTTGCCGCAGCTATCACTTGGTCAACTAGCACAAGTCCACTAGGGGCTTAAGCCAACTTCTATGAGCTCTTAGAAGAAGCTTTTTAACTGATGGATGAAAGCTTACTCGAAGGAAGCTAATCTATTTGCTAAAAGAGATTGAAAAACTGAAGGAAAACGCAAACCCTAGCAAACCCTAATTCTACCAGCTAGTCCTACTGATGCAAAGGAGAGAATGCAAACTACTGAAAGAGATGCCATTACTTCTATGAAGGTAAAATACATGTGTCTAGACTACCTCTATCTGAAGAAAACATCTTTTTGTATTTTTGATTAAGTCATTAGTTTCATCTTGCATATGCTTTCACTATTCTTTGACTCTGCAGGGGTGGATCAAGGAGGAGAAATGCTTGAAAGAGGTCAGGAAGGTTCAGAGAGGGTCTAAGGAGTCCCTAACACCCTTCCAAAGAGTTTCACAAAGTTTGGCTATCAAGAAACCTCATTTGTGAGCTTCTACAGGAAGTCTGCAGGGGTTCTACAGGATGTTCGGGAATTTCTATAGGATGTTCAGAAATTTCTACAGGATGTTTAAAAATTGGATTTTGGAGGATGGGTGAGTGAGGGAAGATGCATGAATGGATATGGAGGTAGGATAGGGGTCTGAAGTGGCCCAGGGACTGGTGGATGGAGTGGTGAGAAGGTGTAGATGGCTAAATTGGCTCAAAGAAGGCTGAAACAATGATTACACAAAAAGGTAGGGTTACGTGGGCAAGAGGACAGATGTGAAATGAGGAACCTAGCTAGGAGATGGAGCAGATGGCTCTGATGAAGCTTAGGTGGATGAAAGAGTGGTAAAGATGCTCTACACCGTATACATTCAACTGAATCAACAAAGTCTTGCAAGTAATCAAAGTCCTAGCTAATCTAATCTAACTAACAATAAAGTGAATGAACAACAACTTTATTTGCAAGAGAACCATGTATATCAACTATGAAATGAACCATTTCAGAGATCTGAACACATAACCAACTTCTGCAAATGAAAATAGTACACTAAGGATTGCATGGTAAAGCAAACTAGTGTTTTTGTTTGGGACAGCACAGTTACTTCAATTCCAGCCCCTGATCCAATAAGGAAGAGGTGAAACCAAAAGTGTTTGTTGACCCTTTTTTGGAGCCTTTTTCCTGTTATTATCCTACCAATCTATTCTAAACATGAAAAGCTATTTTAATCATCAAAAACAACCTAAATAACAAAACAAGATTTAAATCTAAATAGCAGATTTTATTCTAAGAATGTAGCAAAGACACATGAAAGTAAACAAAGGAGGTACTGGGCACTTGAGATGGGCCCAACCCCAAGAGCTACAGCCTCCTAAGAGAGATTTAGAGCTGGTGCAAAGCTGGATTCATATTTATTGAGCAAGAAAAGAAGAGTTACATCAAAAACTGTCCACAAGGGAAAGCTTGAAAATGTACTGAAATGCAAAGCTAATCTACCGACTAAAATCAAACTACAAACTAGCTATCTTCTGCCTACAAAGTGACTCACTACTGGCTAACCCAAATGAGGCCCTAAGCCCTCTTATTTATACAAATTGAGGACCCCAACAGTCCTCCTAAACTTTAGGGACTCGACTGCCAAAACTTGTAGTTAACAGCACTTTTACTAGCACTTGCTCGGTTGCCCTTGTGATAATTGATTTGGTGCCCCTTGAACTCCGAGCTGATGGTGGAGAATTCGAGGTAAGGGCCCATAAATGAAGGGGACACCTACCTAAAAATCCTCTCCCTTGTTCTTCCACGAATTTGGCTGCCAAGTGCTCATTAAAACCTTTGATTTTGTCTCAAAATTGACCAAAACACTGCACAAAGTACCCATTAGACTTGTTGGCATAATGACTAACCCAATTCACTCTATTAGCATAAATATAATCAAAAACATGCAATAAACTAATGAGAATGGTGGATTAAGTCGAATTAGGAGGTTGAATGAGCCCATATAATTATCCATTTTTGGGGCTCATCATCACCCCCTACTGAAAGTGTTGCTCATCCTCTGAGCAACCAATCTATCGCCTCATCTTTGATGGCCCTAGTGGCCTCCCTGTCATGCCAAGATTCTAAAGTGATGTCCTCTTCTCGGTCATGAAACCATGCCTTTCTCTCTGCTTCTTCCCACTGCCTGTGCTCCTTTTCCTAGAGAATTCTCAGCTTCCTGTAGAACTGTCTCAGCATCTTGTAGAGCGGCCTTTATGTCCAACATTTTCATTTTTTCTCTCCAGGTGGATGTCTTTGGGCTTCCCTGTTCATAGGTGATGGATGCCTTGGAGGGAGACCTCTCCTTTTGTGTAGCTGGGGTTTCCACAATCGTGATTGGCTCTTATTGACGGTGGCTGTGGTCTGCTAGTCTTTACCCCTCACGTTCCTTCTTGTCTTAAAATATAGTGAGGGCTCCCTCTTTTGCTTCTCCTTCTGCTTGGGAGATGTGTTTAGGGTGGCCAGCACAGCTGATGCCTCCCTAGCTAAGATCTCGGGTGATTTCTCCTTCTGCTGCCCTTTCCCCAAACCTCCTGTAGAAAGTCCTGTAGTGGCCGTTTTCTGGCTTCCTGTAGAAACAGTCTACTAGCTTCCTGTAGAACCAGTTTTCCCTGATTTGGCTTGCTTGGCTAGGGGTGCCTTCTCTTTGACTTGTGTTGTGGTTGCCTTGGGTGTGCCCTTACTTGTTCAATTGTGTTCTCCCATTATGAATCCTCATTGCATGGTGGAATTACCCTTTTTATGTTTTAATCAGAAAAGGAAATGCTCAGGAAAACAACAGTCAATCACTAAAACAGAGGACAACTGAATTTGGTCTTTTCCGAACCCAGGGAGGAGTTTCTCTTGTGTTCCTCACAATACCAGATAGCAATAATTCCCTTGTTTCTGTCACCCAGAATTCGATTGTCGGTTTATTGAAAGGACAATGTTGTTTTTGCAGAACTGAGCATAAGGGCACAAATTCTCTTCTCAACACGTAGATACACATGTAAATTCAGTTTTCATACACATAGGGTGGCCTCTACTGCAGCATATATCTTCTTTACTTTTAAAGATGATGAGGAGAGTTTGGAGTGCAGAGAAAGAACTTGGGCAAATATAGTGAAATATGCAGGCAATCTTTCATATTTTGTTGAATACATAGGTAGACTGTTACTCTCATTTTTCAATTCAATGCCCTGTTCAATTCACCATTTTGTACCAACAAATCATGCACAACGAAGTTTCCACAATCCTAACTCGTTTGGAGCTTGAAATTCGCTGAAAATCCCAGGTTTTCTTTCTGCATGGCTGTTTTCTGTGTTTCCTGTAGAAGACTTCCTGTAGAAACGCCTGTAGAGCGCCCCTGCGCCTCTGAGCGAGCCTGATACGCAGCAGAATCTTGAAGACAGGTAGAGAAACTGGTGGAGGATGACTAGTTAATCGTTTTGTGCATACTTCAGTTGAGGATGTGGCAAGTGCAGATGAACAGCAGTTTGTGAGTTTCAGCCGAGCCTTCTTTAATTGCTGCGTGATTTGTGGTGAGGTGGCAAAAACGTGTGCTGTCTTTATTCGAACTATAGTGAGGTTATGGACTATATGTTCTCTTCTATCTGTTAATCATTTGACGTCCTATGTGCTGGAGTTCAACACGTCTACCACTACCTGTGTTTTTTCAAATTTCACGTGAACGACCATACACGTATGGTGCGTGATTTTTGCCTGGATGAGTGCAATCGAATCTGGCTAGCTTCCTGGTTGAATCCCACCATCTCATTCATTCATGCAGTGCTTAGATTTGACTCATGCAATAGAGGAATGAGTTTTAGTCACATACTTGGAAGTCAAATATGGCTGCCGTGAGGTGTTGTGGCCTTTCATTTGTTGCATGCATTGGCTTCTGTGGTTGCATGAGGGCTTGGTGGTTGATTCATGGCTATTTTTTTCTTGTGCAGGTATCCTCTAGTCGGATCCATGCTGTAGGAGCTGGCTTCACGTTCAGATTTGCACCCTCAAGCTGTTGCTGCTGAATTTTCACAGGACCAAAACTTGTTTTCGTCATTGCTCCCGAACGATAGATCGGATCGCTCTAAAACTTGCTGAGCATGTTCCTATCATCATTATGCACCTCCCATAGCAAAATTGCGATCAATGCATGCACAGATTTCGAGAAAAATGGAAAATGGCTGAAGATTTCAGAGATCAATTTCTCGGAAACTGTGCATCGGAATTGGATGAAACTGCTTGGGTAGGTTACTATCACCCATATGCATCTCCCCATGAAACAGGTTTTGAAATGGATGCACAGATATGCAGAAAATGCAAAAATGGCTGACGGTGATGGAGGCAGATTTCTTGGAAACCGTGCACCGGAATTGGATGAAATTGCTCGAGCATGTTTCCATCGTCCCTATACAACTCCCCCTGTAACAGTTTTGCAAATGGATGCACGGTTTGCAAGCTAGGGAAGAAACAAATTCTGTTCTATGTATTTTTTCTTTCAAAGCATTCTGCAAGTTTTTGCATGGAAAGGAAAACTGAGCTTAGCCCGTGATGCAGGCATGGAGATGATGGAGGAGGACTTTGAATATTGCAGGAGGACTTCTAAATCCTTGAGGAAGCTATCATGTTTGCCAAAATACCTTTTTCAAATCCATTTCTAGCTTCCTGTAGAAATCCTGTAATTTCTACAGGAACTTCCTGTAGAACACACAATTTTGAGGAAAGAAGCACAATGAGATGGAAAAAATGATGGAGAAGTGTGAGGGATGGAAACATGGATGCTTGTAGGCCTCATGGAAAGATTCTCGGCCTTAAATTCCTCTTCAGAGATCAATTTTGGCTCGTTTGTAGGCTTCCTGTAGAAGACACAGAACTTCCTGTAGAAGACACAAAACTTCCTGTAGAAGGCATAGAACTTCCTTTGTCTTTGTTTTGAGTGATCCTCCTGACCTACAATGTCCTTCTTGCAACCTGCAATTATCCAATGGAAATTAGGTTTATTTTCCTTTTTCTTTTTCTCTTTTTTTTTTTTTGAAAAACAACTAGGGCGCCTCATGGAGGTTTTCACCCTAATTGCCTGCCCTGGGCGCCTCCAAGGGAGGTTTTCACCCAGAGATCTTATTCTCCTTTTCTTTTCTCTTTTTTCTTCTTTTTTTCTCAACCCATTGACCGCCTCATGGAGGTTTTCAGTCAATGAGCCAATCTAAGGCGCCTCAAGGAGGTTTTCACCTTAGATTTTTCCTCTTATTTCCATTTTTTTCATTTTTTTCTTTCTTTTTTTTTTCCCTTTTTGCCTCTTTTTCTACCCTACCCTACTTGAAAAACAAAATTCTTTTCAAGTATAAGAATACTTCCAATGGAGCCATGTGCACATCAATATTAGAGACAAGATGATGTGGAGGCTTGAAATGCATACTTTGACAGTTATCGAAATTTTAGAGACCAAATGATTTGACTTTGAAGGGATCAAACATAGCTGAAGAAGAGAGTACTGCTACAACTTAGTGACTGTCTAGAACCATGTCTCAATATAGCTTTGATATCCTTGGTCCTTTTGCTGATCTGGATCATTCTCCATATCTTCTTCTATCATGACCTTCACATCTTCCTTTTTGTGCTGATTTTTCTCTTGACTACATGTAGGGGTTGATGGTAGCCATGAGGGAGCTTTCTTGATTTCTACTTCTGATGTTTTCTCTTCATCAAGTGCAGCCCATGGTGCTTTGATCTCCTCTTTTGAATCTTCTTTTTCCTTTGGTCCTTCAATGTTGTCAATGTAATCTCTACTTTGCAACACTCTTCCTGAGCTATGGTGAAGATCATTGAGCTCAAGAGGAGTAATTTGGACATGTTGTGTCTCAGCATTGCAAGTGTGTTGAGCTACTCCAATGGATAGGTTTGGAAATGGTGGTATGGGTAGCTGAGTGGGGGTGTCGATTTGAGTTGGACGTGGATGGGGTTGTGGTTGGACAGGTGGTGGAGGCAAAGGAGCAGGAGGAGAGTTGCACTGGGGCCTCCACCCCTGATGAGGTGCATTCCACTGAGGCTGTGACTGAGCATAAGAGTGAAATGTGTGAGCAGCTGGTTGGGAATAATATTGAGGAGGATATGACCAAGGAGGAGGTGTAGACCAAGAAGGATGAGTAGGGGGACCCCAAGAAGGCATGGAAGTGGCTTGATAGGGGTCGTAATAGGTCTGGGATGTACCTTGCATTTCCTACTGGTAGGGTATGGGTCCATGTGGCCTCTTTTGGTTCCTAAAATAGAGTGGTTCAGTGACTTATTTGGCCCTTTGATATGCATCTTTGATTCCAGGCAAGGAAGGGCACTGAATTGTAGGATGGAAAACACACTTCTATGGAGTACAATGGACATTCGTTCCTAGGATGCTTTCTAGTGCACCTGGGACAAAAGATGGCCAAAGCCCTCTTGGCTTCCTCTTGCTTCCTTTGGATCTGCAAGGTATCCAGTTGCATGGCAAGAAACTGCCTCATCTCGCTCTTGAAATCTTCCATTTGATTTGAAAATTCGTTTTTGGATAAGGTGCTTCTCTCAACATTTCTTCTTGTAGCCATTTGCTCCAGATGAATGGTTTCTTCTTCTTCTTCCCTTGAGGTTCTTCAGATATGTCTTGCTGTCCACCTAAGGGTTCTTTAATCACAGCCATCGAAGAAGAGAGAAGGTTGGCTGTGTGAAGCAGTGGGGGTGTTGTGCAAACATTTTTCTAAATTGTCTCTACTCCTACAAGGCATGAAAGGAAATATTTTTGGTTGATTTTTGTTTTTTTCTGCTTGTACCTGCAAAAACTAAAATAGATTGAACTGCAACTAACTACCTTGCTGAAATGAAAATGCAGAATTGAAATGAAAGCGGGAAAGGACTAATCTATTTTGCTCAAATGAAATTGCAAGAATGAAATGCTAAGCTACGCTTGCGGAATTGAAATGCTAATCTACGCTTGTAGAATCAAAATTGCGGAATTGAAATGCTAATCTATGAAAGCAGGAAATGTCTACTCTACTTTTGTGGAAATGAAATTGCAGAATGGAAATGAAATAAACTACTTAGCAGAAGGTTGCAGTAGAAAATAGAAGAAAAGCAGCAGTCACCAATACTCTGACGCTTCCCCGACAACGGCGCCAAAAAGATGGTGGGCTCCAGTATTGTAGCAATAATACTGCAACTCCTGGGACTCCCTTCTTTACTTTTATCAACCCGGTAGTTCGTAACAAACTTGGAAGCGACGGTGTTGTATGCACAAGTACTAGCTCTTGCCGCAGCTGTCACTTGGTCAGCTGGCACAAGTCCACTAGGGGCTTAAGCCAACTTCTATGAGCTCTTAGAAGAAGCTTTTTAACTGATGGATGAAAGCTAACTTGAAGGAAGCTAATCTATTTGTGAAAAGAGATTGAAAAACTGAAGGAAAATGCAAACCCCAGCAAACCCTAATTCTACCAGCTAGTCCTATTGATGTAAAGGAGAGAATGAAAACTACTGAAAGAGATGCCATTACTTCTATGAAGGTAAAATACATGTGTCTAGAATACCTCTATATGAAGAAAACATCTTTTTGTATTTTTTATTAAGTCGTTAGTTTCATCATGCATATGCTTTCACTGTTCTTTGACTGTGCAGGGGTGGATCAAGGAGGAGAAACGCTTGGAAGAGGTCGGGAAGGTTTAGAGAGGGTCTAAGGAGTCCCTAACACCCTTCCAAAGAGTTTCACAAAGTTTGGCTATCAAGAAACCTCATTTGTGAGCTTCTACAGGAAGTCTGCAGGGGTTCTACAAGATGTTCAGGAATTTCTACAGGATGTTCAGAAATTTCTACAGGATGTTTAAAAATTGGATTTTGGAGGATGGGTGAGTGAGGGAAGATGCATGAATGGATATGGAGGTAGGATAGGGGTCTGAAGTGGCCCAGGGACTGGTG
Organism: Pinus tabuliformis; assembly: GCA_031772625.1. NCBI lineage: Eukaryota > Viridiplantae > Streptophyta > Pinopsida > Pinales > Pinaceae > Pinus > Pinus tabuliformis. The sequence goes on from CM062815.1 coordinate 776,031,440, forward strand.
GATGGAGTGGTGAGAAGGTGTAGATGGCTAAGTTGGCTCAAAGAAGGCTGAAACAATGATTGCACAAAAAGGTAGGGTTACGTGGGCAAGAGGACAGATGTGAGACGAGGAGCCTAGCTAGGAGATGGAGCAGATGACTCTGATGAAGCTTAGGTGGATGAAAGAGTGGTAAAGATGCTCTGCACCGTATACATTCGACTGAATCAACAAAGTCTTGCAAGTAATCAAAGTCCTAGCTAATCTAATCTAACTAACAATAAAGTGAATCAACAGCAGCTTTATTTGAAAGAGAACCATGTATATCAACTATGAAATGAACCATTTCAGAGATCTGAACACATAACCAACTTCTGCAAATGAAAACAATACACTAGGGATTGCATGGTAAAGCAAACTAGTGTTTTTGTTTGGGACAACACGGTTACTTCAATTCCAGCCCCTGATCCAATAAGGAAGAGGTGAAACCAAAAGTGTTTGTTGACCCTTTTTTAGAGCCTTTTTCCTATTATTATCCTACCAATCTATTCTAAACATGAAAATCTATTTTAATCATCAAAAACAACCTAAATAAAAAAACAAGATTTAAATCTAAATAGCAGATTTTATTCTAAGAATGCAGCAAAGACACATGAAAGTAAACAAAGGAGGTACTGGGCACTTGAGATGGGCCCAACCCCAAGAGCTACAACCTCCTAAGAGAGATTTAGAGCTGGTGCAAAGCTGGATTCATCTTTATTGAGCAAGAAAAGAAGAGTTACATCAAAAACTGTCCACAAGGGAAAGCTTGAAAATGTGCTGAAATGCAAAGCTAATCTACTGACTAAAATCGAACTACAAACTAGCTAACTTCTACCTACAAAGTGACTAACTACTGGCTAACCCAAATGAGGCCCTAAGCCCTCTTATTTATACAAATTGAGGACCCCAACAGTCCTCCTAAACTTTAGGGACTCGGCTGCCAAAACTTGTAGTTAACGGCACTTTTACTAGCACTTGCTCGGCTGCCCTTGTGATAATTGATTTGGTGGCCCTTGAACTCCGAGCTGATGGTGGATAATTCAAGGTAAGGGCCCATAAATGAAGGGGACACCTTCCTAAAAATCCTCTCCCTTGTTCTTCCACGAATTTGGCTGCCAAGTGCTCATTAAAACCTTTGATTTTGTCTCAAAATTGACCAAAACACTGCACAAAGTACCCATTAGACTTGTTGGCATAATGACTAACCCAATTCACTCTATTAGCATAAATATAATCAAAAACATGCAATAAAATAATGAGAATGGTGGATTAAGTCGAATTAGGAGGTTGAATGAGCCCATATAATTATCCATTTTTGGGGCTCATCAGTATCGATGGCTTTGCTCTCATAAACAAATTGTCACTAGGGCAACTTTTATGGAAGAAATGATAGCACGTTATAAGGATACAAAAAGCAACACCTTTTTTAGCCAATTCATAAATCTCAAACAAAAGGGTCCAATGATGGAGCACATTGAGGACTTCCAAAAATTGAACATAAGGGTAAAATATATTCCAGAGGAGCATAGGATTGATGTGTTCATAGGGACTTTAAAGGATAATATCCAACATGAAGTTCGCCTTTGGGAACAGAATTCATTGGAGAAGGCATTCAAGTTAGCAAGAAAAATGGGAAACAAAATTATGGCAACCAGGAAGCCTACCACTCACAACTATAAAGATGGAAGTGTTGTTGCCCCTAGCCTTCCACAACCTACAAGGTTGACACCACAACAATTGGAAGAAAAAAGAGCAAAAGGGCTTTGTTATAGTTGTGATAGAAAATACACTCAAGGCCATAAGTGTGCTCAGAAGAAATTATTCTACATAGATTTTGAAGAGGAGGAAGAAAAGCAACAAGAAATGTCAAAAGAAGAGGATATACTCTAGGAACAAATTGTAGATAAAGAAGAAATGACTCTGACCATATCTTGTAATGCATTGGCTGGAATTACCACTCCTCAAACTATCAAGATAGAAGGACATATCAAGAAGAAAAATGTAATAGTGTTGATTGATTTGGGAAGTACCCATAATTTTATTCACTGTAAGATAGCAAAGGAATTGAATTGCTTCCTATATCTAGCACCAGAGTTTCAAGTGATGGTTGCAAGTGGAGGAACCATAAATTGCTCTGGAAAGTGCCATAATATCAAGCTATCCTTGGGAGAATATGTATTGAATAGCCCAATGCTTTCCATTCGGTGATGATGTTGTACTAGGAGTCTAATGGCTACAATCGTTAGGTACAATAGCTTTTAATTTTCAGGAACATTTCATGAATTTTTTTGCAGAAGGAAAGGAGGTTGAATTAAGGGTTATTGCAGGGAAACATGGAAAGATAATTAGCTCTAACACTATGACAAAGCTTCTAAAGAAGGAACAACGGGGTGTAATTGCACAATTATGTTCGCTAGAGGTTCCCACATCAAAATCATCTATTTCTCCAGATCTCCAAAATGTCTTGGACAATCATTCCAAGGTATTTGAGACTCCCAAAGGTCTCCCACCTATTCATGATCATGATCATGCTTTTCATTTGATTCTAGGAAGTGTTCCTCCAAACATCAGGCCGTACAAATATCCCTATCCCCAAAAGAGTGAAATTGAACGTATGGTTGTAGAAATGCTAGAGGCTGGTATAATTCAACCTAGTCAAAGTTATTTCTTTTCTCCAGTAGTATTGGTGCACAAGAAGGATGGATCATGGTGCACATGTCTGGATTATAGGGAGCTCAACAAGCTCACTATTAAAGATAAATTTCCCATTCCTATCATTGATAAATTTCATGGATCAATTTACTTCACCAAGTTGGATCTTCGTTCAGGATATCATCAAATTAGAATGAAAATTGAAGGCATTCCGAAAACAACATTTAGAATTCATGAGGGTCATTATGAATTTTGGGTCATGCCTTTTGGCCTTACCAATGCACCTTCTACATTTCAAGGTTTTATCAATTCCATTTTCAAACCCTTCCTTAGAAATTTTGTGTGAGTATTTTTTTATGATATACTAATCTACAGCAAGTCTTGGAAGGATCATGTTGAACATGTTGACAAGGTGCTCAAACTATTGGAGGAGAAACAATTATACGCAAAAAGCTCCAAATTTTTCTTTGGAGTACAAGAGGTGGAATATTTGGGTCATATTGTATCTCATGAAGGTGTTAAGGTAGACCCTAGCAAAATTAAATCCATTAAGGAATGGAAAATCCCCACATCCATAAAACATTTAAGAGGATTTCTTGGGTTGACAGGGTATTATCGCAGGTTTGTTAATAATTATGGGAGAATAGCAGCACCACTAACAACATTGTTAAAGAAAGATGCACTTTCATGGACTTCAAAAGCAACAAAGGCCTTTCAACATCTTAAAGAGGCAATGTTCCAAGCACTGGTCTTAGCTACGCCGGACTTCACAAAAACCTTTATTGTGGAATGTGACGCTTCAGGAAATGGAATTCGTGTTGTTTTAATGCAAGATCAAAGATGCATCGCTTTCGAAAGTCATCCAATCAAGGGAAAGTATTTACACAAAACTATTTATGAGAAGGAAGTGTTGGCAATACTACATGCACTTAAGAAATGGCGACCCTACCTAATGGGAAGATACTTCAAGGTAAAAACGGATCATGATAGTCTTAAATACTTTTTAGAACAAAGATTATCCTCTGAAGAGCAACAAATATGGGTCACAAAAATTTTGGGTTATGACTTTGAAATCATCTACAAGAAAGGGAAGCAAATTAATGTGGAAGATGCACTCTCAAGAAAGGATGAAGACTTGGAAGCATTGTTGTGCACCATTTCTATTATCCAACTAGATTGGATAAATGAAGCAAGGGAGGAATGGAAGAATGATGAAGAAGTGTGGGCACTCATTCGAAAGTTACAACAAGACCCCAGTACATCGGATACATTTAGCTAGAAAAATGATTCGTTATGGCACAAAGATCGCTTATACCTATGTAAGAATTCCCAACTCAAACAAAATATTCTTATGGAATTGCACACTTCTCCCTTAAGAGGGCACTCAGGATTTTTAAAAACTTACCACAGGGTTAAGAAGGAATTTTTTTTGGATGGCCTTAAATTGGATATTCAAAAGTTTGTGGTGAAATGTTTGGTTTGCCAAAAAAATAAAGTTGAAAAAGTTAAGACCCCAGGTATATTACATCCTTTATCCATTCCAAGCCAATGTTGGGAGGAGGTTTCAGTGGATTTTATCACAATTTTACCCAAGTCTGAGGGAAAGAGTGTCATCATGGTGGTAGTTAATAGACTTACCAAGTATGCGCACTTTTGTGCATTATCACATCCATTTAAAGCCAGTACGGTTTCTAATGCATTTATGGAAACAATTAAAAAGCTACATGGAAACCTAAAGATTATTGTAAGCGACAGAGATCCCATTTTCACTGGAAATTTTTGGACAGAATTATTTTCTTATCTCGGTACTCAGTTAGATCATAGCTCATCTTATCATCCTCAATTTGATGGGCAAACTAAGATAGTAAACAAATGTTTGGAAGGATATCTTCATTGCTTTGTATCTGATAAACCGACACAATGGGTCAAATGGTTGCCTTTGGCTGAATGGTGGTATAACACTTCCTTATATACTTTAGAAAAAATGACCCTATTTATGGCACTTTATGGATATCATCCACCATCCATCACATCATATTTAAGAGAAAATTCTAAGGTTAAAGCAGTGAAACATCACATCGAGCATCAACAACAAGTTCTCCAACTCTTAAAGGATAACCTCACGTTGGCGCACAATAGAATGAAACAACAGGCAGATCAACATCACAGCGAAATAAGTTTTGATGTAGGTGACTGGGTACTCTTACAGCTACAACCATATAAACAAATGTCCCTCAAGCAAGCTAAGAAGGATAATAAATTATCACCAAAGTATTATGGTCTGTACAAGGTGTTGCAAAAGATTCGTTCTATGGCATACAAATTGGAGCTTCCTACAACTTTCCGAGTGCACCCAGTTTTCCATGTTTCATGTTTAAAGAAGGTTATAGGTGACAAGATCTCAGTTCAAATAATATTGCCAAAACTTAAGGAGGAAGGAAAAATCATATTGGAACCGGAAGCAGTCATAGAAACAAGAACTCAATAGCTACGAAATTGATCAATTTCGGAGTATCTCATCAAGTGGAAGAACTTATCCACTGAATATTCCACATGGGAGGATGAGAATTTTATACAGAAGCATCCAGAACTACTCAAGTGTTGAGGACAACAATTTTCGGAAGGAGAGGAGCATGTTAGGCACCTATAATACTAGTGATTCCCCCATTACTATTGTCACTGTATCCCTTATTGTTATTATTATGCCCCTATTGTCCCCATATTGTTATTAATATGCCCCATTGAAACCCACTATTGTTATTTTTGTGCCCTTATGTTATTACTGTTATGTTGGCTTGATTATATTGTGACCCCTTAGACTCCTATATATAGAAGGGAGGTTTATTCATTTGAATCATCCAAGAATTGTTCATTTTTGTAATGTAAAGGAGGTTGCCCCCTTGAAGAGGTTGAATTCTAAGGCATTGATCTATCTTTTCTATCTTTTTGTGAGCTGGTTTCCTAACATATATCCTTGTCAGAAGAAAGTGTGTGACCTTGCAGCCAGTCAAGAGAGATGCACGAGGAGGTTCTAACACAAGGAGGGGGAAAGAAGTGTGTCCCTTAGAAGCTTGTAATAGTACGCAACTTGAAAGGAACACGAGTTGAATGACATCGCAAACTAGAAAGCAGAATATTCAACAATCCAAAGTGATGAGTTAAACCAAGAACACACACCAATAATATTCATACAATCACATACGGAATAGTCCATACGTCAATGTGTAAGTAAAACTACATACATTGCTAAAGTAACCAGAATAGTTGAACTACAATAACAACATATGCATGAAACGTGTGGCTCTGATACATTATATAAAGTGAAAGTTCATTCCATACATACAACAATGATAGCCACTAGCCACAATAGTGGAATGTTACATTTAACACCGCTTGCTCCTCCAAAGAGATGTGCTCTTTATACACTATGGAGAAGCCAAGGCTCGTACAATACTATCCAAGCCCTCTCTAAGCAATGCCTAGAGAACGCTTGGCTACCAAAAGCTTGTTTTATGAGTTATAAGGTTCTATTTATAACAAAGGGTCAGATGACCCTTGAAATTCTCCTTTGTGACTCATGGACTACCCTCATGAATCTTTACATTACTTATGATTGCTTGTATTCCACTAATGACACTTGGAATTTCACTTTACATCACATTTACAAAAATGATACATTTTCCACATGTACCCATGTGGGAAAAAATTGGCTTGAGTCAGCCATAAAAGATAACACTAAGACTCAGATAACTGTGGAAATACCAGCTCATCAACCTTCTCTCCATGATCCTCGATAATGAACCGATGCCATGCTTGATAGTGTGCAATGGTGTCCATGTATTCTTTGATGAATTCCTTTTGGAAATGAACACTTGCCTCCATTGCCTATGGGTATAATGATTTGGAACCTCAGTCCAACTCATATTGTAACATGTGCAGCTTAGTCCTTAGCAAGGTCAAACCAGTGATGTACATTCGCATGTTATCTACACAGACTTGCAAATCTGCACTGGTGGACGTGAGCATTGATTAATCAAAGTATGCATCGAGCTCCATTTTGACTTGGTTCTTCTCTTTGGCCTCAATGAGTGTACCAATAGACAGGGTGCCATAATTTCTCACCATGGCATCCAAACTCTTGTATAACCATGCATACAAAGCCTCAATAATAGTGATGAGTGATGGGAGTTCCTCATAGTTTCAGATCTGACTCCAAATGCATATTTTGTCCAACTCCACCTATGGATTCATAATCTTATGCAAATTAAGAGGGACCAATGTGTAACTCACTGTCCATGTCTGTACAGGATGAACTACGACTGGTATCTCTGCGAGTGTTCGTGTTATCTTGGTGCAGCGCTGCTAATGACCATGTAGGTGGAATGCGACCTTGTGCACAATGACTAACCTATCATTCAATCTCGATGTGACTATCTCAAGAGCTGATACTTCAGCAAGTATGGCCATATTCATCTCTACTCTGGCGGATCCTATTGGTTGTTCCTCTCTCTGCTTGGCTGCTTGTAACTCCTTAGCCACACACTCATTTTTTTCTATCAAGAACCTAACACTTGAGCTTGTGGCTTCAGCATAAGCCTTTGTAGCATCAGCCAAGGCAGATGGATGTCTCCATACATCTGACACAATCACCCACTCTTCCAAGTGCATAGGTGATGCATGCTCATCCGGGGTGCACGCTCTACGTGCTTGTACAAATCTATGACGCAACTCATCAAAGGTTATGTTGTACATCTCTATTCTTGGATGGTCTTCAAGGAGAATGGTATCCCCTTGTTCACTCAGGACTTGCTCTAGTGTTGGAGCTGGTGATGCCTGTGGAGTAATCTCGGTTTCTCTTGGCATGAGGTTGTTATTCTGATCCTGTTCTAGCTGCTCCACCTCCTTGTTCATCTATTCTACTATATGTTCATCCTACAAAGCAAGTTCTAATTCCTATGATTGCTCACCCTGTTCCTCATCTACCATTGACTCAGATTATTCAACCTGTATTGGTGCAATTTGTGCACCTTGCACTTCCTCCTGTTCATTTTCCTGTTCCTATTCATTCTCATGTTGCACTTCCTTCTCTCTTCTGTGTAGCTCTTGTTCTTCCTTGAGCTTTTGTTGGACTTCCTACAACATACACTCAGTATCTTCCAGCCTTTTCTTCTCTCTCTCTCTTTTGGCTATCCTCCTGTCGTACTGACGCCTCTTCGTATCTATCTCCAAAGGTACCTTTTTCACAAGTGGGTCTTCCTTAAACTTGTAGCTTTGCTCTGTCTTTGTGCCTTCGACAATCTTCCTCTTGCTTTTGTCTTGCACAAGTTGATGCTTGTTGCTGCTATTGTTGTTGCTCCCTATGGTGCTGCTTCCTTGAGTGTTGCTACCCACTCCACTACAATGTTGGCCGATTCATTGAGCCTAGAGGAGTTGTAACAATATCTCCATGGCTCTTCCTCTGGCCACTAACATGTCCTGTGGATCCAATGATAGTACACTCTCACACTATGGTCCCTACATAATCCATGTGGGTCGTATGGGTTGAAACTCCTGGTGCCAAACTTAAACTTCTTGAAGTCTTCCACTTTGGCATCTGCTTCTTTCAAACTCTCGATCACGTACAACCCAACTTACACAGGAAGTTTTGGCCATGGTGGCTTCTTCTTCCTGTGTAATCTAGCTGACAATGCTATCAAGATGTGGTATGAAAGCTCCTACATAACCAACTTGTCCGTGGAAAACCTCGCCAACACATGTAGAGATTTATTCGCATTATACATCCTAATGAAGGTACCCTCGGGTGAGGCGTACCAAACCGCAATATTCAGCAATGCCTCCATTGCTGCCTGGGACATGCAGGGAAAATCTTGTTCGAAGATCATCATGTACAGAGGGGCGATGACATGGTCACATATTCTAGCCATGAATCTTCGATAGTTGCAATCTGAGAACAACTTGCAATATATGTTCACGGCACTCTCTGAAGGCGTCCATGCCCAACCCATGTCAAGAAATTGTTGACAGGCACAAATTGCATCGAGTAGGTATGTAGACATGAAGAGATTTTCTTTTTATCCTTGGGTGGACTCCGAGCATTGGATAGATGCACTTTCAACTGGAGAGCCAACATGTCAGACGAGTTGAATAGTTTTCCTTCACTTTCCAGTTGATCCAACATAGCAACCCAACTCTGCGGTAAGGTCTTTGTACTCCCTTGGCCATACAAGTGGCACGTGAAGATGACCAATAAATGATATGCCTTCCTGAGTGTCTTTGTCCTGTATATCTGGTTAGGTGTCATCATGAACTTTTCTTGTTGCTTTACCCGATGCTTCAAGATGTCTCTTGTGTTTTTCTGACATCAGGAGTGTAGAACGGTGCATCCATCATGCTTACTTGGCATGGAAAATGATATATCTTGTGATAAAACTTCGTTCTGAAGGAAGCAAGCCTTTCTCCACTAACATCGCTCAGTATCATTTTATCAAGATCAATGTGTGAGATAATCCATTGGATCACATCTGTGCAAGGGAACACGGGAAACTTGCATGCAACCTTCTATAGTTGTGACTTATGGATGTTCACATAGACCTGTCAATCCTCTAGATGCTCCTCAAAGCTTCCTGAGAATATGGTGTTGATGTATTTCCATGTGATCTTCATGTCCTTCTCAATGAACATGTGTGTGTTTTTGTACATGGGGAAGCTCATAGACCCCTGTTCTACCACGTCCCCAATACTGCTTTCAACTGTATCTTTTGATATAGCTCTCTTGGAGGCCATAAGACATGTACTACTGAGAAGTTGATCAAAAACTTGTGGTACCTGGATATAGAGAAGACACTCATGGTGAGACAATCTCCGCTAATATGATCAAACAACTTCGAGAAACATTCGCGCAACAAACTGGTGACTGCTGGGCAAGAATTCGCAACACTAACTTTAGGAAGCTAGGATACTGTCATCTGGAACTACGCATTATGCAATCCCATCTACTAGTGAGGCTAACTGTTGGTTGGTTCTGTGCAATGCGTAGTCTAGAGAGGTAGACTGCTGACTAAAACTACGTAATACACAAAACAGTCAAGCTTGGTTGCTAGTCGAAACTAGGCATTGTGTAGTTCCAGTGGGCTAGACTGGGAATTTCCTCCAAGGATTGCAAAGAGAACAACCTCTGAACAGTGTGGTAAGCCTCTGTGCAATTCGTAGAGGCAAGGTAGATCCTTGACTGCCAAGAATGTACAGAACTTGCTGGGAGACACAAGATCGGGGCCAAGACAGCCCTGATCTACCCAATGGCAACTTGAAAACATGAAGGATTAAATTTGTGTGCGAATTTGGTTTAGATCTTAGTGAAATTAACATGCATGCGATTCAAGTGAGTGGAGAAATCAGTTAAAAGACAAAATAAAGAAGCTCGTGAAGCGAGTCGCTGAAACGACGACTGTGAGCACAGAATAGTATTATGCGTGCAACACTAAGGAAAGGTAATGAAAAACTTGAAACAACACTTCTACAAGCTAAAATACATTTCCAATGGTCATTTAATAAAACAAAGGAACAACGCCCATACAAGCCCAAAACTAAAAAGTGACAAAAGGCATGAAAAGAAGAACTTACCCAGAAAAGCTACTTCGATTGTGCCAAAGGTTCCTAGATGCCTTAGGAATTCCAGAACTCCAAGATCGAATGTGAAGAATGAGCTCCGAGGCATTGTTTAAATAGATTTGGTGAAATTAGGGTTTATGACGTGCATGCCACAAATCTAGGAAAAATCGACACTTGGCGAGAAGTTTCTAAAAACGGTTTTGCATGTAACTCCTTCTGCTAAAAATAGATCCCTAAAATCTAGGGATGGTTTTTCACTTTTTTTCCTTTTTTGTTTTCTAGGAAAATTTTCCTGACATACAAAGAAGGATTGTGTAGTTCTGGAGGGAACCAAAAAACCTGCCGGCACATGGGACGGACAGTCGGTGACAGAAAATTTCTACGTTGTTTATGGACTAAGAGGCCTTGGCTGACTGGCTAGCTCTATGTAATTTTCTAGAGCAGTGATGCTGGGCTTCTCTATGCATTTTTGGAGAGTAGTGAGGCTGGCTAGTTCTACACAATTCCAGAGAACAGTGTAGCTGGCTTGGGCTGATCTGCGCATTTCTGGATGGCAATGTAGTTGGGCCAGTTTCTACGCAATTTTGGATGGTAGTACATCTGGTTAAACTACGCAATTTTCCAGAGCAAAGCTACCTGTCCTGCTCTGCACAATTTTAGAGTGCAGGGAAGCTGCTAGGCTGATCTACACATTTCTAGAGGGGAAGACAATTTTCCTTCTAGATTTGTGCAGTTTTTCCCAATAGCTGGTTGACCAAATGTGAACCAAGTGTTGGGTGTGCTTGTGTTTGACCTACGGGACAAGTGAGTTGAAAACAAGTTGTGAAACAATAGATAAACTCAAATAAACATAAGTACCTCATCAGTACAAGATAGTTGCGATGATTTCGAGGAGGGGGGCTCCAAAACAAAGCAAAGGAAAATTTTGGAGGGTGGTTGTAACCACTACAACAAGTTAGAAATTTGTTGTCCATGCACAATAGAGAAGGTTTTGTAGGTTGAAGGTGTCTAGTAGTGTCAGACACCCTTGAACAGTTAAATGAAGCTAGCTCCCTTACTCACGCAACATGGAAAATGAAAAAAAGGAGGGTGATAATTATGAGGAGTGGACCAATGGGTCTATAAGGGGAATACATAGGTGGTAGGTGGGGGCCATCTCACCCAGCACACTAAGCCCACTACCACAAGAATAATAAAAGGACAAGTATGAACTTCATTTGTACCAAGATTTCATTCCCAAAATGGTAAGAGAGGCCCACTACATCATTGAGAGCTGAGCTAGCCACCATCATGGGTTCCCTAGGCTACTACAAAGGTGTTGCAAGGTTGAAAAAAAGGTCTTATAGGAGACATAGTAGGTTCTACAAGAGATAGTCTGCTTGCTACAGGATTGTCCCAAGAGGCAAAAAGGGGTCCTATCTTGAGCATTATTGGCCACAAAAACCTATAATTTTGAAGGAGCCTCCAAGGGAAGGGTAAGTAACCAATTATCTTCACTTCCTATACAAAAAAAAATGTATAATTGTTTATATTTTTTCCACAGAAGAATCTTGTAGAAAACTCCTAAAAGTACAAAGAAATTGAAGTTATATATTTTTCTTGTAATATGAGCATGATAGTAAGAGAATGAGCTTGTTTTGAATTGGCCATGCAACTTTTATTCCCCTAATCAACAAAGGAGAACTATTCCTCTTATCTCTACTCTAGAACTCTAAGTTGATCTGAAAATTGATCCCACATCCAAGAAGGAGAAGATAAGCTAATAAAGAATAATTAGAGGATAGAGAATAGGGAGATAAGACAAAAGAAAAAATAGTTGAGGAATGTTATGAAACCAGCTTACAAAAATATAGAAAATATAGATCAACACCTTAAAAATAAGCCTCTTCGAGGGGGAAACCTCCTTTACATTACACAAATGAACAATTCTTGGATGATACAAATGACAAGACCTCCTTTCTATATATAGGAGTGTAAGGGGTCATAATATAATCAGAGTCGACATAACAATAATAATGTAAGGGCACAAAAATAACAATAGTGGACTTCTATGGGGCACAATAACAACAATATGGGTACTACATGAGCACAACAATGTAATAAGGGGGTTGCACTAATAAAAATAAGGGTTTACACTAGTAGTATAGGGACCTAACATGCCCCTCTCCTTCAAAAAGTGTTGTCCTCAATGCTTGAGTAGTTTTGGATGCTTCTGTATAAAATTCTCATCCTCCCATGTGGAATCCTCAGCGGATAAGTTCTTCCACTTGATGAGATACTCTAAAATTGATCGATTTCGTAGCTGCCGATTTCTTATTTTTGTGATTGCTTCTAGTTCCAATATGATTTTTCCTTCCTCTTCAAGTTCTAAAAATATTGTTTGAACCAGGATCTTCTCACCTATAACCTTCTTTATGCATGAAACATGAAAAATGGTTGCACTCAGGAAGATGCAGGAAGCTCCAATTGGTATTCCATAGTACTAGTCTTTTGTAACACCTTGTACGAACCATAATACATTAGTGATAATTTGTTATCCTTCTTATCTTGCTTGAGGAACATTTTATTGTATGGTTGTAGTCATAGAAATACCCAGTCACCTACATCAAAACTTCTTTTGCTGCGATATTGATCTACCTGTTGTTAATTTGATTTTGCGCCAACGTGAGGTTATCCTTTAAAAGTTGGAGAACTTTTTGTTGATGCTTGATGTTATCTTTCATTGCTCGAACGTTTTTCTTCTTGATATGTCCTTCTATCTTGAGAGTTTGAGAAGTGGTAATTCCTGCCAATGCATTACAAGATATGGTCAGATTCATTTCTTCTTTCTCTGGGGTTGGTTCCTGGTGAGTGTCCCTTTATTTCGATGTTTCCTTATCCTTTTCTTCCTGATATTTCACTGCTTAAACCTTATTCTTCTTGATATGTCCTTCTATCTTGAGAGTTTGAGGAGTGGTAATTCCTACCAATGCAGTACAAGATATGCTCAGATTCATTTCTTCTTTCTCTAGGGTTGGTTCCTGGTGCATATCCTCTTCTTTTGACGTTTCTTGATCCTTCTCTTCCTCATCTTCACAATATATGTAAAATAATTTCCTCTCAGCACACTTATGACCTTTAATGTATTTTCTATCACAATTGTAATAGAGCCCTTTTTCTTCGTTTTCTTCCAATTGTTGTGGTGTCAACCTTGTAGGTTGTGGAAGGCTAGGATAAACAACACTTCTATCTTTATAATTGTGAGTGGTAGGATTTCTTGTTGCCATAAATTTGCTTTCAATTTTCTTTCTAGCCTGAATGCCTTCTCCAATGAATCAGGTTCCCTAAGACAAACCTCATGTTGAATGTTATCCCTTAAAATCCCTATGAAGACATCAATATTCTGCTTCTCCAGAATATCATTTACCCTTATATTCAATTTTTGGAAGTTCTCAATGTGCTCTTCCATTGAACCTTTTTGTTTGATATTTATCAATTGGCTAAAGAATGGGTTGCTCTTTGTATCCTCATAATGTGCTATCATTTCCTCTATGAAAATTGACCACATGACAAGTGGTTTACGAGAAAAAATCCCTTTATACCATAAAAATTGATTTGGTCCTAAATATAAAGATGAAATATGTACCTTTTGTAACAGTTGCACCTCATGTAGATCAAAATATTGCTCCATCTGTAGTATCCAATTTACCAGATCCTTTTCATCAAACTTCCTCATATCGCTTTTTGGAATGAGGTGTGTCTTTGTTCCAACGTTAGAGTCAATGAAATCATGATTAATATTTCTTTTGTTCTCATTATGAGTTTCCTCTACTATCTTTTCGCCATTAAGAAACCTTTCTTGTAGCAACTTTGTCAAACCTTCCTTCAAACCTTCCATGTCTTTCTTCAAATCTTCAATGTTTTCATTCTTCGAATCATGATTAACATTTCTTTTGTTTTTTCTGTATTCAAGCTTCTGTGGTCCATAATGAATTAAACAAAGTCTTTCGATAGAAATCACATAAGAGAATTTTTTGGCCGACGCATTTCGAACAAACAAGTGTGGTTCATCATCAAGACCAGATGAAGAGGCGGACCATGGCAAAGGCTTAAATAGAGAGCAATGTAGAGACATAATTTCAAGTAACGGCTATATTTGAACAATAATGTTTAAATTATAATATTAATTTATTAATATATTAAAAACAAATATTATTAAGTAACGGCTATATTAAACGGCTAGTTTTTGAAAAAAAAAATAATGATATTATTTCATTAATTTATTAAAAATATTAATAGGTAACGACTATATTAAACGGCTAGTTTTTGAAAAATAATATTTAAATTAATTTATTAAAACCAAATATTACTAGTTCTTGAAAAATAATATTTAAATAATGATATTAGTTTATTAATTTATTAAAATATTAATATGTAATGGCTATATTAAATGGCTAGTTTTTGAAAAAATATTTAAATAATGATATTATTTCATTAATTTATTAAAAATATTAATAGGTAAGAGCTATATTAAATGACTAGTTTTTGAAAAATAATATTTAAATTAATTTATTAAAACCAATTATTACTAGTTCTTGAAAAATAATATTTAAATAATGATATTAGTTTATTAATTTATTGAAATATTAATATGTAACGGCTATATTAAACAGCTAGTTCTTGAAAAATAATATTTAAACCGTGATATTAGTTTATTAATTTATTAAAAACAAATATTAAAAAGTAATTGCTATATTAAACAACTAGTTTTTTAAAATAAATAAATAAATAATCAAAGTCAAATTTTAAAAGAGGGGAGTCAAAGATTATAAAAACGAGTGAAGACCCTAATTGAGACAAGATCATTTGATAAATAACTAATGGAAATAAAATAAATTAAATTAAAAATAATTAATGGAAAAATAAATAAATAAAACAAAATATACACAATTCAAAATATATGTATATATATATATATATATATATATATATATAACTAAAATTAAAATAAATAAATAAAAAACAGAAAATATATATATATATATATATATATATATATATATATATATCCAAAGAAAAATAATCAATAAATAAAACGGGGTCAACAATAAAATATGGGGCTTAGGCACATTAAACAAATAACAAAAATACTAAAAGGAATTAAGAACGAATATGATGATAAAATCGATAAAAAAAACATGAAGGATCAAGAAAACAAACTATAATGAAGAATAAATCAGCAACAAATACTATAAAAAGGATGCCAATACCTACATAGATGAAAAAAAACAAACAAACAAACTAGGAGGACAAGACAGGGACCCAACTTCTACTAATATTCCAACCATCATCTCTATTCAAATTATTGGGTCTTTTTTCAATTTCTAGGGCCTCCCTCAATTTACGATGATGAAAATGACTAACCTTAGCAATGACTTGGGCCTCCTCAATGCAGATGTGATGCTTAAATTTATCTACATGCTCCGCCAAAGCAGAGGAGTAGGTCCTGCCATACTTGATGTTAGCAGCATGCTTATGAATCCTTTGATTAATTGAGTGACCAGTCTCACCAATGTAGGGAGTTCCACAAGAGCATGGGATAACGTAAACACGCTTCATATTCTTGGGTTCCACTGGGTCTTTTACAGATCTAAGGGAGCTCCGTATGGTATTTAAAGGCCGAAAGGTTGAAGCCACCTTATGCTTCCTTAGGATCCTTGTAATCTTGTCAATGGTCCCTTGGATAAAAGGAAGATGAACACCAAAAAATCAATCCTTGATATCTTTCTTTTCACTAGGACCTTTTCTAGCTTAGAGGAAAGCCTTAGTACATTGGTGTCTACTACCTCTTCGCCATTAGGAAGCCTTTCTTGTAGCAACTTTGTCAAACCTTCCTTCCAATATTCCATGTCTTTCTTCCAATCTTCAATGTTGTTTTTCATACCATCAATCTTAGCTTCCATTCCATTCATCTTAGATTCCATCTTTGCTTATGTTACTTTTTGTGAGAGTGAAATTTGTTGCACTTGGTCTCGTAATTTAGATATATCATGTTGCATTTATTCCTCTTCTTCATGAGAGATGCTAGAGCCTTCAAGTTGCTTACTAGGTGTTCCCATTTTCTTTCTTCGGAGCATCAATTAATGATAATTATTCTTCACTATTCCCTTTGAACTTCAGACTAATTTTTCAACCCAAACTTATGCAAAATTTTAAAAAGACTACGCACCTTTTTTTTGCTTTGTAGAAGCTCGATATTGAATATGTTGTATCTCTGTAATTGTAGATCTCCTAGGTCTGAAATTTCTTCTTGTGGTAGCCCTCTGAGTTCTATTTCCAATGCCACCAGTCTAATCAAAATTGGTTTCTCCAAGAAAGAGTTATGCCTAATCTCCTACGATGCCCTGATTATATAATTTTTCAGTAGAGCAAACTTGTATGGCATGCCACGTGTCACTGTTTCGACCTTTGAATCTGAAAAAGATACATAGAAAGCTACAATCTATCCTATTTCTATAACTTCTTATGAAATTTCAATCTGATGCTCAAAGAGAAAGTTATGACAATATTCCCAAGGTCACCTGCTTAGAATGTAATTCGAGAGTCTTCAAAAACCCTAACTTTCTCAGATCATATCTCTGAAATATAGCGTGAAAATATCTGAAATTTGGAACCAAGCATCATCAAGATTTCAACTAGATGGGGTTTTAATTTCAGAGTCTGAACCTTCGTAGAAACACAATTATAGTAAAAGTTCAATGATGACCTGTTTGATATGGAATTATGGAGCTTGCAAAAACCCTAACTTCCTCAGATCATATCTCCGAAAATGTAGCGAGACAAGATCTAAAATTCGTACTCGGGGTTCAGAACGATTTCGAATCAAATGGGTTTTGTTTTTAGCTTCTGAAACTTTGTAGCGAAAAAATTATAGCGAAAATTCCATAATGACCTGTTTGAAGCAACGAAACCCTAGAATCCAAAGCTCTTATACCAAATGTTATGAAACCAGCTCACAAAAAGATAGAAAAGATAGATCAACACCTTAAAAATAAGCCTCTTCAAAGGTGAAACCTCCTTTACATTACACAAATGAACAATTCTTGGATGATACAATGACAAGACCTCCTTTCTATATATAAGAGTCTAAGGGGTCATAATATAATCAGAGCTGACATAACAATAATAATGTAAGGGCACAACAATAACAATAGTGGGCTTCTATGGGGCACAATAATAATAATATGAGTACTACATGGGTACAACAATATAATAATGGGGTTGCACTAATAACAATAAGGGTTTACACTAGTAGTATAGAGACCTAAGAAGGAAGAAGCAGAAGAAGAGGCACAAATTGTGCTAAACACTAAAACAACAGTGCCTAAGAAAGACCTAATCAGACTTATTGTGACACAAATAGAAAAATGGATAACTCCAGAGGCCATTGGGCAATCATCTAAGAAAAAAAGAGAAGAAGAAGGAAACAAAAGGAAAGAAGGCATTCACCATCAAAATATAACTCAAACCATAGTGATGAAAAGAGGTTTTCCAAGAGGTCTCTGATCTCTTCTAGCTTGTGTCCAAGGCCTAGAATATGTTATAGAAAGGTAAGAGAAAAAAATAGGCATGAGGTGAAATTTTAGTTAATATATGATAGATTCTGTGAGTTGCAACAAGAGAAACAAAGCTGCTACAGGAAGGGACACATTTTCTACAAGAGAAGACAGAGTGTTATAGGAAAGTTGCAAAAAAACTAATTTTGAGCAACTTTTTCACCAAAACCCTAGATTTGAAGAGGGACATCTAAAGAGAAGGGTCAGTAAACATTTTTCTCTTCCATCTGTGGACAAGAAACCTGCAAAACCTCTTATTCCTTCAACAATGAATCCTGTAACAAAATTATGATAACCATTTGAGAATAAAAATTTGAAGGTGAATGTTTCTTTTGAGTTAAGCAAGATTGAAAAGGAAATGTAATTGTTTTTTAGTTGGGTATGAAGTTTTCCTTCCTCTATCCCGTATGGATAAAACTTCACTTTTACCCCTATAGTAGATTGGGAGTACTGGTTTGCCAAACTTTGTAAAATCACAATGACAATCATGGTGGGGTGGCTTCAATTGAAGAGAGTCCACAAAATCACCAAGGATGTCAATTATCATATGTGTTGTGAAAACTTGTATCATGGGCAAACTTTTTAGACATAGACAAGAAGACTTTTTTTAAGACACAAGCACAAGCCTAATTAGAACTTGGAGAAAAGGATGGATCTATATAAGAAGAAGTTGGAGAGGTATAGGAAGAGGATGGAGCAAGAGAAAAAGTGGCAAAACTCCTTTTGAGGTAGCTCGGGATGTTAAGGAGGCCACCAAGTCCATGAATGAGGCACAATTAGGTCACTAAGTTGCTCAAAGGATGAGCAACACTTTCAATAGGGGGATATGGTGGGCCTCCAAATTAGACACAAATTAAGGCCCATATGACCATCCTTCAACACATTAAACCTCTCTTTTTGCATTATAAGACGTATTTTATATTTAATATGTTCATTAGGAAGGTTTAGAGATAATTGCATATTTTCTCCTAATATTATTTATTTTTGTAGAATATTGAGAGAATATTGAGTAAATTCTGAATGAGGTAATATAGGGACTTGCTCCCTACTATAGGATGGACCAATATTGGATAAAAAATGAACAAAATGTCATGAAATTATTGACAAATTATGGAGCTCCAGTAATTGAGAAAATTTAGGAATGTGTTCCCTCTCATTTACTGAAGATTCCTATTGTTGGGAACCAGGTCCACTTTTTGAGGGATTTTGGAGGGGAAAGTTGCCTCCTTTCAAGGAGAATTCTTCCTCGTCACTTTGTATAAGTACCAATTCAAATTTTCCTCTAGAGGCATATATTTATTGGTCTTCTTATGGAGAAAACTTGTTATTTAGTAGCTCCACTTTCATTTCTATCAGGGATGTACTTGGATTGATTCAAATAATGAAGTTTGGTGACATTTTTAGCTTCTAAGTCTTGGTTTACTTCATAGGACTCTTTGAATTCTTAGGCTTGACCATTCTAAGAGCCTCATATATCTCTTGGATAATCTCTTTAATTCCTTTGAATGTTTTTTTCACTTGCATCTCTTATTTATGCATTTACTATTCATGTTTCTTTTGTCGTAGGTTATATTGATCAAATGATTGAAGTGACTTGTTTTACAAATTATTTATAGAGTCACAAGAATGATTCATCCTTAGAACAGATTTGAGAAGTCATATTCATCATTGAGCTAGTTCGATTGTTTTATTAGTTCACAAATCTAGAATTTCTGGAAGTCCCCTGTAGCAAAATAGTAGCAATTTTTTTCTTTTTTTTTATAATGTGTTAATGAGCATCATTCGAGTTGATTACACTTGGATTGGGTCACAAAAAAAATCCAGTTAGTAAAAAAATTCACCCCATAACATTTAAACTTGATTAGGTTAGGCATTTGATAGGTTAATTAGCTCACTAATTCTTGAATTTCTTGTTTTTTTAGTAGTAATTTTCTGTTTTTTTAGCACATGTTAACAGGGGTATTTTTGAGTTATTCCACTTGGAATGGAGTCCTAGGACATTCTAATTTATAACAAAAAATATCCCATATTATTTTCATTCAATTTTCTTTGGAATTTGGTAGGTTATCTTGAGGAGTAGCAGCCCTGTACTAATCTTGTTACTCCTGCAGCAGTCATGTAGCACTCTTGTAGCAACCCTAAAGCACGTGTAAATTTGACCATATTTTATCTAGAAGCTTGGTTTTTATCTCTTAGGATTGAATCATGACCCCTACACTCTGAATCTGTGATTTAGTAATACCAAATACCTCTTAAGCCTTACGTCTTCTCCATTACAATTCATCTCTGTAGTTTGGATTAGTTGACAGATTCATGACTTGAAGAGCATAATGATGATTTTCATGATTACTTTATGAAACACCTTGTGAACTCTATTGAAAAAAAATATATCTTGAATGCAATGATTAAATAATTATTTTATGATTAGGTTTTATTTCATGCATCTTAATCTAGGGTTTCCACTTCCAACATTGTTATTTCTATTATATAAAATAGGCTTCTTTTTAATGTAACATCTACACTCTACAAATTGGTTAATATTTTTGCAAGCAAGATTAGCATTTACATTCGTTCAAAGTAGAATAGTCTTTCCTTTCTACAAAAGTCACTAGGATCTCCTCTCTTCAAAAGTAATTAGGTTTTATTTCTGCAAAAGTAAATAGGTTTTCTTTTTTGCAATCAGGATTAGTTGTGCTTTTTCTTTCTACAACCATAGAGTACTATAGTTTCTTGCACCAACGTAGGTAGAAGTACACCATCTACTACACATAAAGTGTTGCAACCTCTTAAGTTTGTACAACATTGCATTAGGTCAATGAAATAAAGACACATTGCATGTTGCACATATAGTGATGACACCTCTTAAGTTTGTAAGAACCCTGGGTTGATAATTTAAGTTGGTAGCCTTGGGAGTTGCAACATTCTTGTTGCAATACTGGGGCTCATCACTCATCATTTGCATCTATTTTCAATTGAAATTTCTTATGCTTGTGCAATGTTTTTCATGAGGTTCCTAATTCTTTTGCCATAGATTTTATCAATAGATTTTCTTTAGTAGTTGATGAAACCACTGTTGTTTGTATTTCTCTATGTGCATCTAGATCACTTTTCTTTATATTCCAATTGATTTTAGAGAACTAATTATATTTTGAATCACATTCTCCTTCACCTTTTTATCTTTTGTTGATTTTTGAATGCCCAATAGTGTTGTATATTCTTTTAATTTCTTTGATGTTAAGAGACCTCTCAAATGAGTGTGAACTGTCACTTTTCCATAATTGAAGAACTTATCAATAATGATCTTAACATAGTATCGTATAACATGGTCAGATTTTTTATCTCCATATGTGGCAGTGTCGACATTTTCTAACATCTCATCATTAATATTGATTTCCCATGTACATATGAGAATTTAATGTAAATGAGTATAAATAGACATTAAATAACTAGATTAAAAAATAGAGAATGAAATTGAAACTAGTAAATATGTATAATTTCAATAATAAATGACAAATATATACATTCCTATGGGTGGTTCAACTTCTTCTTCACTTGAATCTATTTCAACATCTTCAACATCATCAATGACTGGTTCATTTTCTTCTTCACCTTGTCTTTCAAAATTTTCAATCTCATCATCAATGTTATGACGAAAATATCTATCTGTTTACATTGCAAAATATTTTTTAAATTAGTTCATCAAATAGAAATTAAATTACACAATACACTATTAAATTTTAAATACCATTTATAATATGTACATTTACATACCTAGTTCAACTTCTTATTGAGATTGATTTTTGCTTTTAGTATTTAAATGTTTTTCCTTCTTCTTTTTTTGTAATAGTTTCTCGAGTATTCTCTAGAACCTCAATGTCTCTAATTCGATCATATTTTCTCTTGCAATTTCTTCAATTCCCCGTGATATATATATATATATATATATATATATATATATATATATATATATATATATATATATATATATATATATATATATATCAAAGCAAAAAAATTATACTTTCAAAAAAAAAATTATAATTAAGGAGAAGAAAGTGGGAAATAGACATTTTCATTAAAAGTTTGAAAAAAACTTTAATAGTAAAACCTTAAAAAATATTACTTATGCTATCCATAATCTTATTTACCTATTCCATAAATTTGCTACTAAAAAACGTTTACTATCTAAAAGCTAGCCCAAAAAAGTTCAATATCCAAAAGGTAGATCCAAAAATATTTGCTATCCATTTAGCATTGTTAAACTTAGTAGCTTCAATATTAAACCCTTGTGATAGGCAACATTAATAAGCTTGAATAATAATTTGATCTAGAAATATAATGACACACTAGCATTGACAATACATCCTAAATATTCATAAAATCAAATCCTGAATAGAAAGCTTTGACAATCTCATCTTAAACCAACAATTCAACATTTTTCAATAAGAAACTCAATGAAAGACGTGATAAAAAAATTTTTGTAAATCATGATCATAAGCATATCATAGATTTACATATGTAAATTGAGTTAAGGTAAAGAGAACCTTTTGTATCCATCCAAGGTATGCATGGGATTGGGATCAATGGTCATAAACTTTGGCCAAAGACTTTTTTATCCAATTACTTTATTCTTGTTGGTTGCAAACTTGAGAGACATCATCCCAACAGAATTTTTCCAGCAATGGCCTTTCCTTTCATCCACATGGTCATCCTATCATTGTCCATTTATTCTTATGGACCCAACCAACCGACTTAGTTGTCATACTCTTCCTTCTTGCCTTAAATTGCCTTTAATTCATACATTGAGCTTAATTTGAGTCAAACTTCCTTGTGGGATTCCACTCAGCTATTCCCTAGAGCTCCATTATCTTACCTACATGCCCAACAAGCTTCCCAAGACTTAAGACATAGAAGGAAAAACAAAGAAAATGAAGAATCATAAAATTTCATAACAACAATACAAAACCATAAACAAGGTAGCACGGTCATGCATAAGTCAATAGTAAAAATGACGAATCAATCATAAAATCAATTGAGGAACACAAAACATAAACATTCAAAAACCACAACAACTCAATCCCCATGAGCTTTTGTGTTTCTAAGGGTTCATGAATAAAATCTCAGTCTAAGCCTTCTTCAATATTTCATCGCAACCTTTTGAACTTGTACTACCCCCCAAATTTCTCCAATAAGAGTTCCTTCAATTATTATGAGTGTACCTTGAAGGAATTCCCCATATTATTTTTTTATTCCAGCATTATACCTTTCTGGGTCAAATGTATGAGAGCTCTTACTAGCTACTCTTTTCTTGTTGTGCTAATCTCTTTATGTGCTACCACATACATTTAATTGTTAGCATCATCCATGCAAATTACACATTATTTGTTGCCCTGTCATGCGATCCCAAGCATGTTATTGTGCAACTACACATACATCTCAATTTATTTATTAGTCACATATCTCAAAATCAAGGATATAATTAGGCATACATATATCTCAGAATAATTTTCAAAATCAAGATTTCTATGGACCTGAGCATGTCAGTTCATTTATAAGCATGCTTACACAGGTTTAAAATCTATCTTTTGCAAGCAATAATTATAGTCAACCTCCTTACCAAGACCACCACTGTAAAATTTCAATAATTGCAACCCCTTTAAAATTTTAACCAACATTATCAATTCCAAAGGTAAGCCTTCTTGTTAAGGCCGGTAGTACTCCATAAGTTTAACCTCTTTTCCAAGGCTAGCAATCATGCTATCTGCAATCTTAACGGGGTTAGTTACAAAACCATATGTCACATCAACATATGCCTACTATTCCTAGCCCCTTACTAAGGGTAGAAGGAAGTAGTTACTTTGATGACTTGACATCCAATGTCCCATTATGGAAATGGGATCTAATGTTTTTTAATTTTTTCCTACTTTCTCAAACCATAAAAGGGATGATACCATTGTGTTCATCTCATCGAGACCCTTCCAATGACATAAAATTTGGCTCGTCCTAGATCAAAATATATGGCCAATCAAATTATAGTCTATCAAATCTCACCTAACCTGCCACTTGACACCTACGTGGTCCCCACATGGTGTGCACAAGGCTACCCAAGTCATCTACCAACCCACTCATGCTAGGTCATGATCCTTTTTTCATAGCTCACACATATATATTTATATAATGTGCTATAAGTGTGAAACCCCCTTCCATACCTTCCAAACATTGTGTTCCACCCCCCTCTTGTAATATCACCCCAGGGACAAAATATCAGCAGGTTCCTTCATAGTCCCCCATCAAAAACGTCGAAGAAGAATGGCTATGATTATGTGGAAATACACATCATGCCACCATGTCAAAATTTATCGAAGGGCACTTTCATCCAATCACATGTGGTTTACCCCCTTGTGAACACCTTCTGTAACATGTTACGTGACTTCCCCTAACCGTTGTGTCTGTGGACTCCACCATGACCACATCACCCTAGGGATAAATCCCGATGGAGTTGCACCACACACCACTAGAAACCGCTAGGGATGAAATGCCAAGGTGACATCAACAAATTTTATATCTAGGGTGATGTCACTCTCCATGTCACTCCCCTCTGAGAGAGCCATGTGTCACCCATTTGCAAGCCACTTGGCCCCACAAAAACCCCACATTTTACTCACACATGTCTTTCTCCCAGTTTTCCACATCGCATTGTGGCCACGTCATGTGCCACATAGGTCATGAGTCCCACTAGTTCTCCAATGCAAGGAAAAGTTTAATTTTCATATTATAGAAATTATATGAGTCCTCTGTTGGGTTACATCTAATGTTGGGAAAAATCCTAGAAGTTATGCCCCGACCTCCATTTGAAACCTCTGAGGTCCATCCAATGGTGGGAAGTGTATACACCAACCCATTTTCTGAGATCAAATGGGAGGTCCCCAAAATAACACGTCGTCCTGATGTTTAAATCCTAAAGAGTTCTGAGTCAGCCTCCGCTCCAATTCTCTAGTGCAATTCTTCCTAGATGACAAATTTCCCATCGCTTGATAGTTTTTCCTCCCATTTGTTGTCGATACATCCTAGAGTTTGGTCATGACACCTGGTTGTATGAGGCTTAGAGCTTGAGTCTCCTTGTTCCTCTTGGCTCTAAACTTCCAGCCCATGTCATATGTGTGTATTTGTATGTTTGGGGCTTTTTCCCACCCTTAGTGCTCAGTCATGGTGATTCTATTATATATATGGCCTATTATGATTCAAGGGTTGGGTATTTAATTCTTTAAGGTTTGTCCCGACACAGCCACGCATATATATGTATTATGAAGCTTCATAGTTATATCCCTCCTGATCTTTCAACAGGGCCCAACCCAGTCCATTCTGCATATATCTATATATATATATATATATATATATATATATATATATATATATATATATATATATATATATGTATATGTATATATATATATATATATGTATATGTATATATATACATATATATATATATATATATATATATATATACATATATATACATATATATACATATAGATATATATATACATATACATACATATATATATATATATATGTGTGTGTGTGTGTGTGTGTGTGTGTGTGTGTGTATATATATATATATATATATATATACATATATATATATATATATATATATATATATATATATATATATATATATATATATATATATCTATAAAGTTATCCTTCCCAAACTTAGTAATGTTAAAATGAGGCTTAATAACTAGTTCTTTTTAGCTTCATAACAAATAATATAGAGATCAATCCATTCATTTTCACTGAACAAATTGTGAGCTCATAACAACTCAAAAATCTATAGGTCTCTTAAACTAATAATAAGCATAAAAATATCTCATAATAGTTCAGATATCTACTATTCCCTTGGGCTAATAATAAACATAAAATGAGATCATGAATGCATACAAGAATCCATGCAATTACCCAAAAATATTACATGAAATCAACATTCCTCAGCCAAGTAGGAAAACACATTCCATATTAAATCACATGCATAAACAAAACATTAATTCAATACCATTACATGCATTAAGCCAAAACATCAAACATATGCATAGCATTCAATATACATAGGCTTGAGTATACACTTATATGGTAAAATGTGCTTAGCGACTAAGATGAGGACTTCGACTCTCGACCCAACCTTACACACATTGTAGCCAAGCCTTTCATTAGAGAAATTTTGAGGTCTAAAATGGACCTAAAAGAAAACTATACAACAAAAATCAACTTTATAAGAACCAATAGGATTCAATATGATGATATCAACCAAGGGGAATGATTCACCATTTCTGGAGTAAACAGGGAAAACAATAAAAAAAAGTACTTTTTCAACTCATATTTTAACTTACCTTTTGATGATTTTACTCAAATTTTGAGTGAGATCACACGTCGGATGTGAAATTTAATTTTGCATCCAAGGAGTACTCATGTTGCATACTTTCGATTGACTCTATTACACAAAAAATGTGAAATACATGAAAAATGTGATTGCAATCATGTTTTTTCATGTATTTCACATTTGTCATGTAGTAGGGTCCATTTAAAGTATGCAACATAGGAACTCCTTGTATGAAAAAATAAATTATGCATCCAATGAGTGCTCCCAATCGAAATTTAAGTAAAATCATAGGGAGATAAGTTGAAAATATGGGTTGAAAAAGTAGTTTTTTCTTTCTTCCCTCCAAAACTTGATGAGATAATTTAATATTATTAAATTTTCCACTATTATTTTATAATACTCCTTAGGAGGCCCATTTTGGACCTCAAAATTTCTCTAATGTGCAATACTCACCCTCGAGCCAAATTTTAGAGCTTAAGGATGAGTGCTTAAGGGATTAAACTAATTTTTCACCTGAAACATGGACTTGAGAGGACCATCCTCCTCTACCCACCAACTACTTCATGTAGTCAATATATCAGAGGGAATCCATAGGTCCACCTCCTCTACTTGTTGATAGTGCTCAACCCACCAACATTCAAGGGGTATCCCCGATTTATGGTCCCAATTAGACGTCACATCATTTGGGATATGATCCCCATCTGGAATATGGACTAGTTGTCGATTTCTTAAATATTTTCCTTGGCTCTAATTGTTAGCAAGAGAGAGGAATGCAAAGGTGCCTTCGAAAATCAAGTGAATGTGTGTGGTGAGTGTTTGGTTATAAGTGTGTCATGGTTCTTCTACTGTGGAGGGAGAAAAGAAAGTGAGCCTCTAAGAGATAGGTAATAGTACCACCCTAGTAGAGACACCTGTAACCAGGAAGGATCTCTCTAACATCCAGCGGAATAGTCCACAAAGATGCGAAAGTCAATAGAACCAATCAACAAGAGAGATCTATCTAATATCCAGCGAAATAGTCCACAGGGACGTCACAATAATAGTAACCATTACAACACATTCTCAATATGATAAATATGAAAATAATCGAAATAGATCAACTACTTTAGCACAGATGAAAGAAAACATGATTTCAAACATCCACAGAATAGTCTTACAAATGTGTTTACCATGGGGCTTCTTATATTAAGTAAAAGTTCTAAGACACATGTATACAATGAAAACCACTAGCTCGAATAGTGGAGCATTGGAGCCACTCCTTGCTCCCCAAAAGAACTAGCTTGTCTCTCTAATGCTTTGCAGGAGGAGCCAAGGTGAAAAGTCCTTTGCCCATACAATTAGGGTCTATCTATAACCAATGAGGTGATCCTTCCTATGACTTTTCACCTTTACATGAATCTTCACATTTTGAATGTGTCCTTTAGACTTCCACTTTACAATACATTTCGAATAGATAATTACATAATCTACAATAATGATGTGGCATATGACAACTCATGACATGACATGACATGACACTACTAACATGGACTTCTTGATGACATGGAAATGTCAAGCCACATCTTTGTGTCTTGCTACATGTCTTCTTGAGGATGCTCTTTTATCCACCTCGTTATGGCTTAGAGGTAAGGAGTCTTCAATGATATCAAGTCTTGAGCTTTAGTTGTAAACTAGTGTCCCTTTTGTCTTCTCTTGATTGATCAACTTGCATAATTGACTACACAAGTCTCTTTCGAGATGTTTCCCTTCTCCATCTCCTTCTTCATCATCTTGTCATGGTATGATAGATTGCAGGCATCTACAATTCACTCATTACGAGACGCCATCAGTCTGATAAAACACCTAATATAAGATGGTACATGTTGATCCGCTGACTGAGCTAGAATCGGTACTAGGCTAGGAGAGAGGCTCAATGACTATGTAATTGTGAAACTCAGGAGCTCAGGGGTGAAGCTTGAGGTTGCATGCTACACAATCCATAGTCCAGGCTAGACTAAGGAAGGAAATTATGTAGTCTAGGAGGTTAGTGTGACAGGCTGAGGAATGGGTAGTGCTTCATCCCATTGTGTAGTTTTGGGAGGCAAAGGAGTTTGGATAAATATGAAATTGCACAGGTTGAGATCTCAAGGTATGAGATTGAGCTTAGAGATTGTGCAATACATAGTTGAGGCTAGGCTGGGGGGTTGGATTGCACAATTCTAGGGGCCAAGGTCCAAGCTTGATCACTAAAACTGAGCAATGAGTAGTACTGGGGGGGAGGGGGACTATGTATTGCATAGTATCAAGGAGAAGGTGACATTTTGAGGGTTAAAACTACATAATGTGTAGTTGTGGAAGGCCGAATGAGGCTATGATGGTGGGAAATTTTTGAAAATTGGTTAAGTACAGGGGCATTGAACTGATGTGATCAGTGACATGACTTGACTGTTACCACACACTTAGAACACTTGACTACACAATAAAATATATCATATGTGACGCATGAACCAAACATTTCCCTCAGTGCGACAACTTTGTGATGACTTACGACAAGTGCGACACCAAAGATACACTTTGCAATGACTGTGACGACACTTGTGTGACAATGCTTAAAAGATTGGGAATGAGTGTGATGGATGCTTACATGGTTAGATTAACTCATTCACACAAAGATAACCCCTTGAAACCACCAAAATAACCTTATACACATTATACAACATCTTACATGTGAAAATACAACATTTTTCCTTTCTTGCAAAAGGGGCCAAAACACTTAAAAAACACATAGAATGGACTTCAATGTTTGCAACGAAAAAATACAAGACCAAGGTAGGCTCTGAAATTTGGTGCAAGCCAAAATTTGGAGGGTGTTGTAATAGCGACAACATTTTGTGACACACTGGTGGAAATACAACTTCTCTGTCTATGTCAACTATTTTGTGCAAGGTCTCAGTTCTTTAGGGAGTATTGATTCATCGTACACTTCCCCACTTACCCTATGAATAAACATGGTCCCCTTTGTGCCTTTCTCAGTTGAATACAAGCATAAGATTCACCAATATCACAATGTTTTGAATTGGAAAGGGTAGTTTGGTTTGCAAGATTTATATTTTTAGAGTATAGTTTTTCATCTCTGGTGTTGCTCCACTACCAGCAAACCTAAACAGTACCCTGACAGAGTCACTATAGGAACACAAACGTTGCTCTGCTGCCAATGAGCCTAGACAATACCCTAGTGGAGTTGCTTTCTTCACCTCTATATGAAGGAAGCCTTTATCTTCTTTCACCTTTATTTATATATTTAAGAGGACTATGCATTGACACTTATTCATTTTGTGGGTAGAAGAGGAATCCTGACTTATTGACATCATGAGAGGTTATTCCTTCAGAGAAGCATATAGACACATTTGATTTAGGTTTGCTCATTTATATTTTTCCTCTTTTACTCATCTACTTATTGAATAAGCGTTAAAACACCAAAACATAAGAACCAAGTGTGGCATAAGGTTTCCAGAATAGACACAAGGATCATGGTTTGACCAAAAAACTCCTTACAAACGGATCGTATTTTTTGTCAGAATTTCATCGACCAAAATATGCGACCCAAAACAAAGAAGGAGAATGAAAGTTAGCCAAATGTTGTAGTGTCACAAGACTCTTTTCAATTCAGCCACATGAAAAGAATCTAAAAAACACGTTCACATACGACACTCGTTTACACAAACAAAAACAAAACAAGACCAACAAACAAACAAGAAAGAAAGAAAAACTATGTAAATAGGGTAGGGGAAAACTTGAGATCATAATTGAAAATATTGTTTTAACTCTTGGCCATTAATAAGAAGTGTAACACCTTCCTCCCACATCTACCCGAGTAATTGGCCAACTAGGTTAAACATGTGATGAGAGGGTACTATGATATGATTCGACCTCCTAAGTCACGTCGAGGAAGTGGAACTAACAGAAACACACAATACAGACCTTCAACACTAGCAATAGAACTCATAGGAACCATCCCAACCTTTCTTCTAACTAGCCCCGAGTTCGACTGAGTCTTTAAGTTATTAAACCTTTGGAAGCTCCCATGCTATGGGCATTCCATTGTCTAGAGAGATTTAGATGCTACCACAAGCTTGCCTGCCTGTGTCCAGGGACTATTTCCAGTAGACATGTGCCAAAGTCTAGCCACTACCCAGAACTTGTTTTAACTTCTGGAATCCATTAAACACATGATGACAAGACTAATAAACCAAAAATGAACCCAGGGCTAGGCCTGACCATCCCCAACCGAGAGTGACATTCTTTAAAACGCTTGGCATCAATGCAATCTACAGGGGTAAATGACAGATCTAAACATAGGGGTCTCATACATATCTGGGATTCGCTATGAGGCATTGTTTCCTTATCACTTTAGTTGTTCTTTCATCCATTAATCCATAGATAAATTGTTCATTCACATACAAGTAAAAGCATGATGGGATCCATAAATAGCCACTATCATAATACATATTCATAACCAACATAATAACAAAAAAAATACCAAGGATAACAGCCATAGAATCCACATATAAATGAGTATAATACTCATGAGATAACAAGGATAAATAACCTCATATTAATGTTGCAAAATCCAACCTGGTATGGGACTACCACGTTCCACCCGAGTAGAATGGCTAAGCCAAATATATCACCATCCATTCACACCCATGCCATATTCAAAGCATGAATGTAGCATATCATAGAACACATCAATCCAAAACCATCTAAGGCTTCGAGAAGCCATCCACCTCAACCCATCAAACAGTGATTCCACCTCACGATCAAAAATCACAGAACCATCATCAGATTGGTCTCTACCCAAGCCTGCTAGGGCTCCAAAGTGTTTATTCAAGCCAAGGCTTCCAGGACTGGTAACTCAACCCACATATTTTTTTGGGTTGACAAAGCGTTTGTCCAACCATGGCTTCCAGGACTAGTAACTCAACACAAGTTGTTACAGGGCTTCTAGAGTTTGTCCAACCAAGGCTTTCAGGACTAGTAACTCAACCCAAGCCATTACAGGGCTTCCATAGCATTTGTCTATTGGGATGGGGTCCCTAGGGTAGAATTGAATTAAACTTAGTCATTTTTGTAAAGAATTTTGTAAAAGATGTAAATTATACACAAAATATGAACGCGGAGCATGCATATAGATAGAGTCAAAGGGGTCTTAGCCCCTTGTTTTTGGTTGGTTTTGAAGACTCACCCATGAGCCGGGGCCCATGGTATTGTATTAGGGAAGCTATAAATAGTTGAGTATTAGCGAGTCTAAGAAGTAAGTTTTGGATAGAGAATCAGGTACATTAAAAGTTTTGTTGTCTTTGGCAAGAGATAGTGCCAGAAGGCTCTGCTTCCTGTGCTTAGGTAGAGAAGGGAAGGCTCCTGCAGCTGAGTGCGCAGGAGGCCTGGGTAAATTTCGCAGTTGAGTGCGCAAACCCCTATAATTTTGTGTGTGGGTAGGAGAGTCTATAATCAGTGACTTGAAGATTAATAAAGACAGTCTTTCAAAGAATTACTAAGTATGTCTACTATATCTGTTTACGTTATATGCTGTCGATTAATGATATTTTTGTAAAATAATGATTGAATTCTACACGGATTTACTGAATTTGTATTAATAGTGTATGAAATGAATGCTTAGCCACTTCCATGAAATTACTGGCCATTTCTCTTATGTGTTCTAATGAATTTAGTAGATCTACACGAATTCTGATCTAGGGTTACTTGTTGATGTGCGAAAGTAGGTAAATCGATTGTTTAAGGTCCACAAGAACTGATCATGGACCTTCGCGAAGGTCCGAAGGCCGCTTTAAATTAGCTACAGGAACTAGCCCTAGAAGACTATCGATCTGCACAGAGGCATCTGTAAGGCGCTGGAAGACATCACACTAGTCTCTGGATGCAGAAACTTGGTTCTTGCATCCCCTAATATTGCTTCGGGTGAGACTGTAGCCTACGCTATGCAGGTTGTTTCCAAAAGGGCCAATAGTGTAGGGTTTTGTTGGTTAGAAAAACTAACTCTAAACCTAGATTAGGACCCCCTAAGCCAACAAATGGTTCTGTTGCCTGGACCAGGATCTGCTTAAAGAGATGTGTGGTGTCACATCATTGGAATCCAACTAAGAAATAAATTGAAAAGTGGTTAAATCAGAAGATTCACGAGTTTGCAACTCAAGAAAATAGTAATATGTGCCTATCAAAGGAGGATTGGTTGAATAGATATCTGTATATAGAGGTACATGAAATCTTCTTCTGTACTTTCCAAATTCAACTATATGAGTGGTTAGATAAAGATAGTCAAGGAAGGTGGAAGCTCAATAGTCCTATAGTGTGGACTCCAGAATTGGTGCAATGACTAGAGGCCTCTGAAAATAAGATCACGCATGCTATAAATCATTTGCTTGATCAAATTCTGGGAGGATCTGTTATGGAATTTGAAGTTGAAACCTCAATCATCTATAGCGAAGTGGAGCGAAGATTCTTCAAAGGATCGCGAGGTAATTATTTAAGGTCACTAAGTGCTTGGATTAAAATGACATTATGTGAAAAGTGGGTAATTCCATTACCTTGATGTTCAAAGCTACACAAAGTGGAAGGTTCTTTAGAAAACGTGAAGAATCAGGACCAGAGTATAGCCCATTGATTGGACCTCCTTCAAGTGACAACAAAGGGGTGGTACAGACTACACCGTGAAGTTTTGTTTAGCTAATAACTGAGGGTATTCGTAGAACACATTCTCCATCCACTCCACCCCCACCACATACACATTCACCCACACCTCCACCTCCACCACCATCATTCAACATGGTGAATGCAATGAAGATGTCGATCTTCAAGGGCATAAGATGTGAAGATCCAGAGTAGTTTTGGTTTGTTGCGAATGTTGTATAAATATCACAGCAAATCACCGATGATAATATAAAGAAGGCGCAGATGGTTACCACCTTCTAGGATCATGCGCTAACTTGGTACATTAAGTATTGTGCTGACAATCCTCATGCATCGCTAGCGGAAATTCAGACAACTTTGAACAAAGAATTTAGTAAGCCTAAATCCGAGGTGCAGTCGGTAATTGAATTTAAAGAGATCATGATGAAGGTTGAGTAGACACCTTGGGACTTTTATTAGAGGTTGAAGTACTAGATCAGATAGGTTAACATGCCAATCTCAGATAGCTAGCATCACGACTGGTTCATTGCGTCACTTTTGCCCCATTTAAGAATTTCTCTGTCATAGCAGAAGATAGTAATGTAGGCAGAAGCCTTAGAGATCACAATGTGGATGAACGCATCACCTATTTAGGACACAAACCTAGGGGTACATCAGATCCACTCGCAATTAGCAAGCCTACACTTGGAGTTACAGATTTTGAAGAAAGAAAATGGAACTAAGCTAGAAGTGTGTGAAGAGGTTTGGTGCTTCAAGTGCAAGGGCCACGGACATGATAAAGATCATTGTCCAGTATATAAAAACTATCTTATAGGG
The DNA here is from genome assembly GCA_031772625.1 of Pinus tabuliformis. Classification (NCBI taxonomy): domain Eukaryota; kingdom Viridiplantae; phylum Streptophyta; class Pinopsida; order Pinales; family Pinaceae; genus Pinus; species Pinus tabuliformis. The sequence continues at coordinate 776,065,199 of CM062815.1, forward strand.
GGAGGGCCAACCCCCCTGAAACCAGAAGCCCTAGCCAAGCCAAGTACGGGATCTGCGCTATGGTGCACCATTTGTCAAGTCACTGGGCAACATGCGATGGATAACTGCTACTTGCTTTATAAGTTTGTTCAGATGCCTCAGCAGTTGTTCTATAATTTCTATAAATCTGTGGGCCACGATCAGCGCCACTGTCAAAGCTATGAGCTGGTGAGGGAAAGAACACCTGCTTACCATATGTAAGTGGAAACTTGGTCTCTAGATCAGAGTGTTGGAGGAGCGCATGGGAATTTTTAGGGCCAAGGATGAGGGTGAGGAGGAGGACCTGGTAGAGGTTTTGTTCAAATTATTTTCTACAACTGTGGACAGCCGGGGCACTTTGCGCGAGATTTCCAAAATCCTACACACCCTTGGTTTCAATACTGCAGCTAGCTTGACCATTACATAGAATAATCTTTGGTGTTAATTGTTAAGATGCAAGAGAAGAAAACATAGCCTCAACAGCGTACGCAAAAATTACAAATGATGAGGGATGAGCCCTGTGAGGAGGATCAAAGCATTAATATTGTACTAAGAAGCGGTATGACGACTGACGTAGATAAGGGTAAGAAGCCTAAAGATGATGGATGGGTTTGTAAACCTCTAGAGAAAGAAGTCAGATTTGATCTTAATCATGCTAAGGAAACATTCATGGAAGCCAAGAATATCTTTTCTGAGGCCTCTACCTCAGGAAGCCAGGACAAGACGCAAGAAACTAGTGTGACACGAGAGGTTGATCCTTCTGTACTCACTACTTTTTTGGAGACCTGAATAAAGTTAATATGTGACAGGAAGGCTATGGAAGGATTGTAGGACCTAATAGACAAGTGCACCAATAAGGAAAATACTCCTTTGGATCAACGCGCGGTTAGAAGAATCGGTAAGCATAAGGCGCAAACAGGACGAGAGATGCGGTTAACAGCGCAGATAGGTGAGTATGAGATGGACCAAGTCATTTTGGATTTGGGGTCTAATGCAAATGTCCTACGGAAATAGACATGGGAAAGGATGGGGAGGCCTATGTTGTAGTGGTCTTTGATTCAACTCAGGATGGTGAGTCAACAGAAAATCATCCCCATGGGATGCTTATATGGAGTAATGGTTGATATTGATGGTGTGAGTGTAGTAGCGGACTTTGAAGTTATAGAAATTGTTGATGACAGTAATCCATACCCCGCGCTCCTGGAAATCAACTGGGATATTGATATGAATGGGGTCATTAATATGAAGAAGAGGACAATGTCGTTTGAAATAAAGTCGCTTAGGGTTATAGTACCACTGGATCTCGCAGAAGGGGCGCCCTATACTGAACTAGTTCGCGATTATCTCGAAAGTGACGACGATATGGATCAAATCTACAAGATAACAGTGTGAGATCAAGATTGGATCAATACAACGACAGATGGACAGATTGCATGGGATCGGGAGAGTTCCAACGCTTCTGATTCAGATGAGGAATTAGAACATTTGCAAAACCACTTACATGAATTGTCTACATTGCAATGCAATATGATGACAAAGTCACTGCACTATGTTTCGTCGGAGGTAAGAAAGTTACCTTATTATGATGGTTTGACTGACATAGATATATTTTTAGATGAATTTGAGAGTGAAGTCCCTAAGGACCATCGCTTTCAAGAATTGGATTGGCACTGCACGTTATGCCCACACGATGGTGGCGTATGCATAAGGATAGTTTTGTTGGATGGCGAGATTACAGGAGAATGATGAAGCTACAATTTGGGCATGATAATACTAGAATTACTAAGAATTACAATCGAAGGGATGATCCACGCGATCTCCTAGCAAAGTGGAATAAGGCATGGGGGATGGAACCACAACCAGAATGGGTACATATATTTTTTCATACCTTGGATAGAATCCCCATGAACTGGTACCTCGAAACAGAGCTCTGACACGGCACTGTGGAATGGGATGTATTGAAGGAAGGTTTCTTATTGAATTTCAACTTCGAAAATGGATTTGCAAGCATCGATGAAGCACTTCAAGAGATTAAAGTAGCTATATTTAGAACACCAAAGGAACCTATGGAATGGACCCAACCAGATTGGAGCACCCAGCTGCGCCATGCATTGGAATGCTATAATGTGACCGTTGAAGAGGAGGAAGAATACCCATGGAATATCAATATTCCGGAGACAGAAGGGCATCGTGAAGTTGAAGGCCCGCAAGTAGAGAACCCAAACATCTCTGCACCTTTGAAAACAAGACAAGTAAAGATTGGTACTAAAGAAGAACCAAACTTCGCAAAGATCATAGATTATTGGGATGATGCTACAGGAGACAAAGTTGTCGAATTAGTTCATGAATACCAGGATCTCTTCCCCACTAAGTTTTTGGATTTAAGGGGCATACTAGGCGATTTGGACATTATGAAGATCACATTGAAGATGGATGCGAAGCCTGTTAAAGAGAGGCCTTATCACCCTAATCCTAAGTATAAGGAGAAGATTCACCAAGAGTTGGATAAAATATTGGAGGTAGGCATTATAGAACTTGTTGAAGAGTCTGATTGGGTGAGCCCAATGGTAGTCCAAGCAAAGAAACAAAAGGGTGAAATAAGTATTTGTGTAGATCTGTGAAAGCTTAGTGACGCATGCGTCCACGATCCATTTCTAACGTCATTTACAGATGAAGTGTTAGAAAATGTTGGAGGACAGGAGGCCTACTCCTTTACTGATGAGTTTTTGGGGTATCATCAGATTAGGATTGCCCCAGAGGATAGAAGCAAAACCACCTTCGTGATAGAGTGGGGTTGCTTTCAGTACATTGTTATGCCATTTGGATTGAAGAATGCACCTACAATATTTTCCCGCGTAGTCATAGTGATGTTCAAAGAATTCATTCATAAGTTCCTAGAAGTGTACTTTGATGACTGAATGGTGTTTGGCTTGGTGAAGCGCCATGTGGCATGTCTGCGCCTTATGTTGGATACAAGTTGAAGATACCAGACAGCGTTGAATTTAAAAAAGATGTGTATTCTGTGTTCCTTTTAGGATCTTGTTGGGTGATGTTATGTGTAAGCAAGGACTGATGGTGGACCCTACAAAGATTGTGGTGATCGTGAACTTGGAGGCCCCTAGGAACATCAAGCAGCTACGTGCGACGCTAGGACACATGGGATAATATAGAAAATTCATCAAAGCTTATGCTCAAATTACCGCGCCCATGGAAAAACTGCTAAAGAATGATGCAACATTCTGTTGGGATGAATAATGTTTGCGCATCTTAGATGTGTTGAAAGAAAATATGGTAACTGCACCATTATTGGTATTTCCCTATTGGAAAAAAGAGTTTCATGTACATGTGGATGCTTCTTACATTGCGTTGGGTGCAATACTCACACAGGCAAGCAAAGGAGAACTAGACCACTCCATAGCCTTAGCAAGTAGGAATTCATCCAAGGCTAAGAAAAATTATTCAACAATAGAGCGTGAACGGTTGGCCATGGTCTACGCGCTGCAAAAATTCAAACATTATCTGTTGGGAGGGAATTTCAAGATGTATATAGATCATTCTGCCTTAAAATACTTGGTCAACAAGCCTGTGTTGGGGGGAAATATTTGCAGATGGTTGTTATTATCTTAGGAGTACGATTTCGAAGTAATTTTGAAGCCAGGCAGGTTGAATGTTGGACCTGACCATCTATTGTGAATTGAAACTGGCGAAGAAACCAATAATTTGGAGGAAGGGTTGCCCGATGCGCAACTCTTTTCGGTACATATCGCTGATAATCATTTTTCTTATATTATTCACTTCTTAACTACAGGGATGACACATGAAGGATATACAAGTTAGAAGAAGAAATAATTAGTAGTACATGCAGCTGATTTTTCAGTCATTGCGGGACGTACAAAATGGGTGCAGATGAAATAATGGGGAGATATGTGCAAAAATTTGAGTGTGATAGTATCCTTGCTGAGGCTCATGGAAGCACTGTGGGAGGCCATTATGCAGGAAAAGAAACCACGCAAAAGATTTTGTGCACGGGTTTATGGTGGCCCACATTGCACAAGGACTCCAAATCATACTGTAAGGCGTGTGATGCATGTCAAAGGACTGACAAACCATCACAAAGGGATGAGATAACACTACATCCTCAGGTATCTTTACAGGGATTTAAGAAGTGGGAAATTGATTTTATCAGACCAATTCAACCACCTGGAAAGAAAACAGGTGCGCACTACATTATCTCTCGAATGAAATATTTAACCAGATGGGCAGAAGCATTGCTGGTAAGAGATTGCACAGGGGTTATGGAAGCAATATTCTTGTTTGAACATGTCTTAAAAAGTTTTGGATGCCCAAAATTTTTTATGAGTGACAGGGGTACGCACTTTCTGAATGAAACGATTAACGCATTGACAAAGGAATTCCAAGTCTACCATTAGAAGAGTACACAATATCACCCGTAGAAAAATGGGACAGTCGAATATTTTAAAAAAAAATTGGAGAACGCACTGACAAAGATCTATAACATGCAGTGGAATGATTGGGATGTGCATGTACTTGTGGTGCTATGGGCCTATACAACAACCTGTAAGAGGTTGATAGGGAAAACACCATTCAGATTAGTCTATGGGGTCGAAATAGTAATGCCTATGGAATACATTGTGCCTAGTATGTGCATAGTAGCTTTGACGGATATGGCAGATCGCGATGCCTTGGAAGAACGGCTCATGCAGCTCATGGAGCTATAGGAGGATAGATGTTTGGCAGGATCCCACCAACAAGTAGTGAAGGAACGCGAAAACACATTACATGATCACCATATCAGGCTTTGCACATTCAAGGTAAATGATCTTGTGTTCTTATATGATAGTAAGTTCACTAAATTTCTAAGTAAATTTCATATGCATTGGTTAGGACCCTATATTGTCAAGGAAATTATGGATGGTGGCACAATTCAGCTCGTGAAGCTGAATGGGGAGCCCTTCCCAGGAAAAGTGAATGGGAGCAAGTCGAAGCTATATCCAGGGGATCCTGTGCAATGACTATATGGCAGCAGGACATTCTTAGTGCTCCAGGCAGCTACAAGGGAGTGTGGGACTATAAACTACACTACCTGGTTTGGAGGAGAAGGTAGCGACCTAGCTGCAAGAAGATTGATGATGATGCACCAGGTGTCGATGTGCTTGGGACATTGCACCATAGGATAAGGTACTGTGTAGCCCAGCATGAAAATGACCATTAGAGTTACTATTCATGATGTGATGGCTATAAAGCAGTTAAGAGGAGCAGGGAGGTGGCAATTAAGGAAAAAATATTTGAAGATATGCCACCAAAGCAACATTTATTATCAGAATTTCGGGGCAGCAGTTGGATTTGAATTCAAATCCCCCTATAAATTGTGCATACGAGTCCAACAGAGAAAACTTTGCATTCTAAGAGTTGCTAGAGCATTTTGTTGTCTATTGCATATGAGTATAGTGTTCTAGGAAGAATTTGTGACGTACCCTTCATTTGCAAATTTTTCTGCAGTAGCCCAAGAGCTATTTATTGAAAGGATGACTAGCACTAACCTAGTTTAAGCCCTTAATTCAGAAGAAACTATATCTGATGCACCAGGTCCTGAAGCATCTAGTATGGAGACTACGCCTGTTGTGCCCATGGCAGCATGGTCATTGAGGCCAAAACAAACTATGACAAAATAAAATCATCCTGCTATGAAAGAAAAGAAACCAGTTGCAAAATAAAAACAAAAGAAGATGGTTTCAGTGCGCATATCACCGCAGAAGCATACAAAGCCATAGCCAAAGAAGAAAAAGGACAAGCAACCAGAAAAAGTAGTGGACTTAAAGGAAGAGGAGTACCAAGGGATCGAATAAGTTGATGTCGAATGGGTCAAGCCTATCTCTATGTTTCTTGAGTACATCTCTCCATGGAAGGGAAAAACTAAAGTGACCAAGGACCCTTATTGGGGTAAATTCGGGATATCCACTCCCCTACTACTGGAGAAGTTCACATTTGAAGGACCTAAGCTTGCGCGTATCCCACTGTTGAAATTGGCGGAATGGGACATCGCAGATCAGGACAAATTTACGCATATGGTGACTCATCAATATATGACAAAGATATACTATGACGACATAGGGGTTACACAATTAGAATCCATGAAGTGGGTTCACGGCATTGAGCAGTTGGGGATACTGCATATGTTATTAGTACCACACTATCACTGCTCCCCTATCAATATGGTATGTGTGTGCCAACACCTCACACTAGTGCACGATGGGATTCTATGGCTAGGGTAACTTGTTCCAATAACATATATGTTGATCCACAGGGTAACAAATCTACCCCACAAAGGAACGAACCCTGCCAAGGAATTTGCAGGAAAAACAAGGGAAAAGGAGCTAGCTGATAAAATGAAAAAGGAGTATGGTCTCGTGAAAAATTCGTGAGGATACTCAATTCTATCAATACAAGACTAGGTAGTCTAGTTCACTGCTCAGATCCTCGCAGGGAAGATCATGTGCAAGTGTCACGCAGACAAAGTTCCGGCGTCGGCTGTATCACTTGTTGCACAGTGCGCAAAGGGCATGCAGTATAATTGGTTGAGGTATCTCTGCCAGGAGTTCCTCGTGAACTGTCAGGAATTCCAAGAAGAAATTAAGCCATTTCATTACACTTGGCTTCTAATGTCGATTGTATTACTTGCATGGAGGTTACCATTAGATAGCCAATTTCCTTCGCACAAGGAAGAATTTCTTGAGGCTGCGAGGTTTGCCTCGCTCTGGGCCACAAAGGATGCAGCACGCATTAAGGAAACAAATATTTTTTGGGTCCTAATGGAGATGGAACTTCTGATGGTAATCAATTAGTGCCCATGGTTGTCCCCAACCTTGTTCGGGCAATTAACAGCCAATGCAGAGTTCAAGGCTGACTTTCACAACGTCTAAATCCATGCACAGAAGGACCTAAAAGGAACGTGGCATGTACTCCCTTATTTACTATCCGAGATGGATGTGTAGGAAGTTGTAGGGTATTGACCGTCAGAGTGGCACGATCCTACCACGTTGGAGGTGGGAACTAGCAAAGGAGTAGAGAGCTCTGCTGCCTAGAAGCGGAAGGAATCTGATCAAAACGTTGCGTGCACATTGGCCGAGAAAAAGAAGAAGGAGGTTGCTAAGGAAGCTGCAGAGAAGGCATGTATAGAGGAAGAGTGAGCTACTAAAGAGCGGGTAGATAAATAATGGAAGGATGCTGAGGAAAGTGAGAATTCTGCTACGCACCGCACTGACAAACGAGAAATTTTAGAGCAGGGAGGAGGGGGTGGTGAGGAGCAGAGCACTCCGTTCATTCTGAAGAAATGCAGACAAGAACAGATGGGTGGCCAACGAAAGAAGCAAAAGTAAAACAAGTAGAGACATATTGATCCTATGTTACTGATAGAATGTGATCTCGATGTGATCGATGACAAGATACGAGACACAACGACAGAGGTGCTGCAACAATACATTCAGATGCTAGGAAGCATCTAGAAGGATATACGAAAACTACAAATCCAAGCGAATAGGATTCAGGTGTATGTCGGGAATGCGAGTGACGCATAAGCAATCCTAATGCAAGGAAGTAGTGTAGTCACAGAGATTGAATGAACTGTGGATCTTAGAGTCTTTCCTTTACCAGAGGGGTCAGTCCATGTGGAATCAGACAAAGATCGCGTGGTGCTCAACACAGTGAAAGATATGGGACTGAACCTTGCCATGCTACTGCTCTAGTGTCTTCATGAGCTACATGAGGGGGTCTCAGATGAGTTGAATATTTGGGAACAACGCACGCTTATTGTCGTTAGTAATTTTAGAGCCAACAATGAGAAGCTATTTGTAGAAAAACTCAAGCAGTGAAGGAATAGGAGGAGCTATGGACACAATGCTAGAACCTGGTCACAGTCATTGAGAAGGCCTGTAAGTCCGTACCTGAGCTAAATATACCCAACGATGTAGAGGCTTCAACTAAAGTGAGGAAATTGGCTGATGCAATGCACGATTCAAAGGAAAAAGTCGATGAGGTGACTTTCGATTTTCGGATGCAAATAGCTGAGCTGCACTTGAAGTTGCAGTTGACCACACCACTATAAGTTCAGGAACAATGAGGTGTAGCGATAAAAGAATCCATGGCTCAAATAGATGTTGCAGTTCAAGGCTGCGACCAGATCTTCATTCAGGAAATGGGCCTATGGGATACACTGCAGGAGGATCCTACACTGCAATAGTTGAACACAAAAATTAGGGAAGCGCAACAACAATATGATGAGCTCAGTATGACAGCATGAACATTCGTTCATGTCCAACATTTTGTGCACTTGCAGGAAGGCAATGAAAAATTGATGTAGATCTAGGAGTTGCAGAAAAAGCAATAATTTCTCAAAGCCCGGCTTGAGCCTTGGACAGAGGAACCCTGCCAATTTTCATAGAAAATTCATGAGAAGTGGAAGTCCATGTAGCAGACACAGAGGAATACACAACTTGCATAGAGGGGCCAACCAAAGATAAACTAGTTCAGGAGGTACAGCAAGCAACAAAACAGAGTATCGTGGAGCCTCAAGCATTGACCAAGGTATTAAGCCAACTCCGCCAGAAAGTGGAATAACCGGATCAGTTACTCGAGGGTGAGTCATGATCTTTGTGTTAGCAACCTGTTGGGATGGGGTCCCCAGGGGTAGAATTGAATTAAAATTAGATATTTTTGTAAATAATTTTGTAAAAAATGTAAAGTCTCTACAAAATATAGATGTCGAGCGCACAGATAGATAGAGTAAAAGGGCCTTACCACTTTTTTGGTCGGTTTTGAAGACTCACCCATGAGTTGGGACCCATGGTATTGTATTAGGGAAGCTATAAATAGTTGATTCTTAGCGAGTCTTAGAAGTAAGTTTTGGATAGAGAATTGGGTACATTAAAGAGTTTTGTTGTCTTTGGCAAGAGCTGGGGCAGGAAGGCTCTGCTTCCTACGCTTAGGTAGAGAGCGGAAGGCTCCTACAACTGATTGCACAGGAGGCCTCAGTAGAGCCTACAACTGAGTGCGTGGACCCCTGCAGCTTTGTGTGTTGAGTAAGATATTTTGTAATCAGTGACTTGAATATCAATAAAGACAGTCTTCAAAGAATTACTGAGTATTTCCACTATATATGTTTACATTATATGTTCTCGATTAATGATATTTTTTATGAAATAATGATTGAATGCTACACAAACTTACTGAATTTGTCTTAATAGTGTATGAAATCAATGCTTAGCCACTTCCGCAAAATTACAAGCCATTTGTCTTATGTGTTCTAATGAATTAGGTAGATTTGTGCGAATTTTGATCTAGGGTTGCTTGTTGATGCGCAAAAGTAGGTAAATCGAATTTTTAATGTCTGCAAGAAATAATCGTGGACCTTCATGAAGGTTTGAAGGCCACTTTAACTTAGTTACAGGAACTAGCCCTAAAATTCTATCGATCTGCGTGGAGGCAGCTCTAAGGCGCTCGAAGACATCACACTAGCCTATGGATGCAGAAACATGGTTCTTGCATCCCCCAATATTGCTTCAAGTGAGACTACAGCCTGCGCTACACGGGCTGTTTCCAAAAGGGCCAGTCGTGTATAGTGTTTTTGGTTTGCACAACTAACTCTGAACCTGGGTCAGGACCCCCTAAGCTAACATTGTCCAACCAAGGCTCCAGGAACTAATAACTCCACCCAAGCTAAAGGAAACATGAGAACCAACTAGAAACAAATAAATAAACCCACAACACCATGGTTATCCAGAAAATTGCAAGGCTAGGAAAATCCAATGTCAATCCAGGCAATCCTCCATGTCAATGATAGATCATAACCAAGAAACTACATGCATGTGCCATGCATGCTGAAACTAGTGAGGAAAACATACATGAAACTCGGTACCTGCAAGAAAAACCCATTGTAGTTGTTGATACTGATGTCCTCTTGCATTTTCCTACTCTTTCTTTGCCTTTTTGCTCCAAAACTCCAAGTATGCCACACCCTCCAAGAGTTCTCCAAGAAAACTATAAGTTTCCAACAGTATGAGAGAGAGAGAGAATAGAAGAGATCTCCACCAAAACTGAACTAACCAAGCCTACCCACTGATCCTCATAAGCCTTTTTATTAATGTGACCTCTATTTTATTCATTTTCAAATATTTTCCTTCATTTTCCTCCTCACATGCAACCTATGACCTTTCTCCTTCCTTTTCTCCTAATTTCCTTTATTTTCATAAATAAAATGCCAATTATTGCCTCATGCCTTTTCAAAGCCTTTTCCATTGCCTTTGCCAATTTCCTTAGCCATAATAAATTGAATGAACACCCACTAGAATGTTTTCCCCACCATTCAACTTGGAATACATGTCTCATGACCATGGTCTTATATATTTTTACATGATTTTTTAACTAGGGTTGTTACAGAACCCTCCCCCTTAGGGGAACACCGTCCTCGGTGTTCAATGACACTTGTAACCAGAAAGATCACTGAAAAAAAAACATACTGCCCATGGAT